>JABCMI010000028.1:607187-1214375 GCA_026261945.1 Hirschfeldia incana | reverse complement strand
TTTATTTCCACTTAAGTTTCTGTGGATATGAAATCATTAGGAGTTGATAGGACAAACAAAAAATGTTGTGCTTTTCAGAAAACTTACAAGACCACCAATGATTTCAATATCTTGGCTAGAAATTCAGGCACTTCTCCAGTCAAATTGTTTCTCGACAAGTCCCTAAAAATTTGTTAAGATAAAATGTTAAGTATTTGGTTCCTCGTAGGAGTATAGCCAGTTTTGGTTTCTGGTTCATAAATACTACTCGCATAAAGCTGACTCTTTAAAACAAATAAATTGTGAACTTATTTCTCAAATATCTACTCTATAAAAATAGAATCCTATTTTTATCTACCACAAAAGTTGTCATTTAAATTTTGGACTTATTCATAGTTGTATCATTTAATATACCACTAGATTTTGACCCGCGGTTTCAAACCGCGGGATAATTTTTTGAAACATTCCAAATTCATTTGATATTGTATTTATTGTATCTACATTTAGATGTTATAAATGAAACGTTTTATTAAGTATTTTAAAATTCGTCCCGACCCGCTGCTAAATCGGCAAATTAAGTGGTCTCATATGTAATCCCAATTTAGTTTTTAATAAAATATTATTTAAAAAAACCTATAAAACTCATAATTACAGCTAGTACTCGGGATCCTGGTTATCGGTTGAACTGATAGGTGATCCAATATGCATTCCGGTTTGACTTAATTATTGTAGTTAAAGTATTATAATATTTTACTCATGAATGTTTATATGAATAATGGATATATAATGAAAGCGGTGTTCCAATTTTAATACATTTTTTGGTCAAACTAAATTTTTAACTTATAGTAAGTGTAATGAATCAATATATGAGAGGATGCATACTAAAAATAAAATATAAAATGTTTAAGGATCAACAATTTATATACGTCTATTACAATTTAATGATTTATGTTTGTAAATATAATTTTCATTTATTTAGTAAGTTTACTTTTGTTATTCACATGTTATTAGATTTTTTGATGTTTTATTTATGACTTATTTTAAATTTTAAAGTTAATTTCATTACTCACATTAGAAATATAAATATTATTATTTTAATTTTGATTTATTATTTTATATATATAATTATATTTTACAACTAATTAAACTATTGATCCATACTCTCTTGTATCAATTTATGTTTTAACGTAGTGTTTATGATATAATTGTGTTAATATATTTGTTGAATTAGTTAATATTTGATAAATATATTATATATGTTTGAATAACCCGTAAAACTATGATCATAAAAATATCATAGTAACATGTTTCATCGTATACTAAATATTAATAGTATTGAACTATTACTATTTTTATCACATATATATATATATATTTAATATTCTAACTATTAGAATTATATTTTTATATATTTGGTAAGGGTTTCGAAGAATTTTTTTTTTGCATCTGGATTAATATATAGCTGTATATATACAAATTAATAGACATATATCATTATTTATTACATAATAACTAAAATATAATTAATTTATTATTAAATTTCGTATTAGTATTATTTAAATTCATTAGTTTAAAAAAATAGAATAGTTAGTTAGCTCCTTAATTTTAGGCATGATTTATATTTAATATTAATTAAGTTAAATATAAGTAGAAATAATAGGTAAGCTAAATATGTGGATAATAAAAATAAATGACATGGAACAACCTAGACTACTTTCAAGTAGATAAAAATTGCTTCTATTTTAATAGTATTGATTACACAGTATACTTAATACTGATTTAGTTAGTTAATATATTAATAATATAGGATATTAATTGGGTTAAAAATCTGTATTGTTACCATATTTTTTGGAAACATTGTTAAGTCTCTACCTCTACGTAAAGACTTGAAAAACATTTATATTTTACACAAATATTTTATCAAATATAATCTTAGTTTACAAGATTTAAAATTATTTGAATAACTATCAAATAGAAAGGGAAAGTTAGATATTTGATTCATCCTGATAAATCTGCACGTATACCATTTAAATATAGATCAACTTTTTTACAGCAAATTATTAGATCTGCTAAGAAATAAAAATATCTAATGTATTAATTTATGATCCTAATTTTTATCTACCATTAACAAGTCATGCACCACTTACAGACTTAGATAATATGATGTATTTGATTATTTGATTCACCCTGATAAATCTGCACGTATACCATTTAAATATAGATCAACTTTTTTACAGCAAATTATTAGATCTGCTAAGAAATAAAAATATCTAATGTATTAATTTATGATCCTAATTTTTATCTACCATTAACAAGTCATGCACCACTTACAGACTTAGATAATATGATGTATTTGATTATTTACATTAATAAAAAACAACCTATACATATATTTTTTTTAATTATAATAAAATATGTTCAGAAACAAATCTAAAAAAATCTTACTTACTAATTTAAATATTTTTATATAAAAATATATTAATTAATTTCGTAATTAGTAATATAAAATTGTTATAAATCAATGCTAATCAATCTTATTATAAAAAAAGAAATAAAAATTTATACTATTTTTTATAAATTCTTTAATTATATTCTGTATTATATAAAAATAGTAAGTTCTATATAAATTAAATATGACAAAATATATATTAATTAGGTAAACTAACAGATTTTAGTTTTTTTTTAAAAAAAAAAACAGATTTTAGTTTTCTTCAAATTTTTTAATTTAAATAAATTATCACTCATCATTAAAATTGGGTTAAAATTCGTTAACTATATAATATTTTTATACAAAAATAAATTTATTAATGTAGGTTAAATTTTTATATATACAACTGTATTTTTATTTCTATTTATTATGAACTCTCAAAAATGTATTCAGAAAAATGTTATCTATTTGATTATTTCATATCGTTATTTTATTATATTTAACTCGAAACTATATTAGTAAGTAATAAAATTTATGATAAAGTAAAACATATTAAGCAAACAATTATATATTTATAATGTCCAATAAAAAATATGAAAATAGTACTATAAAGTTACACATATATAATACTAAAAACTATATATATATATATTTTTTTAATACATCAACTACATTTATAAAATAGAAAATATCCGCACACGAATGTGCGGGTTAAAATCTAGTGTTTCCTTAAATGATACGTACAATTCTTGAAGTTGAGTAAGATTTTGGATCATAGGCGGTATGTTTCCACTTAATCCACTTGACGACAAATCCCTGTTCACATGATGGATCCGATAAGACATGCATGTCACATAAGAAATTTAGAATTGCTTAATTAAGTTTTGATGATAAGAATGGGGTTTAAGTGTTCTTACAATACTATGATTCTTGGTGGTGTGGACACATCTATAATGTTGCAGCGTAAACCAGACCACAAGAATTGTTTAGGAACACATGGATCACCTTGCCAGCTGATTTTATTCAATCCATAAGTATCACGGATATTCTTCATAGCAATCACTGGAATATCAACAAAAAAAAACAATGAGAATTAACATGTGTAAACAACCTATTAATATGTCCTCTATTGACAAAATACCAAAGCTACATACCATCATCTTGATTCGTCTCTGATTGTGGAAACTCAATAACTTGGAAAATCTCTAAAGCATTCATCAAGGGTGGAAGAGTCGACTTTCTAGTTCTTGAGAGTTGCACACGACACAACCCTCCCTCGCATTTCAGGGGCACTCTGTTAAACAAAACCTCTAGTTCGAACTTCATAGGACTATAAGGATCGAATTCCACTTTACCGTTAGCGATAATGTCAAATTCCCTGGTATCATTATTCCTCACTTTTTGGATGTCAGCCATATAAAGATACGCATAAGTCTCGTCGTCAGAGGTGTCTAAAGTCCAAGAAAAGGTCAATGGTTCACTGGCAATAGCGGGAATGGCAGCAGTCTTAATGACATCTTGTGGCGGGTTGTAGTCTTTATGAGAATTAACAACGTTGAGGGTTGTGTTTATCTGCGTCCATTCTAGTAGCAAGAATGGAGACCAAACACGATCATAGACATCTTCAGGGTAACTGTCACAGTCCAGGATATATACTTTAGGAGAAATGAGCAAAAATGACATAACTGTTAATTGTGATGGAAAAGAAAAACTATTTAGGCTAAGTTGACATACCGTATACCTTTATCCGAATTGCTGAAATAGATCCGGTCCACATACTTCAAGGAACCAGTTCGAGTAATATAAGTATCATATGGCAAGGGTCTTAATTCCAGGGCTGATATTAGTGGTGTGCTTGTCCCTGTCTTAATAAGACATATTTCCAAAATATGGGATCTTGTGATGTGAATGATCTCGTGAGCCATACCTGGACCCGATAATTTCGCATCTACGGTTGTCCAAATATTAGGACCGAGATAGAGGTCAAATCTTGGAGAAGCATTGAGACCGTCGTAGTTCCCATATACGAACACAGTCCTGATCAGATACTTTGTGTCTTGTATCACGCTCAGATTATAACAGTTTCGTATTCCATCTGGAAAGTATCTCAAACCAGTATATGGCTTCATAAAGTGTGTCTTCAAGTCTTTGTGGATGGTACCAGTTTTTCCGCTGTGGACGAAACCGGCATCAGATATGTATGTCATATTGGTAAAGGGTTCGTTGTAAGGAGACTCATTAGAAGGTAATCCACAATCTAAGCTGATGAATCCTGGTAAGAACGGGAAGAGATATATAGTGTTTTTGTATAACGTTCTATCTGAAAATCTCACAATTATTAAAGGCTTTGTAACTGTCCAATAACATATTTATAAGAAAAATAATACTAATACAGAAGGGATAAAATATATGGTACACCAATCAATACCTTGTTGATTCTGAGAGTGAGCAAGATGAATTATGGAGAAAGTCGCACACACATAAAACAGAAGCCCGTTTAGAGTTGCCCCCATTCTCGACTGCCTCTCAGTTTTCAAAACAATCCAAACTTAGCAACTACCAAATTTTTGAAACATTATACATCGAACCAAAATATATATACCTGCAAGTTACAAAACCCCTTATGGATACCGAAAGTGAAAGCTGGGAATGTCAACTTGGAAAATGTCACCGGCCAAAGAACAATACATAATATTTCTAATGCAAATGGAGGAAAATATTAATAGTATAGAAGATGGAACGGGTAATCTCTCGGAAATGGTCGACCAATGTTGTTGCCTAAAACAAATTCTTTGATTCCTATGGTTGATATGTAGATGCAGAGAAAATCATAAGATTTTATCAAATTTCAAATTGCGATTTACATACATTATCCGTTTTAAATGTCAAATTTACAAACAAAACAAAAAAAAATTATTTAGTTTAGTTAGATATTTTCTTAGATATAATATATAATTACAGTATGCTTGACTAAGGTCTGACTAGTTCAAACGCAAATGCAGCGGTTGCGGCTGCGGGAGTCTGCAGATGCAGGTAGTTGTGGTTTCTTGCGGTTTTAAGAGATTTGTACGACTGATATTGCGGTTAGAAATTGATGCGTTTGCGGAATATTTATGACTAGTTAACTATCAAACGCAGCAACAGTTAAATTATAAATTAACAATATTTACATTTTATATAATTATAAAACTTTCAAAAATCATAATATTATAATAAATATAAAAATCATATTTAGAAAGTTGTAGTTTTAATTTTTAAAAAATTATGAAAAAAAAATTATTTTAAAATTTTATAATATTAGTTAAATATATAGATATATTTTAGTATTTTATAATTCCGAATTAAAATTTTTATTGAATATTTTATTTTGTATTTATATATTTATTAAGAAAGAAATAAATTACCTTCCCGCAATCGTAAACGCTAGGTGGAACCAGCTTTTGAATTTAAGAGGTTCAGATCGATTCAGAGCGGTTTAAATGATTGTTGCAAAACGTCAACAACCCAAAAATTGCGTTTGTGTGTAGTAGCGAAAAAACCAGTCATGCCCTTAAATTACTCTGATGCGTATGAATAGTTGACGAGTTCCACTAATTAACTCAATAAATTTATAAAAGCAGCAAATATTTTTGATGATAAAATACAGGTCAAAATGAAAATTAGAAAGTTTCAGGGTTTAGGGAAATTTACAAGTCAAAATGAAAGCTTTTGGAAAAAATTACAAGTTTTCAAAAAAGTTTTATCAAGTTTTGAATATTTTCACATATGGAGTTCTCGAATTTTTCAGAAGTACAATAAAAATCTGAACACTTTGAGTAACAAGCAGTCATGAGAGCTAACGTATCCTTTGTGTCAACAAGACATTACGTTACAAAGATCAAAATTAACGGTTTCTCGTCCTGTAAGCATACATGGACTGCATAGAACATTCGAACTTGAATTAACAGTGACAATTGCACATCCGAATCACATACATATATGACATGATATCAGAACTTACATGTCCTGCAAAAGCTTTATCAAGAACATCACACGTGTTATTATTCTTCAGACATAGAGCGGTGAGGCCGACGGGCGAGGATAAGCAACAACTGTACAGCCCACAGCGGTCTGTCTAACAAAACCTGCATCAGGTTTTTTGGTGACAACACTGTCACTTCTCCTACGCACTCTTCTTCTCTCTGTCCTATCCACGTTTCCTCCTCTAGAAGCATTTAGAGACAGAATATGCTCAAGCTGCGAAACCACTTCTCTCATGTTTGGTCTAAGCTTAATCTCTGTAGTGAGACACCTCAGAGATAGAGTAGCCACTTTACATGCTTCTTCCATAGAGTACTGATCCTGAAGACGATTATCAACCACTCTGAATATCTTTCTTTTGTTTGCAAGGTAAGGTTTAGCCCACTCCACAAGGTTCCTCTCTCCTGATGGTCTGTTTCTGTCCATGGCTCGACGACCAGACAGCAGCTCTAGAAGGACAACCCCGAAGCTATAGACATCACTCTTTGTAGTTAGATGACCTAAAGAAAAATCCAAAAATGATCAATCTAAGTTATGTTCACAAAACCGCTAGACAGTGATTAGACGCTTTATAGAGGATTATTGTTTAGAAGGAGGTCATTTTTTGAAAGTCTAGACCAATTTTTCAAAATAAAAATTGCCTAAAAAATCGTTTTGTTAAGATCCGATTTGCCGCCTAGGCCTAAACCGATCTTTACAACACTCACAAGACAAAAAAGAAGGTGAGACTTACCGGTTGCGAGGTATTCAGGAGCTGCATATCCATGTGTACCCATGACTCGTGTAGAGACATGACTTTCATCTCCCATTGGCCCATCCTTGGCCAACCCAAAATCAGAAAGCTTTGCGTTATACTCCTGTGAACATCCAAGATTACGGTCTTTAATCATAAAGCTCGAAACTTTCACAATCAAAGATGAGTCAGAAAAAGAAAAACTTAAAATACCGAATCAAGAAGGATGTTAGAAGTCTTGAAGTCTCTGTATATCACTCTTGTCTCTGAGCTGTGAAGAAAAGCAAGTCCCTTTGCAGCACCAAGAGCTACTTTCAAACGCAGTTTCCAAGATAACGGTTGGAAATATAACCCTCCTGCAACCAAAAATATTCATTAATGTCACAAACAAAGCTATAGGAGTCATAAGACAAAAGGAAGACATACTCCTGAAAAGATGATTCTCCAAGCTACCACGAGGCATGAACTCGTAAACAAGAAGACGGTGCTCATCCTCTAGGCAATAACCAATCAGCTTCACAAGGTGTCCATGAGAAAACTGGCCTAGGTAGTTCACTTCAGCCTGTAAAATCATATAACGATACATCAAGAACAAGAATGAAACCAAAAGTTTATTATTTTAGGATGATTATAAATATTTACCAGCCACTCCTGGTGACCTTGCCAACCATCTTGGTTAAGTTTTTTGACAGCAATAACCAAACCAGTGCCTGGTTTTGTGGCGGTGAGAGACTTCTCATCAATCCATCCTTTGAACACACAACCGAATCCACCTTCACCGAGCACACTGTCTGGTCTGAAGTTCCTGGTTGCGGATTTTAGGTCTGCAAAGGTGAAACTCTTGAGGTTTGGAGACTGTAAGATCTCACCCTCGGTTCGAGGGCTTGGTCTTACAGACACAGAAGAACCCTTGCTACTCCCAAGACTATCTTTGACGTCAGAGCTCATGAACTTCGGACTCGCCCCTAAACCCACCAAAGAAAAAACAGAGCAAAATCTAGCACTTTCAGGTGAAAACAGAGCAAAAACAGAGGAATGTAAACAAGTCTCGTAGAGTAAAAATGAGACAAGGCCAAGTAAATGTCTCTGTACCTGGGCTCTCAGCTTTGACCTGAGCACTCAAGCAAGCCCCCATGATTGTGTGGTGATTCTGTAGAGAGAGAACCAAAAATGGGAACCTTTAAGCAATGTCCAACTATATATATATCACACTTGAGACAAGAGAAAAGGTATATAGACTTTTAATCAAATAGAAGCTGGAACCTTGAGGTGGAAAGATATCAAAATGTGAAAAGAAAAGATTTTGCACAACTTTTTTTAACCACACAAAGGTGTTTTGACCAAAACCATGTTCATACTCTTCACCTTTTTGGGTTTCTATTGGTTCTCAAGTCTCAACATGAGAGAGTGTGAGAAAGGTGTTTTGCCGTTGGGATGGTGGTGACATTAATCAGCCTTCTTCTTTCCTTTTATTCAGTTTTCGAGCTTCTCTCTCTTGTCTCTCTTTTATCGTTACGTTTTGTTTGTTATTTCTATATTGTTTCTTTTTGGCACTACGATGACAGATATGATGAAGTCAGAAAAGATAGGGTGCTCGGTCGCTCTCAGCCGTTGGATCTGACATCAACATTGTTGTTTTCGATGTAAATCCCCAGCTGCTGTGGGAGCTAGGCTCGGCTTGCTTAACGTTAATTAGGCTCATTTAGGTTTTCAATGAACTACCACGTCTGTCGTTTGACTTGGAAGTCAAGCATAGACTCCGGTCGGCTAACCATGGGATGGAAGTATGATTTGTGTATAGCTATCAATAGGATTTAACATTTAAAAGAAATTACTGTGATTTGGATTAACAATACTTTTAAGTATGGGACTAATCGCACTGGTTTTAAAGATATCCAGACTAATTAAAACTACCCTTGCACACTGCTGTGTTACCCTGCTTGTTACTGATTACCCTTACAACTAGAAGCAGTGTGGTGTGTGAGTGTGAATAAAATACAAACTAAATCGATGGAGGATCCTAAGCTCATTAGAAAACGTATTATCTACACTACTTCACTTCTTCTATGATATGACTGGAATTATGAAGCCAAGACCTTATTATATTTTGTGTTACAAAAAAAGACCTTATTTATTTAAGTAAAAAAAAAATCATTCGTAATAAAAGCTTTTTAAGAAAATATCTATCTTTTATTCCAATTAATATTTCTAAACATGCTGAGAGAATGTATCAAAAATTTCGTATTTGGAATAGTTGCAAATTAAAATGAGACTCTCACTTCAATGATATCGAGGAAAAGGACAAAGTTAACAGTTCTACTGAAATGGACATCGAACATGGCATACTGTCATACTGATTCCTCTAAACAAATTTAAAACATATAATCGACAGTAAAAGATATTGTTTTCTAGAACGAGTTGATGATAATTTGGTAATCCAGGACAAAAGCTAAAATAAAGGTAGAAGGAAAGTGCTTTGGTGTATTTCATTGTTTAGTAATTAACCCCCTTTTGTGTGTTTGTCTAGTTGGATGTGAGTCGTGACTGTGTGAACCGAATAGTTAGCCGGTTTGACTTTTACATCTTTGACGACCCTTGAAGGTGGACCCAGACAGACAGAGATCCAATGCCCACTTGATAGCATGTCTGCCACGTGGTTGCCGCGCAGATTCACTGTTTCTTTCCACGGCTCCATCCAACTTACGCGGCTTGAGCCCGTGACGAAGTAGTTAGTAGTTACAAAAGCTGTTATGTCTTTCCTTTAGCCTTAATTTGAGGCTTGGAAATTAGATTGATCCAACGCGACAACAATAGTTCCCATTGCTTCCTTTTTGGACCCTTAACGGACCTTAGACATCAAAGAGATTGTTAATAAAAAGAAATTAAGCTAAAGCCCATCTTCTAATGTTTAGTTCCAATGTTTATCCCGTAAAACTAGCATAGACATTGATTATTTGCCAGTATTTGGTTCAGTTTTCGAATTGGTTGGGTTTCAAATTCATTATTTTTGTTTTAGCTTTGGTGTTTTAAATAGAAATAGTTTATCACCTTCATTTGGATGGAAAAGCTAATCCAAAAAACTAGTACTATATTTTAACGTATCATCCTTTGACTAAAGAAATGATTGTTCATTGTCATACATCTGATGAACCCTATTTTCTAAATATAAAAAGAGAGGAGATGATCTAGAAAATTAAATATTAACAAGAACAAAAGTCAAAAGATATATTTTTCTTTTTCTTAGGTTACAAATGTAACATTACACAATCACATTATACAAAGCATGAAAAGTCAAATTTAAGAGAGGTTTTTTAGGCAACATAACGCCCAAATCTTTATTCAAACACACACATATCTCTTAACATCAGACACATATTTTTCCAGTTTTTCTTCATATTTATATATGTGATTTAGACCACAATTTCTTCAGCAGCTGCAGTTGTCCCCACAGCTACAGTTTGATCCGCAGCTGCAGTTGTCGCACTCGGTGTTGTAGTTCTTCTCGCAGCTACACCACAAAAATAAAATAAAAAGGTTTTGAGATTTTGATAGCTAATCTGATGAATATCAATGACTAATTAAACGGCACATGCGTATCTATGCATGTAAAGGCAAACAAGATATAGAAACAAGGGTTTTTTTGGTAAAATAGAAACTGGGTTTACCTGCAAGAGTCACCACATTTGCAAGCGGAACCACATCCACAGTTAGAACCTGCCATTACTTCTCTTACTTCTCTTTGATTTTAAACTTGTTATTTGTTTCTTCTTCTTCGTTTGATGCTTTTATTTGCTGTGACTTGAACAGAGGGAATTGTCTGCATTTATAGAAGACGAGAAAGATTCGGTTTTGTATACACCGTACACGTGTCATTTCTTGTATGGATAAAATCGAGATAAATGCTTCTTTGGTCAACAATCAAAATAAATGCTTTTGGAAGAAGTTATCATAAAGAGCATTTCAACCGAAACCTCGTCAAATTTAGTAGCAGTGATTAAACTATTTACTACTCTCTCAGTTTCAATATAGATAATGTTTTGAAAGAAGTATTTTGTTTCAGTTTAGATGAAATTTTCATGTTTTAAGGTTAACTTTAACTTTATTCGAAATTGTTCAGTCAATTAAATTTTACAGTCTTTTTTATAATTGATTAGCTAATTATAAAATTTTATTGTTAAAATACCTTTTTAAAAAGATATAACTCTTTTAATTTTTGTGCAACAAGTTAAAACATCAAATATTATGAAACAGAGATGTAGTATTTTTCAATCAAAAAATCTTAGTCACTATTAGAGGTAATCTGATAAAAGTCGTCTAAAGTTGAAAAAATTGCCTCTAAACAGTTTTTGTAAACACATAAACAAATTGTATAGACCATTTAGTGGCTAAAAGAATTTTTTTTTTTTTAGTTTCGGCAAGAAACAGATGGAGAACTTCAAATTATTAAGGAATATATAAAAGTCGTACCGTTAGCATCATCTTATAAAAAACATCCAATTATTTAACTAGTTTTCTTTGTCAAAAGTATCAAACTAATTAGACTATGTCAAACAAGTTGATCCAAGTTATGCTCCTTGTGATAAAGACATTAGATATGTGTATATGCTTTATTATATTAAGAGGAGGTACAATATCCTCCCTTCTTCCAAATTTTGTATAGTACCACTAACGATATCTTATGAGTGAGGGAAACTTATTTAATAAGAAACGTTATCCTCTATGTTGAAATCTTCATGTGGTTATTTGAACGACTCAGGTTATCAACGTTCTTCAACTACTTATCGAGATATAAAATTCGATTTGGATAATTAAAGTGGCCGTGATATCATGTAGAACATCAAGTTTTCATCTCAAATTCAGTTGACAGCTAAAAATATATGCATTCTTATATCTGATTTTAGCAACAATAAATGCTAACCCCTATTACAATAGTAGTTCATATTTATTTGAAAGAACTGAAAAGTTTGAGTGGTATTGAGGAGCACCAAAAGACTAATTAAGAACCACACAATCTTGTCTGGGGTTGAGTCTCTATCTAAGCTTCTCTCGAATCCACGACCTACCTACGCTACTTTTCACACAAAAGAAAATAGAATAAACACATCGATGGGGACATTACAAAACGGCAGGACGTCGACGTTGGCTTCTTCTTGCCCCTTCGAGGTCATGAAATGAACTAGTGCATTCACTTTTAATTGGCTCTTTTAATACATCACGAATCCAATATTCTTTTCAGACTTCCTCCTACGTGCCCTCCTCGTTTACGTAATAAACAAGTCAACACATATATATTCACCAATATCAATATCTCTGATCCTTCACCATCAACGTTTACATGCATTTTCAGACAATCCTTAAGCACAGCAAATACCTTCTTCAAGAACTTCAAAAACCGGAATTATCCTCACTCATTTCACTCTCCTGGACTCGATCTCAAGTTCTTCCAATCTCTCATCTGCACCATTCTCATTATCTCGTTAGCCAAGATCAAATAAGACCTATCAGATAACATTTCTTCATAGAACTTGAGCTCAATCACAAGATCTCTCAGTTCTCGCCATGGTGTCACTCCTTTGCAACCATCTAGTCCTGATGCTAAGTCCACAACGTAAGCCACTTTGGTCCGTTCGATGTGGCGTAGAAAGTTGTGGCCACATCGAATATCGGGCCGACACCGCCCAGCTCAGCTATATCAATCTGTTCCCGACGGATCTCAGGAGAGCTTCAAGATGGTTATGGTAAGATAAGCAACGAAGAAACGCCGGAAAATATTCCGCCTTGGTGGTCGGTGAAGAAACAAAACCGAAGCTAAGGCCCAATGGTTTAACATAATGGGCTCGGCCCATTAATACGAATTATAAAACACATGAATTGAAAGATGAAGATATAATAGGGAAGACAATAGCTTGCAGCCTTGCACTGACCATTACTAAAATCATCTCAAAGTCAGTTGCACATCTCATAATATATTACAAACTGTATGAAATCTTGAAATTTGTACCACCCAACCATATATATACATGTATGTATGTACGTATAACTACTAATAAACACAAATCATTTCATCTAAAACTTCATCAAAAATCATATCTTCTAGCTCAAGAGTCAACCATTCAGTATCACCTCTAAGATTCATCCATCCATCACCTTTTGAAAGATCTCTTCCCACAATATCATCCAACGAGCGATCTCTGTTCTCAGCTCCTAACCCTGAAAGGCTCCACTCTACTCTTCCCCAAACCTCATCAAGAAAACGTTTCTCATTTGGATAGGCAAAAGAGAATGTTTTAGGGAAATAGATGTGTAATTGGTTGTAAGTCTCAGTGATTGCTTCGTTAACAAGATCAAAGAGAAGCTCTTTGTTCACTTCTTCTTCTTGTATGTCGACTTCGTAGAGTAGTGATGGATTCAGTGGTTGTTCCTCTGAGTACCATTTTTCTCCGTTGTAAACGTTTTCAAGAAAACCTGAAAGTTTTAGAACATTTTTTACGTAGCAGAAGTAGACGTCTTCATCTTCTTCTTCTGTATGGTTGTAACTCTCGAGGGAACTTAGACCTAAGCCTGTAGAACAAGTATTAATATATTTTTCTCATTAAAGCATGAATTATTTCTTGTTCAAGAGCTTACCTTGTGCAGTATTGTCCCAAGAACTTGGAACTGAATCTTCACCTTGTTGTAGGTTTCCTTGGTTTAGACTGCCTACTTGATTTTCTTGGCTTCTTTCCTCTTCATCCTTATCTTTTTCTTCTTCCTTTTCTGTTATTGCCGGTGATCCGGATGACAATAAAGATTTCTTGTATCCCAAGTTAGTATCTAGGTCTACAGATTTCCTGGTTGAACTGACTCGGGGCGGTTCGGTCAGAAACGAACTAACAACTTCAAGGCTTGACAACGAAGAAACCCTTCTGAAGAATTTTGGTTTGTTATCATCTGTCAGTTCACTCTTCTTCTCTTCGTGTGAAAGTTTCAAGCTCTTGGAGCGCAAGTCACCACCTTTTCTTCCAAAACTCTGTTCCAAAAGATGATATCTCCCCACAGAATCATCTTTCGAGACTGCTGAGTACTTCTTATCCTTCTTGGTTTGCTTTCGGTCTCTAAGAGCGTTCTTGAGCATCTTCTTGATTTCTCTGAAACCATTTATCACCGCATGATTGAATCCATGATCATCAGCTGAGCCATGATGAGAAAGTGAGGTTAGTTTGTGTTCTTGAGAACTCTCGCTTGGAACAGTTATAGTTAACACGGCATCCTTCCGCTTTGGAGCATACCAATTCTCCTTCAGCTTGTGCTCAATCCTAGCGGGACGTGAAGAGCGAGAGAGAGGAAAGGAGCCTGACTTGGGCAAGACTCTTGGACTAGACTTGATATGCACTTGCTTCCTAAACTCCGAGTGTGGATCTTTCAGTATCTTGACAGAAACATCTTCTTTCCTCAGGATTTCAAGAAAATCAACATAATCCGTTACTTGCTTTGTTGTCATCATTTTTGCCAATTGTCTCGTTGGCTTTTCTGCAACAACAATCTTTGAATCTTTGTTCATAGAATCAAGAAAAGGTTGTTGGTCATCAGTTTCATACACAAGAGAATGGGTTCTTGGATTTTTCCAACCTATGAACAAATAAACCCATATCTTTCAGCATATTTGTTTTCAGTACTTGGAAAAAGTAAAAGAATATTTAAAAAGGTAGTCGTACAGATTGGACGGTTCTTTGTTCTCCAACGATTAAAGTCAAACACATGAAGCATTCCAGCTAACCAGCTTGGTTTGTGATTATATCCATGTCTTGGACTTGAACTCTCGCTTTTCATATGCCTCCCCATTTAGAATCCTTGGATCTGCAGAAAAAAAAAGCAATATTCGATGATTACGTGTGAAGACAGAGTATAACAACAGCGACGTATTAAAAAAGACACAAAACTAGTCGGTACCAGACTAAGTAGCTTGTCTGAAACCGTCAAATCCAAAAAGAAAGAAGAAGAAAATATCAAATCAAAGAAACAACCTATCTTTCTTAATCCATATCAGTGAACCAAATCGTTCAAAAGCAAAAGCGGAAATGAAAGATGCTGCAAAGGAACGGATAGAGGAATAAAATCCGTGTAAAGGGTTTATCCTGTAGAAGCTGACCTGTTGTAGAAGAATAATGAAGCTGACTAATTAATATGCTCTAGCTAGCTTCCGGCCGAAGAGATTATTAGCTAGGTCCCGAAGCTCTTAGAATTCACGACAGACCGAATAACAAAGAATGATGCAATGGAAGGTGTCTGAAAGAAGAAGGAAAACGAGGAAGACGTTGAACAAGAAAGTGAGACTTTTCGTTTCTGCTATGTGGTTCTACTTTACCCGCCAAAGATGGCCCGGTCTACTGGTAGATAATTGTGAAATGTCTGTTTCATAAACATGTAACGCTCACACGCCACCAGAAATATTTGTTTTTTCTTCTCCTTCCAAAGAATTACATTATCTAGTATTTTTTTTAACTTACAATTAAGAAATTAATAAAAGAATATTCATAGCATATATATATATATATATATATATATATATATATATATGTATTTTTCAAAGTTAATGTTGATATGATGAAATTTACTTAAATTCAGTCTTTATAGTCTTTAATAATTTTAAAAGAAATCATTCCCGAATCTCCTCACTACTATTAATTTTTAGTAAGAAATTATACAATAGACAACACCCGATTCGTTTTGTTTTATTAGTGTTTTGAAGATTTATCATACTATTTGATTTATATATTTCCCATGCAATAATTTCATTTTAAAGAATTATATTTATAATACTGATTCCTAAGGTCAAAGGCTTTAAAGTTCAAATTAAGACCCATTTGAACGTAGTAAAAGTTTATAGAATCTGGCTGGTTTTAATAAGGAAGACCAAAAACCAAGTTTAGTATGTTAACCAAACAAGTAGGGTGGTGGTTGTCAGGCTACTTGTGTTTGTGGCAAATTGTTAGATACTATTATGTGGGAAGTGGGCTGCTTTTGGCTGCTTATGCTTTTTTTATAAAATGTTAATTTCTGTCAAATGATAACAGGGTGTTGCTGTATATCTAGTTCTATATAGATAATAGGGACAGACCACCTAGAATGCATTTTTAGTTACCAGATGATCACGTCTAAACTGATAGACTTTATCTTATAAAAATTTGTTCGAGTAGCAGTTATAATGTAAGCCAAGATTGACGTGAACGGCAAGGTTGACCTGTAAGATTAAAACCCTATTACGCTTTCCTATTTTACCCGAATAGAGGATGACTTCGAAATAGTAGTCAAAAAGAGGTATACTGACCGCGACTAACTTATCAACCCTTTTGAACATTACTAACTTATTGGACCTGATCAAATATCAAACCGGCTTTGACTTTAATCTCAATTAGATTAGATTATGATTACATGTTTTTTTTTTACTGAAAAAAAAGAAAAAAAAAACTATTTTTTTTTGTTTTCTGCAGTGATCTCTTTCTCTATGTATATGGTTTGGTGTCAGTGTGTTTGATATCGGTGGACAAACTAAAAGAGGCTGAGATTATTTAGTAAGCAAGTTGCCACCAAACGATGCATATAAAATAATTCTTAGATTGTTACTTTTAAAATTGTATGAGTTAGTTCCTAACAGATTAAATCTTAATTATAATGTTAAAAAGAAAACGATGTCAAAGACTTTAGCTGGACCGGCGTGATTAAGAAAAGTAATTATCACAACTGCCCCAACCAAAGTAAATGAATATGCCACCAAACATCAAAATGAGCTTAGTAATATTAAGTTATTAACACTATATTTAATTTTCTAAAAAAAATATTTAACAAATGAAGAAAAGTCCAAATTGTAATGTCAATGACGTAAGAGAAGGAGAGTAGTGGTGGGGGAGAGGAATGATGAAGATTGAAGAAACCGAGACCTCTGTGAAAGTATTAACACGTGGTAGTCTCTGAGCCCGTATGATGCTCTATACTACACGAGATCCAACAGCAATCGCAGAAGCGAAAACAAAGGTAAGATTGGGTGGCGCTGTTGACATTTGAAGAGTTTTTGTTTTTATACAAATGTCTCTTAGCCCATAAGAGCATGAGTATTGCTAGGACTTTTATTTTGTATCTTAGATTAGTTTATTAATATAACTAGGTTTAGAGATTTTGTTAAGATATTTGATTAAAAGGGGAAATTATTGGTAGATAGTTTTGTAGGTTCTTAGTTACAAAATTGAAACCATCACACAACGAAGCAACTGCAACAATGAATAAACCGCAGCTATGCCATTGGCGACCACCAAGAACCTGCAAAACCCACAAGAGCAAAAAGATAGAGTTGCAAACTTCACAAAATTGCAGACAGCAACAAACGCATAAGAAAAAACAGATAGATAAAATCTCTGCAAGAAATACTTGTTCTTATGGTGAACAACAATAAAAATCAGAAGAGTGATACCAAGTCCACAACATCCATATGAAGATGCATTTACATACTAGACAGAATAAACGTTTCACAAAAAGAAAAAGAAATGACAATTGTTCCAGTATCCTAAACCCGAGGGATCAAGTTAGGCATGGTCACAACTACCTAGTTGACTTCTCGAGGGGAAGATACTGTAACATTATGCATCTGAACCGTTAGGCAATCTAAACACTCTTGCAACCAAGCAGTTCACTCGGCAAAACATTAACACACATGTATAACTATGAGCTATAAGCTCCAACAAATCTTGTTAAAAAATACCCAATCCTTTTTCATCTCAACTTACTTGGTTAAGAGAATCAAAGTATCATCATCAAAAAGCAGCCATTAATCAGTTCTATTTTCACCCAAAATTCTAGCACGCCAAATCCTAACAGCCTGTGATTCTCACCCAAAACTCTAGTATTACAGTTGTGAATCAATATAGCAAAGTGTGTCCTAATACAAGAACGAGTGTTAAAAGAGAAGACAAACCATGTTTCTAAGAAGTAAGACTCTGGTTGGTTCACCACTGACTCTCCTATTTCTCTTTCAGCTCCAGCTCCGGGGAAAACAGTTTCAACCACCATCATCTGGTCTTTCAAATCAATAGTGCACTACTCCTCATCATCTGTTCTTGTGTTGGCTCTATTCTCAAAGTCCATGCTGTAAGACATCCCCGAGGAACCTCCTTGCTTGACACCAATCCTCAAGCACAAAGAAATCTATAAGCAAGAATGAAACAGAGAAACCCATAAGCAAGAAACAAAACAGCATGTTGGAAACTCATACCAGACATCAAACCGAAGCAGTCAAACAATTAAAGTTTTCATATGTTTGAACCAAACATTGTAATCCAAACCTGGAAATCTCTCTCGAGCAAGAATCCAAAAGTATAAAAAATATAGTGATTCTAATTTCAAACAGATACCAAACTTTCATAAATATTCTATCATAATTTTCAAACAGAAGCAAAAACATCCTCAAAACATCAACAATATCAGAGAAAATCAATCCAATTACAGAAAAAAATATATTCTTTCAAAGGAAGAAGACAGACCCAGAAAATTCAATTGAATGAACCACCTACTTCCAGATTGGAATCACGAAATTAGGGTTTATTCCTGCTGACTCAAACTCCGATTTGATTTCTGCTGCATCGAAATACCGATTTCAACTTCTGATAGAATTAACGGAGAAGAAGAAAAAGAAAAGAAGAAGGAGAGGCGGAGAGAGAGAGAGATTATAACACGTGTCTTTAAGATATGTTTAATTTCACTTCTTAATTACGATTCGTTTGGTGTGATAATAGCTATTTTTCATTTTCTTTTAATTACTAAATACTCTAAAAAACGCCCTAAGACACGGCGATACAGATGCTCTAAGAAGATGTTTCTTCAAAACAAGGGGTCTTTCCTAGTTTTCCGCAGCTAAGAACGTCTCTTGTGCGTTTTACTTGCAATGGAAGTTCACACGCACGAGGAAAGACACCGTCTTTGACTTTATCCAGCAACGAGCGCGTGTAAGATGATGCAGGTAAACCGAGAGTGGTCCTTGTCTCGTAGTTGCATATTTCCCAATTAGAATAGAAACCCCTGAGTTTAGTAGTCCTTTTAGTCAACGCTTCACCCTTTGTTTACAACTCCTTAATGAGAAATTTTCATTATACTTGTTTTTGACGCCAGACTTTATTAGCTTTTATCTACTTCTGTTGACAATAAAAAAAAAATCTTTTTATTTTCCTTCTCAAGATTTATCAGACAAAAACCGAATAATATCTCTTTATTTTGTTTTTGTTTTCTTATATTCCTTTTCATCTGATAATTCATAATTGGTTACTCTATGCACATAAGTCAACTCTCTCTCTCTCTCTTTCATCTTTTTTCTCCCTCTGTTTTCTGCCATGAACTGAGCAAAACTTCAATCGTTAATACCAATTTGAATTTCTCAATTTTTCTCCGTTGGTTGAAAATATAATTCTTGATGGGTAACAGTGTGACAAAACTGAGTACATGTTTCTCAGGCGGAGGAGATCATTTCCGACAAAAACACATCTCCGCTCTACCTCCTACCGATCTTCTAGACGAAGGCTTAGGCCATTCTTTCTGCTACGTCAGACCCGAACCTACTCTAGTCACCTGCTCAAAAGTCCACTCGGAGCTGGAAGAGACCACCATGTTCCGAACCATCTCCGGCGCCTCCGTCAGCGCCAACGCCGCCACTCCTCTCTCCACCTCTCTCTACGACCCCTACGGCCACATCGACAGAGCCGCCGCCTTCGAGAGCACGACGTCGTTTCCTTCGATCCCTCTCCAGCCCATCCCCAAAAGCTCCTCCGTCGGCGGCGGCGGTGCTGGTCCGGTCGTCTTGGGCTCCGGTCCGATCGAGAGAGGGTTTCTCTCGGGTCCGATCGAGAGAGGATTCATGTCAGGCCCGCTTGACCGCGGCGGGCTTTTCTCCGGCCCAATCGAGAAGCCCAGCTCTGATCATCGCGACTTCCAGCGCAGCTTCTCACACGGGTTGGCTTTACGGGTCGGGTCGAGAAAACGGTCTCTGGTTCGGATCCTCCGCCGGGCGATCTCGAGGACGGTTTCTCGCGGGCAGAACTCGATCGTCGCTCCGGTCAAGTCCGTCAAAGAGTCGGAGAGCAAGAGCCACCACCACGACAGCGAGAATAATAATAATCTCACGGTTAGCAGCGAAGAAGGGACGTTAGACGACGACGTTTCGCTCGAGAGCCGGAATCTCCAGTGGGCCCAGGGGAAAGCGGGGGAGGATCGAGTACACGTCGTCGTTTCGGAGGAGCACGGTTGGCTTTTCGTCGGGATATACGACGGGTTCAACGGTCCGGATGCGACGGATTATCTTCTCTCTCATCTCTACCCTACGCTTCATCGTGAGCTTAAAGGTTTGTTATGGGACGAAACCAAACCTCAGGATCTAGAAGAATCGTGTTCGGACAGAGATGGTAATAATAATAATGATCATTGCGAGGGACGGTGGAGATGCGAGTGGGAACGAGAGAAGAAAGATCTCGACCGTAAATTAAAGGAACAGATTATTAATAATAATAGGAGAAGCGGGTCGGACTCGGATAAGTTGACGAACCATTCGGATGTTTTGAAGGCGTTGTCGGAAGCTCTGAGGAAGACGGAAGAAGCGTATCTAGATACTGCTGATAAGATGCTTGAGGAGAATCCTGAGCTGGCTTTGATGGGTTCTTGTGTTCTTGTGATGCTGATGAAAGGTGAGGATATCTATGTGATGAACGTTGGGGATAGTAGAGCTGTGCTTGGTCAGAAGTCTGAATCGGATTACTGGTTGGCTAAGATAAGACAGGACTTGAAACGGATCAACGAGGAAACGATGAAGAGTGATTTGAGAGGTTGCGAGGGAGATCATGAAGTTTCGACTTTATCGGCTTTTCAGCTCACTGTTGATCACAGCACAGATGTAGAAGAGGTAAGTGAGTAAACAATGGCATTAGATTTTGCTCAATGCTGATGAGATCTTGTATTGATTGTGTTTATGTTCTTATGGTTATTAGGAAGTTGAGAGAATAAGAAACGAGCATCCGGATGATGCTAGTGCAGTGAGTAATGAACGGGTTAAAGGCTCCTTGAAGGTCACAAGAGCATTCGGTGCCGGTTTCTTAAAGCAGGTATTCATCAGACTTCAGGTTCATCATGAGATTTTGGGCTATGTGTGATCTGAATCTAATTGCTTTTGGTTTATGTTATTTTTTTTTTGGCAGCCTAAATGGAACAATGCGATTCTTGAGATGTTCCAAATTGATTACATTGGACAGTCTCCGTACATCAACTGCTCACCGTCTCTATACCATCACAGGTTAGGATCCAAGGATAGGTTTCTAATACTATCATCGGATGGTCTGTACCAATACTTCACGAACGAAGAAGCAGTTGCAGAGGTTGAGCTATTCATCACATTGCAGCCTGAAGGGGATCCAGCTCAGCACCTTGTACAAGAGCTTTTGTTCAGAGCTGCTAAGAAAGCTGGTATGGGGATTAAAATATCTCTTACATTGTGTGTTCTGTTCCAAACCCTGTTTCAATTAAGCAGCTTTCTCAAATTAATGTTGTATGTTTTAAAATTTGTAGGTATGGATTTCTATGAATTGCTGGACATACCACAAGGTGAACGGAGACGATACCACGATGATGTTTCAATAGTAGTGATCTCTCTAGAAGGAAGAATGTGGAAATCATGTGTATAATAAAAAATACAAATCTCTGTGTAGTGTCTCAATCATGTAGTATAATATTGACAATCAGGAAATAATATATATAATATATAGAAGTTTTGGAACATCATATAGGTGAAGAGAAGATTCTAGTTGTCTTAAATTAGTGGTCAAAGATTTGGTTCTGTAGGTTACTTCCAACTGCTAACTGTATGTGAACAGAGAAGTAAATGAAGGGAATTGAAAGAGCATGAGATATGTATGAGTAGTAATTGAGTAGTAAGTAAGTAGCAGTTTGTGGTTCAATAGAAGTTATTCAATTTCCCTCTCATTTAATTCACAACCTCTCTCTGTTTTTTTCTTCTTCAAATTATATGGCCTCTTATTTGTATTTTTTTCTGTACTGTTTCTTCTTTTTTCTGTACTGTTTCTTCTATTACAGGGAACTTGGTTTTAATTAAATTTGGACTCTTATGTTTTATGTAACTTCATTGTTCTTTATATTCTACCCTCCTTCGCTTATCTCAAGTCCTTTGGTTGGCTATTATAAAATATAGTCAATTCCTATAGAATTTGCTAGTGAATCAGTAATGATTTGAGCTCTGTTTCCAGTTTCTGCCTTTGGATCTTCTGTTTCTCAAAGAGTAAATCTGCAATGGACAGTTCACTTCACGAATTTGAGCTCTGCTGAGCTTTACTTTGCACCATCGGCTTGCACTTTGGGTATGACGTTTAAAAGAGAAACGTTTCTCGTAGTTCTTTGTAGCATTTTAGAGAGATCATATTTACCTCCAAGAGCCTCTTATGTTGGTTTATGACGGTTCTAAGTTCACTCTAAGCATTTTTCCTTGGGCTTTATTTGACGGTTATGTGCAGATTTCAAAAACTTAAACCTAAAGAAAAAACGAACCATCGATAAACTTCCCTAGCCTTGATTTTGTATCTGAGATCAATTAGCACTCGCACGTCAATCGGATCATCATAAGCATGCTATTTTCGTGTACGCTTCATCATTCTATTCCATTCACCTCCAGGGTCAAACATATTAATATTCAAATTAAACTCAACTTGTAATTTCTAAATTTATGTCTTCAGGCTATCATATTATATTGTCAAATCTTTAGAACATTTGACTTTGTAAGTATGACAAACGAGAAATAAAATGTGTAAATACTAAAAATATATAAACTTACATTCGTTATATCTGGATGTGTTTGCTGATGATACAATTCAGGCCCATGTTCTGAGTCTGATGTTAAAAGCAACTGCTTCTGAACAATTGAAAGTCAGAAGAGAGTTTGGTGGCTTAATGGGGAATTAGATAATTCTACTATACATCATAAGGACTCAGAAGAGTTAGGAAATCTAGTATGTTATTTATGTCAATCTCCTATCCTGCTTGCTCAAAACTACGAGGATTTTATGCTAAAATGGTTATGAAGCACTAGTTTACAACATAAAGACAGTCTTATATCATGTCGTGTCTACTTTTTATGGACAGATTAATTTTGGGAAAGCAGTCACCAGTGAAAGAAAAAGGTTAGTCAAAAAAGCATTTCCAAATGATTTTAACCCTACAGTTTAAAAGTGGAACTCTCATAAATTAAAGGTTATGTGGTGGTCCTCCAGGCCAGGACTTAACAAATCTCTGCATGCATTGTTTTCCGTGTCAATCTTGGTTTAACGTTTTCTCCATTATATTCTCCACATTTTACTAACTTTTTATATCCTGCATCATTGTAAAATTATTGTTGTCACTGCAAATTACTCCCTCTGTTTCTTTGTATAAGTAGTTTTAGCTAAAAAAATTTGTTTCACAATGTAAAGTGTTTACATAATTCAAAATAACTTTTGCATTAATTAGATATTGTGTGACCAATACAATAATACATACATTTTTATTATTGGTTGAGATTGTATATTAAATGCTAATTTTTCAAAAATAATAACTTTCTTGATACTGAAACTTTTAACTAAAACTACCTACAAATAAAAACAGAAGGAGTACTAAAAGACGCTATAAGTTCCAGATCCGTCGTCGACAAAAAAAAAAGTTCCAGATCCTTTAGTTCACATGCAACATCCAAGTTAATCAGACGCCAAAGTCACTCGTATGTCTCCGAGCTAGTTACTCTTCATCACAGTAAATCATTGATGGTTATGGGTAGTCAATCGAAACATATACGTCATACGTAAGTATTCTTTTAATCCTGAAAGCTCTTTTCCAAAAAAAAAAGTATTCTTTTAATCCATGCAGAAAAATTCCACTTGATTTATAGTTTTAATTTTGACATATAGAGAGACATATATGCATGTTTGCATTGCAGAGATTTAATTAAGGAATGTTTATATATAGAGGATCATGCACCCACACAAAACAGACTGACACACAGATTCGTACAAGAAGACTGCAAAAGAAAAAGAAACTCCTTGAAATATGAGAAAAGAGTTTTTTGGGAGTTTTATAACGTAGCATCCAGCGAGACACGGATTTGTATGATCAATTTCTTTTGTCAGCAACCCCTTCCTTTTTTACTTTATGAATTATCCTTAGCTTTTACTATACAGCCTGTTATGAGATTTACAATCAATAAACATCCCTAAACTATATTTGCAAAGTGATTTATACACATGTCATTCTCAATAAAAAACAGATACATGGCGTTTAAAAATAAATGACATGGTTTTAAAAAATAATGACATAGCAT
The DNA here is from genome assembly GCA_026261945.1 of Hirschfeldia incana. Classification (NCBI taxonomy): domain Eukaryota; kingdom Viridiplantae; phylum Streptophyta; class Magnoliopsida; order Brassicales; family Brassicaceae; genus Hirschfeldia; species Hirschfeldia incana. The sequence goes on along the minus strand of JABCMI010000028.1, from coordinate 1,189,853 downwards.
CGTATTAATTGTGAGATGCAAAATTTCCTTATAAAATTTAAGTTTTTTGCAGAGATTTTCAATATGGTAATAAAAATAACTCATATTTCATTATTAATGTAAATTTTCCATATAAATATTTATTTATGGTAAATTATTAAATATATTAATAATTCATATATCACAATTAAAATAATAATATATATGTACATATGTATCTCACATTAATAAAAATAAACTAAATAAAGTAACTCTAATCCAAAAAAACTTTGATAGTTAAATATTTAAACTCATCTGTTTAACTAAAACAAACAAAGTCTCAAATTTATATATTAGAATTTATATTTATATGTATATATATATATATATATAAAATAAATAATCATTAAACACAATAATATAATTAAAACTATTTTTATAAAATGTAATTTTATCTTTTATTAAAATTTAAATAAAATAAAATTTAAATAGTTATACCAAATCAAAAGAAATAAGATTAAAATATAAATTAATAATGTTGAAATATAAATCAAAATTTTCTTTTGAAATAAAAAATGTTATGTTAAAAATTACTAAAACTCCTAGTAAATCATTAGTAATGTTCACTACTCGGTTTGATCGGCAGGCCTCTATATATATAGCCCAAAACGGAAACTGAGTATAAATTAGAAATAGCAGAAAAAAAATTATATATTCCATGAGATTCAGTTTTAAAATATATATAAATATATAATTGGACTGCTACACAGACGACACGAATTTGTTGAAAGAGCAACTTGAGAATCAGACCAACCATAAAACCACGCAATACAAAGAAGTAAATATGACACACCTGATTAAATTGTAGAACCACAAACTCTAATTAAGACACCTTTTAGTTTGTATCACTATACTACTCCACTATCATTGCCCCACACACGTACTATGCATGCATTTGGCCATGACCGTTCGTAGTCATTTAAATCAACCTCCATGTCGTAAACATACATTAACAAACACACAAAACCTCACAAGAGTTGGTGATGATCGTTAGAAGAAGGACCCGATAAATCCGAATTGTTCCAAAAGTACTGGCTTGTTTGATTCCCCTGAGACGTCAAACTAGAGACCGGTCGAGACAAGTTAACCAAACTTGGTTGTTCCTCCATCTTCAAGGGGGCTGTCTGGTAAGCCCTAGAATCAACCATTGAAGTAGAGGAAAAAGATATTCCGACGTTGTTTCCGATATTGCCCTCGTTCTGGAAAGCGTATAAGCCCGTTGCTGGATCGAAGAGAGTGAACTGATTCATTGATTCAGCAGCCGCCATTAGGTTGTTTTCACCGCTATTGTTGTTTTCATGAATGTTTCCGGTTCTTCCAGTACCGACATGGAGAAACCCTAGATCGTTCGTTAAACTCGGACCAATCTGGTGAGCTTGGTTATTGCCATTAGTAGCAGCTAAATTCAAACCGATACCTCCAAGTTGAGTGAGACTATGAAGAGTTGGTAAAAACGGGAACTGATGGCTTGTCCTCAGCTGTCCTGAGCTAGAACTTAGAGCGTTGACCGTGGAAGAAGACTGTTTGGACAAAGAAGAAGAAGAATTTGAATTACCATTTTTGCCCTTTTTACTATTCTTCCGGCTGCCTCCACCCACGGGGACGTTCCTCAGAGCGCCGCCATGTGTCCAGTAACGGCGGCAACCCTTGCAGAAATAGCGAGGCTGAGTGAGGTTGTAGTTATTGTAGTAACAGAACTTAGTGTTGGGGGAGTCGCATCGTGGACACTTTAGGGCTCCCTCAGGCGGGGGAGCTTTGGCCTGCCTCGCTCTCTCAGCCATGGATCCACCAAGCCTCGCTGGAAGACCACTGGAGGCACCTGCATGGTGGTGGTTAGGGCTAGGGTTTGGTGGGTAAGGTGGAATTTGGTGAGAAAGTAGTCCGTGACTACTCACTAAACTTCCATTTTCTTGAAGCTGATGCTGATGACGATGACTCGAATTCGCAGGCTGTGAAAAAAAAAATCAAAGAAATTAATCAAGATAAGAGAAAGAAGCCAAGAACCAAGAAACCCCAAATTTAATACTGGTAAAACTTGTATTTACAAAGCAAGAAATACCATATATCTATATATAGATGTTGTGATTTTAAAGAAAGCGGGTTATGTATAGAAAAGTAGAAGAGAATATGAATATCTTTTAGAAATGAATCAAAATTATTACTAAAACGAATCAAAACATCATGAAGAATTTGGAAAGAAATTGCGAAAGGAGAGAGAGAGAGAACATGTAGTATCAAAGAAGTGAAACCTGTGACCAATTGGATGAGAAAACCATTGTTCTTCTATACCCTTTCGTATATATTTCTTCTTGCTTCTTTAATAAAGTTCGAAGGATCTTTACAGGAAAGAACTACAAGGAAAAACTTGGTGGGGAATCAAAAAATAAATAAAAGGGCAAAACGAAAGAGAGGAAGCAAGACAACCAAAGAGAAATGCGAAGAGAGCACAAAATCAAAAAAGGAAAGTGAAAGAGAGAAGGAGAACAAAGACAAATTAAAGGAAAGAAAATGATTTCTTAACGAGAAAAAGAAAAGGAGCATCGGTTCTTTTTATTATTTCTATACATTTGTATAATTCCCACTCTCATCTCCTCATGTGTATACGCGTCTAGTTCATCCATGTGTAATTTTTATTTGTGATTCCTTTTTTTAGGGTTTGAGTGGGGACATTTCTTCGCCTATAAGATTAGGTTCCTCTCCCAGACCTCTATGGCATAAATATATATATAGAGGAAGAAATATTTGAAACTATATCATAGTTGTATAGAAAAATAATCAGGATAAAAAGAAAAAGAAAAATAGTCAGAGTACTTTGTCGCGGTGGAGAGAAATATAATTTAATCGAATTTGACCGTATTTGTAATATATATATAGCCATAAAGTAAAACTGTAAAAGTATACTTATATATGCATGTATGAAAAGCATGTTTTTGCTCCTATATCAAATAGTTACACGAGTTAGCTAAAGAGAAATATAGTTATATAACCGGGCTTCGTAGCCTGGTGGTAAAGGAACCTCAGCTGAGGCACCCGCCACCCAGCTTCGAACCCCGGCCACTGCGCAAATTTAACATGCGGGGCGCAGCGTCCAGGACCGCCTTCGGGTGGATAGTCGGTCGTCCAATTAGCGAACCGGAGACCTGGGTCATCAAAAAAAAAAAAAAAAAAAATATAGTTATATATGTTCTTCTTTCTTCATGTAACGATCTTTACCCAAGAGAACTAGGGGAGTGCTGAGCGGTGATCGCAATGCAAGGTATGTTTAAGAATATGGGCCGGCAAACTAAACTAGTTGTGGTGTAAATGTGTAATTAACGTCCTAGATCATTTTTAAAATGATTTACAACTTGACGATTAATTAAAAGTGAAAAATGTATTTTATCTTATCGTTTTCAAGTGTGTTCTGAACATAGTGATTTTTTCAGTTAATATAGCATAAGGACTACGCTTTCACTACAAAAAATTTGAATTGATGGAAACTCATTTGTTTTTACGATTTTTCCTATATACATTTACTAGAAGAAAATATAACATAACCGATCTTCTTGTAGAAAATGAAACTTGGTTGTCATAGTGAAAAGAGTCGTTCGTTTGCGACTACAACTTTTATACATTGGACCAAAATTTATGTAGCAAAACGTACAACTTGTTAAAAGAGCTTTGCATTTTGCAGTTTGTCTCTCCATTTTCTCTACTCTTTCCTTTTTCTCCTTTTCATCTTTTCTCTTATCTCTTCATTGATCACTCGTTTCTTTTTTTGACGTCATTACTCGTTTCGATTATACGAAAGCTCTTTTCAGAAAGGGACCGCCAAAGATATCCTACTTGCAACATTATTATAACACACTGCTTCGAGTGGGGCAAAACCCTCCACCGCGAATTAATCATAAGATAATTTTCTGCAATAACCAAAAAAGGAAAATAATAAAAGGACGTTCATGCATGGATCCATCACGAAGACGACCCTTTCCTATACCAAACCATTATGTATACTGTTATCGTTCTTCGTCCCCTCTCGCCCTTTAAATTGGATCAAGTTACTTTTCCCGGCTTTTTCTCGGAAAATGTGTTCCATGTAAACTTAAATTGTGTGCTATGATCGATGTCACTTATATTTTGTAAGGATCTCTGGTTTTTCTACTTTAAGAAAAAGAAAATCAGAGAACATAATATGTCAATTCTACATATAAAACCGTATCCTCCATCCATTTGAATATAAATTGTTGTTTTAGAAATTTTTGCTTTAAAATTAAACGCCAAATGTAATTAGTTTTCTTCACAAATGCTTAGTAAAAATGACAAAAGAATCTCAAGAGTCACTTGTTTATATAGTGGCATGGTTAGCACGTATATAGTTCTGATTTGGAATATGGAAACATCTATATATATTGTCATCGAAATAACTTCCAAAAGTTTGATCTCCAAAACCAATGCTCTGAGGGAAACAAAGAGAAGACAAGCAAATATAAAAAATAACATACACCAGTAGGTGGTTAAACGAAAGAAAAAACCCTACAAAAGGAAAGAAGTTTTTGAAAATATAAATGGCTCCATACTCCGTTAGGTGAAGCCAGGCTCATCTTGAGTATGTAGATGGAAAGGAGACATCATCAACAAGAAAGATATCAGTAAGCCAGGTTGAACATATATATATATATATATACCATTTTATGTTATTGGTTGTTTTATGTTTTTTCACTCATAATAAAGAAATCATTAAATTTCATATTTTTTTAATTAATATAATATTTATTTGATTTTGTTAATTAATGAAATAAAAAATTAATATGAATATAATTGAAAAATTAACAATTAGATGCATTGAAAACATAAACGACACAAACTGAAACTTATTTTAAACTCTAAAACGCCAATTAAAGTATAGTATAAACTAGTTGGGATAAAGACTCAATTCATCTATGTTCATATGCTTAAGTACCGAACAGTTGTTCGCATCATGGATACGATATTAACCAACGTCTTAAATGGTCTTATTTCACTTTCATGGAGCCTTTTGATGTTAATTAATGCTATGCAATTATAAGTCAGGTATGGGGCCGTGTGCCCCCATCTAATTTTTTGTTTTCTTTAAACAATTATTATAAAGCTTATGGAATTCACGAACCCTGAAATTAAATACAATGGATGTGCCCCCGGCTAATTAAGGTTCTATGTACGCCCATGGGTATGCCGCTCACTCACGCCAATAATACTACTGCAAAGTAGCAAAAGCTATACACAAGATTCACTATCCTCTTTTTGCTCTAATCATGCAGAATACTCTCTTTCACATAACCGTACGGTACACAACTTAGGAAAAAAATCTCCCAGAATGAATACAACAGTAAAGTATATTAGTCAGAACAAGTGCATGGTGTGGCACAGTGAAATATTGCAAGTTTTTGGGAAGACAATTGGACAGGCCTTGGGCCGTTAATCTCGCTGGTTGGGGATTTGGGACCAATGACTGCAGGTCTCCACCGTAATGCAACTGTGTCTGAGGCATTGGTTAATGGTTCCTGGTGGTTGTCTAATTCGAGAAGCCGGAACCGTATCATTACCTTACTCAAGGAAAGCTTACCAGATCCCTTACTGATCTTGCAGTCGGAAGAAGAGGATGAATAATGGAAAATTGGGACCAATGCTCCAAAGTCGTCGTTTTCCTCTGCTGATACTTGGGAGCATCTGTTTAATACTCACCCTGAGGTTGACTGGCATCAATCGGTCTGGTTTAAGGGAGCAGTTCAGAGGCACGCTTTTGTAACATGGCTGGCGAGGCTTAACCGTCTGTCCACGAAGGATCAAATGCATTACTGGAACCCTCAAGTCTCGATGGGATGTGTATTATGCACAGGGCATAATGAAACTCGGCAACACTTGTTCTTTGATTGCTCTTTTGCTTCTCAGGTATGGTCTTTCTTCTGTTCGAGGCTTCATCTAGTTCCTCCAAGTTTACCGGATGATGCTATAAGATGGTTGAAACTTCCTACCAGAAACAAGAATGTTAACCTCATAGCCAGACTCGCTTTTCAAGCTTCCCTCTATGGTATATGGAAGGAGAGAAATGCTAGAGTCCATTCCAATAGTAACCGGCCTACCTCTTCGATTATCGCTGAAATCCAGCTGATCATTAGGAGCAAACTCGCTATTCTCTCCCGTCAGCAGAGAAACCTTCCTTCTATAGTCTCGTATCTCTCTACTTGGTTTGAACTCTTTTCTTAATTAGCTTTGTCTCTTACTCTTCTAGCAGGTCGTGTTGACCTAGGCTGTCTGTGCGATAATCCCGTGGGGAAATATGTTTTTGGTTTCTTATCTTTTTGTAATTTTTTTCAGTCTTCAAAAAAAAAATATATATATATATATATATATATATATATATATATATATATATATATATATATATATTGCCTCTAGAGCTACTGGTACGTCTTGTTAGTTTTTTTGGTACGAATGTTAAAACACGTCTTGTTAGTCGTTAAAGCCTTGGGTTAGATTCCACGCAAACACACTGTGTGTGATGTACCCATTTCTTCACATGAGCATATTTGCTTTCTTTACAGGATGTTTCAACCGTGGTGAGTTCGCGGACAAGTCACTCTCCAAAATTGGTCGAATGTTTACTAGTTTTCCATGATATTTTTAAAGGTTTGTAGTATGTGTTATCATTAACTAAATGAAGAATCGAATGTTTGATTTAATTAATTAATGACAATAATAGAAATAAAACGTGGAAGAAATGATAAGGACAGGAAACAAAAGCAAGAACATTAGTGGTGTAGGAATCTGATTCCTTGTCAATTAATGGAACCGTCCCCCCCCCCCCCCCCCAGCTTTTCCTCTCTTAAGCTTTTTCTATCTGTGCAAAAAGCTTACTCCTTAATCTTTTTATACCTGATAATTTCAGTTACACATATATACCTCACACGTGCAGATACATCCATATCTACACATTCCAGTTGGAACCAATCCAATTAGTGATACAAAGTTTCAAAATTAACATATAGTGAAAGGTAATACATCTTGAACCAGAGTCACAGTGTGTAGTTTTATTTTGTTTTACTTCTCTTCCACATGATATTAAGGGACTTCATACTTTGTACGATTCAACATTTACTAGTCTTTCGCTTGATTTTGTGTTCTAAGCTATTTTCATCTTACAGTTTTGGAGATAGAATGTCTTGATTATATATACACCTAAAAGTATATAAAAACTTCACCACTCTTACAAATCTCTCACCTAGAATTTGGAACGTAATAAGAAGTTAATTAAACCAAAATTTCAGTCTGCTCCTCAGCATCAAGTTGTGAATTGACAGAAGCAGTACATGGCCCCTTGTGGAGAAGCTGAGCGTTCTTGCATCGTTGTCTTTCCTTCTAACAGACTCACCACTTGAACTGTGTCAGTCCAACAGTTTCAGATGTCCTAAGCAAATTTTTAATAACATGTTTTATATTATTTTTCTTAATATACTATATATTAAATACTAAATTTCACACAAATTCTTATAAACTAATTCAACTCCGTTAATAATAATTAAAAATAATTTAACGAAGTCAATTGTATAGCAATACTTGCTGATATTATCACCAACATTTTGACTATAATTGGTCACAATATACCAAAAATAAATTATTAATACAAAATTTTGTATTAAAAATACTTTTTTACCTATATTTTATATAATTTTACTTATATTTTATTTACTTTTATACTTCTATTTTTATATAATTTTATTAAAGTTTATATGTAAACATAATTTGTATTTATTTGATATCCCTTCTTTAAGTATGATCTCTTTCTTGTCATGATACACCGGAGGTTTAAAATCTGACTCAAGCAAAGACACACCATCGTCAATGAGATTCCATGATTCATTTAAATCCATGATTCATTTAAATATGCAAGTAAGAACAAACTTACTTCAAAGTTAAAGCAAAGAAAAAAAGAACAGACTTACTTGGTTCCACTTTTATAGCTGATATCATAGGACCATAAACTCATTTTACTGGAATGCATAATGTCCCTTTCCCAGCCCACCGCAAACCAAACTTTGCATTGTGGTCCATTACATTTACAGGAAACAGTTTCTAATTAGATTATCGGATCCACCAGTTGCTTCTTGAATATTGAAGTTCCTAATCACTAACTTATAATGTACCCAGAGAAATTAGCAAGAATAATGTAAGATATGTTATTGTTTACATTTTTCTACTGAGTTCCGTAGACATACCTGAAGATAAATATCGAACAAGCATTTGCCAAGGCTGTAAAGTGTCTTGTCATCGGTAAACATGATTTCAGCAAAGTGAAGATATACCCTGTAGTTACCATTTCTAAGGCAGAGTCCATGGTAGGTTAGAGATGAAGGAGACACTCTAGCTGTCCAGTAAAGCCCAAAGCTGGGAGAGGAAGCATTAACTGATAATCTGGAAGTATTATGTACAATGTAATCATCAGCATATTTTTATATTACTTTAAGAGATAATTTTAACTTTTAACAACATATTTTTATATTATTTTTAATAATATCACACACACGCACACACACACACACACACATAGTTTATATTATTTTACTTATAGTTTATATTATTTTCGAAATTAAAAATGATATAAACTATAAGTAAAATTATATAAAATATAAGTAATAATATAAAAAAAATAGAAGCGGAGTATTATTTTTAAATGTAATATTTTGTATTGGCTATTAATTTAGTAAATTGTGAGTGGTTATAGTTAAAATGTTGGTGATAATATTAACAAATATAGTAAAATTCAACTTCATAAAATTATCTGTAATAATTATTAATGAAATTAAATTAATTTCTTATTTTTTGTGAAATTATATATATATAATTTCACAAAAAATAAGAAATTAATTTAATTTCATTAATAATTATTACAGATAATTTTATGAAGTTGAATTTTACTATATTTGTTAATATTATCACCAACATTTTAACTATAACCACTCACAATTTACTAAATTAATAGCCAATACAAAATATTACATTTAAAAATAATACTCCGCTTCTATTTTTTTATATTATTACTTATATTTTATATAATTTTACTTATAGTTTATATCATTTTACTTATATTTTATATCATTTTACTTATATTAAGATACTTTGTTAAAATTTAATTTGTATGTATTTGATAGTAATAATATTTATAAAACATTGTTATTGTTTATAAACCTTTTAGTAATAAATATATTATTGCCCTTTCATATTATATGCCTTAAGCTATGGTTTGGGTGATTTATTTTATCCTCTGGGATGGTTTTGCACTCGGGTCTTGAGACATTATAGGTCTTAGCGTCGGTAATGCATTGGTGCACATCAATGCTACGTTAGCATCAGATTGGATACTCCCTCCGAGAAATCAGAATCTAATGTTGGAACAATTAGATCTAGTAAACATCCTTTCTCTTGCAAAACGTAAGCATGCGTGTATTTGAATGCAACAAAGTTGCATTGTTTCATTGGGTTTACACTTACTGAGTAGATGAAAGGAACATCTGAACATATATTTTACTATATCTACAGAAAAGCATATATACTTTGATAATGTGATTTATTTTATTTAATTGACAACACCAACATGATAATGTAGAAATCTGAAATCACTGGAAATCTTATCTATAATTTACTAATGAAGATCGATTTGTACAAAATCAAAATTACCGAATCCACCTGAAAACTTAATTAAGGGTCAAAAATTTTTATGTTCCTTGTCAAATAGCGATGCATCATATATATTTTTTTATCTAATCCTAACTGTTCATAACCTCGATTTTAAAACTATATTTTCACCGGGTCTCCATCCGCTCTTTTCCTTTGAAGATTCTAACGAACACCAATTTTTGTTTTGAATGCTTGTTATGTTCAACCTCAACAAACTTTGCTATGTTGATGAAGTAAACATCATCTATATCCCTGATTCTCTTGCATAGACCAGAGGGCTTTTTTTCTCCCACCACTGAAATGAGAGGGAGGATTAGACAAATCAAAGACTTCAATTTCTTTTTTTTCTGATCTTAATGGTATAGTGGATTTTGAGGGTTTTATAGCCAAGAAAGTTTTTGAAAAAAATAAGAGTAAATAAATTCAAAATTGGCTACTAGATAACCATAACAAATTTATCACCGGGAAATTTGCTTGTTTTTCCTTAAAAGTTAGATGTGATTTAAATAATCCAAATTCCACTCATTTTTTTACTCCGTATACTTAAATTTTTTTAACAACGTTATAGTAACAATATCTGTTAAGTCTCCATACCAACTTTCTTAGATTTTTTTTATATGCGGTAAGAGAGAAATCCGAGCGACAATGATGGTAGGAAAACGGTATTTCTTAACTTTAAATTAAATAAATATAAAAATATTGATTTAAAGATACTCACAAGTTGCTTAAAATTTTAGTTCTTAGCAAGATTTTATTCAATATTATATTTAAATTTCATTCTCTAGAATTAAAATTTAATGTTAGTCAGTAATTAATGTTAAATATTCAATTAAATTGTGTATAATTGATTACATCTAAACATTATGTTGATAATTTGAATATAAAAATTAAAAAATTTTGTTATTCATTTTTATAGATTATTTACAATTCAATTAGCTTGTTTTTTTTTAAAAAAAAATATGTTTGAATCTAATTTCATATGTAATTAGGACAAATAAAATAAAATATTTCATCCTTACATTTTGCAATTAAATTTTGTTATTTATAAAGTCGAAGTCATCACTTCATTGTCACATCTTCACCAATGAATGCCAAATTTCTCTCCTTTGATAAAAAAATTTCTGTAATTTCAATGATCCAGTTGACTAAAACCAATTTATTCTTAAGCATTTTAGGTGATCTTTTCCACAAAATACTGCACCTAAATATCTATTTAGCCATTTTATTCATTCTCACTTTTAGTTTATCTAAAACATAGTGAAAGATCAAACTGCCAGAATAGGAACATTGGAGACGGTCAGACAGTGAAGTTCTGGACCGATATATGGTTCTTAAAGGCCGGCTTATAGAGATCACATGCATCACTGGGACGCAGAAACTGGGGGTTCCACAGAGCACTCGAATATGTGATGTTCTTATTGACGGAGAATGGAGATTGAGGGTAGCAACCCTTGTGCATGAGGTTTAATTGTTTTCCTTTGACATTGGCTGAACATGTCCTGATGGAGTTTTATGGAAGTCTGGACAGGATGTTTATGGTGACAGTTTTTGTTTCTTCGGAAGTTTGGCAGCAGACCAGAGAACGAAAGGATAAGATACAATGGAGTAAGCTGGTAGGGTTCCCCCATGCAGCGCCGGCTCAAGTTGTTATTGGGCCCCCGGGCAATTTTTTTAAATGAAATATAGCTGTATAAAACAAATTATAGGGCCCTTGATAAAAAATGAAAAATTTAGGCCCCCTTTTGTTATAAAATTTATCTGATTTGAGGGTAGACCCCGGGCAAGCGCACTGTTCGCCCCTCCTCTTGAGCCGGCGCTGCCCCCATGGCGTCCCTCGCTATGCTTTTATCACATGGCTCGCTTTCTGAGATAGGTTATCTACTGGTCATCGCACTAGTAAGTGCGGAGATCCGTAAGGCTGTGTTTACTGTGGGGAGTCAGACGAGACAAGATATCATCTCTTTTTTGTTTGTCTCTAGACTTTTACGCTGTGGCTTAAGGTAGCAGGGAACTTGTTTGGTGTTGACCTCGACCCAGACTGGGACACCACCATCATGCGCTTACAGACTCGAACCTATGACCGGCTTACGTTTATCTTGCTAAGAATGGTGCTACAAGTCACAATCTATTTTATCTGGACAGATAGGAATGTTAGAAAGCATAATGGGAAAATGAGCTAATCAGCAAGTTTAATACCGAACTATCATTTTCATAATTTAATTCTCTAACTAATGTTTGACTTGGCAAATTGGTGACTAAAAAATCAACCGTGAAGTCATAAACGATTCTTGTTAATTTTATATCAATTATCCCTACTATTGAATTTGTAAACTCGAAATATTCAAACCCTAGTTTTGAATAAGGAAAATTTCGGGCGACGAGAAATACGATTTCTAGTGATATTTGTTTCTGCGATTGCATCAAATTTTCTCTCTTATCACCGGGAACATCTTTCCCATCACCAGAAAAATCGTCTTCGCTCAAAATTAAGAATCTGAATTTGGAGATTTTGTGTTTTTCAGGTTCAATAGCCGAAAAATTGATATAAAACTAACGAGAATCTTTTATAACTTCACAGTTGACTTTTTAGTCATTAATTTGCTAAGTCAACTATTAGTTGGAGAATAAAATCATGCAAATGATATTTTAGTATTAAACTTGCTGATTTCAAATAATTGATTATTTAAATGTCCATTTTCCCAAAGCATAATAAAGTTGAAAGGACGGTGGATCACCTTGCTCGACTGATAGACAAGACAATGTGCAACCGTATCATGTCTACTAGATATTATCTGAAGGGTTGAGGGGATTACTATGCCGATGGTTTGGAGCTCATGCAGTCTGAGATTTTATGCATGTAAACTTTGTAAATATATTCTCTTATTGGTCAATATGTTTAAAATTTCATCAAAAAAAAAAACTGCCAGAATACAATAGACAACTGCAGTATTTAAGGATCCTTATCTTTATCTAATTTCATCTTACCGTTTAGAGATATATACACTTGAAAAGTATAAATACAAATTCACCACACCTACAAATCTCTCACTTAGATGGAATGTACTAAGAGGTTTAACTAATCCAAAAGTCCAGTCTTCTCCTCAGCATCAAGTTGTGACTTGACAGAGGCAGTATTAGGCCCGCTTGTAGTAGAGAAGCTAAGCGTTCTGCTAAACTCGTTCTGCCAAAAATGGTTCCTCAATGCTTTAAGCTTCGGGTTAACCGTTGAGAAGCTAGGATCCGACAGCAACTCTTGCATCGCTGTCTTTCCCTCTAACAGACTCACCACTTGAGACATTGTAGGCCTTAGCGTTGGTGAAGCGTTGGTGCACATCAACGCCACGTTCAACATCAGCATGGCTTCTTCTTCTGAGTAATCAGAGGCTAACGTCGGATCAACCAGCTCTAGTAAGCATCCCTTCTCTTGCAAAACGTAAGCCTGCATGCACGTATGTTTTACATTGGTTCATAGAGTTTACACTTATTGAGTGGATGAAAGAGATGAGAATAATGTTTACCCAATCAAGAAGGTAAACGAATTCCTCGCTTGGCCTAAAGTTTGTGTTACTCTTTCCACTTACGATCTCGAGTGCAACGACGCCAAAGCTATAAACATCTGCTTTCTCAGTCAAGTAACCACGCATGGCGTATTCTGGAGCCATATAACCTCTGCAAAAAATTGTATTTACCAATGTTCTAAAAATCGCTACGTGGGCGTTGGACGTCTAATAGAGGATTATTGTTTAGAACACTGGTATGTACCAGTAAAAGAGAGACTTACACTGTTCCTGCAATACGAGTGCTGATGTGAGTGTTTCCATCATCGTTCAGCTTTGCCAAACCAAAGTCGGAGATCTTGGCGTTGAGATCCTTATCGAGTAACACGTTGCTCGCCTTTATATCTCTGTGTACAATTTTTATCCTAGATTCTTCGTGGAGAAATTTAAGTCCTTTAGCTATCCCCAAACAAATCTTCTTCCTCGTTGACCAGTCTAGTTTGAGTCTAGTACTCACATCCTTACCTGCAAAAGAAAATCACCCCCACAGATATTTTAGAGCATTCATGGTTCAGTTGCAAACTTGGAAAAACAAAGAAAACGTTACCAAAGAGAGCACGGGATAGACAGTTGTTCTCCAAATACTCATACACCAATATCAACTGGTTTCCTTCAACACAGCAACCATATAGCTTCACAAGATTCGGATGTTGAAGAGCTGAGATCATTCCTATTTCATTTACAAACTCTCGGTTTCCCTGCCTTGATTTTGCAGATAATTGTTTGACTGCAATCAGTTTTCCTTCTGATAATACACCCTGCACCAAGAAATGGGATCACCTTCTAGTTTTCATGTAAAACTTCTCATAAGAAAAGGTTGAAGAACACAAGTGAATTACCTTGTAAACAGAGCCAAATCCACCTTCACCAATCTTCAAGGCTGCATCGAAATTATCAGTAGCTGCTTTTATCTGTCGTAGAGTGAAACTTCCAGTTTGAAGATCTAAATTCCTTAGCTCTGTTCAGTCATAGAAAATCAAAATGAAAGTACTCATACATAGATTCTAAGAACATCATAAGAAAACCAAATCTTATAATACCTTTGTCAATAGCATTTTTGTCACGCCTTTTCTTCAAGAATATACCAAATAATATGAACAACAAAAGAAGTGCTGCTGCAACGGGTATCCCTGCTTTTAGTATGATCTCTTTCTTGTCATGATAAACCGGAGGTTTGAAATCTGACACAAGCAACTATGAGATTCCATGATCCATTTCAAATATGCAATTAAGAAAAAACTTACTTGGTTCCACTGATATAGCTGATATCATAGGACCATAAACTCCTCTAATAGGAATGCCTGTTGTCCCTTTCCCAGCCCACCGCAACCCAATTTTCACATTGTGGTCCGTTACATTCACCAGAAACGATTTTATCACTGGCTTACCAGATCCACCAGCTGCTTCTTGAATGTTGAAGTTCTTAATCACTAACTTATCCTGTGTTCAGAGAAATGAGTAAGAATACAACTATATGTTATGATTTACATTTTTTCTATTTACATACCTGAACATAGATATCGAACAGGCGTTTGCCGAGACTGTAGAGTGTCTTGTCATCGGTGAAGATGATCTCAGCGAAGTGAAGGTGGACAGTGTAGTTACCATTTCCAAGGCATAGTCCATAGTAAGTTAACGATGCGGGAGTAACTCTGGCTGTCCTGTAAAGCCCATAGGTAGGAGAGGAAGCGTTAACTGATAATCTGGATGTGTTCTGTACAATGTAATCATCAGCATCATCATCATTGTCCATGAAGTTCCCAGTGCTGCTATACGCCCAGTGGTTGACAGCGAAGTACATAGAAGGACCTTTGGAGTTTTGGTCAGCTTCATATGTTTTTCCTTTATCTAGTTTAAGCTCACTTCCTCCACAGTTTATGTATAAGTTATACTTATCTACAGATTAAAAAAAAAAATAATCAAGAACAGAAACCTGGTCCGCATTTATATTTAAACTGTTGACACGTTTGCTTACAATCTCTCTTAGGAAGACGACAAGGGATGTGGTGAAGGTAACAGGATGATTCCTTGCGTCTGAAACATCAAACACAGAGAGTGTTATCTGCCAGTTCACTAAACATGATTAAAAATGCACTACAGAGAGATGGTTTCTTACGATTTATTCCCCATGGAGAAGCTTTCAACCCAATTCCTAGGACATGAAGCAAAGCATTGGTATTAACAAAGTATTCTGAGTATAATAGTACATTTTAGTTAACTTACGAGGTAACTCCGCCACAACCACTCCCAGTAATTGAACTTGCATCAGTAAAGTTGTTGTAAGAAACATCACTGCATATCAAGAAGAGCAAATACAGTTTTTGAAACATGTATACTAAGTGGTAACACTGAAATTTAGCAGGGGCTAACGTACACGTTTTTATTTTTATTCACGAAGTAGCTTGGAATAGCTCCTGTCAGTTTGTTTCCTGTCAAATAACTGACAAAAAAAGAAGATTTAGAAAAGCTTTCATGATTAGGAAAATATCAAAAGATCATTTTCTCTTTCTTTTTTCCTAGTGACGGACTTACATGAAATCTGCTTTCTTCATGTTTTCAAACGTTGAGGGGATCTCACCGGTTAGTAGATTGAAGCTGAGGTCACTGCATAGTAAAAAGAAAGTTTGGTCTCATGGGAACATAAATAATATTAAAGGTCAACGTATGAGCATGACTTACAGTGTTTTAAGCTTCTTCAGCTGCCCAATATACTTTGGAATTGCGCCATTTAAATTGCATTTTCTCAAAATCCTGCATTGGAGGTTGAATGAAAATAATAAATATCTAGCAAACTTATACAAAGTTATATGTTTTTAACTCACAGTGTCTTGATAGATTCCAAGTTATTCAATGGAGGGAAAGCAGACGGTTTGCCTCCTAAGTCGCTAATCCTCCTGTCAATTCATAACCCACCAAAGAAAAAAAACTATGATGATGAATGTTTCACAAGGAAACCAATTTGAAAAGAAGTTGGTTTTGTCAATGGGCTTTACAGGTCGGTCAAGCTGGTCAAGGTTGAAATACTAGAAGGTATCGGACCATCCAAACCTGAACCATGCAACTGCCTGTGCAAAAAAAAAAACTGTTTGGTTTTGTATTTCTTTTCTTGAGGACATGGAAGTGTTTATGGAGAAAGAAGTAAACTCTTACAGTTTCATTATACTTGTCCAATTGCCGATGAAATCTGGTATCCGGCCAGTGAAATTGTTATCACTTATCCTCCTACGATCCCACAAATACAATATAGTTAGAGATTATCCAATAAGGACCAAGTTTGGCTACTTGTTGTTTTGTCATAACAACCATGTTAATATGAACTAAAATTATCTTACATATCAGTCAAGTTCTTGAGCAGTGCAAGTTCTTCCGGCAATGGGCCAGTGAAACCATTTGAAGGAAGATGACTAAGGCAAAAACCAGAAAGATAATAAGATATTAAATTAGTGCATAGCCTACATTACAGGTGGCTGGTTATCAATTGATAGGTTCTTCTATGTCTATGTGAATGACAAACTATAGATATCTAAGAACAACCAATAAAGATATAAGATGAATGGAGGGAGAGAGAGAGAGAAAGGAAACTTACAGTCTCTCTAAATGAATCATCTTTTTAATCTCAGGAGGGATATGTCCTGAAAACAGATTTCCTTCGAGGCTCCTGCATAATTTCAAATACTTAGACCATTCTGAAACTTAAGATCATCTTTTTTAAGCATGACCAGATAACTTTCAGGCTCTAAAACAAGTGTAAAAGGTGTAACAACATACAAGTTTCTGAGCGTTGTAAGGCGAGTTAGGACTTTGGGGAATGGACCAGACAACCTGTTCCCCATGAAAGATCTGTGTATTTGCACATCATCAAACCCACAAAGACAACAGCAATTATTACAAAACTAAAGAAAATGACTAATATTTTCAAATGATTACAAAAGCTTTAAGCAATATATAGTATAGTAACTTACAAATCTTCTAAGCGCATAGAAGCCCATTCCTTTGGAATGGAACCAGTCAGATAGTTACGGCTAAGGTCTCTGCACCAGATTTTGTATGTGTTAAAGAACCATATCTATGACTAAAACTCTAAGAAAGTATGAAAATATTGAAGACTTCGGGCGTTGATGACGTACAAAACTTTGAGGTGACGAAGCTTGGAGAACTCAGGAGGGACAATGCCTGTTAAGTTCTGCGACTTCAGAGCTCTGCAAAACAAAGCAAAAATTGAGCACACTAAACAGGACAATACATTAAACCGGATATAAGATTTTGATTTTATTCACGGATTAACCCTAATTATTCTACGGTTAGTTATACAACTGATATTGAGAAGCTCATGTTGTGAGCAACTCTTACGTTCTAGGGTGAAAAACAAATTTCCTCAATAACTTTCGGGGCAAAACTTTTACATATCAAAAGTTTCAGAAATAAAAATCTTTTACATATCAGTAAAGCGTACGTTGAAATAAAAGTATTAATAATTAAAAAAAGATAAGTTTTTTTTCCTTTCTAAGTCGTGTTATTCAAACCTTGTGATAATATAAGATTTTGGAGTGCTTTTTATCCCTTATTATATATTATTTGCAAAGTGATTTCGCCACATGTCTTCTTCAGAATCAGTTTCACAAAATAAATAATGACATGACACATAAAAAATATGATATGGCACAATTCATACTAATTTATGGTAATTGTGACTATGATCTTTCTATATCACACTTATTTATTTACATGTCACGCATGTGAAGTCGGCGATTTTAGTATTTTTTAGAGATGTAAATTTTACTTTTTTACTCAATTGTTTTGTATATTTTCCATCTTATTATATAAAGCTTAGTTTTCAAAGTTACTAATTAACATGATTGCGACATGTGTCATTAGATTTATTAAGATGGTGACATGTGTCAAAATATGATATAATTCTTTTTTGTTTATGATTTAAAAGATATTTAAAAAAGAAAAATTCTCACTACAAAATTTGACTTTTTTAGGATTTTAGAAAAGGAAACTACTATTACATAGTCTTTTACATTTCTTTTATATAATTTTAGAAAAGGAAAACTGTAAGATTGTTAAAATATTTCATAGTAATTTTCAATTTTAAAAAACAATCTACACAAAAATATTTTTTTTAAAAGTAAATTTTAATTTGTTACTATTTTAAAACATATTGTGACATATTTTATCTTTCTTTTTATTTAAAGAGATTTAGAAAAGGAAAGTTTTCATTACAAAATTGCCTTTTATATCTTTAAACAAATATTCGAAAAAATACTCTTGCATAATCTTTTACAATTATATATTGTTAAAATATTTATAGTAATGTTTTTAAAAGTCGAAACAAAAATAATTTTAAGAAGCTACAAGCAAATAATTAGTTTTTGTTTTTAGAAAAAAAAAATAATGTTTGTATCTAAAAATACCAAAAAAATGGATTGTAAAAAAATAATAATAAACAAAAACGAAATTCTACGAGTATAATAAATTATTTAACAAAAAAACATGAAGAATAGCTAACTATAAAATAAATAATATTCCTTATTTAAAAGCCTAATTAAAAGAAATTTGTAAAAGTACTATTATTATTTTCTTATAAGTAACTAACTTTCCTTTTTAATAGCTAATTTTATTTTTAAAAATTATGACCAAAAATAGCTACAAATATTTCAGATCTATGTTTAGGTTTAATATTACATATTATTCTTACATACACACAATAGTATTTACATGAAAATTATTACTTTAGTATTTTTTTAACCAATTAATATTTTTATATATTTTTTAAATCTTGACCAGAGATAATTGAAAAATTATATTAATAGTAACTTTTACTTCAAAAAAATAATGATAAACATGATACCAACAATGAGTTAATTAAGAAAAACATTTTAAAACATTTTAAAAGAGTTTTTCTTCCTAACCAAAAGATAATTGTAAAAGTTTATTTGATAATATTTTAAGAGAGTATTTGATGATTAACATGATACTAAAAATTATTTAATTAACAAAATAAATGTAAAGTTAGTATTGATACGAATTTTAAAATAGCAATTTTAAATTTATTTATTAATTAATTAAAATAATTCTTCGCTATGAATTTATTTTCTTTTGAAATTTTAAAGAGAGGATAATTGTAATAGGTTATATTATGAAAGTAATTTCCTTTTCTAAAATCTTAAAAAAATGTAAAAGAGTATTTAATGTTATTTTTATTTTTAATTGTAAATAAAAAGGAGATTTATCAAAGAACATGTTTTCTTAAAAAATCCCTAGCAAAATAAAATTTCAAAAAATTATTTAATAAAACATCAAATTAGTACATAAGAATGTGTATAATGTTTTCATTGACTCCATTGACGTATTTGACTTTTCGTTTCTTACTTTTAATTCAATTTCTTATTTCAAATTATGTTCAGTTTAAACTTTAAATGTTTAGGTATAATGTTTTCTTTAATCCTGACTACAAAGGTTATATCAAATCATCTATATACCATGATGATAAAATATAAATTTTAACTTGAACTTACATGTTAAAACAAGATTTAATTATAAAATAAATCTCATACAAAGTATATAAAAACAAAATTATTAAACTATAATAAAATAATGTATTATTTTAGATTTTTATTAAATTAAAACATCAAACAAAACCCATTGCAACGCAACGGGCTCATGTCTAGTTAATAGATAAACTTGACTACCCATATTAAACGAGAAACAAAAAGATGTAAATTTTACTTTTTTATTCAATTGTTTTGTATATTTTCCATTAATAGATAAATTTAACTACCCATATTAAACGAGAAACAAAAAGTTTATACTATGTCGGTAAAACTTCTTTTTTTTATAAGTTTATTGCTATGTCGGTAAAAGTTTACTTAGATTCTTCTTGCGACAATAATTTCTTCTTTAAGTTGAACAAAAAATTGTCAAAAAAAATTTCTGTCTCTCTATCTAAGAAGAAATTATTGCTTACTCCATTTAAAACTTCTTTTTTTTCTTAAAAGCTTAATATTATGTCGGTTATTACGAAAAAAAAACGGTAAGCCATACTAGGACCTCACGTGAATTTGACCTCTTATGCTATATCTCTATAATATTATTTGAGAAGTCAGTTTCCTATATGTCGCGCTCACGTTAACTCTCACGATGGTTGATTACATTGATACCCTAATGAATTAAAAACATTTAAATACTATTATTTTATTTTTAAAAATTTTCAAATAACAATATAAATAAAAAGGAAATATTTGTAAAGTATAAAAAAAAATTTTAAAACGAAAATATATGTATATATAATATGATTTCATAAAAAAATAAAGTTCACAAAATAGTAATGTTTTCTTTAAAAGATATTTGTTTCAAAAACATAAAATGTATTTTTGAAGTAATAAATTACTTTTCTTATATCTATATATTCTTAGATGAAAAAACTATTTGTATACGATGTGATTTCATAAAAAAATGTTCACACATATATACTCTTGGTATTAAAAATAATTATTTTTCTTTTAAAACATAATTTTACACAGTATGAATATATATTTTCAAAGTAATAGAATTGGTTTTTATATATCTATCTATTTAACTAGATGATTACATAAAATAACTAAGTAACATAAACTGATATATGTTTAATTGACAAAAAAATAATTTATAATTAGTATTTGAAATATATATATATATATATATATATATATATATATATATATATATATATATATTTAATTTTTCATATATTTAGTTGACTATAATATATTAAAATTACAGAAAAAAATATAAATTATATTTTATAGAAATTATATTTTACTTATATAATATAATTTTTCAAAAACAAACACATTTTTACTGCATATTTTAAGAGATATTAAAATAAATGAATATTTTTACTACATATCTAAGACAACAATCAACCTAAATGCAAATAAAAAAACTAATCAAACAATTAATATATTTAGAATAAAAAATATTATAGTTGAATTAAAAAAATAGAAAGAATTAAATATATCCAAATGATAACTAAATCGACTATGAAAACAACAGAACCTATTAAGATATAAAATATCTAAAATCATATGTATAATTAAATTAATATAATATTATTAATATAAACTATACAGACAAATTATAAATTAATATTAAAATAAAAGTAAATGTCATTCAATTATTATAATATATTTAATTTATAAATATTATTCGTGCATGAGCACGGGAAAATCACCTAGTTTCTTCAAATAATAATATACATGATTTACAACACATAATTAATAAAATGCAGCAGTTGTTTCATCTACTTAATCAAGTATAAATTAATTTCATTTTTTAACATGACGACAAAATAACATTCTGACTACTCCCTTAGATTGCAGACACTCTGACTAAATTTTATATTGTAATAACACTACAGTAATTATCTTTACTAATTAGTAATGTTAGTTTTATAAACTACCACTCCATCAATTAAAAACATATGTGCAAAAAGATTCCTGAGGCGACAAAAAAAAATCAAAATTACTGGATGTAAGTTCATTGAATTGTTGGAATGTTTCTGTCTTGGACGATTTATTTAGTCGGCACAAAATCTCTAGTTACGATAAAAACAAAGTCCAAAGTAAACGCGTTACGCTATTTTGAATCTTGGCCTATATAGTCAGCGGATCAGTCAACGATCAGCTGCCATGTACAGCTAGGCAAATAAACTTGTCGTCACAAAGAGACAAACCAAACTAATAAGCTTTCTAATAATAAATCTTCTGTAGTTTCACAACTGTTTTGTACATCCACCAAACTCTTATTGATCAGCTCTCTTAAATCTTAATCATCTTAACACCGATATAATTGTTAATCCTGTTTTCTTACTAAAACTAGACTTTAATTTAATAAGTTGGTAGAACATAGTATACAGTTAGCGGCTGTCGCTAAAGCGCGTGCGTCGTGTAGTTAATGAAAACATAATTAAATCTATCATCAAGAAAGTAATTAGTGCGTTTTGTGAGCATAAACATTATCACTACTCTTGTCAGCTTTTGTTTTCCTTATTTTTTGCTTTAAAAGGTAAAAATAAAAATGTACTGATGCAATTCCTAAAATACTATTCCATGAGAAAGTAATTTTTACCCGTGGAATATTCATCCCCCTCTTTTTATTTTCAGATGATCAATACCAAAGTACATGACTTGGTACCGACATCACTGTTAGACTAAATATATTTGTAAATTCCAAAAATGGGTTAAAAAAATATAAGAAGATAAGGGGAGTAGGAGGAAGAAAAGGCCTTACATTCTGATGACATGGCAAGATGAGTTCAGAGGAAGAAAGGAGCAATCGCAAGTGATATTACTCTCAAACTCTTTGGATGTGTAAGTGGTAACAACCCAGTTGCCGTGACCACTACATGGATCTTTGTTGAAGTCCCAGTCTTTCTTCTCTAGCTTCTTCCCTATCTCCTTCAGTGCTCTCACTTCCCATTTTCAATTTACAAAAAGAAAAAAAATATGAAAGTGCTTTGGTTTTTAAATTTCGAGAATATCAAGAAGGTGATATAGATACATACACATAAACGTACAAGAGATGAGAGACAAGGTAATAATCTAAGTTGGAAACTATTAAAGAGATGAAGAAGGAAGCTTTGAAGTGTTTTAAGACTACCTTCAGCCTCGTGGAGTTTATTGCTGTCAGAAAATCCAAAACGCCTATGGAAAATCAGTGTGAAGAGGAGGATGATGAAATATTTGCTAAGCCAAGAACTCATCTTTTCAAATTGAAAAAGAATGAATAAAATATTGTATCACTTCTCGGATAAAGCGTGTAAGAGATATGGAGAGAAAGACATATGGTGAATTAGGAATTAGGTAATGGTAATGAGAACTTATGGAGGAGTTATGGGCCACTTCAGTCGTCTGAGATTTAAATATAGATGCTGTACTTTGTCATGTCTATTTTATATCAGCTTATTTAATAATCCAACAAAATGTTGACCAAAAACATATGAGGATATATCAGCTTATTAAATAGTATATACTGCTAAATTACGAGCAATAATGGTACGAATTACAGTAAAAACTATAAAATAATATAAATTAATAATCATTATACGGCATAAACTGATAGAATAATAAATCATTTTTTTGGAAAGCTGTATAAATATATGGTTATGTTATAATCGTAAATTAATAATTTATCTATATACATATTATATAAGTACAACAAAACATTATATTGTTGGTTTTATATTCACAATGAAATTATCTTTATTTTTTATTAACATCTCTGTATATTTTTATAATACTTAGTAAAACTATCAAAAATCACATTTAGATTATATGAACCATAAAATATAATATAATAAACAACATGAAAATTGAATTTCTATAATTTAATTAAACTACATACAGTATAATCAACTATTTTCTTATTTTATAAATATAATTATTCAAAAATCTAAAAAGAAACTTTTTATAAATTAATAACTCTATAAATTAATAAAATATTTTAGTCTCAATATTGTAATTTATAGAGTTTTTACTGTATTATGGAATTTATATTTCACCATAAAATTGTTTATCTCAATTTCTATTTTATACCAGCTTATTTCATAATTTAACAAAAGTGTTGACCAAATAAGTAGAAAATATACTACTCTCTCTATTTCAAAAATATGTATGTTCTAGAGAAAAAAAAAATGTTTCAAAAAAAATATTTTTTTATGTTTTCAATGCATTTTTTCAACTAGTAATGAAAAAATGTGAAATTCAAAAACATTAATGTATTTTTAAAGTCATATTGATTTAAAAGTATAGAAAATATAAAATTACATAAAGCTATGCATTTATATCTCAGTTTGGATATGTTTCTTAAAAACTGTGAAAATTATAAAACATGTGTTATTTTAAAATGGAGAAAGTGATATATACTACTAAATTAGGAGTAAAATAGCAAAATATATCATCGAATTTATGCTTCAACAATATCAATTGGTTCCGTTCAACACAACAACCATATAGCTTCACAAGATTTGGATGTTGTAGAGCTGAGAGCATTCCTATTGTAAATTACTAGCGGTTTGCCTACCTCGATTTTGCAAGCAATTGTTTGACTATAATCAGTTTTCCTTCTGAATACACTATACACCAAGAAATGGGTACATTTGATATCTGTAAACTGTTTCATGAGAAAGTTTAAGAACATAAGTAGAATTATCTTGTAAACAGAGTCAAATCCTTTTTATTTTTGAACTACCGCTTAATATTAATAAGAAAATAGTTTATGGGCCGGAGCCCAAATACAAAGAGAGGCAGGCTTTAGCTAATAAGTCTGCAAGCCCATTCAGAGAACGAGAGATGAAGATGCAAGAAAAAAAACTGAAAAGTCGAAGTAAAGTAGAGGTCAGGGAGGCGACGTCCGATAGTACTCCGAAGAGGTCCGAATGTCTTTTTCCCATGATGATCGCTTTAACAAGCACTTGGAAATCTGTTATGAGACAGATTTGTGTGATATTGAGGGTTGTGGCGTGGATTAGGGTTTCCCTTAGCACTAAAGCCTCCGCCATGATTACTGAAGAGACATGTGTTTGCGCTTTAGATTCTCGGGCCATCTCTTGTCCGTTGAGGTCAGTGAAGACCCATCCTAGTCCGGCCAGTTGCTAGTCTGTGTTCCATGCCGCATCCGTGTTGCAGTAGATTAGTGTCACTGGAGTCTCGGTCGGTGTCTGTTGCTTAGTCCGTGGGGCTGGTGCTGGTTTGCTGATGGGTTGCGCTTCTTCCTATTTAGCTGAATGGATTACATAGGCTGTGATTTCTTGGGGGTTTTGTCGTCGATTCTCGAAGAGGTATTGGTTCTTGGCGATCCAAAGTTGCCAGCAGATCCAGGGGAAAAGGTTTGTCGTATGAAAGTACTCGTCAGTCATATGAACACATACATAGATTCTTTAAAAGAAAGCATAAGAAAACCAAAGCTTATAATACCTTTGTCGATAGCATTTTTGTGACGTCTTTTCTTCAATGATAGACCAAATATGAGAAATAAAGGAAGTGCTGCTGCAACAAGTATCCTTACTTTTAGTATGATCTCTTTTTGTCATGATACACCGAAGGTTTCAAATCTGACACAAGCATTATGGAATATACACTTCACTTTAAATTTGAAAAAAAAAATCAAGTAACTAAACAAGACAAATCTGTTTTTTACATAACAAACCATGAAATTTACAAAACATTGTTGAAATCTTGATGTAAAGAAAAATAAAGAACAAAAAAAAATAAGGAAAAAATTAGAAAAAATAAAATAAAATATATAAATCATGATGTAAAGAGAAAAAGAACAAGTGTATACATCTACATATAAATATGTGTGTATATATTATATGGGAAAATATATAACATTAAAGCTCTACTTTGATCAATGTATGAACATGACTAACAATGTTTAAGCTTGTTCAGCTGCCCTATATGCTTCAGAAATCAGACTTGCGCCATTTAAACCCCATGCATTTTCTCAATATCCTGCATTAGAAGTTGAATGAGAAAAAAAAAATATTTAGCAAACTTATGTTACATATGCGTACAACACAATAGCTGGGAAAGGAGGCGGTTTGCTTCATAACTTTTTTGTCAATCACAACTCACCGAAGACAGGGCCGGCTCAACATAGTGGTGAACCTTAGAAGAATTGAGCTTTTAAAATTATATTATTGTTATATGTACTAGTTTTTACCTTGTAACATTTTACAATAATATTTCAAAAAAAAACATTTTACAATAATATTTTATAAGAAATATTTTCTGGATTTATAATAAAAAATAAAAAAGTATATAAGTTTTTGGCTCTTTTGTTTTATTAAATGAATATCTTTATATAAAAATATGTATATATATATATATATATATATATATATATATAAAATCAGCCTCCTATATTACTATTATGCATGGGACTATGGAACTGAATCGAGGAAGATCGCCCCACTGTCCCCCATTAGAACTGGCAGTGACCAAAGAAAACATATGATGATGGATGTTCATGAGAAAACAATTTGAAAAGAAGTTGAAGAATGTGTATAAATTTAACCAATGATCAAAACCAAAATATTTACAAATTTCAAAAAAAAAACAATTGTAGAAATCTCGGATCCATGTTGAAAATTGGAGAAATTGTCACACCATATACAAATAATTTGTTAACTCAACCTATGCATGTCGGCTGTTTCATCGTATTTATGACACTCGTTGCGATTATTTTTCAAAGTTCCATGATTATTGATGCTACTGGTCTGCTTATATTAGTCCAAAGGCACGTGTTACTAAGTTATGGTTGTTGTGTACCCAACTACCCATTCTTTTTTGTTTCCCTCACGAGAGATGATTAACAGATAACTGTTAAGAGTATTCATCGCCCACAGGCCTAGTTTTATTTCAGCCGTATTCTTTTAGAGTTATTCCTTTTCTTTGTCACATGTTTTAATTGTTTTCATTAACACCTTTTTCAACAGGCGAAAGCAAGACCAGCAAGAAAGAACGATAGTGATAATATTAATTAGTTTTTTCACCATTTTACACCAAGTGAAAAAGTCCTGCTCTCTGCCCAAGATTAGTATATTGTTTTGTTTAAGGTTTGTTCGATCGCTGAAAGAAATGTATGTTTCTTTTGTGTTAGAAGTTCAAACCGTATAAAAAGGGATTTTTGTATGTTTAATGGATACATCTAACAAATTCTAAGATGTTTAGCCGGCAAACAGTAGAAAGTGGGGTTCCAATGGGGTACCTTTCTCCTGGTCCCCGGTGATTACAATATTAACTAAGTCTCATCTTGATTTTGGTTTCAAAGACCAAATACAAATTGCATTATTGGCTTAGCTTTCGCTAACAGGTGGCCAGTCGCACTTTTATGCAAAAAGAGGTATTCACAAACATATAAAGACTATGCAAAGGACAAAAATAAAAAGTTTTAAAGTACTTTATTGCCTTTTTTTGTTTGTTATATTGTTGAGCTGTGGAACAACTGGACGACTAAGATTGATAGCTAGAGAAAACCGAAACTTGTCCAAGGTTTTTTTTTATCTGGTATAACTATAAGTGAAAATATGATAAATTAAAATAAGTGATGCTTATTCAGACACACAGTTTCATCTCGTTTACTCTCTTGAGAATATCAACTCTAGTAGTCTCTAGGCAGTTTTAACTTCCCACTAAATCGCTGATACATAAAAGGTCCAATTGTTTCATATACTTTGTGAAAGGATAAATTAAAAAATACCAAAATGACTAAATGAGACTGGTAGGTACATTGCCAAAACCTTTTAATTTCAACTGTTATTTTAAGTAAGAGTATCCATCAACAACAAAAGGAAGAAGAACTAAAACCATAGCATCTTGTATTATTCTTATGCATATGTTTATTGTTAATGGTCATTTTCTTGATCTAGTGTTTGTATGGTTCCACTTAACGTGACTTCCGATGCGTACAACAATACCGTCAATGTCTCGAACGTATCCAACCTTCTGGCCCCATTCTTTGTCCTCGGGCTCGCTCACTGCCACCGCACCATTCTCCACGGCCCTCTACACAATGCATCATCTCACTCGTATCAACACAAATCGAAGATGCCGGTCATAAACATAATATATACAGATATGGAGACAAGTACAATTAATTTAGTAACCTTGAAGGCCGCATCAACGTCATGGTAACAGAAGCAGACTTCGAGGGGTGCTCTCTCACGGTCTGAATGCGTAGACTGAACTTTACCGGTTAGGTCATCCGTCTCATGCTGGTGGAGCGGTGTGAACGCTATCGTTGTTTGCCCGCTCTCTAGCTCTCCCCACCTGTATATGTATTTATTCCCATCATAGGCCAGAAGCAAGATTATATAAATTGTGGGCCAAACCAAAAAAAAAATATCACCAACGTTGAAAACATTATTACTCACTCGATAAGACATAGATTTGTACAAGAAAACGTAACAGAATAGAATATACAAACCTGTGGGACTCGTCAAGACGACGAACGTTGTAACCAAAGGCTCTAGAGTAGAATTCTACGGATTTCGCAACGTCCCTAACGTACACAACCGTGTAAGCATACGCTGGTTTTATGGTATTCGACGCCATTCTTTTTCAATCCTTGTGATTCTCCGACTCAGTTAATCATCATTCAAAGCCTCGTCAAGTCTATTTGCAAATACATAAGATCTCTCTTTACGGTGAGCCCAACACGTGGGCAAACTTCGTGTCTAGTCTCTTTGCTGCCACGTTGAGCATTTGCTCCTTTTATACTTGGGCCTGTAATTACAATTGGGCTTTTCGCCTTTAGTTTCGGCGGAGGTGACGTGGCGTTTTCGTTTTGTCAGAATCCTATCTTAATTAAAGGAAGCAATCCACCACCGTTGATTTGTTACAATCGACGTATTATATTTGTTACGAAGCTTCACGCGGATCGCAATCTCTGACCATTGAAAGAAAATTGAATCGAACGGCTAGAATCTGTGCCCTCTTTATATATATCTCAGTCTTCCTTTTCTTTCTCACCATCAAAACGAATTTACTCAATTTTTTTTCTTAAATACATTCGAAGAGATGTCAGGAAGAGGAAAGGGAGGAAAGGGATTGGGAAAGGGAGGAGCGAAGAGGCACAGGAAGGTGCTTAGAGATAACATCCAAGGTATCACCAAGCCTGCTATTCGTCGTCTTGCTCGTAGAGGTGGTGTTAAGCGTATTAGCGGTCTGATCTACGAGGAGACCAGAGGAGTCCTCAAGATCTTTCTCGAGAATGTCATCCGCGACGCTGTTACCTACACCGAGCACGCCAGGAGGAAGACCGTCACCGCCATGGATGTGGTTTATGCTTTGAAGAGGCAAGGACGCACTCTCTACGGTTTCGGCGGTTAAAATCGGCGGAGTTGGGATTTAGGGTTTCGAATTGGGGATCTGAAAAAATCTGTGTGTTTTTCTATTTGATTAGGCGAATTAAATCCACTATTGTATCGTTGTCTGCTGTATTTGTTAGCCATTATTATGTTAAATGAATTTTAGCAAAATTATGTTGTGTCAATTTTTAATTAGAAAACAAAGCGAGTTGACAAAAAGAGAAGTATAATAAGCAACGAGGCTGAGTTAAGAAACAAAGTGAATTGTGAGCTCCTAAAACTAGAGTGTACTAGTAAAATAATGCTTTACTTTGAATCTCTTATTCTGTTTTTTTTGCTTAGCGGATTGAGTGCGAGGTGAGTAACGATAACCACTTGTCAACAACCTTCCTACAAACTTGAGAACTTCATCTATCAGGATCACCGGAAGCGACACAGATAACACCAGCAGCCACTCGTTCATGGTCAGTGGTACTATGGAAGGTACTATCCCTAAAACCTGAGCCAAGAATGGCACGTACTGTATCACAAAGTGGAGTCCGAATGAGACGGCCATTGCCAGGAGCAGCCATGGGTTCGGCTCACCCCACGGTAGCATTGTCACAAAGCTTTCGGAGCCCAAAATTTTCAAGGGACTATCTACTTTGGATCTTATTGGGCCTATAACAAATATGATGTAAAGTAGAGATGATATTGTGCAAAGATAACTTAATATTACGTTGAGCAATAGCTCTGTTTATATACATGAAAGAGTTCTCCTTAACATTAGGAGATTAGGACTACTAGAACTTATCTACAACTGATATATATACAATTCAACTAAGATAAACTCGAACATATAACTCTAGTCCTTAACCTTCCCAATACTCCCCTTCAAGTTGGAGAGTGAGGGAGAATTGCCAATTGTGACTCAAAACTTGGAGTCAAACCCAAAACAATACCCCAACTTGGGTCAAAGGCAAAAGTAACCTAAAAGACTATTGAAATTACAACTAGGACCCTTGTGACCAAACAAAAAAACGGGATTTTTTTTACGTTTTTACCCCTGGGCAAGTCGTCTGTGCAGACGACTTAAAAATAACTCGTCCAGACGACTTAACTTAAAGTCGTCTGGACAGTTATTCTTAAACATAATTTAAAAATTCTGTAAAAAATATTTTGATAGGTGAAAAATGGGAATTATGTAATTAACATATGTCTTAAGAGATATAAATTAGGATATAACAAATTTCAATTGTTTTCAGCATAGATGAGTGAAAGTATGTCGTCATGATATTCTTTAGTTTTGGTTTCATCAACATATGTTGTAGTATTGTATATGTTCTCAGGGTTAGATTTCGGAAAGCATTAAAACCGTTTTTGAAAAATTTAAAAATTACCTAAGCGTGTTAATTTCTGTGTATAGTAAACACTATTGAACTATACTTTGATTTTATAACGTGGTTAGTTAGTTAATTTAGTCATTTTAGTTTAGGGTTTCATTTTAGGGTCTGGACGACTTAATACTTAGTCAGACGATTAAATATTAAGTCGTCTGATGTACATTATCAGCCAGAATAAATCGTCTTAACCGGATCAAACCTTAAATTTTACCAATGTACTTTTAAAGCTAACCGGATTATTTACCCAATATATAAGGTGATTTTTTTTTTTTGTTCATTTTTTCGCGAAATTCAGAAACCCTAACAGTTCTCTCTCACCGGCGATATCAAAGGCGATTCGAATTCCCACTATTTCCGAACAAACCATCGTTCTCAACGTCGGCTATCTAACTTCATTCTCACCGTTCTCGCCGCAGCGTCTTCTAACCCTAGCGCCGCCGCTTCCTCTAAACCCTAGCGCCGCCGCTTCCTCTAAACCCTAGCGCCGCCGGTTCCACTATTTCCGAACAAACCGTCGACCTCGCCACCGTGCTCACCAACGTTCTCACCGCCGCTTCCTCCAAACCCTAGCGCCGCCGCTTCGCCGCCGCTTCTTCACTGTAAACCGTAGCGCCGTTTCTCTGTAAACCCTAACGCCGGTAAGTCATCAATCTCGAGGAAAAGATGAAAATTAAACGTTGTCTCTATCAATGTACTCATTCTCACCGTTTCACTTTTATTTTTTCAGATCTATAACCGCAATGACGAGTACAACAACCGCAATGACGAGTACTCCAACTCCTTCTGCGACTAATCAGGTCCGCTTTACATTTTTCTACTGGAAGACTTGTAAGATAAGTCGTCTGGAGAGTCTTCCAACTGGACGACTTAGTAGACGACTTAAATTAAGTCGTCCAGCAGGAAGACTTTCCAGACGACTTATTACAGGACGACTACTAAGTCGTCCATTGGGAAGACTTTCCAGACGACTTATAATTAAGTCGTCTACTAAGTCGTCCAATTGGACGACTTTCCAGACGACTTAATTATAAGTCGTCTACTAAGTCGTCTGGAGTAACAATTAAGGCGTGATTGATTTAGCTTGTGTTCTGACTTCTATTGTTGTCTTTGATTATTTTGCAGACAAAAAGGATGGATATTCCAGAACTACCCCGTAGGTTATACACACCAGGCTCTGAGCCACCAGCCCACAATAGCATTTCGTATCACACGGATAACAAGAGGTTGCATACTGCTCTTAAGGAAGCTCTTACTGATGACGAATTTGAAGAGCTCAAGGAGTCGAGATTGGGAGTTTTCATCAAGTTCAAGGAGCAGGGATTTGGTTGGGCTTCAAGGCTGGTTCACCACATGCTCAGTTTCAGGCTGGACATTCAGAAGAAGTATGAGATGTGGTCTCTGGTTGGTCCAGAACCTTTGAGGTTTTCACTGTTAGAGTTTGAAAACCTCACTGGTCTAAACTGCGAGTACATCGAGGACCTTGAGACACCAAAATGTGAAGTTACCAAAGAGATGGTTTCTTTCTGGGGGATGCTCGGAGTTCATCTGGAAGCTGGGCCAACTACAGATCAGATAATAGCAGCACTGAACAGATGCGGGGATTGGTCCACGGAAGATCGGAAGCGGCTCGCGTACCTTTCCATCTTCACAGGATTCATTGAAGGGAGAAAGTTTTCAACCGCTACACGATCTTCTCTGGCAAGGCTAGTGATGGATTTAGATCGGTTTGAGAATTATCCATGGGGGAGAGTCGCGTTTAAGGTGCTGATGGACGCTTTGTGGAAGAAAGAAATTACTGGCTGCTACACCGTGGATGGGTTTATACAAGTTCTTCAGGTCTGGGTGTACACAGCTATGCCGGAATTGGGTGCTAGTATTGGTGCTCCCAGAGCAAACAGTCCGTCTCCACCGATACTGGCTTACGCAGGCAGCAGAGGCCGCAGATCAATGAAAGCTGCTATCTTGCGTCAGGTATTTACTTCAATCCAAAACACTGCGCAGACGACTTATATTAAAGTCGTCTCTTAAGTCGTCCATCTAGACGACCTTTCAGACGACTTAATTAAAGTCGTCTCTTAAGTCGTCCATCTGGTTTGATCTCACATGGATGCAGAGGACTTCGCGTCCGGTTTCGTCGCAACCGGCGAGGAGTCGGTGGTCTTCTTGTTTGACTTGCGGTCGCTGGAGACTGAGGAGATGCCTTTGAATTCCATCGGGATGGATTTGAGAGAGAGAGAGAGAGAGAGAGAGAGAGAGAGAGAGAGAGAATCTTACCAATTCTAATGGAAACAAAGGGTAAGAAAATAATTTTATAAATAGATAGATGGAGAGGAAGATGAAAAGAAACCATTGGATGGGGGTTTGATTGCAGCAGATCGTGGCGAGTTTGGTTTGATTAATTGAAGAAACGGATATGGAGAGAAGAGGAAGCAAGGAGGAGGAAGACGAAAGAGGCTATAAGAACTATGGTCTACAAATGGGCTTATCTTTTAATTTCATAAATACACGGATACACTATTTATTTTGCGATGGCCCATTTCAGACATACTTTACGTGGCAAAATGATGCAAACGTGGTAAACACATCAGCAGTGATAGGGTGATTTGAAGCTTTTTGATTGGATGATTTTCCAGTCCCAGGTGGTGTTAGGAGTAAACCTAATCACCCCTTTGATACCTTTGAACACAATTGCTTTGATGCCAATTAAGGCCCCTCCTCAAAGCTAAGAGAGTTTGTAAAAGAACAAACTAATAAACACAAGTTTCTTTTGGCAAATTTCAATCTCCCTTTTCATTTCTTTTTTTGCTTTTCTTATATAGAAACAAACTGAACTTACGTTCCCAACAAAACAGGAAGCATAAAGATAATGGAAGAGAAACGTGTCTTGGATCCTATAACGTAGGAGCACACTAGTTAATTAAATAATTGAAATAAGAAAAGGAAGTGAAGATAGGATCATGTCGGTAAACTTGAGATGTAGTTTCTTTCTTGTTAACTTCCAGTTCATCATCACTTTGTCACGTATCAATACTCCCATTCCCAAATAGAACCTTGTCCTCAAGGTTCGTGTTGTGATTCTGCCTCTCATCTTATTTCTTTTGGTTGAAGCGTTTGTTATATGTTCCTTGAATAGAGAACCGCGATGCTTGTGTCTCATAGGAGAAGAACATGCTTGTAGACGTATTGGTGGTGCAGTCTTGTGAGCCAAGTTTTCTTGTGCACCTCGTGGTACTTCACCGCCGTCGGATATTCCTCCGCTAAGTTTGATCTGTTTCACTATCTCCACCATATGATTCACGGTTGCCTTGAGACTCCTAAAATCTTCAGTTATACTAACCTTCATCTTCTGGAACTCGGCATGAACTTTACGGAGGAACTCAGCTTGCACTTCATGGAACGCTCCCACCACATCTTCATCGTAGACGTCATACACAGGCTGGCGAGAGTATGAGACGTGATCGAGATAATAACAATCTTCATCATCGTGATGTTGATGAAACATTTTTTTTTTTGGTTTTTTTTTTCTTTTTGTGGGGAAAATGATTTGATACCACAGTTAAGTGGTCCGGATCAAATCGGAGAAGCGAAGTAGCAGGATAGAAATGCTCTGATACCAATTGTTAGGAGTAAATCTAATCACCCCTTTGATACCTTTGAACACAATTGCTTTGATGCCAATTAAGGCCCCTCCTCAAAGCTAAGAGAGTTTGTAAAAGAACAAACTAATAAACACAAGTTTCTTTTGGCAAATTTCAATCTCCCTTTTCATTTCTTTTTTTGCTTTTCTTATATAGAAACAAACTGAACTTACGTTCCCAACAAAACAGGAAGCATAAAGATAATGGAAGAGAAACGTGTCTTGGATCCTATAACGTAGGAGCACACTAGTTAATTAAATAATTGAAATAAGAAAAGGAAGTGAAGATAGGATCATGTCGGTAAACTTGAGATGTAGTTTCTTTCTTGTTAACTTCCAGTTCATCATCACTTTGTCACGTATCAGGTGGACACACTCAAATGCTTCAAATAAGAGCCATTAATAGAGTAAGATATCGTGCTTTTTTTTTCCTGTCATTATTTCATCTCAGCTAAAGAAATCAGTCAACTTATATAATGTTTGAAATGGAGATGGTGAACGTATATAGTTCATGCGTTGCAATTTTATATTCAGTTTTAGATAAATGAATAATTAATTACATTAATTGTCATACATCTTCCATATCATCATCCGTCCCAAAACACGATCGGATCAAACAAGCCGACGCCGTCACCATCACCGCCGCGAAAATCGGAGGCATGAACAAATCGAAACGAGATCTCTTCACCATGTGAGACGGCACGCACACACTCTCCCCCGGAAAATCCATCGGAATCTTCACGAGCCCATCTCCTCGGCCGCAGGGAGATGACACCGTAGACACAAACGCCAACTCGGGAGCGAAAGAAGCCAAGGCTACAGTGATCATGAGGAGCAATGTCCACGTTGTAGCCTGAACGATGACCGGCCAACGCGCAGAGACTCTCCTGAGAAACGGCTCCATTAGCGACGGAATACGGTGATACAACATTCCGATGATCAAGATTCTAGAATCCTCTCTCCTCTTTGATATGAATGAGAAGCGCTGATTCTTGGGACGTGTGGGTTAAACTAACTACACTTCTTGTCTAAAAAAACATGTAGTTCACTAGTTCTTGAATTACGTGCTTGCCCATTTCTCTTTGAACTCTTCTCTTATTTCACCCTTCCTTTGCGGGTCTTCTCCTTCCATCCCCCTTTCAGACTCCCACGTTTTCTGTCTACCTCAACAGCAACATTATTTTG
Source organism: Hirschfeldia incana (assembly GCA_026261945.1). NCBI lineage: Eukaryota > Viridiplantae > Streptophyta > Magnoliopsida > Brassicales > Brassicaceae > Hirschfeldia > Hirschfeldia incana. The sequence goes on along the minus strand of JABCMI010000028.1, from coordinate 1,154,531 downwards.
TCTTTTTTAAAATAAAATATTACCCTGTTACAAAAAAATAAATATTACCAGGTTGTGTTTTTCTTTGGACATACAACAACTTTCAGACATTTTTTAAAAACAACTGTTGTTGTAGTTATTCATGCTATTTCTTCGATAATTCATATATCATATATGTATTGATTGGCATTTGACTTATTTGGAGTAGACTGAAAGTTGAGAAGTCGGGTGAAAATTAAATATGATAATGACAGTTTTATATGCTTTTTGCGGGTGTGACATGATAAACTGGTTATCTTTTGGTTTAGTTATTTAATCTCTTTGATTTTATTCTTTAATATTTGGTTTAGTTTTCTGATTTAATCTTTTGGTTTAGTAAACACTATATGTAATCTCTTTTTCTTTTACGGGAGAATCAATCAAACAAATAAACAAACTTCTTAAATCCTAATTCTCTATTCATCATCTTCATCATCCATCGTTAAGAATCTCTGTTCTTCGGATTGATCCTTCTTACTTCGTGATCATCCTCTAGGCTTAGGTTTACCGGTTCTCGAGCTCGCAGTGAGTTTCTGGATTGGATCTATCGGTTACTCTACAATACTGTCTCAGCGGGGTTCACCAAAACTCTCTCATTAGAGATAATTAAGTGGATTAACCTAATTTGATGTTTGACAAGATAATTAGGACATGTGAAATTAGCAAGGCTCCGATAAGGGGGGACTGTGTTCGTTTTGGGAACGATAGAAAGCAATAGCAGTGGGGGAAAAATGGGATCGTTAACAAAATATAAAATCCACGTTAAAAAAAATACACTACACAACCCACAAACGCAGTAACGGGTATTACAGAACGACTGTGTTGAACAAGCCCACTGGGCCTGAAATAAAGCTCAAAACGCAGCGCATTAACGTTGTTCATTTCTTTCTCCTTTTCCGCTTGCTCTTAGCATATAAAAGGAGAAGAAAACCCTAGCTCTCTCCCTCTTCTCCGTCACTGCCTCTCGAGCTACCCAAATCTAAGGTACACGACTACAGTCTCGACTCTCTTAGCTCCCGCATCAATGTATGACGATTTCTAGTGTTGCTGTGGTAGCTTACGTATGTGAACTTAGGAACGCTTGATTCTGTTATTAGAGAGTTAGTCAGTCTTAGAGCTATTCAGATTGAAATGTGATTTTGTTTCATTAGTGAGTTAATATCATTCCTGCTTCGACTTTTGTTTTAACTCAGAGCTAATTGCTACCTTTGTGATTTAGTTAATTAGCAGAGGCTCGCGCTTAGGAGAAAAATGGTGAGAATCAGTGTACTCAACGATGCTCTCAAGAGCATGTACAATGCCGAGAAACGTGGCAAGAGGCAGGTCATGATCAGGCCTTCTTCCAAAGTCATCATCAAGTTCCTCATCGTTATGCAGAAGCACGGTAATTAATACTACCTTCCCCCAATAATCAGAGTTTTAAAAGGTTAATAATATCACTCAAATTGCAGGTTACATCGGTGAGTTTGAGTATGTGGACGACCACCGGTCAGGCAAAATCGTTGTCGAATTGAACGGAAGGTTGAACAAGTGTGGTGTTATCAGCCCTCGTTTCGATGTTGGTGTTAAGGAGATTGAAAGCTGGACTGCCCGTCTGCTTCCTTCCAGACAGGTTCGGTCTTCCTCTTTTGTCTCTTGGGAAATAGAGAATCTCTTTGTATACACTTTGTCTCTTTGAATGGTGTTTAATGGATTGAAAGCGTGCTGAAATGTGCAGTTTGGATACATTGTGCTTACTACATCTGCTGGTATTATGGACCATGAAGAAGCCAGGAGAAAGAATGTCGGAGGCAAGGTTCTCGGCTTCTTCTATTGAGAGATCTTTTTTTTATGGCGAGAGAGGCTTACTTCTTCATTCAGTTCATTTCAACTTTTGCCATCCATTTTCTTGGAGACTTTTGTTTTTGTTTTCGAGTTTTGCGGTAACTTTTGTTGGATTGTTGTTAAATTACTCTATTTGGTCTCGAGTTCTTGAAAGATTCAATCAATCTATAGTTTCCAACTTATGTAGACCGTAAGACAATTTTTAGCAGGCTTAATACGTCTCTAATCTCTCTTCACATTATACCTAATCATCGTAAGCAATTATGAAATACAAGATGCATAACTATTTCATTATATCGTCTGGCTCAAGACTGTACGATGGATACAATGATATGCTGATACATAATTTGTGAAGAACTAATTTTAAAAGAACCGAAAGAAATTGCCTTGCACAATTTTGCGGGAAGATTAGATGTATATAGTAAGACACACGGAGAAGCTAACACAACATTGTAGTTCTCATCAATAGAACCTGGAAACAGAAAAAATAAACCCTCTTCAAGAACAATAAGCAAGAAACAAGTACTGACTGCCAAAGGTTACATAGTTGCCCAATTTTCTAATTCTATTTTTTCTTCCATAAAAATCGATCACACCTCATTAGAAAACGGTCTTCTGGTATCACTCCCCCATCTCCAGCCTTATCGCGCGTCTCATCACATGCCCGGCGCCGGAAGCTCGGAAGTAGCTTCATGTTATATGTAAGAGATCAGAGAGAGGGAGAGAGGGAAAGGTTTGATGAGCATCATCCACTGAAGGCCTTTACGACCTCAAAGGAGAAGCCAAATGAGAGAGACGTTTTCTTTTAGTGTTTATAGACCCAAAAAAGTGGGTCGTTGTAGAGAGCATCTTCGAAAGCATATGCTTCAAACCATTAACTTAGCTGACCTGAGACCCCATTATTACCACCTTTTCCACTTTGTTTTTGTATAAATTATATTTTATTGCCGTGTGGGTAACATGGGCTACTCGCCACGAAAGTAGAAATGAAAGTGAGATCCTCTTTGGCTAGCTAGTGGCTTCTTATTGGACTCCCTTCCCATTGTTTGATCAGTCATTTTTACGAGGTTACCGAAACTGGTTCACCTTTTTTTTTATTTTATAAGTTAAATTTACTTTGGGAGTTTAGGTTATGTTGGTAGGTTCTCCACCAAACACAATGTTCCCATTTATGTAAACTCCCTCGTTCTTTTTTCTATAATCAGTCAACAAGTTGCTTTCCACTGTTATCTCAAATTCATTTTTGCAAACTGTTATTAATCCTTGGGGCTGATAACAACACATTGGACAAGTAAGTACATAACTTGTTTTTATTTATTTATTTAAAATGTGAAGGTAACCGCAAACGCAAACAAGCAACCAATCCAAACTTTGGATTTGTTTCCGGTTTGCATATCGCTTATCGATGAATCTTACTGAGGCGCATTTGTGACTTGTGATAATGAGATTTCTTTGTGTTAAAGATTAATGATTCCATTTAGCTTTCAAAGTGGCTGTAGTTTAGTGGTGAGAATTCCACGTTGTGGCCGTGGAGACCTGGGCTCGAATCCCAGCAGCCACAATGTAATTTTTGTTTTTTCTATTCTATTTCCATGGGCCTGTAATTGGTTCTCGGCTAGAAGTTACTGGCTCTTGTAGGCCCAATAATTTTAACTGGACTGGACAGTTATTGCTTTCGCAGGGAGAGTGTGGGTAACTGACAGCCAGGAGGAATATGTACTTCTGACTTTTGATATAATAATTAACTAAATTTGATTAAAAAAAGATATAATAATTAACTAAACAAATAGATTAAGAAAAGATTTTGCTGCCAGAAAATAATGGATTGTATAAAATTTGTTGCCAGCGATTTTATCTTTAAACTAATCCGTCATGTTGCTCGTTGGGATTATATATAGAAAAAAATCCATTGGTTACTGAGTTGTTGCCAATTGTATTATTAGATAAATCCATTAAGATAATATACAACCACGTCAGCAGATTATAGAATTATATCAGCAATTACTTCAATTAAACCCGCGATAAGATCTCTTCATTTCACCCTTAATCCTATTCAAAGATAAGATTAAAACGTAAAAAAAGGAAAACATAATATCAAGATTACCAAATTACGGTGAAAAGAGAATATTTACTACAAATATTAAGGGATTCGATTCGTCCAGTAATATAGCAGTTTCAGAAAGAAGTAGTATTTAATAGCATTAAATCTTTTCAAATAAAATGAAGAACGTGATCAGTATTTTCTTTAAAAAAAAAACTGAATGATCAGCGAAAAGCATCTTTATTCGTTAGAGTCAATATCGATAATTACAAAATTATGGAAACAGATAAATCATTAAGATCGTGACCATCAAGATAAAGAAATGGATTTTAAAATTCAGATCAAAAACATTAAATACAATACTTATCCCAAAGTAAAAAGTAACGGATTTAACCCTTCCTCCTCTCTTTGTATATATATAAACGCCTCACGTCTCATTCACAACTCACACATCAAACAAAAAAATACACTCTTTACCCACTTTCTTCTTAACATCTTTTGAGTTTTCTTCTGAAACGATGGAGTTGGATCTTACACCCAAGTTGCCTAAGCAAGTCTACGGAGGAGACGGTGGATCGTACTATGCGTGGTGCCCTGAGGAGCTGCCGATGCTGAAAGAGGGTAACATCGGAGCAGCGAAGCTTGCTCTTGAGCAGCACGGTTTCGCTGTTCCTCGTTACTCTGACTCTCCCAAAGTCGCCTACGTTCTTCAAGGTTCGTAAAGTTGTTGACTTTATTCTGATCGTCCGATCTATCCATCTGATCCGACTGTTTTTTTTCCCAAAGTTGTTAACTTTATGAATCTGATCGGATTATAAAGTATGATCACGACACGTGTACGCATTAAAAAAAGTAGTTTTTTTTTCTGGGTTAACTTCTCACGTTTCTTGATCACGTGTAAGGCATTGAAAGGTTGAGACTTTACTCTTGTTGATTGTGTAATGCATTGAAAGTTTGAGACTTTACTCTTGTTGATTGTGTAAAGGCATTGAAAGGTTGTGACTTTACTTTTTGATTCAGGATCTGGAACGGCGGGGATTGTACTCCCTGAGAAGGAGGAGAAGGTGATCGGTATCAAAGAAGGAGACTCCATTGCTCTTCCTTTTGGTGTGGTGACGTGGTGGTTCAACAGTGGTGAGAGCGAGCTTGTGATTCTCTTCCTTGGTGAAACCCACAAGGCTCACAAGAGGGGAGTGTTCACTGACTTTTACCTCACCGGATCTAATGGAATCTTCACTGGATTCTCTGAGGAGTTTGTTGGGAGAGCGTGGGATCTTGATGAGACCACGGTTAAGAAACTTGTCGGTTCTCAGACCGGTAAGGGCATTGTGAAGCTAGATGCTGGGGTTAAGATGCCGCAGCCCAGGAAGGAGGATCGTGAAGGGTTTGTGTTGAACTGTTTGGAAGCTCCTCTTGATGTTGACATCAAGGACGGTGGGAGAGTTGTTGTCTTGAACACTAAGAACCTTCCTCTTGTTGGTGAGGTTGGGTTTGGTGCTGATCTCGTTAGGATCGATGCGCATTCCATGTGTTCTCCCGGTTTCTCTTGTGACTCTGCTCTTCAGGTGACTTACATTGTTGCTGGGAGTGGGAGAGTTCAGGTTGTTGGTGCTGACGGGAAGAGAGTTCTTGAGACTCACATCAAGGCGGGTTCTCTGTTTATTGTTCCGAGGTTCTTTGTGGTTTCGAAGATTGCTGATCCTGAGGGCATGTCTTGGTTCTCCATTGTGACTACTCCCGAGTAAGAATCCTCTATGCTTTCCTCTTGAGTCGTTTAAATGAAAGAAACTTATATGTGTTTGTGTGTTTGTAGTCCGATCTTCACTCATTTGGCTGGGAGGACTTCGGTTTGGAAGGCGTTATCTCCAGAGGTTTTGCAGGCGGCGTTTAAGGTTGATCCGGAGGTGGAGCAGTCTTTCCGTTCAAAGAGAACTTCGGACGCCATTTTCTTCCCCCCTTCCAACTGAAGAAGGCGGAGAGATGAGAACAAGAACCAGCTTTGTCACTAGTCGTTGCTTTTTTTCCTTTGTTTTTCTCTTTACTTGTGGCTCACGGAAGTACTTAGGTTTTGCTTCTCTTCTTGTGTTTTATCCTGGACCGGTTCTTGTTCTCTTTGTTGGTCTTTACGCTTTGTTATTGAAATAAAAAACTATCTACATTTGAAAACTATCAACATTACTATTTTATAATCTTTGGTTACTTTCTCGTACATTTTTTCAACACGAAGCTGGCTTGAGATTCTGAACACTACATGCAATTGGCGATATGCGTTACCAAATATTTACCTGACCATTTTTTTTTTCTCTTCTCCAAACGGTCTGCGGCAGAACATCTCCTAGTATTTGTTAAGTTGTTTTAAATTAAAACTTTCTTATAACTTAGATATTCTAGTTGCATCATAATGTGGTCTGGAAAGTAAAGAAAAGTAAATGTTTTATTTTGTCGGGAACTTGTTATCAGTTTGCATAACTCAGTATAAGGTTATTTAAGTATTTTTTTTTTTTTTTTTGAATTAATGTTAAATTGATTCAAAAAAGCCTATATACAACTAGTGCATCTTTTGTATAATAAAGTAAAAAAGAAAGACTTCTACCTCCCCCCTTACTTAACAAAATTTCCCAGACTTATTTACTTAATAAGGTTATTTAAGTAAACCATGACACAATGAACAATATCCCTATTACATACGATCTGATAATGTTAACATGAACTCTTTATTTTCATAAAATATTTGAAACATCAACAAGAAAGAGGAGGTATACCACAAGCCGAGAAAGCTTTATGCGCATTTGTGGATTTAATATACTGGCCGTAAACTGGATCATTTATGTAACCACATAGACACGGCTCTTCTTTTTTCAGCATTGCGCAACACTCTGTTGATGGCTTACTTCCGGTTTTTATAGCTGGGCTGCATGGGTTCAGTTCTTTCGGATTGCATGCCAGTACTTTCTCATCTCCCATTGGCAAGAGCCAAAGACGACACAAGTACTATCACAAATGCGATGCATATTGTTCCTGTGTACTTCATGTTTTTAACCTTATTAACTCTTTTCAAACTAGATCTAGTTTTTTTTTTCTTGAAAAAATGTTTGCTTCATGATTTTGAGTTGTAGAAACTAGAGTAAAGTTTTGCAAGAATATGCTAGTTTCTTATCTGTGCGTAGTTTGTCATTTATAATTAAATCTCGAAGAATTTATTTTGATAATTATAAGATATTGACATATGTATACAAGTATTTTTATTATGTTACACTATAGCAATTTATTTATAAGAAAACTACATAATAAGAAAACAAAAAAAAATCTGCAAGCAATATTATATATTAATTGAAAATATTTAACTAAGAAAACTAAATCAGTCAGTGCACATGTACATATTATAGATCTTCTAATATGAAAAATTAATTATACTCTACGACCACAACTAAAATTAATGATGTTCAAAGGTTTCTTTATAAATATCTCCTTTTTATTATTTGAGGGAACCATTTATAAATAAATCTTTCAATCATGTGTGATTAACAATTTTGCCATTGCTTACTTGTCATCACCACAAATCACTTCACATCATCTTTTTAGTTGTCCTCTTTTCCCTAGACTATTTACATTTTATGCCATTGCCGAAAAATAATATTATAATATACGTTTGAATTATATGCATGTTTATTCGTATAACCATTTCCATTTCCATTTCCATGTCCATATAATTTCAATGGATGTCCCAAAATTATAGTACTCTGGCCTACATTGCTGCTAATGGTCTATCTTAGATTCACCATTTCATTATTTGTTATGTAAACAATATTATATTGTTATGTATGTATACAATATTTGTTATGCATACAAAATTCTATTGTTATGTGCAATATGCAACTCGTAAGAATATTTTCATATATGGTTCGAATATAAAAGGATGTGACTCATCTTGATCACTTTCTTTTTGTTGCTATGTATACAGTATATAATTGTTAATCTTCAATATATTCGTATATGTTCTTTTGTTAAACATTTTATATAGATTTTTATATACTAAATATTTGTATGTGTTTCTTTATAAAATATATTCGTATATGTTATTTTATAAGAGTTTAAACAAAGATTTGTTTATATTAAACTAGATATGGACCCGTGCGTTGCACGGATTTTATTTGATGTTTTAATTTCACCAACAAAAAATAATAAAAAGAATTTCACATTAGTTCTTGGATTTTTATTATATATTGGTGACTTATTTTAATAATAATAATAATAATAATAATAATAATAATAATAATAATAATAATAATAATAATAATCTGTTTTCTTTCATAAATTTTGATTAGTATTTTTGTTTCAATAATTATAGTGTTTTAAATAGTATATTATTTGTTTTTTTTGTTTTTAACAAATACTTTGCTTTTAATTATTTTTCAAAATAATATTAGTTGTGATTAATTAAAACATATTGAACTGTGAACTCTCTATATTATTTATTGTTTAAGACAAATTAAAAATAGCAAAATCCAAAATATTAATACTAAAAAACACCAATCAATATATATTATTGACCGTCATCTAAATATCAAATATATTGCTAGATAAGACATCAAATTTGATTACTTTAGCATCTATATTCCATAGTGTGATTTTAACCTCTTTTCTATACATATCCATATATTATTAAAAACTTCTTGATATATAATATTTTGTAGAAAACTTTTGTTGTTATGTTTTAAAAATCTAAAGTTCTGCAGTTGTAGTGATTTGTTATAGGACGGCTTATAATTGTAAAACTGGACTTGACAAATATAGACAAATTCTTTTAAATTCGACCTTAACTCTTGTTGAGAATCAATTAGATAGAAAACCATATAGGAAATATATCTTTTCAGTTTGAAATGCTATCTTGCATATGTTTGTCTAAGAATAAAAATTTATTTTCCAACCTAACTTTCGATTAGGATTTCTGCTTCAATTATCATGTTGTCTAGATCTTCTCTTTGATTTGAATTTTTTAGTAGCATGACCTACAATTAGAATAGCCAATTTTCTTAGTAGCATAGATAAATTCATTTTTTCTAGTACCTTTCAGTTAATATTTATGCTTCAATAATTAGTAATATTGTTCCATTGCAAAATCTTTTTCTTTGAATTAAATTTCTTAGTAGCATGACCTGTAATAGCATAAGCAACTCCATATGTTGATAAGAACAAACACACATAAATATAATCATACATACGCATAAAATAGTCACATTAACTTTCCTCATTAACTTACGTACATCACATCATCTATGTGTGCAAATGCCTAAAAAAGAATATATGGAGATGTGAAAGAACATGCAGAAATACTCACCTAATATTTTCTAGTTTGGGGATATTTTTTTATATTATGATTTGAAGAAAGGAAAACTACTATCAAACACTATTTTACAATTTCTACTATTCAAGATTATAGAGAAGGACAATTAGTATGAAATATTTTTTTACAATTATATTTTCTTTGAAAATTAAGAAAAAAAATAATTTTTTAAAATAAAAAATTTGACGTTTTTTCTTGTTAATAATTTTAAAAATAAAAGTTTCCTTTTTAAAAGAATCTGGGGATAGTTTTATTTAATTAACAGATAGGAATTTTTCCTTATTTTTTTGGTCAGCTATTTTCCTTTTTTTGTTGATAATGAATATGATATTATGACTTATTTAATTAAAAAGGTGTCAATATAAATAATATTAACAAAAATTGTTTTACTACAATTATATAAAATAAATGATTCCATATTACTTTTTTATAATATAACCAAAATATATTTGTAAAAATTAAAATAAATGATTCCATAGTAATTTTTTTTTATTATAATCTAATCAAAATATATTTGTAAAAATTAAAATAAATGATTCCATAGTTATTATGTAAAAAGTATATGGTAATTTTCATTTTTCAAAATTCTTTTTTATTATCTAAGTATATGGTAATATTAACAAAAATTAAATTAATTACAATTATATAAAATAAATGATTCCATAGTACTTTTTTATAATATAACCTAAACATATTTGTAAAAACTAAAATAAATGATTCCATAGTAATTTTCTTTGTTTTAATAATATAATCAAAATATATTTGTAAAAATTAAAATAAATGATTCCATAGTAATTATATAAAAAAGTATATGGTAATTTTCGTTTTTAAAAATTCATTTTTATTATCTAAGTATATATATTTTGTAATTATATATTTAAACACATGTAAAATTATCTGAAGAAAATTTACTATCAAATAAGATTTTGTTTAGGAATTTAAAAAGGAAAAACTACTTTTAATAATATGTATAGTTACTTCTTTTTATAAAATTATTTTTTGTTATTATATTAAATATATATGTTTTAGTTATGAGATAGATTAACACATGTCGCAATCTAAAATATAAAACTGTCATTTGTTGCGATCGTGTTAATTAGTGACTTTGAAAACTAAGCTTTATATAATAAGATTTTGTAAAAATTAAAATAAATGATTCCATAATAATTGTATAAGAAAGTATATGGTAATTTTTCGTTTTTAAAAATTCGTTTTTATTATCTAAGTATATATATTTTGTAATTATATATTTAAACACATGTAAAATTATCTGAAGAAAAATTACTATCAAATAATATTTTGTTTAGGAATATAAAAAGGAAAAATTATTTTTAATAATATGTATAGTTACTTCTTTTTATAAAATTCGTTTTCGTTATTATCTTAAATATATATGTTTTAGTTATGAGATAGATTAACACATGTCGCAATCTAAAATATATAACCGCCATGTGTCGCGATCGTGTTAATTAGTAACTTTGAAAACTACGCTTTATATAATAAGACTAGATATGAGCCCGTTGCGTTGCAACTGGTTTTGTTTGATGTTTTAATTTAATAAAAAACATAAAATAATAAATTATTTTATTATAGTTTTATGGTTGATTTTTTGCATATGTTATATAAGATTTATTTTACAGTTAAAAGACAGTTGTTACACATCAATTTAAGTTAATACATTTATTTTATAATCACAGTTCATAGATGAATCGTTATCAAATTTGTACTTAGATTAGAGAAAAAATTATACACTTTCCTATTAAAAAAAATTGAAAGTCAAATTGCACCAATCGAATAAATGATATCATCAAACAATTTCTTATGTATTAGTTTAATGTTTTATTGAATAAGTTTATAAATTTAGGATTTTTTTTTTTTTTAAAAATAAACACATTCTATTTAATAAATCTTCTTTTATTTACAATTTTGAAATAAAAAAACTATTTAATACTCTTTTACCTTTTTGTTTAGGATGTAGAAAAATAAAATTATTGTTATATAAACTTTAAAAATTTATCTTATCTTTAGAATTTCAAACAAAAAAATAAATTGCTATCAAATAATTATTTCTAGTTACTAATAAATAATTTTAAAATTGTTATTTTTAAATTTTGTATCAATACTAATTTTACACTTCTTTCATTAACTATTTAAAGTTTTAAAATATTATCAAATATATTTTTACAATCATTTTACCCATTTTGACATGTCTAAATGTTTAGTATCATGTTCATCATCAAATTCTCTTGTAAAATATTATCAAATATATTTTTACAATTTTCTTTTGGTTATGACTAAAAAATTTGAGTCAAATATCTCTTGAATAAGATATTAGAAAGGAAAACAAATATCAGATATTATTTTACAATTTTTTAGATTTAAAAAAAAAGAAATTAGTATTACATAATCTTCTACAATTATATTTTGTCTAGGATTAAGAAAAATATAATTACTATCAAATAATTATTTCTAGTTAATATTAACTATTTTTTTAACTATATTAACTATTTTTAAAAGTTCCCATTTTCAAGATTAGGCTTTTTCAATATCAGAAATTTTTTTACAAATTTTCTTGTTAAATAAAAGTCTTTAGTATCATATTTATCATTACTTTTTCAAAGTAAAAATTATTATTAAGTACAATTTTACAATTCTCTTTGGTCAGGATTTAAAAAAAAAATCTTATTTGGTAAAGATTAAAAACAAAAAAAAAGAATTTATAAATCTCTTTTATTTATGATTTTAGAAAAACAGTATTTTCAAATTTAAAATTTAACATTTAAAAAGAAAGTATATGAGGTGTAGGATTTTTTTAAAATAAACACATTCTATTTAATAAATCTTTTTTTATTTACAATTTGAAATAAAAAAATTATTTAAATGTAGAAAAATAAAATTATTGTTATATAAACTTTAACAATTTATCTTATCTTTAGAATTAAAAAAAAAAATTGCTATCAAATAATTATTTCTAGTTACTAATAAATAATTTTAAAATTGCTATTTTTACAATTAGTATCAATACTAATTTTACACTTCTTTCATTAACTATATAATGTTTAGTATCATGTTCATCATCAAATTCTCTCGTAAAATATTATCAAATATTGTTTTTTACAATTTGTTTTGGTTATGACTTAAAAATATGATCCAAATATCTCTTGATTAAGATATTTTAGAAAGGAAAACAAATATCAGATATTCTTTTACAATTTTTAAGATTTTTTAAAAAGAAATCAGTATTACATAATCTTTTACAATTCTATTTTGTCTAGGATTAAGAAAAATATAATTACTATCGAATAGTATTTCTAGTTAATATTAACTTTTTTTAAAAGTTCTCATTTTCAAGATTAGCCTTTTTCAATATCATAAATATTTTTACAAATTTTCTTGTTAAATAAAAGTCTTTAGTATTATATTTATCATTAATTTTTCAAAGTAAAAATTATTATTAAGTACATTTTTACAATTCTCTTTGGTCGGGATTTAAAAAAGAAAGAAAAATCCTATTTGGTAAAGATTAAAAAGAAAAAAAAACATTTTATAAATTTCTTTTATTTATGATTTTAGGAAAACAATATTTTCAAATTTAACAATTAACATTTAAAAAGAAAAAATATGAGGTAAAAAAAGAAACAAAATTGGTTTATATTTTAAAAAGGACAATTCCAATCGAATAAGTTTTGTCAAGATTAAAATTAGTATTACCTTTTTAAAACTCTTATTATTATACAATTACGATTTAATCTTTTTATTTCTTTATAGTTATATTTTCTTCATGATTTTAGGAAAGTAAAATTAGTATTAATAAATTATTTGTACAACTCGGTTTTTGTATTGGTTTAGTTAAAATTAAAATAACTATTTCCTTTTAAAAAAATTATTTTATTATGTCAATTTTTTTTGTGGTTTATGACCTTTTTAATTATGATTTGAATAATCGAAAATTAGCAAAAAAACAGTTTTTTTACGTCAGATCTGACAAAATTATTTTCCTTAAACTTGAACAAATTATATAAATAATAAAAAATAGTAATTTACAATTTTTAGGTTTATATTTTAAAAATAATAATTACAATTCGGTTTTGGAATAGTTTTTTGTTAAAATTAAAATTACTTGACTCTTTTGAAAAATCGTTTTATATTAATAAATAAATATTAAATATAATTTTTATTATAATAAGATTCTTTTTTTAGTTTTGAAATTTTTATTTTAAAAAATACTTTAATTTTAATAATAATTTTAAAAAGATTTTATAAAGGAAAATTAGCATAAAATGGTCTTTTCCATTTTTTAGATTTCTATTTTAAAAAGGATAATTACAATTTGGTTTTGGAATAGGTTTTGTTAGAATTAAAATTGCTATGACTTTTTAGTAAAATCATTGTATTTTAATAAAAAATATTAAAAATATTTTTATTATAATATCATTTTTTCGTTGTGATATTTTTATTTAAAAAAATCGTTTTATTTTAATAATAACTTAAAAATATTTATAATAAGATAAGATTCTTTATTTTTTGTTTTAACCTTTTTATAATAAGATAAGATTCTTTATTATTTTGTTTTAACCTTTTTAATTAGGATTTTAATAAAGAAAAATTAGCATTATAAGAGTAGAAATATTTTAAAGAGGAAAAATATGTTTTAAATATGTTTTTTGGGACAATTTTTTTTTGACATATGTCACAATCTTAAATTGTAACTTGTCTTGTGTCGCGATCTTGCCACATCAGTCACAATCTTAAATTGTAACTTTGAAATTTTTTTACAAATTTTCTTGTTAAATAAAAGTCTTTAGTATCATATTTATCATTACTTTTTCAAAGTAAAAATTATTATTAAGTACAATTTTACAATTCTCTTTGGTCAGGATTTTAAAAAAAAAATCTTATTTGGTAAAGATTAAAAACAAAAAAAAAATTTATAAATCTCTTTTATTTATGATTTTAGAAAAACAGTATTTTCAAATTTAAAATTTAACATTTCAAAAGAAAGTATATGAGGTGTAGGATTTTTTTAAAATAAACACATTCTATTTAATAAATCTTTTTTTATTTACAATTTGAAATAAAAAAATTATTTAAATGTAGAAAAATAAAATTATTGTTATATAAACTTTAACAATTTATCTTATCTTTAGAATTAAAAAAAATTGCTATCAAATAATTATTTCTAGTTACTAATAAATAATTTTAAAATTGCTATTTTTACAATTAGTATCAATACTAATTTTACACTTCTTTCATTAACTATATAATGTTTAGTATCATGTTCATCATCAAATTCTCTCGTAAAATATTATCAAATATTGTTTTTTACAATTTGTTTTGGTTATGACTTAAAAATATGATCCAAATATCTCTTGATTAAGATATTTTAGAAAGGAAAACAAATATCAGATATTCTTTTACAATTTTTAAGATTTTTTAAAAAGAAATCACTATTACATAATCTTTTACAATTCTATTTTGTCTAGGATTAAGAAAAATATAATTACTATCGAATAGTATTTCTAGTTAATATTAACTTTTTTTAAAAGTTCTCATTTTCAAGATTAGCCTTTTTCAATATCATAAATATTTTTACAAATTTTCTTGTTAAATAAAAGTCTTTAGTATTATATTTATCATTAATTTTTCAAAGTAAAAATTATTATTAAGTACATTTTTACAATTCTCTTTGGTCGGGATTTAAAAAAGAAAGAAAAATCCTATTTGGTAAAGATTAAAAAGAAAAAAAAACATTTTATAAATTTCTTTTATTTATGATTTTAGGAAAACAATATTTTCAAATTTAACAATTAACATTTAAAAAGAAAAAATATGAGGTAAAAAAAGAAACAAAATTGGTTTATATTTTAAAAAGGACAATTCCAATCGAATAAGTTTTGTCAAGATTAAAATTAGTATTACCTTTTTAAAACTCTTATTATTATACAATTACGATTTAATCTTTTTATTTCTTTATAGTTATATTTTCTTCATGATTTTAGGAAAGTAAAATTAGTATTAATAAATTATTTGTACAACTCGGTTTTTGTATTGGTTTAGTTAAAATTAAAATAACTATTTCCTTTTAAAAAAATTATTTTATTATGTCAATTTTTTTTGTGGTTTATGACCTTTTTAATTATGATTTGAATAATCGAAAATTAGCAAAAAAAACAGATTTTTTACGTCAGATCTGAAAAATTATTTTCCTTAAACTTGAACAAATTATATAAATAATAAAAAATAGTAATTTACATTTTTTAGGTTTATATTTTAAAAATAATAATTACAATTCGGTTTTGGAATAGTTTTTTGTTAAAATTAAAATTACTTGACTCTTTTGAAAAATCGTTTTATATTAATAAAAAAATATTAAATATAATTTTTATTATAAGAAGATTCTTTTTTTTCGTTTTGAAATTTTTATTTTAAAAAATACTTTAATTTAATAATAATTTTAAAAAGATTTTATAAAGGAAAATTAGCATAAAATGGTCTTTTCCATTTTTTAGGTTTCTATTTTAAAAAAAATAATTACAATTTGGTTTTGGAATAGGTTTTGTTAGAATTAAAATTGCTATGACTTTTTAGTAAAATCTTTGTATTTTAATAAAAATTATTAAAAATATTTTTATTATAATATCATTTTTTCGTTTTGATATTTTTATTTTAAAAAATCGTTTTATTTTAATAATAACTTAAAAATATTTATAATAAGATAAGATTCTTTATTTTTTGTTTTAACCTTTTTATAATAAGATAAGATTCTTTATTATTTTGTTTTAACCTTTTTAATTAGGATTTTAATAAAGGAAAATTAGCATTATAAGAGTAGAAATATTTTAAAGAGGAAAAATATGTTTTAAATATGTTTTTTGGGACAATTTTTTTTTGACATATGTCACAATCTTAAATTGTAACTTGCCATGTGTCGCGATCTTGTTAATTAGTAACTTTGAAAACTAAGCTTTATATAATAAGATATATACGTCTATGAGCTACTCTATTGTGAGATCATGTTATACATGAATTGTTTTTTATGATACGTAAATGTCATGAAACGTAACGCTATAAGGAAAATGTAAGGAAAATTTAATGAAAACGATATCATCATTTCGACCAGTGTAGCTAATTGACGTAGAGATATTGTCTGAAAATAAAAAATATAATTTCAAATAAACGGAAATTAAGGACCAAAGCTTTGTGATTAACAAATTTGAATATATTTATATTACATAAATGGAAAATCAGGTCATGAATTTACGAATGAATTTAATTCACCTATTCAAAATTTGATTAAATGTATTTCCTTACTAAGACATTAGACCGTGCACAATTAGGGATTATAGACATAAACGGTCAACTATGAATACCATATGAATCGACATGTCATCTGATTTTATTTTTAAACATTGATGGTCAACTATGAATACTTTATTTTATGGGAAGTCGAATGTTGTTATTTCCAAATTTATTGTGATTGACTAAGTCTTGCTAACAATTTAAATATGACACTAATATGATATTGATTTATGTCTTATTACTTTTTGCCATTTTAATTTAGAGATCATGCACAATCAGAGATTTTAGACATAAAAATTATCAATCAGAGGATTATAAATTAGTGAAAATTAGACATTATTTTATTATTGTAGACATAAATCATTTATTTCCAAATTAGTAGACACAATCAGAGATTTTAGACATAATTATTATCAATCAGATGATTATAAATTAGTGCAAATTAGACGGTTATTTTATTATTGTAGACATAAATCTTTTATTTCCAAATTAGTAGACACAATCACGGATTGTATACAAGATTTTTGGCGTAAAAATTGATGTCTAGAGATTTTTCACCACCGACACTTTATATTCCATGCAATATATATATATATATATATATATATATCTTACCTATACTATGCCTACACCTCCATCACAACCCAAACAATTCAAAACTATCATTCATAATGCAAAGCTTGAATTTTATCTATGTTTTAAAATCAAAGAAGTCTCTATTGAAAATTAGGGTGAAAATCATTAGACTTAAGAAGAAATACTCCGCATGCTGGTGGAGAAACCATAGAAATAGTATTTGTTGATGAAAAAGTAAGTTATAAATTTTGAATGATAGTACATTTCAACATGTTATTTTTTATTATCTGATGTCTTTTTTTTTCTTTTGCAGGGAGATAAAAAATTTATACATCAATAAAAAAGAAAATGGTTTCCCAGTTTCAACTTTTATTCAGTGAAGGATGTTCTAAGATGATTTGGAACTTCTCTTTAGCACCATCTTGCGGTTCATACTGGAAAACCAACCATCTTTATAAGATTAATTTTCTTCAAATGATTTGCGTCCAAAAATGTGAAGACTTCCCGGAATATCTTTTGGATAAACATCTTAATATTTGTGACTTTGACAGTCTAGAATCTATAGATATTAGGTTTTGATTTTTTTTTTTAAATCACTCACTCCGTGCAGTGTACGGGTTATCACCTAGTATACTATATATTTTTTGAAAGGTGAAACAAAAAAGGAAAAAGAATAATACCATTCTTTTAGATGAAGCTGGATCAACACTGAACAGTCCGAACATAAACACACAATTCCGGGCATCTCTTAGTATTTGTTTAGTTGTTTTAAATTAAATCGGATATTTAATTGCATCTTAACATGTGTTTGGAATGAAAACAAAAGAAAAAGGAAGAAAAGTATATGTGCTTGTTTTTTGACGAAAAAGTAAATGTACTTGTTATGAGTTAGCATAATTCATTATAAGGTTATTGAATCAATTACTATATTTGATTACTGAATAAGGTTAAACCATAACTTAATGAACAACAGTACGATTTGCTAATGTTAAACATTATATAATTATCTTATAAATATTTGACACTTCAACATTTAGGATAAGGTATACCACAAGTTGCTAAGACCTTGTGAGCATACTTGGATTTAACATACGGACTAAATCTTGGATCCTTTATGTAACCACATAGACATGATTTTTGTTTTTTCAATGCTCCACAACATACTGTTGACGGTTTACTTCCAGTTTTAACTGCTGGGATGCATGGTTTAAGTTCGTTTGGGACACATATCCCTTTTGTCCCCTCTTCTACGACTGCATTGGTCAGAGCTAAAGATGACACAAGGACTATCACGAATGCTATATATACTGTTCCTGTGAATTTCATGGTTTTACAATCTTAGTGACAATTCAAGCTAGATCTTGATAATTTTTTTCTCGAAAAATGTTTGCAATGATGATTTTGAGGTGTTGATGGTCTAGTATATATATGTGGAGATTGGAGTGAAGTTTGAAATAATAGGCTAACGTTTTATGGTGTATTTTGTTATTTTAATTAAATCTTGAAGCATTTATTCTGATAAGTATAAAATATTGTCGTATGTATACAAGTATTCATATTATGTTATACTTTATCCATTTATTTATAGGAAACGACATAATTAGAAAATATCCAAATATGCAAATTGAAAATATTTAACTGAGGTGAAAGTATAATGTACTCCATTCGTTCTCTTTTACTTGACATAATTAGAAAATATCCAAACATGCAAACAATTATGTATATCAATTGAAAACATTTAACTGAGGTGAAAGTATAATGTACTCCTTTCGTTCTCTTTTACTTGACGTTCTACGGAATTTTCTTTGTGTCAAATTATTTGACGTTTGTTGAATTTAATGCATAAAAGGATATGCTATGACTTGTCCTAGTTACTAAACGAAGTCGGTTAACAAGATTGATTTAACATTAATGCAAAGGGTTAAAATATGTATTATGTAAACTTCCTAAATACACATGCCACATTCTAAAACATCATATATAAGAGAACGGAGGGAGTATTAATCTATAGTAAAACTAAACCATCAATGCACATGTACGTATTAGCTTTGAGCAATACTATTCTTTATATAAATCTGATATGAAAAAATAATTGTAATCTTTGATACTGTTCAAAGGTTACTTTAAAATATAAATATATGTTTGGAAAAGTGGAACCAACCGAAGAAGAAAAAGAATCTGTACTTATTATGAATTTTAATGTCACGTAAATATAAACTTTAATATTCTACATAGTTGGAGGAGGATATACATATATTAATTAAAGTGTGAAATGATCAAAGGAAGGAGACGGATACAATCCTATGCGTAGAACACTACTATCCTCTTATCTTGTAATCACCAACATCATTAACAAACATCTATATCATACAAATCCCGATATCATTACCAAACATCTCTATCTTACAAATCCAACAGTCATGAACCAACACCTCACAAGGTCACTAGGAAGCCATGGGAGGAGTTGCCATTTCTCACCGATCTCAAAGGACCGAAGCCATCATATGATTTTCCGATACGACTACCCATTTTACTGTTCTCTCAGCTTGTGATTCGCGGAAGTATTCTTGATCTAGTATCTTTAGGTTCTTGTTTTAGGTTTTGTTTCTATCTCTCTGCAGTGCCGGTCCAACATTTCTAATTTTTTTGACGTCCTAAGCTCATTTGAAACTTCATGCATTTGTTATTTATGTAAAATTTTTTTTTTGTCTTATATACAACTAAAATTTTCGCTTAAAATATAACACCCTAAACAGTTGTTTCTCTCGCCTATGCTTATCTGTCTCTCTCTATTTTATCCTGGATCGGTTATTGTTCTATTTCTTGAGCTTTACGCTTTTTTTGAAATAAAACACATTTACAAGTTTCCGAGCAATTTTAATTTTTAAAATCACATTCACAAGTATTAGTCAGCGACTCTTCATAACTTTCTCGAATGGTACAATTTTTTAGATAAAGTTGGGTCAACAGGCCGAACACAAACACACAATTCACTAAGCGTTACCAAATATTTCCCTTAACGTTTTTCTTTTCTTTTCTAAATCGGTCATGTCAACTCTGTGTCTGCTCATAGGATTACTTTAATTATTTAAAATTAAATATTAAGATGTGTTTTTTTCTTTGTAAAAAGACTAAATATTAACATAACTTAATTTCTAACCGCATCTTACGTTGTTTGTAAAGTAAAGCAAACTAGATTTTGATCCGGATAATATTTTTCATTTTATGAAATCTATTATTTTTTTGTAATTATTGAATTTATTTATCTTATTAAAACTTTATTTATAATAAATTCGACACATATAATGTATTTGGTAAACTATATATTTCTCTGGTTTTATTTTATTCTCTCTCCAATCGACATATTTATTTGGCTTGTTGTTAAAATAAATGATTATAGACTTTGATCTCCGCATCTGCGCGGATGTATATTTTGAAAAATATCATGATATTTGTTTTTCATGTAATTATCAGGGTTTTGGCAAAATGAATCCAAGGAACAAAACCGATATCAATCCGAAAATATAGTACCAAACCCGAACATAAATTGATTAAATATTCGAATTATTCAAAATTTTGTTAGTTAGAGAATCGAATCGGATCCGAACCGAAGTATTCTTGTACCTCAATTTATCTGAAAATAGATTTATATAGTTACATATATTAATTATTTTTATATTTAACGTATATAAAACATCAAGAATGATATTTTTAAATTGGTTTAAAATACTTGAAAATATATATAGATAGTCAAAAATCAATATCTGAAATAGTTAAAGTATACTAAAATCACAAAAAGACTTAAAATGATTATTGATTTTGTATCCAAAATTTTAAATCAAACCAATTGATATGTTAAGCTTATGTATTATGACATATATTATTTAAATTTATAGGTAATATATTATTTATTTATAGATTTGAGAAAGTTAAAATATATAGTGATTTAAAAATTTAAAAGTAATTTAAATGAGCTATCCCAACCCGAACCAAACCCCTCAAAGATCTGAATCAAAGTCAAACAAAAATTTAGAATCATCCTAATAGGACTGAAATTTTTGACCTCGAAAACCCGAAACGCAAACCGATCAGAACCAAACCCGTATGGATGTCCGAAAACCCATCCTTAGTCATTATTATATATCGTATAATTTCATCAAATAATTAATCGTATTTTTTACGTATCATCATATAATTAATCATATAATTAATAGTATTTTACATGTATCATCATATAAATAATTACATATATTATATTTTAAAAACTTAATATGAAATATAAAAATCATAATTTGAGTTGGTATTTCAAATTAGGCGTTTTGTATTTTTATTATATATATTAACAACATTTTTTTATAATGGACTTAATAACTTAAACCCATTATTTTTTTCTTTAAGTTAATAATTTAAGCCCACTATTTTTTTACTTAAACCCACTATTTTTTTACTTAAGTCCACTACTTTTTAATGACTACAATCAAAGTTTTCAAACACTCTAAATTTTTTTAATAGGCTATTCAAGTAACCAAACACTCCGATTTTGTACTTCTACTTTAATAATATAGATGCAAAAAGAAACGAAAATTATCTCTACTTATTATGAGATTTATTTTCTTAGAAAGGATAACATAATTCATTAAATGAAAATTTACCAACATAAAAATGTAATTATTTATAAATGGCTAAGTTCATAGTCCACCATGGACTAACTCAGGCGACCCCGCCTCTTAACGGATTTAAAATTTCAAGGCCGTACGGCCATACCCACCTCAATCCTCATGATGGCTCACATTTTGAATTTAATTTCAGGTCCCTTGACTACTTTAACTGGCTCTGGTTAAGGTACAGGTCCAGTCTCAGGTGACCTATAAGAAAATGATTCGTGATATTGTGCGAGTGAGGTTCAAGACTACAGAAAATTAACACACCACCCATTAAATGGGATGGGTTCCATGAACCGAGTGAACGGATGTAGAAGGTCTATTAGGTGTAGACGATCAAAGTGTTACAGGTTACTATAAAGAAGATAGCAAACGCGGTTGAAACAGAGTTGATGCTAGAAGAACTCTCCAGGAGATCAAGCTCCTTTGCTTGCCACATGGATAATTAAAATGATCTTGACTGATCCATTTCATTAGAGCAATCACACGAAAAGAGTTGAATTATTGTGTTCACATATCAACCGCGCGCGTTTGCTATCTTCTTTATGGTACCTGAAACGCCCCGATCGTCTACACTTAATGGACCTTCTACATCCGTTCATTCAGTTCATCCCATTGGATGGGCGGTGTGTTAAATATTTGGAATATTTCAAAATATTTATTATTTATTTTATTAATTATTTAGATAATTATCTTTATTGTTTTAAGGTTTTCTGATTTTATTATATATTGCCGTCTAGACTTAAATTTGTATTCAGTTTATGATTTGATTAATAAAAAGTGAGACTTTTCTCTTTATTACTTGTTTTCGGTAGATCATTGGTGATCTCAACGAATTTAAGAAGACAACGTTTCCTAGGTATTCTCAGAATCAATAGGATTCATTGTGTTATCCTAGTTTTCCGGATATTCTTAGAATCAACGGATCTCTAGTTCTATCCCTAAAGGTGGTATCAGAAGGTGGTAAGATGGCCGCTCGCCACAGGTGAAACAGCGGAGTGCATTGGGACGAGAAGGTCGAGCCTCGGGTGCTGCGGCGACGGTCTCTGCTGGTCGTGTGTTTGCACGCTGGTCACTAGAGCTTGCTGTAGCGCTAGCTGCTGTGGATTTAGTGTCACCAGCTGGTGTAGTGGTTCGAGAACGATTGTTTCCAGGCCACTGGTTAGCTCCCAATCGTGTTTGTTTCTCGACTAGTACAGCTCGTTGGCGAGCTTCTATGACGGAGCCTGGATCAAACTGCTGGAGCATGTTCTGGAGTTGAGGACGAAGACCGGCGATGAATCGAGCCACCAGTTGGTCTTCTGAGTCATTAATCTCCATACGAGTAAGCATCTGAAAGAATTCATTAGCATAATCTTCGACGGAGCGTGATCTTTGTCGGATATTATGAAATTTTTGGAATAGGAGACGCTCAAAATTATATGGAATAAAAGTTTTCTTCATATGTTTCTTGAGCTTGTCCCATGAAGAAATTTTTTCTTTTCCCCTTCGAGTACGAGACAGCTTGAGTTGATTCCACCATGAGGCAGCATGACCACGGAACCGTGTAGTAATAAGAGAAACTTGTTTGTTATCTGGTACGTCTTTGAAATCTAAGAACTTATCAACTGTGACGAACCAATCAAGTAGGTCTTCTGGTTGTGATCCGCCATGGAACTCAGGGATATCGACCTTAATACCCGAGGACCAACGTGTATTGTTTTTGTGCCTTGGATGTCGATGGTATTGTAGTTGATTGTTAAAGTTGTCTGCGAATGGATTTTCCCCGTCGGAATCATTCTGAACGTCTTCAACACGAGGATGACGGCGTTGGTGCTGGCGTTGATGGTGTGCTAAGTTGGCGGCATTTGCTGGGTCTGCTGCGTTGACTGCGTTAGCTGCAAAGGCAGCTTGAACTCCGGCTTGAACTCCGTTTTGAATTGCATCTGTCATAGTTCGCCGAAGGTTGTCATGAAAGTGCTCCTGGAAGTCTTCCAAAAACTGCTGGAAGTGAGTCCAATCGTTGGCTGGTTCTTTACCCGGCCGAGGAGCCATCACAAGATCGAAACAACAATGAGTATCGAAGTTCTAGGTCTTTGATACCAACTGACGGAGCGGAAGTACCGTAAGTAACCGATAGTGCGAAGGTAACATTGAATTCGAAGAATACCCGTTAGCTAAGCTTTCTTAAAATCTGTTGAATTCTAAAGAATACCCAGATATAAAGATTCAAGAGAGATCAAGGTTTAAAAACCAAAGCTCTTAGTTTATATAAAATCAATGATAAGAAAAGTTGTGTCTCTCACAAATCCAAGAAATCACTATATATAGCTAACAAAAGTCTCAAAACCTAAAGAATAAACGAAACTTGTCATATAAGTAAAGGAAATCAAAAGCTATGAAGAAAAGGAAATATGATAGCTAAAGCCACCGAAGATAACGATGTACGCTACATCACCGATGATCATTGTCAGGTTGGTACTTAATCCCAAAACTTTATTCAGATCTGAAACTCATAATCAGATGCTTAGAAGAGAGACACTTTCCGCCGGTAAAGATTATTTACAGCAGCTTAAACCTAACACTGAGGTATTGAAACCCCAATCCAACTAATGCGTGTGTTACAAGCATTTCTCTGTTTTTGTGTACAAACACCCGAAACCTCTATCCAAAATAATTTAAATAAACACTATCAAATCCACATGTATTGGTAATAACTAATATTATGTTGGCTTACATATACGGTATTTCCAAAGCACTGTTAAGAGCATTTCCAAAAAAACTCTCTACTTTAGAGATTGCAAAATTTTATATTTGAAGTTTTAAGTTATTTTCTACAAAAATAAAATTTCAAAATTATTTATAATTTACTCTATAGTCCTTATATTTGTCATAATTAATGTAGATCCATAAATGTTTTTATCAATATCTAGAACATATATAAAACATATCACAACAATATTAATTAATGAAATCTTACACTACAATATAAAATTATAAATAAAAATATATGTAAATATTAAAATACAAGAAAAGTACCACATTATTCCTTTCAAATAATTTTCGTAATGCTCTATATGTGGTTAAATAAAATTTGTTTGGACAATATTTTAGAGATTTTTCAGAGCAAATTTACTAGATCGTTAGTATTGTTGTAATATTTGAAATGTGTGTAATAATTTTTGTATCATGTACCTTTTTAAAAAGTTTTTTAATAAGTTTCTTTTGTAATATATAATTAGCACACCCATAAAAAGACTACATCAATATTTATTGATAACAAGTTACACAAAAATATAAAAAATTACATAGAACACATAGCTAAATTCTTAATCATGAGTAAAATATATGATCAATCAGCATTTGTTAAGTTTCTTATGTAATATTGTTGTTGTATGAATGTAGTTTTAAAATATTGTAAGTCTTACTTTAAGGTTTTTATTAGTTTTATGTGTAAAACTTAAATTTATGAAAACAAATATGAAATATTATGTTATATCTAAGAATCACAAAATGTAATATGTAATTTAAGGACCAAAATCCAAATAAAAATGTGAAACTTCAAATTTGAAGTTTTGAGTAGTGACACTCTGTACATGAAGTTTTATTATTAAAAACTTCAAATTTGAAATTTTGAAGTTTTTTTTTTTTGGAGAACTTACCATCATTATCCCAAGTCCTTAACACAAAGTCCTTAAAATATAAATACGTGTATGTATATATTATATAAGCGTACATAATTACTGGTTAAGGACTTCATGAAAACCCAAACCGAAAGTTCTTTATTTAAGGAAGTTTCGGTTTGGGTTTCCGTGAAGTCCTTAACCCGCAATTATGTACGCTTAAATAATATATACATATACATATTTATGTTTTAAGGACTTTGTGTTAAGGACTTGGGATAATGATGGCCTAAAAACTTTGTATTTAAACTTTATATTTGTAAAAAAAAAAAAAAAAAAAAAAAAACTTCATATTTGTCTCACCCTTTACTAATTAGTACAGCTGAATTCTTTTCGTTTTCAATATGATGGTATGTTTTCTTAAGCTATTATTGCTTTTTTTTTTTTGAAACACAATTTTCATTAAAACTTAACTTCAGGAACTACAAAGGCAAGAGAGAATTAAACATCCTCTTGAAAACAAATCATAAGCTAATGATATCAAACAGGATAAATCTTCATATGAAGTTGACAGCGAATTCAAATCAAAGTTTGAATGCGTCGAAGAAGCTACAACAAACTCGGATAGCTGAGAAATAGTCACAAGTGACGTTGAGGGACAACCCTCACCAACAAGAAAAACCAAAGTAGTCTTGATTGCACCTTCTGGCCCCGTACAGACCGCTACGCAAGGTAACAAACCGGTGAGTAAGTTGAAACAAGGACTCAGCAGAGAATCCGAGAGAGCATCTCCGTTCATTGAAGGGAGGCATAGTTGAGAAATATTCTCCTCGTTTGAGGAGGATGATGAAACCCATACCAGAGTTGGTGAACCCACCAAGAAATTCTTCACAAAGAATTGATATTGCAATAACCTCAGCTTATACATCTCGAAGAACCCTTCGAACATGTTTAAAATAACCAAAGAAATCATACCTGTTGCTATATATCGCATGTTTTGATTTGAAAATCTGGGCTTTAGATTCTTGGTAATTGGCTTAGTAGCTTCAACAAAGGAAGTGGGCCTGGCCCAATTAGGTACAGATCTCTTCGATTCCGAAGCAAACGCCGGCACAGTGTGAGACGTGGTGGATCTAAGTTGAAGGTTGGAGATGGTACAGCAGACGTCGACTGAGCAATAAATGGTACTCACCGGCGGTGGAGAGACGAGCTCACCGGAGCAGGCTGAGTGACCATCGAACCTGGATGCTGACAGAAACGTTCGGTGAAAGTGGAGATCTTCCAATGAGATTCGGATCTGAGCTTGAGTTTGGTTTTGAGCATTGAGATCTTGACACCATGAGTTGAAGAGCGCGGTTAAGGTCGACGGTATCACTTTCCCGTCGACAACGGTGGCGAGAGAATCCTCTCGACTCATCGCTGAAGAGCAGACCACTACAAGAAAACATATTTTTTACGAGGGCGTTATTCGATGTTAATTCGTCGTAATAGGAGCTTTACGACGAATTAACATCGAACAGCGTTTCGTTGTTAAACGCTCGTCGTAACGGAGCATTCGTCGTAAAGTCCTAGTTACATTTACGAGGAAGCTTCTTCCTCGTAAAGCGGAAGGAAACATTTCGTCGTAATGTCCTCGTAACTGGCGTTGTAAATGCCACGTAATACTCGATGTAAAGTTTACAACGACTTTACAACGAGCAGATGTAACTTCGACGTAAATGTTACGAGGACTAAACGTGGAAATTTACAACGAAATTACATCTCCATATTTAAAATATTAATTAATTATAATAATTATATATTTATTAATTTTTAAATTAAATTATTTTTCGAAAAAAAAATATGAAACCAAAAACTTTATTAAAAAACTAGAAATTCATTAATTAATATAATTTAAAATTTTTATACAAAACAAAAGAAATAAAAAAAAAATCTAATGAAGACCGACATCATCGTCATCGAAGTAGTTGGCTGAGGGGTTCGGGTCTGAAGATGGTCATGCGTCGGGATCCGGCTGGCTCATCCCGAGAGCTGCTCGCCTCGCCGCCAAAGCCGTCTGCAGAGCTGGATTTCCCACCGCCATCACATCCAGTAAAACTCTCAAGAGAGTCCAGACGCTGCTGCTGGGTATCCATACGAGCCTGCATCCGCTCGTTGTCCTGGTCCCGCCTCGAATAGTATGACGAAGTCGCCCTTGCAACTTCGTTAACGGAACCTATTCCGACCGTCCTTCCCTTCTTTCTAGGAGCCACCTATATGTATATATATAAAAACTTATTTAGAGTTCATTAATTAATAATAAAAAAAATTATTAAATTTTTCCTCCTCGAAGATCTAGTCGACTTCTTCGGTTGACAACTTGACGGGCAATCCGTCTGCAGACTGTTGGGTGAGTTGCGTCTCTCGCTCTTCTACCCGAGACGCCACAGCGTTGAAGAGTTTCTCTGATGCATGATCAACAAAAACTCCATCTGGTGTGGCGTGAGTCATCTTGAATAAGTCCGAGAGAGATGGCAAAACTCCCGTCTTCTCCAACTAATAAACAAAAATAAAAAATTAATTAAATATATTAATAAATACAAAAGTTTATAATAATGAAAATTATAAATTAAAATAAAACTTACAGCTTCGAGACGAACTCCGGCATGAGATTTTTGGCCGGTTCTATGAACTATGGGCAAATGGCCATCTTTATCCCTCGTTCTTCGGGAAGCGGAGCACGAGTTGGCTTTGCGGATGTTGACGGGGTCGGTCCAATAGGCGATGAGGCCATCCCATGCGTCCTTGGTGACCCCGCTCGGCTTCCCCTCATAGCCGTAAATCTCCCACTTGTCCTTCCAATCGGAGACGGTGTTGCAAAGACGAGTTTTCGCCTTTGCAATAAATTCGCTCTTCACCCTCTCGGTGATTCCTATGGACCAGTTCCACCTTTGCTGAAAAAAACAAAAAAATTAAAAGATTAGAAAAAATAATAATTATTTAATTAACAATTTAATTATTTATTTAAATTACCGCAAAACATTTAAACCACGTCGTCTTGACGTGATCGGGAGTGGACGTCCAGTTGGGATAAGGGCCGTCATAATATCCCTTCATCGTCTCTGAAACGCTCCGGCTAACTTTTTTGTTAGCCCCAAACCTGCAAATAAAACAAATTTGTTAAAAAAAATTATCAAAGATTCTAAATTTAAAATTAATAATTTTATCTACTTACCAAAAAGTACTCCGGGGTCTATCGGGGTCAAGAATCTGTAAACCCTCTCGTCCGGGCTGGGTCAGCAAATCCTCTACGGTGTATCTTGCGAATGGTGCATAAGGTGGCACCC
Organism: Hirschfeldia incana; assembly: GCA_026261945.1. Taxonomy (NCBI): domain Eukaryota; kingdom Viridiplantae; phylum Streptophyta; class Magnoliopsida; order Brassicales; family Brassicaceae; genus Hirschfeldia; species Hirschfeldia incana. The sequence continues at coordinate 1,125,840 of JABCMI010000028.1, read as the reverse complement.
GCAAGTCGGGATGAACTGCAGCCGGTGGGGCAGGCTGATCCGGGGCAAGAGGTGGAGCAGGTGGTGGGGGAGGCATATGAGCTGGCTGTGGAGGAGGGGTCGATGAAACTCTCCGAGATGTCTGAGACTCCGGAACTGTCCCGGAAGAAGACGATGGACCGCTAGAAGAAGATCCATCGCCAAATATATCGGCATACGTAGGTGCAGGAGCTGCTGGTCTCGGTCTAGGAGCCATCTAAAAAATAATTAAAAAAAAATAAATTAATACATTTCCCAAACGAAAATTTTAAAATAAAATAATTCCGTTAACTAATCACCTAAACTAACTCCGGTAACTAATCAGCTAAACTAATTCCGGTAACTAATCACCTAAACTATTCACCTAAACTAACCACCTAAACTATAAAAAAAAAAAAAAAAAAGAAGAGAGAGAAACATACCTTTGAGAGGGGGGAGGAGTTTGGGAGGAGGATACGAGCAGTGGTGGTCTGAGAGGATTCTCGCATATATATAAAAACGGTTTCGTCGTAATGGCCTCGTAATTTTACGACGAAGTTACCAGGCCCGTGTTTTCGTTTACGACGAAGTTACCAGGCCCGTGTTTTCGTTTACGACGAAGTTACCAGGCCCGTGTTTTTTCTTTTACGACGAAGTTACCAGGCCCGTGTTTTCGTTTACGACGAAGTTACTAGGAATGTATGAAACCCCGAAAATTAAATCCCTAAACCCCAAACTTATCATCTTTACCTCTCATTCATACTTTCATCCTCTTTATCCAACTAAAACCCTTACCTTCAACAAAATAAATTTTTTTTTCCTTAACAAATAATTTTTTTTAACCTTAAGAAATATATATTATACATTAAGAATTTCACTTAAGCAATAAAAACAACATTGCATACAATATTTTGGAAAGACAAAAACAACATTTGTTACATATATTACATCATTCTGAATCGTTTGAGTTCTCATCAACATCAGAACATTCATCGTCATCACTACAATCAAACTCGTCTTCACGTGCTTCATCTGTCGCATCTTCGGGAAGATCTTCATATTGATGGTTATTTGGGTCGATCAGAAGAATTTCATCAAGTTGTTGGTCAGGAACCTCAACTTCATTAATAGCATCTTCTTCTTGCAATGGTGGTTCTTCTCCAGCAACAATTCGTCCACGAGGTGTAATTTTGATAGTAGCCAACCAATTAATCCCAGAACTTCGAAGGCGAGGATATGGAAGAAAGCTAACTTGTTCAGCCTGGGAAGCGAGGATGAAAGGCTCGAATTTGTTGTATCTTCTCCCAGAGTTGACATCCACAACATCAAATTTGTTAAATCGAACTCCTCGATTCTCAACGGGATCGAACCATTCACATTTGAAGAGGACACATATTAGCTTCAATAACCCTGGAAATTCCACTTCAATAATCTCCTGCAAGATCCCGTAAAAGTCTGTTTCGCCTTTCACACATATTCCATAGTTACTTGTTGCCCGATGTCTTCCATACTCATATGTGTGAAAGGTAAAACCTCGTGTGAAGTACATATTTGATGTGGTGACCTTTGCTACTGGACCTTGGATCAATTCGTGAAACCATACAGGGTAATATGGATCATCATACTCAACCTACAAAATACACCACCGTTAGAAAAGTACCAAATATTGCTTCATTTTAATCAAATATAATACCTGTGATTTTAACCACTTGACAAAGTGCTTTTCTTTTCTTCCTTCCACTTCAGCTGCAGATAATCCCGGTATCGCTTCTTCAACTTGAGATACAAACATGCTGCAAATTAAACAAATATATCATATCATATAATTAACAACAAATTTAATAAAATTAATTAACATAGACAAAAATTTACCTTTCAAACGAAGACGTCATTGCATCTCCGCAGTTGAGCGTAATATATGTGTGGGCACTATGCTTATCCTCTTCACTAGACCACCAAACTTCTTTCAGCTTACCACCAAATCGCCCAATTTGACAGAAAATGTCAGGAACACCGTCTACGGCATATGACGAAGGTACTCCACCATCATCATATCTTCTAGGAACTCTTTTCCTTGTACGGACAGTTGGTGCAAAGTAGTAAGACGTGAAGTTAGAAGTTTCTGCTGTCAAACTCCCAGCAATGATCGAACCTTCCACCTTTGCTAGATTTTTGGCTTTTCCCTTCAAATGTTTCATGTACCTCTCATATGGATACATCCATCCGTTGTGAACTGGTCCACGAAGTAATCCTTCGTACGGGAGATGAACAACTAGATGTTGCATCACATCAAAAAATGATGGAGGAAATATCTTCTCCAGGTTGCACAATATGATGGGAATGTTCTCCTGAAGCTGTTCGATGACTTCTTCCTTGAACGTACGTGTGCTAAGATCTCTGAAGAATGCTCCAATTGCTGTATGTTGCAAATATAACACAATTAATAACATTTTTTAAACATATGTAATATATTATAAATTAATATTTACCTGCAAGTGCTTCATGTACATTTGTTGGAAGAAGCTCAGCAAAAGCGAATGGAAGTAGTCGTTGCATAAACACATGACAATCATGACTCTTCATTCCGGAAAACTTTTGACCACGTTCAACACATCTTGACAGATTTGAAACATAACCATCCGGGAACTTAACTTCTGATGAGACCCAATCAAACAAAGTTGTTTTCGCTGCTGATGACAACCGGAATATGGGAACAGGAACGCTGCCATTGCTCTTGATATGTAACTCACTTCTCCAGCAGATAGAAGGTAAGTCCATCCTTGACTTTTTGTTATCTTTTGTCTTTCCTGGGACGTTCAATATTGTATTCATGATGTTGTCAAAAAAGTTCTTCTCTATGTGCATCACATCTAAGTTGTGGCGTAAAAGAAGATCCTTCCAGTAAGGCAGATCCCAAAATATACTCTTCTTATGCCAATTGTGAGAGACCCCATACCCATCAGACATATTTCCCGGAACATGCCAGTTTCCTCCACACGCCACAGTTTCCTGAGCTCCATAATAATCAATTTCTGCTAGGATCTGTTGCCCGGTGAGATATGGAGGAGGACTATCTCTGACAACTTTTTTGTATCTAAACAATGTCTTATTTCTTCGGTACGGATGAGAGATGGGAAGAAATCGACGATGACAATCAAACCAACAACTCTTTCTACCATTCTTCAGTTGAAAAGCATCTGTCGATCCACGACAAATTGGACAAGATAATCTTCCATGAGTTGTCCACCCAGACAACATCCCATAAGCAGGAAAATCACTAATCGTCCACAGTAGAACTGCTCGCATCGTAAAATTGTTTTTCATGGAATAATCATACGTTCTCACCCCTTCTGACCACAACTCTTGTAGCTCTTGTATCAATGGTTGGAGAAAAACATCAAGCGACCGTTTTGGATGCTTCGGCCCAGGAATTAATATGGTTAAGAATAGAAATTCTTCTTCCATACACATCTCCGGCGGCAAGTTATACGGCGTAAGAATGACTGGCCACAAAGAATATTGCCTCCCAGACATTCCGAATGGACTAAATCCATCAGTGCTTAACCCAAGATAGACATTCCGAATATTGTTAGCGAAATCTGGATATACCTTGTTGAAATGTTTCCACGCTCTTGCATCTGATGGATGAGCGATCTCGCCTTCCTTCTGGACATGTTCAGCATGCCACCTCATCGATGCAGCAGTTCTCTCAGATTGATATAATCTTTTTAACCTGTCTTTAATTGGTAGGTACCACATCCTTTGGTACGGTACCCTATTCCTTCTACGTCCTTGCGGTTTGAATCGTGGTTTCTTGCAGAATCGACACTCTTCCAGATTCTCATCGTCCTTCCAGTAGATCATGCAGTTGTCGATGCAAACATCTATCATCTCCGAAGGCAATCCCAGACTATAAACCAATTTCTGAATCTCATAATAAGATTCAGCCGACAAATTGTCTTCTGGCAAGTACTCTTTCAACAACTCCGCCCAAGAATCCATGCATTTCTCAGATAGATTATGATCCGTTTTAATATTCATCATCCTAGCTGCTAGAGACAATTTAGAGAGACCTTCTCTACAACCAGTGTAGATTGGTTGATTTGCAGCATCTAGCATTTCATAAAACCTTTTTGCATCCAAATTAGGTTCTTCTACATTCCCGGTTTCATGAGCTATTGTTGTAGTTGTTTCTAAAAATGCATCAGTAATCATGTCTTGAATCCTATCATGATCTATCATCTGCTCATTCTGATTCGGTTCTTCATTATTAACAGGATTCTCAAAATGATTACTACTACTACTAGCTTCATTTCCACCATAACCCTCTCCATGTTGATACCAAATATAGTAATGCGGTGTGAATCATCTATTTACTAAATGCTTCCAAACAGTTTCACTAAGTGCAAATTTTGAATTCTTGCATTTCCGACAAGGGCAAAACATCTTACCGCTTTCCTGTGTGAGCGGTGTAGAACCTGCCTGCTGCATGAATGTCTCTAGCCCGCTCAGAAAGGTATCCGTCACTCTACCGGCAGAATCTTTATGTGAATACATCCAACTCCGTATCTCGTAGATATTGCATCCATCAGCCATTTTTTTCTATTTGTGTTTTTTTCAGTTTTTTTTTTTCTTATATTTGTTGGTGGTGTGTTTTGAGCATTGAGAAATGACATATATATAGAAGATTTTCGAGTTTGGTAGGTAAAGGTTTAACAAGTATTTTACAACGCAGTTTATTACTACGAATTTACAACTTTTTTACATGGAATTTACATCAACTTTACAAGGAATGTAGTTAGGTATCAAGCACAATTAATACACGTTTCGACCAAGTGTAACGGTAACCTGATTCGTTGTTAAATTCTTGTTAAATTACAACGTCTTTACGTGGAATTATGTTTCGTCGTAAACTCCATGTAATATTACAACGTCTTTAAGAGGAGAGATAAGGAAACAGGTTTCGTCGTAAAGTCCATGTCAAATTACAACGTGTTTACGTGGAACTTAATTTTCCACGTGAACGCGTTGTAACTTTACATCGACTTTACGACGAATCAGTTTCGTTGTAATATTACAAGGACTTTACGACGAAACTGCTCTTCGTCGTAAAGTCGACGTAATTAACTTGTAAATTTACGAGGAATAATTTTCGTTGTAAAACCAGTGTTTTCTTGTAGTGGACCGAACAAGTAGGGAGAGCCGTCATGAGGACTATAGTGGAGACGATGAACCGAAGCTCATGTTCCCGACAAAGTGACCTTCGGGTATCCCTTTCTTTGGTTTGCAAAAGGCTACGACTCCGTAGCATCTGAAATTTGAAGTGAACCACGAGCAGTGAGAAGAATGTAGAAGATGACGTCGACGAGAGAGACCCGCGCCGGCGAGAAAACACGTCGCCGGCGCCGGAAGACATTGAAACTCGGTGTACCTCGAACCCCGTGCCTGGGAGCGTTAGGGCAAACTCTCTTTTTGGTAATCAATTCCTATCTTTCCCAAGCTATTATTGCTTTGATTTAGTTTTAAGACTAAAAAAGAAAATAGAACGTATGAAACAGAAGTGACACACAAGGAACTGAAAGAGGGGTTCACTAATGTGAATGTGTTATATATGCGAAAAGCTATTCCACTCTTACATTTGTCTACTTGTCGCTCCCGTCACAATTTTTTTCAAGGCAATATATGATTCGGTATTCTCGGAGTAATACTTACGCAGTAACGCATAGGAAAGATCTTTTAAATATTTCTGTTTAGGATTGCATTGAGAAAACAACACTGAAATTTGGGTTGTCTCTAGCTAGGTGAGCGTTTGTAAGATCGCCTAAGCTGAGGATGACAGTTGGATAGTTTTAATAGCGAGAAAACTCTTTATTAGCAAAAGCGCAAGAGAAGTGCGTAAACGGCACAAGACTACCAAAAAACAAAAGTTACGATGAGTACATTAAGAAAACCGAATGAGCCAAAAACAAAAAACAAAAAAACCCAATGAGATAATTCATAAGGGATGGGAGCCCTCCAAAACCCTAAGCGGGTCCGCTAAGCACATTGCCGAATGACAGTTCAAAAGCAACCCGAATCTTCCAAATCTTGCCCAAAGGTAGCCCTGAGCCTTGTGGGTCACCAAAAACACCTGTCACAGCTAAAGCTTCAGCTTCAGCATCAGCAAACCTGAAACCAATAGGAGATTCAAACTCAGAATCTTAATACCTTTCACGGTAGATTAGATTATTCCCTGATTCAGGTTCACAGATTCAGAATAAGTACCCGAGCTCAGAAAGCTTCAAGTGGGCCTTAGCATAATCAGCGAAAAATGCTTCCTCGTCCTGTTTGAAATTGGACAAAGCAGCATTAGTTCACTAAACCAATTCACGAAAGGAGAATGATTAGAAAGAAATGATGCGCACATCAGCGTATATCTCAACAATAGGACGATAAACAGGATCGTCCAACAGCCCCTTGTCAGAGATATGCTGAAGAAGATCTTCATTCTCACCGCTCAAGAGGTTCCTGAATATCAAATTAGAACATATCAGCATTGAGTCCTGGATGAATCAAAACCGATAAGACTCTGGACTACTCACTTGAAGCAATAGTTGTCGAACACAGAATTATCCTTGTGGCCTCTTGCCTGGGTTATCATAATTTGAAATCATCAAATTTGTAGATTGGATCAAAGAAAAAAAAAGTTTTGTACGGTATCGGAAATGATATACGGACCCAGATGTCAGCACCAGATAAAGCGACAATGTCTTTGTCAGAAAAACCCTTCTCCTCTTTAAAGACCTGATTCAGGTGGATATAACCCACTTGAGGTCGCTGGGGCTTGTCCTGAAAGCAAGATAAGAATATTAGTAACATGCAATCAAATATCAAAGTATTTTACCCTAAAAGTTTTATCTCGTGTCTCAGTATTACAAATAGTGACATAACGTCACTACATACAGATCTACTCATTTACAGCAATGACTGACCTCTCTACCAGGGTGGAAAGGAATTTCAGGTCCACCAGTGACTTCAACAGCCACAACACCAACAAGCTGAAAAATAGATTACGCACACAAAAAACACACATGGTGAGTTCAAACCCCAATCCTCGAGTAAATAAAGACTTAACCAAAGAGGTTCTTTTTTTTTTCTCTAAAAGAAAGTACCTGATGGAAATCAGCATGAGAGATGGTGGGGAACTGCTCCCTGATAGGCTCCAACAACCTAAGAGCAATGTGAAGACCATTGTTGGCACCATGAGCTAGCTCATCGTCAAACCTCATTGTTCCAAAGGGACCACCAGTCCTTGAGGCGCAGTCGAATGTTCCAGCAGAGTGCCATCTGCAGTTCAAAATCTTGCATCAGAAAGTGCACATTCACAGATAATTCAAGAAACCATAACCTAATTAGGTTAGTTAACTTACGCGAGGCGGACCATGATTGGTGCACAGTTCTTCTCAGCGATCAAACCTCTGAGCTTCCTCTTGCACTTCTCAATCTCCTTCTGGTACTCTTCGCTAACAGCTGGGTAGTTCTTCGTCATCTTCGCTAAAAATCTGGAAAGCACAATATACACAGATTTATCAGCATACGCACAGATCTACTAAAAAAACAGACGAAATCCAGCAAATAAAACAAAGATAACAATCTGAGAATCATAAACCGTAAGAGAATTCAGTACAACGTCATACCAAAATCGATCACAGGTAAAACGAAAGAAATGAGCAAAATCCGTACAAAAGCAGAGAGTCAATGAAAAGTTCAAGCTACACTCGAAAACAGCAAACTATAATACTATATTAAAGAAACACTACGAGAGTGAGCTGAGGAATAGCCTAATCCATCAAACCTCGCAGTGACGATAGCTACCATCAACTAAAGCGAGACGTAGCTACAGATCGAAGATCTACTATGATAAACACATCATTCAGCTCAGATGATCAGATCAAGCCAAGCATAACGACCAGTAATCATATCAATTATGAGAATAAAATAAGCAGACACAGATAGATCAAACGCAAAAAGGAAAGTCTTCCGTTTTACCTTTTTGAAGGTACACACCAAGGCTTTTAAGAGATCCACCTGAGCGAGCAGACCAAAGGGACTCAGAGAAGAACCCATATATATAGAGGGGTGATTGATGCACTGCCGTCGGATGAGGGATATCGTGTCTGCTCATTATTTGTTCGAAGATTCAACTCACACTGTTCACAACTTTAAAATGGACGTTCCGGATACGTACGATACAGGAGTTGGTGGTTTCTTTTTTTATTTGTTCGTTTCGTCATCTGATTTTTATATTATTAGTTCAAAGGAGCAACAAGTGAAACCGCCTTACATTTACACGTGAGGCCTAAACTGAAAGGCCCAAAACAGAAGAAAGCCCAAAACAGAAGAAAGATAGCTCTTAGACGACGTGTAGGTACTTTCGGTGACTACAATAGTAGTGTACTTATCCTATAAAATGGAAAACCGTAAAGGAGTACACAGTTTTTTCCTAGGGACTCAACACTTCCTAGCTCAGAATACAGAAACAATTTTGAAGCGTGATTGGCTGAGATGCTTTATACGGAGCTGGGATCACCAGTCTCCACGCTCTTTATTTTTTTACATCCAAAGTAGTCGTTGGCTTGGTGCTCACGTTGGCATGGGCTTTCCTTTTTTCCTTTGGCCAACGCCATTCTAAGTAAAGCTTATCTCAGCTTTGGCTTCAAACTGATTTGCACCCGATCATATGATCTTGTCAAACTTCATTGTCAAGTTAGAACTTAATCCCAAAGCTTTTTTCGATCTAAGGTTTATAATCAGATGCTAAGAAGAGAGACACTTCTCGGTAAAGATTAATTTCAGCAGCTTAAACTTATCACCGAGTTCTTACACTTGGAACCCCAATCCTGGCTATGAGTGTGTTTCACTCATTTCTCCGTTTTTGTTTATTGTTAGCTCTTAGGTTCACCAGATGTTTATGATCTTGGTTTCTTGAGTGGCGATGATGCTCAAAGTACGTAAATCTACTCCCACATTTCCAAAAACAATAATTCAGAGAAAAGATCCTATAGACATTCTCCCAATGGCTCTAGATCTTGCTGAAAAAATGCTTGTTTTCGATCCTTCCATAACACATCACTGGTGCATCCTGTTGTTTTATTTACCTTGGATTGTATAAAAGGAAAGTAGCTGTAAGTTAAATCTTAGGTACTAACGTGCTTCGTGACAAAAAAAAAAAAAAAAGGTACTAACGTGCTTTTTGATTTGAAAGTGGAGGAAGCGTTTAACCAGTCCTACTTAGCTAAGAGTATCTCCAAAAAAATACTTTATTTTAAAGTTTACAAAACTTAATATTTGAAGTTTAAAATATTTTTTTAAGTAAAATTTCAAAGTAAACTTCAAAAATACTTATATATTATATCGTGGTCCTTCTATTTATCATAATTAATTTAGATTCATAAACCTTTATAAATAATTAGTACTTATACAAAAATACTACATCAATATTAATTAATAAAAATATACAAAAATATAAACTTTTACATAGAAAACATAGCTAAATACTAAATTTTGAGTAAAATATATGATCAATAAGTACATTTGTTAAGTTTATTTTGTAATATTGTAGTTGTATGAATCTAGTTTTAAACTATTTTAAGTCTTATTTTATGGTTTTTATTTAATTTTATGTGTAAAATAAAATTTATGTAAAAAAATTTGAATTATTTATGAGATAGATTTTTTAAATATTAAAATGATAAACAACAAAAATTTAAGAATTATAAAATATAATATGTAACTGTAAGTAGGCCTGGGCATTTTATCCGGATTCGATAACCCGAACCGGAACCGACACGAAAATACCCGACTTTGAACCGATTCGAAAAATTAGAACCTATATGAGTCTTTTTATTCTGGACCCGCGGGTCTCGGGTAGGACCCGAACCCAAACCGGGACCCGATCGAGTATCCGAAGTACCTGAAAATTATTTTATATATTAGGTACATTTGGGTGATTGGGTATATTTTTGGTATTTCAGATATTTTTTTTAAGTTTTGGATTCGGGTTTTCGTGTATAATTTCAGATTTTAGGTATAATTTTAGATTTTCAGAAAATATAATTTGAGTATTTCGATATCTTTTGGTTTTTCGGATCTGATTTTAGGTAAATTTTTGGCATTTTTGTGGTTGTTCGAGATTATTTAGAGTTTTCAGGTCTAATTCGGGTATTTCGAGTATTTTTGGGTCATAAATACCCGAACCGAGCCGGACCCAAAAAATACCCGGCCCGAAGCCGAAAATATGGATATTGAAATTCTAGATCCGAACTGACCCGGACCTGACATGATCCGACCCGGAACCGACCCGAAACCGACCCGAAAATTATAAATACCCATATGGGTCTAAATTTCGAAGACCTAAAAGATTCGGACCCGATAAAACCCGAACCCGACCCGAGGACCCGAATGCCCTGGCCTAATTGTAAGGATCAAATACAAATAAAAATAAAATTTCAAATTGAAGTTTTGAATAATGACACTCTAAATTTGAAATTTCACATTATTAAAAACTTTAAATTTGAAATTTTTATTTTTTGGGAACAAAAAATTTCATTTTTGAAGCTATAGAATGTCTTTTGGATACGAGGTTTGGTCGCTTCTAAGAAAGTGGAACATGCAAAAGTTCATACGGATGATAATTGAGCTAATATGATGATAAAGTCTTTGCCGAAAGGGAAACTTGAAGTATGCCGAAAAATAGCCGAAATGGATGTTTTCTCCACCTAGTCGGAGGGGAGTTTGTTGTGTTCATTCTAGATGGAGGAAACCCAATGGATTTGGTTGGTGATAACCAAACTTGGTGATGAACCATTGGTATTAGTCTATGAGATTAATATTGGATCTTTGAGGTTACTAGGGTTAGGGAGACACTATATAAAGTCTCTTAACCTAATTTGTGCTAAACATCAGACATAATACAAGATAAGAAAGAATAGTATTCAAGAAGGTTTTAAAGACAAAAAAAAGAGAAAAAAAAAGAGAAGAATGCATATTTCGTCTGGGTTTGTCAAGACATATTTGGAGGGTCAAACGGATCATAATCGGGCTGATATTTTGTGGGAAGATTCTTCAGTCAGTGTTTAAAGTTTCACTGAATGGATTTAGATTCCAACGGTTGGATTTTCTGTTGTCGGGTTTTGGTGAAGCTGGTCGTCACAGTTCTTCAGCAATGCTGTTTTGAGTGTTTTGTAAATCCGACAGTGAGATCTTCTCTGATTGAGCTGAAATTTGGAAGAAGTGTTGTGAACTTGTTCATCTTGGATTTGTATGGTGGGATTAGTCTCTGGTTTTCGGAATCCTTGTGAGCTGAGGTCGTTCGGTTGCTGCTAATTTTGAATATTTGTGTTGCTTTCTTGTTGTTGTTGTTCTTGTGTTGGAAATATCACTATGTAGCTAGAGTCTGTTCTGTCCAGGTTGTTGAACAGAGAGGATGTAGTTGTACTCACATACATTTTAATGGGATTGTTGAGTGGACTACGGTCTCGTCGTTTTTCCTTCTCACATCGAAGAAGTGTTACACGTTAAAATTACTTATCTTATTTTAATTTCTGCTTATACAATATTCTGATATCGTCGAGTAATTTTCCTCACAAATTCACACAAAAACAAGGAAACACAACTGTAATATTCCACTGCGCCGTGTGCCCATTTCCCCAACACTAAGGGTGTTTTGATAAATGCGGCTGGGAAGAGGTACAAGCAAAGGGTTCAATGAAATGCTTGAGTTGGAAGTGCAACCTACTGTGGTGACTTACAAATAATCCTGATTGGATTTTTATACCAAAATCAAGATATGGGCAAGGCAAGCTCGCTTGAAGATACGATTCAGAAAATAATACGTCCAAAGATGAAGAAATGAAGAAAAGGCGGATAAAACCAGATGTTGTATATATAACATTTGGTTAATCATCTTTGTAATGAAGGTAAAGCCCTATAGGACACTGACGGAAATGGAGATGAAAGGTTGTAAGCCCAATGCAGCTACACATTGGGGATTTTGATTCAGCGTTGAATATCAATGCCTGCAAGCAGACACTCTCCCACACCTGCAAAGTTTGTATGTTTGGTTGCTGGACTGGTAAAATGAGGTAACTTGGATCATGCTAGAGTTGTAAACTGGGCGAGTCCACGTCCATTAGCCCATATCTATTTGTACATCTATTATATTAAAAAGAGAAATTATCACTTCTTATTTATGTATGATTTTTAATAAAATTGACTATCTAGTAAAGTTGATCACATTACATTTTTAATCATCATTAATATTCATATTAGATAAAATACATTACATTATTCAGTCATTAATAATCTTAATATTATATAAAAACAATAACTTCCTAATATTTTAAGGATTTCATAAACAAAGGTAACAATATATTGAATCCAACTTATATTTAAATTATATATATATATATATTAAAATTTTGAAAGACCTTAATTTTCAAAAAAAAAAATGTATATTTTAACTAATTTCGTGATTAGTTTTGAAATACTATTATACACTAATATATTCAGTTATCGTTTACAAAATGAAAAAAAAAATATTATATATTTTTATCAATTACATAATCAAATAAATCATACTAAAAGAAAATTATTATGTTGATCTAAATATTTTAACAATATTTAATTTTCAAAAAATGTATGTAAATATTTTACTAATTTATTAATATCAATGACATATTATTATGCAATAATATATATACAGTTAGTATTTATAAATAAAAGTTCTATGATACACTTGTCTATTTTATAATCATAGTTATACATGTTAAACTAAAATTATTATATTGAACTAAATATGATAAAGTTATATGAAATTGACCGATTAGAAATTTTATTATCATACATATAAAATATTTATTTTAAAAATATAATATGATGACAGACTACACTACATGTATAAAAAACAAAACATCTTAAAATTTTTATATACAACAACTGATTATTTAAAATGAAGAAATGTAAAAATATTACTAAAATTAAAACCAGTTTTAAAGGACGGATAAAAATTTAACGTAAATTAAATACAAAATAATTATCAAATATCTTTTTTCATGCACATAATAATTTTTAATAACTAAATACAAATAAAATAATATAAATATATAATAAGAAGAAAAAAATACATGTGATGGTTTAAAATATAGAAGAAACAAATATGTGTGATGGTTTTAAATATTTTACAACATGTAAACTATAAATTATTATATTTGGAATATTTAAAGAAACATTTAATATATGATTAAAATTAAATAATGATCTAAAATAAATAAATATACATATAAATTTAATTTCTGAATTAAATTCTTTTTAATATTAATATATGGAGCTGTAAGTTTAGTTTTTTAACTATCTTATTTTTTGAAATATTACATTATCTTTGCAGATGATAATATTTTATCAAATTCTATTTCTATTTATTTATTCAATAATGATATACTAATCTAACAAATAAAAAATAAATAAAAAGAAACAAACACATGTGAAAGTTTGAAACAATTTATTTGATGAAAAAAATATACTCTAATATTATTATGTTTGAAAAATATTACATTTACACATCTCATATATGTGATTACTATAATATATACCGATTTAGAAGTGAACACAAAATGTTTATATAACTATAAATAAAAATAAACATCTGCGCGGTTGCGCGGGTTCAAATCTAGTTTATTGTTTGTGGCCAGAGACTGACCATGTCTATTAAGAATATATTCACTAACACTCATATTTTCATGGGCTGTTATGGGGTCCATAATGGATCATATGAAAATTTTAGATTTTAATTTATAAACTTACAATTATATATACAAGTTCATAAAATTAGAATTCATCCATAGATTTATAAGTACAACAATATATTAGTTAGTTCATAAGTATAACAATTTCAGTTTTGGTGGGAAAGTCGATTTTGTGATTTTGGTGGGAAAACTCGATTTTGCGGTTTTGACGGAAAAACTTGATTTTCCGGTTTTGGCGAGAAAACTCGATTTTACGATTTTGGCGGGAAAACTTGATTTTCCGGTTTTGGATGGAAAACTCAATTTTCTGGTTTTAGCGAGAAAACTCAATTTTACAGTTTTAGCGGGAAAACTCGATTTTCCGGTTTTGTCGGGAAACTCGATTTTATGGGTTTAGCGGATAATCTTGATTTTCCTCCTTGATTTTCCAGTATTGGAGGAAAAACTCAATTTTACGGTTTTATGAGAAATTTTGATTTTATGATTTCGGCAGAAAACTCAATTTTTTTTAAAAAAAAATCTATCTTTTTGGCAGGAAAACTCAAATTTTGAAACCAGACTTTTGATTGGACAGTCCATATCCATAAAACTCAAAATCATAAAAATCACTTTTTTAAATGATCATCCAAATTTTGTCAGCTATAGATCATGCGTACTTTGTGTTAGACGTGATCGTAAAGAAAAAAATTAAGCTTTGGATCTGGTTATTGTAGGAAAGTCTACTTGGATCATACTTGTTTAATTCGTTCTTGAGTCAAGAATTGTTTTTCCTGAAATGTTTTTAAATCTTTTGGCTATTTCATACATTGGCACTTCTAATAAGTTGAGGATCTTGTGGTGAAGTTGTTGCTGAAAATTTCTGGGTTTTTTTCTTCTTCTTTAATCTTTATATATATTTCTCCCTTCTCTAAACCAAACCACCCATATAATGGCAAAGTTGTCACCTGCTCTGTTTCATCAACTCCATCTTTTTCCATCAAGAATCTGGCTTCATTTCATTTATAAAATGCTCATCTGATTCAGTCTGTATTATCAAACAAGTAGAAACAATTGAGCTCAAATTCAAATTAACAATCTAGTATCTGTTCTTTCTACTTGTTAATGGCAGGCTGCAAGGTGTTCTTCTTCCTGGTTTTAGCTCTTGTCATTACTTTTGTCTCGGCTGCTCGTCTTCTTGAAGAAGAAGAAGATCTTGGGTTCGGCCCTATGCCTACCACAAGTCCTGGTCCATTGCCAACGGCTGGTTCAGGCTCCTTAGCTAGTGCAAGTTCAGGGCCTGCAACTGGTATCACTTCAGGTACAGGTCCAATCTCAGGTGCGTTGACTACTTTAACTGGCTCTGGACCTGTACCAACCACTGGTTTTAGTCCTTTACCAGTTGCTAGTTCAGGTCCCTTGCCTACTACTGGCCCTGGCTCTCTACCAACCACCGGTTCTGGTCCTTTTCCGGTTGCTAGTTCTGGTCCTTTGCCTGCTGCTGGTTCAGGGCCTTTGCCTGCTGGTGGTTCAGGTGTCACAGCCACGGGTGTAGGGTCAGCGACCAGTGGTTCAATTCCCGACCACACCTTGGTTTTCTTTATGCACGACATACTCGGTGGCTCAAATCCGACAGCAAGAGCTGTGACTGGAGTCGTTGCAAACCCAGCTCTCAGTGGCCAACTTCCATTTGCCAAGCCCAATGGCGCAAACCTCCCTGTCAACAACGGCCTTCCATCCAACAACAACAACAACGGAATCCTCAACAACAACAACGTCCCTCTCCTCGTCGGGCTGGGAGGAACCACTTCCAGCATTCTACAGAACGACGGTAACAACCTCTTGAACGGTCTCCCCGTGGCCAATGGTGGTCAGCTCCCGTCGGGTTCGTCTCTCCAGATGCTCATGTTTGGAACAATGACGGTGATGGACAACGAGTTAACCGAAGGGCATGAACTCGGGTCAGGTCTGCTTGGCAAAGCTCAGGGCTTCTACGTGGCCAGCGCAGTGGATGGAACCAGCCAGACAATGGCTTTCACGGCTATGTTTGAGAGTGGTGGTTATGAAGATAGCATCAGTTTCTTCGGTGTACATAGAACGGCTGCATCAGAATCTCATCTTGGAGTCATGGGTGGTACGGGGAAGTATGTGAACGCGAGAGGCTATGCCATCGTCAAGACATTTACAGGTGCCACCGGAAATACACAGCAGCCGCATCAGTTCACAGATGGGCTTGAGACTGTTCTAGAGTGCACCGTTTATCTTTCTTACTAGTTTTATTTCCTCTTGTCCTTTATTATTGAAGTTTGTTGTGTTCTTCTTAATATGTAACAAAACCTATTAATATCTCAACAAATCTCCTTTATTTACGAGTTAATATAAGAACTATAAAAACAAAAAGAGAGAGAAAAAGAGGGAAGACCAGCGTGGACATTATGACCGAGCGAAACAGAACCAACGGCTCCAACGAGACAAACTTTACCCGCCAAAACAAACAAAACAAAGGTTTCGAATAAATAACCCCACACCGTACACGACCAATTATTATCTTCAAAGACAAAGAATCAACAAATGGTGCTCTTGAAAACTTCTGCCTTTTCAAAATCGCCTAAGGTCCCTCCTCCTCCACAGCAAGGCAGCTTCTCCGAGTCTCAGCTCGGTGATACCGTTGAGGCAGCAGACACTTTTGTACGTCAATGGGTTTCACCGCACCTCTACGATTCTTCTTCCACTTCCTGCAGCCTCTCTTCCCTTTTCTCCGCGGAAAACCGCGGGGAAGGAAGACGCTTCCTCGACGTCCTCGGCAAGTTACAATACGCTATTCAGAGCGCCGGTTTGGTGAATCCTGACTCCGCTAAGCTATCTCAAGCGCGTGATCTGATGCGGACGGCCATGAAGTATTTGGAGAATGAGTTTTATCGGGTTTTGAAATCGAACCGCCGGTTTTTAGATCCGGAATCCATCTCTGCTTGGTCTTGTAACGATAAAGCAGAAGCAAATAATGACGATGACGCTATCGAGGATTTGAAGATGATAGCTAATTGCATGATCTCCTCTGGTTACGAGAATGATTGTCTTAAGATTTATAAGAAACTAAGAAGAAAGATCATCGTCCAGGCCTTGTCTCACTTAGGCTTCGAGAAACTAACATCTGCTCAGATGCAGAAACTAGAATGGGAGATTCTCGAGAAGAAGATCAAAGGTTGGGTGAGGCTTACGAGAGTCACAGTCGTCTCTCTGTTTAACGGAGAACGGATCCTCTGCGATCGCATCTTCTCTTCCTCCTCCTCCTCTTCCTCCTCCGTCTCCTTAGCCGAGTCAACCTTCATCGAGATCACGCTGCAGAGCGCGTTGAAGCTCTTCGTCTTCCCAATAGCCGTCGCGAAATGCAGGAAAACCGCGGAGAAAATCTTCCCTACGCTCGACGTTTACCAGACGATCTTGCACGTTGTTCCCAAGATCGACCAGATCTTCAGCTACGATTCAGCCGCCTGCGTGCGAACGCAGGCGGCTGAATCTCTCGAAAAGCTCGGCGAATCGGTGAACGCGATGATGATCGAGTTCCAATCCTCGATCACCAAAGAGTCATCCAAATCGCCGATTCCTGGTGGAGGTGTCCACCAGCTCACGAGGTACGTCATGAACTTCATTGTCTTCCTTGCGGATTACAGCGACTCGCTCACCGCCATTATCAAAGACAAGGAGTCCTTGCTGCCTTTACCGGAGGATTACTATAACAACAGCAACAACAACAACAGCGATGAGAATCCAGGAGAAAACGATGGCTCTCCGATGGCCGCAAGGCTCGCATGGCTGATACTAGTCCTGCTCTGCAAAATCGACGCGAAATCTCGTCTCTACAGCGACGCGGCGCTCTCGTATCTCTTCCTCGCCAACAACCTCCATTACGTGCTCGTCAAGGTACGCACGTCGAATCTCAACGTCGTTTTGGGAGTCGATTGGGTGCCCAATCACGAGGTGAAGGTGACTCAGTACCTCGAGAAGTACGAGAAAATGGCGTGGGGCGATGTGATCGCGTCGGTTCCTGGGGATTCGACTGCGGAGGCGAAGGCGGATGAGGCTCTGAGGCGGTTCAACAAGGCGTTTGAGGAGACTTACAAGAAGCATAAGAATTGGGTCGTACCCGACCCGAAATTGAGAGACGAAATCAAAGCGTCTATAGCGAGTAAGCTCATGGCCGGGTATACGGGTTTCTATAAGAAGTATCCGGTTGGGTCTTCGGATATTGTCAGATTTACCCCGGAAGATCTCAATGGTTACATATCCGACCTGTATATCGGCTTGAGAGGATCCGTGCCCGTATCCACAAACTAATAAATATCTCTCGGATCCGGACTTCGCTCAATGTAAAAGCCCAAGTCACTGTGTTGTGAATAAAGTAGAAAAGATAATTCAAATTGTGTACTAATCAGTGTTAGGTTTTCAATTTGGAATAAATAAATATTGTAACAATTATCAACTGTAATTATATTTATTTATTACAAATTCTTCAAAAAAAAAGCTTGTAATGTTATAAAATATTCTTTATTTTTATTTTTCGTAACACAAAAATATCTTTTATTAAATAACATGATATTAAGAAAAAAAAAGTGAAAAACATAAATTTTGAGTCATAAATTTAAATTTGATTTACGCGTTCAAAATATCTTGGGCGAGTCCTGCAACAAACGAGAACGCATGTGTTGTATACTTGTATGAACCCAGTAAAAGCTACACTAGCGCTTTTCATTGCAGCTGGATATAAGTTGTCACAGCCGTAGAGCAAATGCTGGTTTTAACATATTTGTAGTTTCTTTCTAAGTCCATAGATATTTCTTTTGGAAGTAAATATATTTTAATCAACGATAGATAATGGGAAAACACAATTAATTTAGTAAAATAAGTATCTACAGATATAAAATGATGATAGTTGACCGACGAATAATTTCTATCATTCGGCCATAGTTACTCTAGAAAAAAAAAGAATTGTGGTTGGGAATTAAATTAGTTAGTTGAATAAGTCTTCAACAGATTGATTTATTTAAATATTCTATGCAAAAGGAGGTATATACCAGTTTGTTCAATGAATCCGTCGTAGCCATACATTTTTCAGATATGTGTCATTTATAAAAAGTGATACAAGTCAATAGAAATTAGAGATAACGTGCTATTTTTAGAGAACCATAGTCTATAAGTCTTCTTTATCCATGGCTTGCTTGCATTAAAACATTGTCTCGCTGTCGATATAATTCCTCCCATCAGAACATGATTCAGTTGGTGATGTTTCTGTGAGTATCATTCCCTTGATGTCCCTATTATTTGAGCACAAAACTTGAACTTGCATGATTAATATCTAATGAAATTTTGGTTATGTTTTGTAGTATCTTTTATACCATTAAGTCTAGGCATGGATTGTGTTACAAAAAGAACAGAAAAAGTCTAGCATGGATTCTTTTACAAAATATGCTTTCAAATATAAAGGAACAGTTACCAAAAACAAAAAAAAAAATTATTTCCGGCAACAAATTTTAAACTTTAATTTTCAACATTGATCAATTATTTAGTTTTCATCTGTCCATTTTCTTACTAAAATTCGAATTGGCAGTTTTAGGTTCTTTGGACGAACTCAAGAAAAATCAAACTTATGTAAGTACTGAATGAAATGACCAACAAACTAAAAACAGCGGCAAACATTAAATTCACCATTATTAGTAATAACGTCTAACTAGACTACTCTTAATGCTATCACAAAAGTAAACGCGTGATCGCTATTGACAGCGTAATGTGTCTACCACATTTTTTTGAAAACATGTGTCTATACATAAGGGGTTATTTATTGCTTTGCTCAAAAAAAAGTGGGGTTATATTGCTTTGTAAGATATTCTAGAAGATTAAGATTCAACTATTATTGATTGCTAGATTGTTTGTTGAGTGAGTCAAACTTTTCTCGTATCAAATCACCAATAACCTTCACTTACATAGTTGCATATCTAAAAGAGGAGATGGTTTTAAATGTGAATTGGTTTATCAGTTTTATATGGAAAGGACGTAGGTACACGCAAATAGTGTGAGAAAGCGTTGGATGATGGCTTTGTAGTAAGTAAAGGGAGAGTCTAGGTAATTAAGTTGTTGGAGGTTGAGATAAGTTTGTCACAACACTCTCACTTGTATCCGATAAGTTCATGTTTTCCTAAACTTCTTCATATTCACAGCTCACCCAAATCTATTTATTGCTATTTCATCCACAACCTCAACATCTTTGATATACCAGTACATTATAAATAAATAAAATGTGGTATCTATATGAATATTTCCTACAATTTTCTTTATAGTTTAATGGTATCAGGTGAAATGAAATTACGTATAGTCAGAAATTTAGGGCTTTCTTATTATGGATGTTACTTTGCAAAAAAAAATTGTCATAGAAAAGTGTGGACATGATGGCTTTAAAAGTATAGACAAAGTATTTCTCCACTTGAATAGTATACTGTACACATTATTGGTGTTTTAAGAAAAAGAGAATTGTATATATTGCATCCACATCAATGTACCATCATGACATTGTTCAAGATTTCAACTATAAACAATGTACTTCTAAGTTCTAACCTTGGCTTCTCCGATTATTGGCAACTAAAACTAAAGTCTTATATTATTCCATAAGCTGTGTTTGACTGAACAAGTGATTCTATGCGATTGACATGTTTTCATAGTACGTACTACAAGACACGGTCACGTACTAGTGTAAACTCACTCGCAAAGATGGACCCTTCTCCCTTAGTTAACAATACCACATCGTATGTAAGTAATCAGAGTTGTGGAATCTTGTCTTTTGGATCTGTTGTGTAAACTTGGATTCACTAAGTCTACGTGATACAAAAATATGCCCAGCGTGAGGATTGGCATATATGTTCTACATATACTAGGCTGTACGTATGAAAAATTAATAAATAATTAAATAGACAGAACATGTGAAGTCCCTAGCTCGTCCACTTTGTACATCCACATCAATGTGCCACCTTGTTGTTATCAATTTTCTCACCACTAGTCTGTGTGCTTGTCAGTAAACTTTTCAAATTAAACTTAACCCTCCACCAATGATATATTGGCTCTTTTGGACAGCATGAGTTGTCAATAAACGAGACCTGTCTTTTCCTGTTTCATTGTCCTCTTATATATCCCCACAACAATCTTGGCTACCTCTTCATGCAGTTTTAAATACACTTACCCAAAGTTTTTAAATAAAAATAAAAAATGGATATTCTCTGTATCCTCTTTTCTCTTCTCATTTCTTACCTAATCTTCAAGATTTGGAAACTTATAGACTCCACGAGAGATCAAAACTGCTACATCTTGGACTATCAATGTCATAAACCTTCAGATGATCGCATGGTGAGTACTCAAATCAGCGGTGAGATCATCCGTCGAAACAAACACCTTAGACTCAACGAGTACAAGTTCCTCCTCAAAGCCATCGTTAGTTCAGGAATCGGAGAGCAAACTTACGCACCACGTCTCTTCTTCCAAGGCCGCGAAGAGTGTCCTACCATACAAGACGCCCTCTCGGAGATGGAAGAGTTCTACATCGACACAATAGAGAAACTCCTCGAGAGAAACAAACTCAAACCTACGGATATAGACGTACTCGTGGTCAACGTCTCCATGCTCAACTCAACACCTTCGCTATCCGCGAGAATCATTAACCATTACAAAATGAGAGAAGACGTAAAGGTTTTCAACTTGACGGCTATGGGATGTAGCGCGAGTGTTATCTCCATAGATATTGTCAAAAACATTTTCAAAACGTACAAGAACAAGCTTGCTCTTGTTGTAACGTCCGAGTCACTTAGTCCTAACTGGTACAGCGGCAACAATAGGTCAATGATCCTTGCTAACTGTTTATTCCGGTCCGGTGGCTGCGCGGTTCTCTTGACCAACAAGCGTTGTCTGAGCAAGAGAGCCATGTTTAAGCTGAAGTGTTTGGTGAGAACGCACCATGGAGCCAGAGAGGATTCATTCAACGCGTGTGTCCAAAAAGAAGACGAGCTAGGCCGTGTCGGTATCCACTTAGACAAGACTCTTCCAAAAGCAGCTACTCGTGCTTTCGTGGACAACCTCAAAGTCATCACTCCCAAGATACTTCCCGTGACGGAGCTCTTTAGGTTTATGCTTTCTCTCCTCCTCAAGAAGCTTCGTAGAAGCCCTAGCAAAGGCGGCTACACGAACGTGGCTCAAGCAGCTCCAAAGGCAGGGATTAACTTCAAAACCGGTATTGACCATTTCTGTATTCACACGGGAGGCAAAGCGGTTATTGACGCGATAGGTTATAGCCTAGACTTAACCGAGTACGATCTTGAACCGGCGAGGATGACGTTACACCGGTTTGGTAACACGTCGGCGAGTAGCTTGTGGTATGTTTTGGGGTACATGGAAGCGAAGAAGAGGCTGAGGAGTGGTGATAGAGTGTTCATGATAAGCTTTGGAGCTGGTTTCAAGTGTAATAGCTGCGTTTGGGAAGTTGTGAGAGATCTTAACGTTGGAGAGTGTTTAGGGAATGTGTGGAACCATTGCATTGATCAATACCCACCTAAGTCGTTGTTGAATCCTTTTCTTGAGAAGTATGGTTGGATTCGTGAAGAAGAAGATCCTGATACGTTCAAGTTCCGTACGTGAAGAAACTACGTGACAGTGTTTTCTTGTATTAATGATTTATGGACATACAGTTATTTCGACCCGTAAATCTCAAACAAAGGTGACTATTATCTTCTTCCTCTTTTTTTTTCTATTTTTAAAATTATTTGAATTATGTTTGGTTACCATTTCTTTTCTTTTTCTTTTCAAATTGGATGGGAAAGAAAATAAGTTATCTCATACCTTTTTTATGTTTTTATAAATTTTCAGTGTAATAAGTTATTTACTGTATTCATTTGGTGAATAGTAATACAACAAGAATCCATCATATTGTAGTTTTACCTTTACAAGAAGTTTATGATGTAACACATTTAGTTTAATTTTAAAAAAGAAAAATGCTTCTTCCTTTCTCTGTATTACTAAGTAAAGCTTGTTATCAGTTGTCACACTTACACATGCATGCATGCTACTCTCTCCAACTTTAGTAGTTGTTTTCTTCAAGCTTTGGTTGTTATAATATGACATTATTGTATATGTCTTTATATGTTAACTTAACTTTTCTTGTACTGTGTTTACCTCATTTTTTCTATAATTATACATCATATCTCTTCAACAAGATAAATCAATCTATATATATAAAGAAGAGTTTTCTCTCTTCTTATGACATGTGGAAGGGGGGTTTTTTGACATGTGTCCTCTTATTTTAGTTTTTTACATTTTAAGTCCTTTTACTTTTAGATTATTACAATTTGTCTCATTATTTTCTAATTATGCACTATCTAATCTTTTTTATACTAACCATAATTTGATAATCCATTTATTGTTAAAATTTCAAAATAAATAAAAATATATAAAAAATAATATAAATATATTTTACATATTTAATTTATTCACAACTACAAATAACATAAATTACTGTATTTTATTATTTTTTTACTCTATTGTATTTTTTACAATTATATGTTTATTTTATTAATTAATGCAAAAATAAACTAGAAACACAACTCATGATCGTAACATAAAATCTCTGTAATCATAGAAAAAAACAAAATGCCAAAGACACATTAACTAAGTAAATGTTTAGAACTAAAACAATATCAAGAACAAAAATTAACTTAGCTCACTTTATCATAGAATTTTTTGGTTATAACAAGGAGATGTCAGATTCGTCCAAAAAAATACAAGGAGATGTCGAAAAGAGTAGAAAGATAAACTCCGAGACAAAGCATCTTTCGAATACAAAGAAATACGATTGAAAACCAATACAAAGAACCAAGAAAGCGTGTTAGAGCAAGAATATTCAACAGAAACCAAAAATCGCCATGAAACAAGAAAACAAATATTTAACACTCCATAAGCGCATCCACCATATAAGATGTACGAAGCACCTCACAAACTAAACAAGCACAGAAAAAACATTCATACCAGCAAAGAACCACAAAACTCTAGATAAAAAAGATTAAAATTCTGAGAATCTAACTTCGCACACTTATACTAAGAAAAGCAGGAGAAGTAAACATACAACCTGAAGAAAGGAGGATGAAAGTTAACCACCAAGAAACCAAAGCCCAAACTTGATACCAGACATAACATTATAAATCTACAGAGCATACACGAAAAAATACTATTTAAACTTGAAATCGCAAATTTGGCAAAATAGAGAGCCAGTAGAGACGCGAGCAGTGATGAAATCAGCAAATCATGGAGCCAACCTCAAATTATGAAATAAAGCATAGAAGTCTAATGATCAAAAACCATATCTTGAAAAACCAACCGAACAAGAATTATCGACGGTAAGCTAACGAAGAAGAAATCAACATCAAAGACGACTAGACTATGATCCAGCCTAAGGAGATGCACTTCCTAACATCAACAAAAACCTTAAGTAAAAAAAGGAGCAGTCAATATTGACCGAAACAAACTATAAAGCTGTGAGTAAGAACCACGCTACATGAAACTTATAAACTCAATTTATAACAAATATCAAACAATTTGAGGAAGAACAAACACACAGAGGTGAGTATTTTTTCAGTGAGGGTGAGAAGGAAAGCACACGAAAAAGGTAAACGGAATACATAGATAGTGATGACTTAATGTCAAAATATGAAGAGGGAACACAAAACATCTCAAAGAATAATGTTCAACTAATTCAAATAAAATATAAAATACAATTTATAACGTTAAACTGTTAATCTTAAAATAATAAATACAAAGGTATTGAAATTTAATATGTTTTACATCAGAGGCTTTACTATTATATACAAAACATATTATTGAAAAACACAAACACAAAATATATAAATTTGTCACCTATTACGATATAACACAAAAAAACATTAAATAATGTTCTTAACAAGTAGAGATGGCCACATAATTACATTATCTAAAAAAATTACTCAACAACAATAAATATCAAAATTTCCAAATTTTTAATACTAAGATTTAAGATTAAAAATACACTGTACCAACCTCAAATGTATCTTTACGATCAATATATATTTGATTGGTTAAATTGATATAGTCATAACTTCTTAATTTTGACAAATTCAAAACGAGAAGAAACTAGCTGTTAATATAACACTTATGATGATTTGAAATTATCATCATAAGCACCGCTCACGAAATATAATTCATTGAAATCGACCTAGGAAAGTCCAAAGCATCAAACTATTATAACACCTCCCCATCAACCCAATATACAAAACTAGGTTTGGGCATAAATATCGAACCCAAACCGGATCCGAAGTAAAAATATTATATTTACTTTGGGTTTTCGGTTTCATTTTAGTCGATAATTGAAGAGTAATCTGAGTTGAACCGAACAAATATAAAGCTGATAGTGTAAAACGTGACAAAAAAGTTTATATTATTCCAAATGAGATGACGCAAAAGAAAAGATAAATAAAAAATGATGTTTATATAACTAGCTATATTTATCAATTTAAGTTTTTAAGCATCTTTACTATCATATCTAATGATTGATATATATATATATATATAATGTGAAAAATATTATTTTTTTCACAACATAATATATATACATATAAATATATATGTATAACCTCTATTTAATATAATCATTGTAAGATGAAGTCCACATTTATAAATTATCTAAATTATAATTTAAATTAATAAGTTTTAATCAAATAATAAATAATTCAGCTATTACACTTTCAAATTGTCATGCATATATTTAAACTTAAATTTCTTTCATAGTAATTTTACAAATACTGCAATTAAATTAATAAATTTCATAACATAATATATATTTTTTGTTTTCTAAAATATTGATGAGAAATTCTCTAAATTATAAAACTATAGTCAAATCATAACAATAATAGTAAAACCGGCGCGTAGCGCCGGCAAACCCCTAGTTATAACTAAAGTCTCTTATCTTTAAATGATAATGTAAAATACTGCATATGAACATCATTGGAAAATTTCTATTAAAATAATAATAATATGCTCCTCATGATTATGATTATTGGTCTCAATCTCTGCATCAGGTCTATTGTATAATTTTGTGTCAGAATTCAGAAATAACTATAAAGATTGTTTGGTGTGACACATTCAATTCGCATTTGTGTTCACCACCCGATTCTGGTCCCATATATTCTCAGCCAGATTCACAAAAATATAAATAAAATCTTGAAAACACTTGAAATATCTGCCCTCTATATTCGTTGTAGAATAGACCACACTTGAAGCAGTAGAAGGGATCGGTAAAACAGATCGTACACCAAGCATGTCTATTGGTTGGAACAACGTTTCGACGTATTTTAAAGAAACTTTTTCAAAAACACAACGTTTGCGATATTATATCATGATATCAGATATTATATATTAGTATATAACATGATGGCCAATATGATTATATGAAATTCATAAAGTGAGTGAAGTTTTCAGAGTTAGTAGAAGAGTAGGCTACATAAACAAGACGACTTTGTAGAAGTGAAAGATCTTATTATACGATTAAATAATTTAAAGGCAGACAAATTTAAGTGGTTGGAATGGAATTAATTGTGCCTACTTGCAGGCATTTTATTCGTAATGAAGCTGTTTCCGTTGTCACATTCATCTAAAACTTAATTGTCTGAGTATTATTTTTCAAGTGAATTAATATTTATTGCACATATTCGATTTATTATTTCTGGTTGTGGTGGACTCTCCACTATACCAATATATACATGGTCGAAGACTTGGTATCCCATGTTTCAAAATTAAATACTAGTTTTTGTAGTATTATTAAAGAAACTCCTGCCTTGGAGCTTTTGATCGAATTGGTGAAAGACATAGGACATTCTTTATCAGTAAATATTAATTATAAGAACTTCGATGCCTGTCTGTACTAGTATCACCATTGCTCCTCAGGTTTTTCTTATGTTCAGTTTCCTGTAACAAACTTTGGTCCTTCTACAATCTGTCAATTGGTTATCACGTCATTGTTGCTGCAATCAGCAGAGATTTAGAATATTTCAACTCTCAAGCATATACTCAAGCTGAGAAATCTTCTCGTCTATTTCACAAAATGGGTGTTCTTAATATTTCCCACATAATAAAAAAATATATTTATTTTCCACATATTGTGTATATTATTAAGCTAGTGAAGTTAGACTGTCAAGTGTATAAGCTTCATTTAGATTGCACGAATGGTTAATGAGTTCGTTATATCTGGTGAAGTTAGTGTCAAGCTTGTATATAAGAAGAATGAAGATATACGTATAATTCACCAATTCCTCTGTTTAAACCAGCTAAAAAGCGAGTTCATGGTGTTACACTCTGAGACATACGTGTTTTCATATGCATCACCTACTTCTTCGTTATTCAAGGCAAAGTGACTGTCACTATACCCCATTCTAAATGCAGATTACAATTACAAATTGTCAAAGTTAAAATCAAGCAAAGTATGCACCCCTCGTACTATCTCTTACGCGTTTCTTACTAATAATGCCTTTAGAGCATGTGCAATGCAGTAGTTTAGGTAGGTTGCTTAGTATTATTTAGAATAAAATTAAATGGAAAACATGAATTAAGGGAAGGGACGTTGCCAAATTAAGCCCGAGAAACAACGTTGCTTCTTGGACAGGTGGCAAAATGTGAGTGGATAGAGGAGTGGTTTGGTGTTTGAAACGTTTCTTTCTCTCTTACCTCTCTCTCTCTTTCTGACGAAAGCAAATCGGTGGCTCTGCAACGTCTCTACCGTTTCTTCTCTCCTGCTCTCTCGTTCGGATTCTCGTTTCTAAGGAGAGGAAAAGCTCAAAGTTTGATGGATTGATAGCCAAAGGTATTTTGATTCATTTTTGGGGTTTTTCTTTTCTTGGTACAGTTCAATTCTGATCACTAAAAATTTAGATTCTTTGGGGGGAGTTTAGAATTTCAATTTTGATTCCGTCTCCAATTTAGGGGAAAAGTCACCTTATTTCATGGAATTTCATTTTTAGGATTAGGGAATTTATTGGTAATGATTAAGATGAGAAGAAGGTTGTTTGATGATATGTATTTTGTTTGTTTCCCTAGGGAGCTCGTTTTCACCAAACTAGAGTTATCACTCCTCGTCTCCGACTCGCATCCGACTCGCATCCCAGAGAACTTCCTCTTTTTCCTCTGATCACTAGGTATTGTTCCAAGTTCGTGCCGTTTTATCTTCTTCGATCCAGAAGATGTTAGTTAGATCATTATCTATCTATAACAACTAGTTGCTTGATGTATCTGAATCTTGTACTAAATGATCCTTGATTGCTCTCTTAACTTTGAAGCAGAGATCCTTCAGCAACTATGAAGCAGAAAGGATGTCGCTGGAGCCTGCATGCAGTCTAAATGCTTAAAATATGTTCAGAGGCACATTTATTTTGAGTCATGTAACACATGCATAAAGTAAAGCGCACAGTAGGGCGAAATAAAGCAAGCGTTTGCGATATTGACGGATGCAAAACCAACACTTCTTTTTTATTTTGAACAAAACATGTTTAGTGTTTTGTCGTGGTACCCTCATTGTATTATTACCATCCGATTTAAACTCGGCATATAATACTTGTTGTTAACAAAAATAAAAAGAAAAAAAAACGTGTTAACTTTTGGTTATATCGCCAAACCACTCTAATATAGAAACGAACTTACATCTAAGCTAAGAAAAGAATCTACTTTACTTGGTATCTTTTTAAAATCAAACAAATTAAAATAAGTAAAAGTTGTTTTCTTGAAATCATTATACAATGTATAAAAAGGGTGTCATGATCACTCACTTTCAAGAAAGTTACACAAATAATTTTTTGTAATAGATTCGTTTTCATTCTATTGGTTAGTCGAGTCACATAGAAAAGTGATTTCCATCGCTTTACATGTGCCGCTCATGTCCAAATCTTCATTTTATATAAACCTTTATATTAATCCTGTTTCTTCCACTTCTCGTCTTCTCTCTTTCAACATCTTAAAAATCATTTTACTTTGATCTTAGCAAGTGTTTCTTAAGCCTTAACACTATCACCAAATTTCTTTTTGTCATCATATTTTCTATTCAAAGAATCATCCACAAGAGCTGGCTGAAGAATAAAATAAGACCACGCCTGGTATGATGAACATCTTATTATTCCTTTTTCCTTTTGCTGCCTCATGATTCGATCGAACTTTGGTGTTTGGAGAGTACTCAATGATAAAACTTCACTTCCCTAATTATGCAGTTTTAATCCCCAAGTGAAGTGATTGATTGATTGTTACATAAAAGAGAGGGTTCTCTTAGGGCTTCTTGGCTGTATCAACAGATGGAAGGGGAAGAAGACACTGTGCCAAAGAAGAAAATGGCAAAACAGCTGACAGGAAAACGAGAAGACACGCTGCTCCATTCAGCGGTCAGACGTGGAAACAAAGACGAAGTAGTTGAGATTCTTACAAGAACCAGAGAACACGAGCTGAATGAGCTGCTGGGGAAACAGAACCAATCAGGAGAAACCGCACTCTATGTAGCAGCAGAGTACGGTGATGTAGAGATTGTGAAAGAGATGATCAAACGCTACGATCTCCCTCTTGTTGAGATCAAAGCGAGGAACGGATTCGATGCTTTCCACATTGCTGCCAAGCAAGGAGATCTTGGTAACGTGTAAAACACTTCTAACTATCTCCATTTGAAACGGGTCTTTTACCATTTTTTTGGACTTTTTACAGATGTGTTGAAGGTTTTAGCAGAGGCTCACTCGGAGCTAGCCATGACGGTGGATCTGCTGAACACAACAGCACTGCACACAGCTGCGACGCAAGGACACGCGGAAGTAGTAAACTTCCTACTGGAACTAGGAAGCAGCCTGGCGGGAATCGCCAAGAGCAACGGTAAGACTGCTTTACACTCTGCATCAAGAAACGGGCACGTGAAGGTCATCAAGGCCCTCTTGGCGTCAGAACCAGCGATCGCAATCAGGATGGACAAGAAGGGCCAAACAGCGCTCCACATGGCAGCTAAAGGAACCAACGTCGAAGTCGTAGAGGAGCTCATCAAAGCGGATAGGTCGTCTATCAACATAGCAGACACAAAGGGAAACACGGCTTTGCACATCGCAGCGAGAAAAGGAAGGTCTCAGATCGTTAAGCTGCTGCTAGACAACAACATAACGGACACAAAAGCTGTTAACAGAACAGGCGAAACGGCTCTCGATACTGCGGAGAAGGTTGGGAACCCAGAGGTGGCTCTTATCTTACAGAAACATGGAGTTCCTAGCGCCAAGACCATTAAGCCCTCAGGGGCTAACCCTGCTAGGGAGCTGAAACAGACGGTAAGCGATATCAAACATGAAGTTCACAACCAGCTCGAGCATACACGCCAGACAAGAAGACGCGTTCAAGGAATAGCAAAACAGCTCAACAAAATGCACACGGAAGGTCTCAACAACGCGATCAACTCAACCACTGTTGTCGCCGTGCTGATAGCTACCGTGGCCTTTGCAGCTATCTTCACCGTCCCGGGGCAGTACGTGGAAGACACAAGCAAGATTCAAGATGGACATTCACTAGGGGAGGCGAATATTGCGTCGACGACTCCCTTCATTATATTCTTCATCTTTGACTCCATCGCACTCTTCATCTCCTTAGCGGTTGTGGTGGTTCAGACGTCGGTGGTGGTGATAGAGAGCAAGGCCAAGAAACAGATGATGGCTGTGATAAACAAACTCATGTGGCTAGCCTGTGTGCTCATCTCTGTTGCCTTTTTGGCTCTGTCGTTTGTTGTTGTCGGTGAAGAAGAGAAGTGGCTAGCCATTTGGGTGACTGCTATCGGTGCGACGATCATGATCACGACGTTAGGGACCATGTGTTACTGGATTATACAGCACAAGATTGAAGCTGCTAATGCGAGAAACATAAGAAGATCATCCATCAACAACAGTAAATCTGGATCTTGGGGGATTCCTCAGCTTACGGATACAGATGTTCTCCAAAACGAGTGCAAGAAAATGTATGCAATCTGATGTACACACTCCAGTTTATGCATTTATATACACGGCAGGCACTTGATGTACCTTTTCCAACACGGTATTGAGAGTTACCTGAGAATGCTTAGAACCGGAGAAATCAAATAAGAGGATTAGACCAGAAAATAAGAGAATAACTTCAATGCAACACATTGAGAAGATAAGAGATGTCTATTGATTTGATATATAGCTTGAAGAAGTTTCAGCTACATATGTTACTAGGAGATAAGTAAACCAAAAAAAAAAAAAAACTAAATTTAGAAAAAGATACATGCTTGAAAATTACATTGTAACCATTGTTCTATATATTTTTCCTAACCATTGGATACTGAATAGCGGATAGTTTTTACATTACACTCAGTGTTTGAGATAGGGAGGGTCTCTTTTCCAGCATCTCGTAATAAAGAACAGAATTTTCCTGCAACGAGATGATTTGGGTGTTTCTTTCAGAGACCAAAATGAAAAGAAAAAAATACAACCTATGAAGCAGAACTTTGATGTATATAACTCACCTTTTGAACGATCTCAAATGACTGTGGATCAAAACAGTGATATGATCCTCTTTCATACGCGTTTGTTTTCACGAGAGGTTCTCCGATCCTAATGAACCACATCTTGTGTTCGTTGTGGTAGAACCAACCTCTGTGGTAACTGCAAAACGAAAAAGAAAAAGAGTTATCCAGCTTGTACCTACATTCTGAGTTCAACTAATATAAGTCAATTATGATGGAAAGTGCATACAGTTCATTTGTTGCGTATAACTGCGCCTCATCTTTCGGCATGCTGCACGAGAAATATTGTTATGATTCTTTTAACAAGTGAAGCCATCAACAACAAGTAAAACAATTCCAAAGATACACATACCTATAGAATACATAAAACAATGTTTCTAGCAGTAACTTTGCAAAGAGCCCTTGCTGCAACCACCAAAAACACAAAAGATTAAACATAGCTAATGACAAATAAACTGAAATTAAATGAGAGAGTAGAGTGACTTACATGTAGAGGTGGATGGTTTTTTGAATAGTAACACTGAGGTACACTGAACTCAGGATCATCTTTAGAGGGTTCATTAGACCAAGGCGAAGCGAAAGTCTTGTGAAGATTTTCTGACGAGTTCAGATTTAACCCAAGTGTCGTCAGATCAGTCCCAAGTGCCAAAGAAGTCAAGTTAGGGTTGCTCGTCTTTATCACGCTAAGCAAACCGAGCAATCCAAAACGATCAGGATTTGACTGTGTCACTTGCATTGTTGATTTTAATCCCACGTCTCTGAAAGGTTGGCCAACAGCTGACATCTGCTGCAAGCGGTACTGGGACGCATTCTGTTGGTGCTGATATTGCTGGAGGGGCTGGTCATAACCCATCCCAGTGATGGAATTTGCAGAGTTCATAGATCTTAATCCAATACCAGGAGGTCCACCAGTCTGAAGCCAATGAAATGTACTTTAGAAAGGGCAAGAACGTTGGCTTGATTAAGTGAAAACCTCAAACGATCTCAAACCTGAGAGTGGTAAGACTGATGCGTGGATGAGAAGATGTCAGACACATTTAAGGAGACTCCACTACTACTCACAGCTTGAGCATGTTGTTGTTGTTGAGGACGGTATGACGTATATGCTCCTCCACCGAAGTTAATCCCACCAGACCTGCCCATCTGCAAGTAGCCGTATTAGAGGATAACGTAAATATTGTGAGGAAACATTCAACGGAAGGAAATCAAACCTAATGACAAGCTAAAACTCACAGGTAACTGTTGAGACTGCATCATTAACATAGAATTCTCATGGAGTTGTTCTTTATGATGCAAATCCATTGGATAATCAGCATTGCTACCTGTAAAAACCGATCCATCTTGTCAAGACTATATGTTAAACAAATTAACTCACACCATGAAAATCTCAGAAAATTTAATTCAAGGAGATTATGAGGATTCAAGACGGTAGCATGACACTCTCTAGTTATGAAGATGATTAATAATTCAGAAGGGATATGACAACATAATCGCTCTCTAGTTATGATACCAATCTGGAAGGGGGATGGTTCCTTTTGGGGTGAAAGACTCAAACTCCGTAATGCACACAAATATGACACATACAATTAAATGGTAAGAAAGAGAAATAAAACAAAAGGAAGGATGCAGACAAAAGGGAGACCTTTGTAACCAGGCAATGCAGGAAAATCTTCATTTTGAATCCTGAACTCTTGGTTTTGCTGAACTATGGGGCTGAGTCCAAGGCCTTGTTGCAATCGAGCCCCTAAGAATTTGCATAAGAGGTTGGTGTTTTATATTTATTCAAACAAATAAGAGGAGGAAAAGAGAATGAAAAGGTTAGTACTAACCCAATTGTCCCTGGGCAGAACTGGGACGGCTTGTGAGCTGAGGAAAATCATTATTTATATCGAACGGAGAAATGTCGTTGTTGGAGTTCATATCATTCAGCAAGCTCATGGAGCTTAGACCGTTCATTGCTTGAACATGATTTTGGGAAAGCCCCCCAGCTGCAGGGTAGGAGTTTCCACGCATAGAAAAAGCCTGCGGAGATCCTGAAGAAAAAAAAGGGAAGAATATAAGAGATCACAGAAGGTGTCTAGAGACATACAAATGCACATATCATTAATAAAAAGAAACAACAGAAAAAGATACAAATCATGAAGTACCTTGTGAAAGGACACCACTCATCATTGGGTTTTGTCCAATATTACCAGATCCGTTGTTTGCTGCCAGATTTAGCCGAGAACCAAGACTAGGGATAGATAATCCTCCACCAACCATATTCCCCATAGAGCTCTGTATTTGAGAGCCAGCATTTCCCAAAACTGGAGAAAGTCCCAATCCTGGCAGAGGTAGAGGAAGAATCTCAAGAATAAAACCAACCAAACCCACTAGTGTTATTACAGAATTAAGTTCATTCCAACAGTGTTTATACCTCCTGCTCTATTAGTAAGTCTTGAGTGTCCATGAGAGCTACCATAAGATATCTGAAAGTAAGAATCCAAAAGCAGACTTAAAAGCAAAGCCAAAACAGAAAACGTTTCTGCAAAGTTTGCAGGGTAACCGCATGTAAGCATAACAGCACCTGAGAGAGCCCAACCGGAAAATTGCTGGATGCAAATCTTCCATTTTGTTGCTGGACTCCAGCAGAAGAAAGACCATTTAGACCAGAGTTGGAAACATTAAAGCTTCCATGAATGTTATGAAGGCCCTGAACAGAACCTATACAAAGAAAAAACAAACCAAAATACATAAGCTCAGAAGTAAGGACCTCTTGACATAACTAAACACCGGGAAAAATCTAAACCCACCAGAATGATGGAAAAGTGGAGAAGCTGCACCAGATAGGCCAGAGAAAGAAGAAGCAAACGTTCTCCCTGAACCGTCTGATAAACTCGAAGCCGATCCGTTTACTGATGACTGAGAATTAAAACACTAGTCAGAAGAATGACAAAAGATTATGAACTATAGATAAATGAGGCAGTATAATAATACATTAAGTAAGCTTGACATTTGCAGATAGTGATTTGATCAACTCCACATGTAAACCAAAACCCAATCAAGAACCCTTCAGTGACCTGAAAGAAAGAAGGATGAAAATGGTGAGGCAAGATCAAAGAACTCAACTTTAAAAAAAAAACAACACAGAACTACTAATGCATCTGACGTCACACATTTCAACCCTAATTAAAACCCTTTCGTGCATTGAGAAGATAACTGAATAGAACATTCATAAATTCCAGCAACCAGATTAAAAAGATTCTATTTTCTTTATAAGAAAAAAAACCCTAGAAAGCTACTCAGATTCGTGATACGCGGCCAGACGAAACAGGACCTGCTCAATAGTAATAAGTACTCAGGAGATGAAGGGAAGAACTTAACTGAAGAAGCTCAAGAAGGATCTCGGAAAGGTGGAGAAGTTATCGGAAAACAAAATTCTTTTTTTTTTGCGTCGTCGATTTTTGTCTATGTTATTACGGGACAAGCCAGGCGAAAAGTCTAAAGTGACGTTTTTGTCCCTATATAGGTGGATATTTAAGTTTAGGGCTTATTAGTAAATAAACATGTTCTTAATAGTCTTGTTGCCTTTTTAAAATTAAAATCTAATATAATATTTTTTAAAAAAAATTGAAATCTGTAGTTATATTTGGCGCCACTGAAAATAAAATAATTTTAAATAGAACGAAGAAACAATTTATATTCACGTTTTCTTTTATCAAGAAGTGATAGAGGTTGTCTTTTGTGTGCATATGGATAGTAATTATTCTCGTGAAAATGTTATTCGGGGTATTATAAAAACTTATGTGTGTGTTATTTAGTTGGATGCGCTTGAAATTTTATATGTATTTATTTAAGTTGGTACTCTTTAGATCAAATTTCACTAGCAAAATCAGTTTATCGTTTAAAGCTCATGTTTAAAACCAATATTCCTAAAGTTAACATGCATAAGGAAAAAAGATAATTCAATCATTTGCGAATTGCCATTACTACATGAATATTTTTGAACATGCGCATTAAATCAAGTTATCTAACAAAGACTCACAGAAAAATATATATTGTTCCACCGAAGTGATTACAGCGATCATGGAGTTCTCTATCCTCTGTTTTGGAAGTCTGATTTTCCGATGATCAATTTGTTTTCTCTGTATCATTTCGTCAATACAAAAAAAATAATGTATTAGAAATTCATCAAATAAGTAAGCAAGGCAGACCCAGGAAATAATTTAACGTGAGGTACAATAAATATTTGTAATTTTTATCATATATATATATATATTAAAATAATAATTATTAATTAAATTATTCGTTAAAAACCTTTGTTATGTTATATCATATAACTATTAAAATACTTCACTCTTTTAAATTTCATATTTATTTTATAATTAGTGAAATAAAAAGATAACATTTTTTCTAATTTTAAATAGCTTTAAGTAATAACACAAAATTTTTATCATATATAACTTATTATGAAAAAATGATTCATTTTAGTTATTTTTAATTAAATATTGGAAATAAAAACCTGATAAAATAATACTTGAATAAAAATTAAATAAAGTATATTTTATTTTGAAAAATAAAACTAATATTAAAGAAAATGAAGAAACTAAATTTCCTATTAGGTTGTCTGAGAACAAAAGAAAATTGGAAACTTGTAAAATGGGTAAAAAAACTGAAGACAAAAACAACAGAACTTGCATTACGTGGGAACTGGTGATATCATTAAACCAACAGAACTGATAATTACCGATTGCATTTGTGTTTGTACAAATTATTACTCCTCTGTTTCTTTATATAGGTAGTTTTAGCCAAAAAAATTTGTTTTACAATGTAAGGTGTTTACATAATTCAAAGCAATTTTTGCATTAATTAGATATTGTGTGACCAATACATAATACATACATTTTTATTATTGGTTGAGATTGTATATTAAATGCTACTTTTTCAAAAATAATAACTTTTTTGATATTGAGACTTTTAACTAAAACTACTTACAAATAAAAACAGAGGAAGTATATTTTAACCTGGGGCACGTGTCACACCTCATGAACACGTAGGTCTGCCCCTGTAAGTAAGTTACTTTGTCCAAGACTTTGAGCCTTTTTTGTTTTGATCCTTTTACTTGATATTTCCTTTTTGTTTTACATAAAATAGATCTACTCCAATACTCCCTATAGATTCAAAAAGTATGCATACCTCCTCCTATGTTAGTGAGTACTGAGTGTCCATGAGAACAACCATAAAATATCTGGAAATAAGTATCCAAAATCAGACTCCAAAGCAAAGCCAAAAACAAAGGACAGTTTCTGCATCGTTGCAAAAATAACAACACCTGAGAGAGCGTCCAACCGGAAGATTGCTGGATGCAAATCTTCTATTTTGTTGGTAAGATTAAAAGCTTCCATGAATGTTATGAAGGCCCTGAATAGATCCTATAAAAAGAAAACAACCGAAACACATAAGTTAGAAGGAACTCTTGACATATTTAACACCGGGATACATCAAACCCACCAGCATGATGGAAAACTGGAGAAACTGCTCCAGATAGACCAGAGAAAGAAGAAGAAGCAAACGTTCTGATAAATTGGAGGCCGACCCGTTAACTAATGACTGAGAATGTCATTCGAATATCAAAACACTATTCAGAGGTTGGATGTTCTTGAAAATTTATATATTAAAGTTTGAATACTCCAAATTACAAGATATGATCCAAAACTTGATTTTAATCTCAAAACCAAACCCCAACTTAAATTAAATAGAAAACTAACCTCAAGACCATGTGAAATTACAGTCAGCTCCTTGTGACCAAACAAAAAAATCGAAGCCATTTTTACGAATATAACTCTATTAAGTTGTATGTGTCGTCTGAAATTCTGGAAGTCGTCTGGAGTTGTTGATCTTAAAAATAATTTAAAAAAATTAAAAAATATTTTGACTAGTGAAAAATTAAAATCATGTAATTATAAACATTTGTAAGTGATGTAAATTAAAAAACAATAAATTTGAATAGTTTTCAACATAGATGAGTGAAAGTGGTTAATCATGATATTCTTTGGTTTTAGGATTTGAGAACATATGTAGTAGTATTGTATATTTTGTTAGGGTTAGATTTTGGAAAGCTTGAATGATTTTTTGAAAATGTAATTTTTTACCTATTCGTGCTTGTTTCAGTGTATAGTAAACACTTTTTAATTTTAATTTGATTTTTTGAAGTGTTTAGTTAGTTGAATTAGTTTAGAGATTGTGTTTAGGGTCTAGACGACTTAAAATTAAGTCGTCTGTTGAATTGTTAAAGTTGGATGACTTTAGATGACTTTAGACGACTTTCTTTTCTCGCTTAAATATTTTAAACCAGACGACTTTCTAGACGACTTACAAGTATTTTGGAAATCTTCTATTTTAGTTTCCCGCTAAAAGTATTTTGGTTTCCCGCTAAATATATTAAAGTCTTCTGGACGATTTATTGTCTGAATAGAAAATATTTAACCTAATTGGATTTTGTGTCTCCATATATAAAGAAAATTTTACACATTCTCTCTCCTCCTCTCAAATGCTGCAACAAAAATGTAATGTTCATCATTCTAAAACTCTCTAATTTTTTTGAACTTATAAACACCAAGCTTTATATCTTGTTTATCTTGTTTTTACAGGTTTTTCATCACATATTTTCCATATTCCACTCATTGAAAGATAAATCTACTAATTTTAAAAATGTATTTTTTGTGTGTTTTATAAAGATAGATTTATCTAACAGTCCACTTAGTTTCTCTCTTCTAAGCCATATGAACGTTTATGGATATGCAGGTTTTTCAGATCTGGATTTGGATATGCAGGTTTTTCAGATCTGGATTTGGATATGCAGGTTTTTTAGATCTGGATTTGGATATGCAGGTTTTCTGATTTGGATTTGGAAGATTTCTGGGATGACTTACTTGGAAGTCGTCTTTGGACTTCTTGGAAGTCGTCTAGACTTTCTGGAAGTCGTCTAGACTTTCTGGAAGTCGTCTGACGAAGTCTTCTCTCATATCTCTCCTTTTAATAACAGATCTGAACATTTTGGTAAGCTTTTGTGTCTGATTTTTCTTTATTTGGTCACCTCATGATGTATAAAGTTCTTATATTTTTCCTAAACTAAAACTCTCCAAACCCACTCTAATATCCTTGAATTCAATACACCAAATTTCAGATGAATTTTTCAGTTTTGACTCATGTCTTTCTCACTAATTTATTTTTATTTTTTTCAGATTTTTTATCACGTGGTTCTCACTTTCCATTCATTTAAAGGTAGATCTATTAATTTTAGATATGTATTTTTGTGTGTTCTATAAATGTAGATTTGACTAATCTTCCACTAATTTTATCTATTTTAAGTCATTTTAACGTTTTGGATATGCAGATTATTCAGATCTGGATTTGAAAGACTTTTGGGACGACTTATCTGTAAGTCGTCTGACGGAGTCTTCTCTCATGTCTCTTCTTTTTATAACAGATCTGAGCATTTTGATAATTTTTTATGTCTGATTTTTCTTTATTTGGTCATCTAATGTTATATGAAGTTCTAATATTTTTCTCAAACTAAAACTCTCCAAACCCACTCTAATTTCTTTGACTACAATACACCAAATTTTAGATGATTTTTCAGTATTTTCTCTTGTCTTTCTCACTAATTTATCTTTTTTTGCAGATTTTTCACATGGTTCTCACTTTCCACTCATTTAAAGGTAAATCTGTTAATTTTAGATATGTATTTTTGTGTGTTTTATAAAGATAGATTTGTCTAATCTTCCACTCATTTTCTTTATTTTAAACCATTTGAACGTTTTTAGATATGCAGGTTTTCTAGATCTGGATTTGGAAGACTTCTGTGACGATTTACTTGGAAGTCGTCTAGACGACTTACTTAGAAGTCGAATAGACTTCCTGGAAGTCGTCTGGTCTTCCTGGAAGTCGTCTGGACTTCCTGGAAGTCTTCTAACTAAGTCTTATTTCATATAGTGGAGTTCAAGCTTGTTTACTCATTTAGTTGTAATTTTTTTGTAAAATTAGTACAATTGTTTCTCAAGATGTAAATATGTGCTAAAAATCAAAGAAAATAATTATTTCAATAGTTTTTATCTTATATTTGGATTTCCCAAATGCAAATAATAAAGTCTAAATATTTTCTTCTCATCTTAATAAAAAATGTTGGTAACCTTATATTGATACAACATTTGAAGAAGCATTTTAATCTTTCATCCAACTCATAAAAATAATACTTAAGAGATGGAACCAAACAATAGTAACTAGTCAAAGCATATCACATTTTTTACAAGTTTGTATTGAAAATATAAGTTTTACATATCTTGAAGTCTGTGTTGATCAACCAAAAAATTCCAACTTTCATCTTGCAACAATCATTCTCCATACAATGCATGTAACTTACATCTCATCTGCAAAAAAAATAAAAAATAATACACATTAGCAAACATTGAACATGCTTGGATTGCGGTTCAGAACAGACTACCCACGGGAGATAGGATTCTAAACTGGAATACATCAGCATCTACAGCATGCTGCCTATGTACGGAACCGCTAGAGACTCGCGATCACCTGTTTTACAAGTGTAAATTCTCAGAGGAAGTTTGGAAAAGTCTCACTCTTAAACTACTATCTATGCGCTATACAAACGAATGGGAAGAGATAGTCCGACTCCTAACAGACCAGACTAGCAATTCAACATGTTTGTTTCTACTCAGATATGTTTTCCAAGTAACCTTGTCTGCTATTTGGAGGGAGAGGAACAACAAAAGGCATGGAGAAAAAGCTAACAGCCCTGCAACATTGATCAATAGTGTGGACAAAGCAGTAAGAAACCGTATCTCCAGCTTGCGGCTCATGGGCATAGGCAAGTATCCTAAATCCATGGAAAAAAGGTTTTCAATGAGATAATCTCGATTTCTCTTCTGTTCCATTTATTTAAAAACTCTCTGCTTCTGGTACATCTGTTGTAAAACTGTTTTTTTTAAAATAAATTTAACATTAATTCAAAAAAAAACATTAAACATGTATGAATTTTTTCAGACGATATTTTTTTCAGACGACTTCCCTGGAAGTCTTCTACATTAGCTAGAAACTTTAATTAACATGAATGTTGGCAACCTCATAATTATCATCAATAAAGTTAAAAATTTCATTCAGTAGCCCTAATATAGTCTAATATACATGAATTAACAAGAAAATGTTAAAAAAGTCTTTATGATTTTAGAGAAAATATATGTTTATTAAACATTCGCTCAGACGACATCTACGGAAGTTTTCTGGACGACGTCCAGAGAGGTCGCCATTTAGGTCAATTTTGTTATTAAATTTTTGAAAAGACGACTTACATGGAAGTCGTACGTCCAGACGATTTCCCTGGAAGTCATCCTTTGTATAAAATAATGGAGGTCGTCCGTCCAGACGACATTTGACGACTTCCGTGGAAGTTGTCTGAGACAAACAAGTTAGTTTTGCGTTTGACTTAATTGTGTCAGAAATTTGACTTTTTCCAGACGACTTCCACGGAAGTCGTCTACGAGAAAACTAAAAGATCAATATTTTATTATTCCCAGACAACTTTCGCGGAAGTCGTCTCAGGTTAGTTTTGGAGTTGGAATATCAAAACAAAAAAAAACTTTTTTTTCTGGACGACTTCTGTGGAAGTTGTTTACCCGGACGACTTCCAGGGAAGTCGTCCATGATAACCAAGGTTTGACCAGAATCTCGGAATAAAATCTTGGACGACTTCCGTGGAAGTCGTCCGATAGAAGTCGTCTAGAAAAAAAAAGTTTTTTGGTTTTGTTATTCCAACTCCAAAACTAACCTGAGACGACTTTCGTGGAAGTCGTCTGGAAATAATAAAATATTTATTTTTTAGTTTTCTCGCAGACGACTTCCGTGGAAATCGTCTGGGAAAAGTCAAATTTCTGACACATTTCGGTCAAACGCAAAACTAACCTATTTATCTTAGACGACTTCCACGGAAGTCGTCTGGAATTTTATTTTTTATAAAGAAAGTCGGACAACTTCCTTGGAAGTCGTCCAACAAAACACATTTTAAAAGTCAATTGCAAAACTAACCTCTCCTTTGACCAGACGACTTCCGTGGAAGTCGTCTAGATCCAGAAGACTTCCACGGAAGTCGTCTGGACGAACAGATCTGGGAAAAAACTCGATTTCATAGTTTTAACCAATGAGATTACTTCCTTAGCTCACATAAGTCTTCTCCAAGCACCCAGAATCTCAAAAGAAAGTGACCCAACGAGAATCGTAAAGTTCAATGGCTCAATGAACCATATAAATTTTAGAATCAAAATATAAGGTTTTTATGGATGAATGTGAGGAAAAATTGAAAGATAAGTTGTTTTTAGTTGATATAAACGAAGAAAAAAGGGGTGTTTAATCAATTTTTGAGCATTAAGAGCTTGAAAGTGGTGGTTCATGGTGGTTAGTATATTGATGGCAAATGCAATATTGTTAATAAGTGAAGAAGATGAGGTTGTGAGAGTAAAAGTGTATTTTTTGAAAAAAAAAGTAAAAAAAAAATCAATAGCATTTTCGTGAATATTGTGAACTTCTGGGGTGAATAGGTCAAACGCAATTTCCAAAAAATCAAAGGTTAGTTTTAGGGTTGACTTTAAGTTTTAAGTCATATGTGCAAAACTCCCTTAATTATTTATCAAGAAATAGTAAGTCTGATAGTGATAGTTGGATGATGTTAAAAATTTATATGTATATACTAGGTTAAATCCGCTCTATGGATGGGCGAATAAATAAATTAATAATATAATTGGATTTTAAAATGTTTAGTTTATTTTAATCTAAAGTAGCTTTTGCTTTCATAAATTTTCACAACAATTTTAACTATTTATTTTAGTATTCATTTTAAAAATTATATGATTGTATATTTCTTATAAATTTTCAAAACATGTATTGATAATTTTCACACCCATAACAAAAAACATTATTGATAATTTCCTTTTAATGTTTGTCTGTAACATTTTCTCCGTATGATTAGAAGGTCGGTTGTCTAGCTTGAGTGCATATGTAATTGTTTTTATTAAATGTAGGAGTGTGCGTGTGATGTGTTTTTTTCCTGATGTCCAAAAGTCAAAATTAACAAAGTTACAGACTATTGATTACAGGAATAGATATCCGAGGATATTATATGAGGAACGTGTGTGTTGTGTTCATTGTGAGCTGAAGGTGAAATAGTTTTTTTTTGTTTTATTAGGAAAGTAGAAACACGTCTCAGAGAGTATGAATGGCATATTATGCTTAAATTATGAAAATTATGCCATTATATGAGGAACGTGTGTGTTGTGTTCATTGTGAGCTGAAGGTAAAATAGTTTTTTTTTGTTTTATTAGGAAAGTAGAAACACGTCTCAGAGAGTATGAATGGCATATTATGCTTAAATTATGAAAATAAATTAAACATATCTCAGAGAGTATGAGTAACATATTGTGCTTAAATTATGAAAACAAATTTTAGACCAAAAAAAAATCAATTGGTTGTAATAATAGGACGTGCCACGTTGCTCTTGTGGTTCTATAGTTTGTCAAGTAACGTTTAATCCTGGTGATTCTAACTCCTTGAAGTGATTTCTTAATGCGTTATCAGTAAATTTTCGATTTGGTTTTGTTTTCATCCAAGAGTCTCCAATAGTGTTCAACAAACCTTAGACTATCTCCTATGCAGAACACTACTATATATATATATATATATATATATATATATATATTCTATAGATAAACTTCACTTTTATACAAACCTTCGGGTGATATATGGAGATGAGGTAGCCCACCTCATATCCAAGCTATAATAAGCTGTCCAAAACCTAGTCCTCGTTAGAAATATCAACCTGCATCACATGGCTTCTATCATTACATTTGATAAGGCTTCAAGCTTTTTGTTGTTCAAAAGTGGTAACCTAGTTAACGCTTCAGTTAACTCTTTTACGTGAGGGTAAAGGATACACAATTTCTACCAAGCCAATTGGTGTAGAAGGAAAATAGCAAGATATGTTATCACAAATGTTCTTCGCCAAACCACAGATTTCCACATATCTAAACCCATATTTTGTTCCAGCAAGCTTTCTTTGAAATCAACTAAATATCTGTGTTCAACAAAATCAGAATTATATATGGGCAAAGTAAGATAAAC
Organism: Hirschfeldia incana; assembly: GCA_026261945.1. Taxonomy (NCBI): domain Eukaryota; kingdom Viridiplantae; phylum Streptophyta; class Magnoliopsida; order Brassicales; family Brassicaceae; genus Hirschfeldia; species Hirschfeldia incana. Next base: position 1,082,331 of record JABCMI010000028.1, on the reverse strand, counting down.
TCAACGCTAACTTTAAGTTTATATGGAAACAAATCTTCATGCTTCATGAGACAAAAAAAGCACATGTATGTGTGTATCAAAGAAAATATATTTTCTCGTCAGTCATATTTTATTTCTTTTAAGTTCAATGATTTTTTGTAGAAAGAAAATTCAAGTGACCACCATTTCTGTAGACATCATCATGATCCTCATATGCATCGTATAAATGAGGAAGATATTATGGCCACACAAATTTATCAATATCATCACTTCTCTGCTCACATCTTCAGTGACAATAGCCATCGTCATATACAAAACAAATTACAATCTAACAGATCTCATAACTACTACAGAACCAGAAGACATCAAATCAGAAAGCACTAACTTTTGCTTTGTGAAAAACTTTTAGAAAACGTACTTGCTAGAGAAACTCGTAGATAATGATCTTATCCAACCTACTCTACCTCCTTCTGATTCGATACATTTGGGATCGCCGCAGAGTTCGACTTCTTAGAGCCGTGTCATCTCATGATGATGCGATTAGCCGAAGATGGAGGAGGAAACGGACGTATGAAGATTATCTTTGGCCTCCCATTGATAGCTGGATATCTCGCTACAGTCTTCTTGGTAAAGAAGGAATGAGATAGAATTGGACTGTAAAACGGGGGGTCGACGATCTATTTCCCCACTAGAACTATCATATAGCATCAGATCCCCACCAAACTATGACCTCGTGCTAGATCTCCATGAAATAAAAGTTCTAGATGTATTTCTCTCCGAATTGATAGTTTAGAACTTAATTACCTATAAACCAATGATTTTAATTGGTTTACTTATTTTAATTGGTTTATTTTAAACCAAATGATTTTAAATCAATTAAACCAAAAAATTAAAATTTTCACATATATATATATATATATATATATATATAGATATATTATTTCCACTTAAACAAAATAAAAGTTTATTTTCAATTTTCTAAATATTATAAGAAATTAACTATATATAGATAAATAAATAACAAAATCATATACTACAAATTAATCAATAAAACTTATTTAAAAAAATGAAGTTCTTTATTTGGATAATATGGTTTAATTAATATGTAACATGTAAAAGAATAAAATAAATGTAAATTAAAAGTGCAAAACATGAATTAATTTTTTATTTTTCTATTTACTTATTAAATTTACTGATATTATTATTTTATTTATATTTATATAATTTCTTATTTAAATGATGTGAAAATAGTCTACTTATTATAATTAAAATGACATGTTATTGATTCTTTTATATGTTACATATTAAGTAAACTGTAGTATCTAAATAAAGGATTTCAATTTTTAAATAAGTTTTATAGATTAATTTGTAGTATATGATTTTATTATTTATTTATCTATATAAAATTAATTTCTTATAATATTTAGAAAATTGAAAATAAACTTTTATTTTGTTTAAGTGGAAATAATATATATATATGAAAAATTTAATTTTTTGGTTTAGTTGATTTAAAATCATTTGGTTTAAAATAAACCAATTAAAATAAGTAAACCAATTAAAATCATTGGTTTATGGGTAATTAAGTTCTAAACTATCAATTCGGGGAGAAATACATCTAGAACTTTTATTTCGTGGAGATCTAGCGCGAGGTCATAGTTTGGTGGGGATCTGATGCTATATGATAGTTCTCGTGGGGAAATAGATTGTCGACCCTAAAACGGGAGAAGAAGAGATCGCGATTTCCAGATGAGAATACTAACTTATTTATATTTGATACCACAGTTTGTATTGAAGATAGATCGTGTATCATGATTTAAGATGGACTTTAATAGGATGAGCTAGGTAGTAACCTGCGTCTTGCGCATAATGAAATATCTATATCAGTTTTGATTATAAAATTTATAATTTTGTATAATATAAAGTGTATCTTAAATTCACGGTGCGTAAAGACTCAATAGATGATAATATGTATAACCTGGAGTCTATGATTGAGTTAATTTTGACCTCGATCATGTTGATTTACTTGTTAACAATTCGACAACCACTGTCATTAGACATGTTTTTTTTTGATAAATCGAAGTATACAACTCGTCTTGATGTTAATAAATTTTAAAAATATATGTCAAATTGTTCTCGAATATGATTATCTCGAGGGGATTAAGGAAAATGAATAGCCAAATCCTAACTATGTGTAATTTAAAAAATATAGTATTCGAAATGAAAAAAAATTAACATTGAAGCATAAAACAAACTGAAGGTTATTCAACCATCTAAAACATAAAGAAAATAGTGTTTAATTAAAAACGAAAATAACATAAAAGTTCCATAAAATAGTAACTCAAATCTTTAAATCTCTTGAAGTTGAATCAAATTCCACGGAATGGAATCCTGAAAGCAAAAAAGAAAAAATAACATCAATCCAAAAATTTAATGTAAACAAAATATATACACAATTTTTTAAATAAGTGTAGAAAATATGAATAAAACAATTAGAGGACATAAGACAGAAATAAAATACTAACAAAAAAAATTCGGTTGGCAATTATTCTGGTTATCTAATAATTAAAAGTGTAATACCGAACCAAAGTTATTAATTGAACATCGTTGTAATAATCTTTATTCTATGGAAAATGGTTACTTAAAAACAATATAATAAAAAAGAGATTTACAAGAAACTCAATAATTACAAAAACACTATGTTGCTTGCTTCCATCACAGATGATGACATTTTTTATAACAATTAAGCTGAAATGTTTGATCCTTTTAAAATAGACATTACTCGATCTATGTTATTTCTCAACCATTTTAAGCAAACATTTCTCAGCTTCTTCTACTTTAGCAAAATCACAAAGCACATCCAAAAGCACGTCCGAAATTAAACTGAGAAAACCGAAACCCTTTACCACCATATCTTCCCACAACCGCATTGCCATGTCCACTTTCTCGTGTAAACCGACGCGTATATATTCTATCTTGTCTTCTCGTTCAAGCAAACATTTCAAGCTCCACATATGATCCTTCTCGAGTCTCGGTCTATGTCCCTTCTCAACCATTTCAAGCTTGGTGTCATTCCGAGAAGCATGAGCGACTGAAGAGATAACCCGATGCGTATATATTCCATCTTGTTCTTGTCTTGTCATCCAAGCAAACATTTCAAGCTCCACGTTTGATCCTTCTCGAGTCTCCGTCTATGTCCTTTCTCAACCATTTCAAGTTTGGTGCCATTCCGAGAAGGAAGAACGACTGAAGAGATAACCCGATGCATATATATAACCAAATCTTGTTTTTGTCTTCTCGTTCAAGCAAACATTTTAAGTTTGTGTCCTTCTGAGTGTCGTTCCGATAAACATGACCGAAATTTGCGACGTGAGGATTTTTTTTCTATCATCCCCTATAAACTTAAAGAAAACATCAAAAAGGAAACATATTATGTCATTGCATTAAATGTTTTTGTGAGAAACACTGTGAGCACGACACGTAAGCAAAAATGAGAATAGAGCTTTCTCATGCATCTTTGTAAAAACAACCAAGAGTTAATTAAGAAAACTCTTAAAAAATGCTTCTCCTTTAATATATAGGAGATCTGTAACTGGTAGGTTTCTGGATTGGTAGAATGAGACATGTGTCGTCTTTTCTAAACCTACTCTTTATCAGATGGGCTTCATAAAACATAACACAAACATCAAATATGTACAAAAGCCCAAACAAATTTTAAACATGAATAAATGAAACAGTGAGTTTTGTAGAGTGAGACAAGTATCACCTTCTCCTACACCGAATTAGTGACGTGTCCTCACCTAGAGAGAATCAGTCTTTACTTTATGTTATAAGATTTAAGTTGATACCCTTTAGATCAATTTCGCTATCAGACTTACTATTTTTTTTTGGAAATCAGTATTGTTGAGTTTAAAAACTCATGCTTAAAATCAAGATTCATAAAGTTCATATACATAAAAAAAAAGAAGAGTAAAAAATAATTCAATCATTTGAATACCATTACATGATTTTTTTGAACATAACCATTACATCAATTTATCTAACAAAAAAAGAACCATAGAAAAAATATGCAGTTCCATCGAAGTGTTGATAGCGATCATGGAGTTCTTTTAGACATTATCCTCTGTTTTGGAAGTCAAATTTTTCGATGATCCATTTGTTTTTTCTGTATCATTTCGTCAATACAAGAATGTATTAGCATTTTATTAAATAAGTAAGTAATCTATATAGAATGTAAATTATAAGTTACCTTGTCCAATACTTTGAGCCTTTTTTGTTTTGTGCTTCACATAGAAAAAGTATATAACACATATGATGATAATAGTAACCACAATTGCTGCTATTATGATTCCAACAACGGCTGAAACATCCAGTGATCCTACTTTACTCTTATGTTTTCTCTTCTTTGAACCTGCAATGTAATTTGTATAATGAGTGTTCTAAACAAACGCTTAAGAATACTCAATAAAATAAAAATCAATTGAACCAAATTTGTTTAGGTCACAGCTCAAAAAAAAAATACCACTACTCTTGGAAGCTTTATTCACAGCCACTTTTGAGCCAGAGAATAGAACTTGAAGACTTCGAGCTCTCACTAGATCTTCAACATCAAACATCGATGATCCTTGCTGACTCGTGGTCATAGAATATGATTCAACATCGTCTTGTCTATTCAGAGAGAAGCAATATATATTTGTTAATTGTTGTACGCAAGCATACGATACAAGTGAAAGATAGGTCTTTTTTTAACTTACTTAAACAAGACATCTCTTGTGGGATGAGAATAACAGGACGCTAGAGAGAGGGAAGCGAGTACAAGGAGCACGGTAATAAGAAGATTGTAAGCCATTAGAGTTGTGTTTTGCCAATGTGGAAAATATACGAAGAGATATGGAAGAAGACTTTGATTATATATAGTCATTTCTCTATGAGCATATTTGGCGTCTGGTCAGTTATTCTATAAATCAACTTGTAATTATATATACTCAGATAGTTTAGATGTGCGTTGTGGACCATTAGGTAGGCTGTCTATTTTTTCCTTTAAAAAGCTTTTGGCCGTCTGCGTTTGACTAGCATCATAGAGATAAGTTGGGCAATTTTTTTAACTCATCAAGTAGCCATAACATGTAAATATCATTCATCATCATTATGGATCATTAAACAATCCTTGCTCACTCACTCGTAGCCATAACATATGGTTTATCATCGTACTTCCTAGACAAAGAGAAACCGAAACAAATATATTTGTAAGTAACTGGAGACATAGTGTATATATTAAAGAAGTGAGTGTAGGATTTACAGCATCTCTTGTGGAAAGATAATATGCGGAAGTCACATAGACAGAAACGAGGACGAGGTGGACGATGAAAGTTGGAAACCATTAAAGTCGTCGCCTTAAATTTTGTCAACGTGGAATAATACACGATCAAATGTGGAAGAAGACTTTGCTCTAGGTAATAATTAAGTTCATTTACGCGTAAATATGGTCGTACGACATATTGGCGTCTGGTCTTTTATAAAATTACTTGTATAATTATTTTAATACTCCACAGATTTGATTGCGAGCGGTTGTTTAATTATATTAATTTTCTTGAATGGCTTGGGCTGTCTTCGTTGTCTAAATACATTTCTATTATGTTAAAAAGCATATAAAAATGTATAAAACATTATTATTTATTTAATTTTTAGAAAGAGCAAGACAATATTTCCAACAGACTACACAAACTACCTTTTTGTTTGTTGAGTTTGACAGCAACTATACATGTATAACAGTAGACCGCCCCGTAGTCTCTCCTCTTAGACTACATTAAAATCTGGTATGGTTTACAAATGTCCTCCAACATTACATTGTTATCCGATAACGTTTGAAATTAATATAATTTAGTGTTATACGTATACTCAATGTTAATTGTACGTGACTTAACAACCACGGCAGCCACATCAATGATCATCATAGTATTATTTATAAATAAATAGAATATAACAATAGAAAGTTTTCAAGATCCAAACGAGTTTAAGAATAAGCACGTCAAACATTTGTGTCACCACTTGAAAGCTTCCCTGTCGAAGTACTCATGGCAACAATCTTTGTCTTTCCATCCATTCCATAGCCCCCCTGATCTCTAGCTCCCACTTCTCCTATTAAATCATATACATACGTATAATTTACGTAATAACCACACGTTCGCTGCATGTTCTAACTCAGGTGGAAACTCACCGTTTGTACAGTTGTGTCAAATAATTCTAGTATTTTCTTGGCCAAGAAATAATTTTAGTATATATGTAACAAAATAATGAAAGGTAAACTTCGGTGATATTACCTGAGTAGGGTGTGATAGCGGCTGCGTTCATGGCCTTTTGTCTTTTGACACAGACAATCCAGATTCCAATGGCGACCCAAATAAGAAAGAAGAGACCAACAGATAGTTCTATAATCGTCTCAGAACCGCTGTGTGCGCGTCTGCTTCCACCAGTAGTTTGGCAATCGAGAGTGATCCTATTAAACCTGTCCCCACTTTCCGCACTTCGTTGCGTCTGCTCGTCGTACATTTCTTCCCGGCTCGTAGATGAGCCACACCCTGGTTCTCCTATTTCGTGTGATCGCAAGTTAAATGAACTAATTTCAAATTTTCAATTCTATCACATATATAATAAGGTACATGTAACATCTTCTTTCTATGCATCTATAAGTTATTTTGTATATATATATGCATATATTTAAGTGATAGGAGACTACCATCGGTTGATCCAACAAAAGCTATCAGGGCGAAGAGAACCAGAAGAAGGACGGTACGGAACGAGAGCATGGCTGCTCTAGAACATTCGATGATTGATGGGTATTGTTTTAGGCTATAACCAGAGGTATAATATGTGTTCATATATATGTATATACACAAAAACATAATGCGTGCTGTAATGGGATGCAAGTTATCAACTTCTAGTTTTTTATCCATTTTAAAAATCAAATAACTATGAATTTAGCCGTCCCGTGTTTTTGAGTCCTCAAACCAGCCACATTTGTTTCCTAGTTAATGTATGTGACATTTTGTGTTTCGAGAGGTCGAACTCATCCATAAGAAAATATATCCTGATTAATGGATAAGTTGATCTGTTCGTTATACAAAAGCATATGGTGTGTGAAATAATGGAATGCAAGTTATCAACTTTGGCTATTATATTCTTTCTAGATGTAATTATAAATAAGTATTATGAGTTTATACCTTTCTATGCAAACTCAGTCCAAAATTTAATATATTCAAAACTATTCAATTTTTAATGAGTGATACTAGTGTATATTTTCCTAAACTAACTTGCAACTTTAATTATTGTTTCGTTGTTTGTTAGATAAACGCAAAGAGGAGCGTTTTTTTAATATACTTTATAAGGTGTTTATGATTAAATGCAAAAATTTAAAACTGGCACACATATTATCTACTATGAAAAATAAATGCACCACGAATAAAATTGACAAACATTTTATCTACCTGGGCAATAGGGCCAAGAAAGAAATGGGAACATACTCCTTTCCGGGTGTTGCTGTGTTATTGATTTATGTTATTTTTGTGATTTAAAATTTAACTAAATTACATAAAATTAAACTAGTTACAACCCCATGGGAAGAAACTTCTCGATAATCATACTCTAATAACAACCAAATCTGAAATTTCAAATCCTTAAGAAAGGTTATAGATCATTAGCTCAATCTGTTTCTTCCGTTATAATTTACTAAATAAAAAGATCAATCTAATTAAAATGAAAGAGAGACACAAAAAAACTAGATTATGAATGAGAAACATTAAAATTAGCTTCTTTCTGCAAAATAGCAGAGCTATATTTCCTTTTCTTTCATTCAAATTCAACCTGTAGATCTTTTTTTTTTTTTTGTCAACAACCTGTAGATCTTGAAGATAGTTTCTAATACTATTTTTTTCCAAATTGAAAAGCAACTTGTTATATTAATTATAACCAATACTATCTCACCACGTGTGCAAATCAAAGTCTTCAAAGTCTCTGCTTTGACAGCTGGCTCTCAGACATTCTCGTTCAAGTCAAACCCCGTGCGAGTAATTTCCATCAGAAGAAAATCAAAGCATCCACACTCTCCCTCTCGGTGTTGGTGGCCATTGAAATGTTCAACTCGTTGAACGCACTCTCGGAAGACGGCGGCCTAGTGACGATGCCGCCTTGGGTAAACCCGTGACTGCTCCTTGCAATGGTGGTCTCGTTCGGGCTACACTTTGTGATACAGTACGTGCCATTCTTGGCTCAGGTGTTTGGGATAGAGCCGCTGAACTTGAACGAGTGGCTGCTGGTGTTGGCTGTATCGCTTCCGGTGATCTTGATAGATAAAATTCTCAAGTTTGTGGGAAGGTTGACAAGTGGGTAGTACTACTACTACTCTCAACTCGCACTTTGTCCGCTAAGCAAAAGGCGGAGTAAGAATAGATGAAGTAAATAATTATTATTAGAGTCTAGTTTTTTTTAGCTGAAAATTTCACTTCGTTAATTTTCTAAAACGTTTGTTTATGGATTGAGAAACATGCTTCTTACTTGCTTCATGCGTATTTAAACCAAAAAAAAAAGCCGAAATGGAGTATATTTTATATGTTTCAGCCTCATCAAAGGTGATCTTATTGTCTTTTTAAGTTTAGGAAATGCGTTGTAAGGCGGTCGATTGCTTTGTTTTACCGTCTTAGGTGAACTTGAACTTGGGATAAAAAAGTAAATATATTAATTGTTCAATTTAACATTCATATAAGAAATTCTCAGCTAACAACACCTGGATTTACTTTTACTAGTACAGCAAAAAAAAAAAATTCCCAAACTTTCAAAGCCCTAACCCCATCGCCGTAGATTTAACCAACTTCCAGTATAGTATACATTATAAGCTCCGATCAAATCAAATACGAATTTTCTGTACATTTAATCTTTTGTTATGATTAATAATCATTTGTAGATTTGGTCCATATATGTATATACATATACAAAAACATAAAGTAATTTGTGATTTTTTTTTTGAACTTAAAAGGGTTAAACCCGGGTCAATGATGACACAGACCTAACCTCCGGGTGGAAGTACAGCCCACGGATAGACCCTTTCCTGGACATTCAAATGGATCGAAAGCAATAACTCATATCCGTGTGACCGGTTGGGGTTTGAACCCGGGTTCGCCGTATTGGGTTTTTATTTCCCTCGTAATTTGTGATTTAATGGGATGCAAGTCATCAACTTCTAGTATGTTAGCAGGGGATAAGCCACTCTATGAGTTAGGGGTGTACGTGCATCCATACAAATATGGATGCTAAGCATTTTGTAAACAAATTTACTATAACTTTATTAGATAAAGTGGTTAAAATCTTATTGTGCATTCATTATTTACCTAGGTTCAATCTTTTATATATAGTGTTTTATTCTAAAATTAATTGTGCACTTAATTAAAAAGTTTTCTGCATTCGTCCCTGAGTATTTATATACACAATGCAAGATGAGGTTGTGAATTGTATTGTAATCTGGCACTTATATATGAAGTTTGATAGCCGTACCGTCCCGTGAGTGAGTCCTCAAACCAGCCCCAAGGCCCACAACATCTTTTAGGGAATGTAAATATAATGTTTTGTTTTTGAGAGGTTGAACTCATCCATAAGAAAATATACCCAAAATGGAACTGTTGGGGTTGTTCGTTATATAGAGCCGGTTTTGAGGACATACGCATGAAACTTTTTCATGGGGCCTATGATTTTTCTAAAAAAATTAAGGCTTAATTTTCTCTATTCTTGTGTTAATGTATCAATGTATAATTGTTGCCAAGTAGTTAAAAAGCGGTGAAACCTCTTAGAAAACGTAAACACAGTTAATCATATATATTCTTTTATGTTTTTTTTCTTTTTTACAACCTTTTATGTTTTTAATATGTTATGAATGAAAAGGGAAATACCTGATTAAGCAAGTATTTCTTTCTACATTAAATTACACTTTCTTCACAACTCAATTGTCTTTCTTTTCCTACTAACGCTTTATACAAGTTTCAAGAGTAAAACATTGAGAAGAATCAAAACTTTTTTTGAAACACTAAAACTTCATAAACAAGAAGATATAATAGGGTGGAATGCTTTGATGAAATACATCGGTGAGATAAGCTTTTATTGAAAAATCAAAAATAGCAAAAACTTTGATTATGAAAATTAGATGGATAATTTTGTAAAAAAATATAAGAACAAAATTTATTTCTAAGAACTGATATATTTTTATTAGTTTTAAAAATATTATAATATTTTATGATAAATTTAAGTTTCTATAGATATTAGTGGGCCTCAATATTTAATTTTTAATTGGACCCCGGATATCTTAGGACCGGCACTGTCATTATATAAATGCAAAATGGTGTGTGTAAATAATGGAATGCATGTTATCAACTTTGGCTATCTTATTGTTTTAATGCAAAGTAATATGAGCTTATACCTTTCAATGCAGACACAGTCTAGCGTATATTCATTGCAGACTCTTGGTTACAAGTAGGGATGTTAATACGGGTTGGAGGCCCGCGGGCTTGACGGGCAGTTATGTAAACGGGGTGAACCCGTACCCGTTTATGCATTATAACGATTTAACGGGACAATACAGGTATACCCATTAAAGCCCGTTTATAAATGGGCGTAGCTCTAATATAAATGGGCTGCCCGTTTATTTTTTTTTTTCTTTTACAATAAATGAAACGACGCCGTATTAACATTCCTATTCTCATCAAGCTGTCGTCGGTTCTTCTCTCTTTGACTTCGACACCGTCTCACTTTGAATCGAGAAATCTGAGAGATCGAGAGAAGGGTCTCACGCCGTCGTCGGTTTCATCATCCTGAGAAATCGAGAGAAGGGTCTCAGTGTCTCACGCCGTCGTCGGTTTCTTCCTCCTGAGAAATCGAGAGAAGGGTCTCAGTGTCTCACACCGTCATCGGTTACATCGTGAACACTTCACACCGTCATCGGTTACATCGGGTATTGGTTCTCTCTTCTCAGTTTCTTCTGATTTGATTTGATTTTGGTTTGTGTTATGGGTTTCTCTTTTCATTCTGTGTTCTGTGACTCTGTATATCGACGTAATCTTATAATTACAAGTTTGTATTATGGGTTTTTGCGTACTAAGACGTGACGCTGTAGAACATGTGAAACTTTTTAAATGTTGTATCAGATACTCAGGACTCAGGAGTCAGGATGCTAGTTTTATTAATCTGGTTGGAGTATATGTGACGATGATAGTTTGTGTATACGTGTTTTAAGTTTATAATCTTATAATCTTTTACAACAAGCACACTACTTTCTTCTGTCTTATAATTACAAATTTACAAGTTTACAACAAGTTTATATTCATTTTGTTTCGTAGTCTCACCAGATTGTAATTTATTTTCTAGCTAGTCCTTGATTACTAAATGTATGTGTGTTGAATCTTAACATCTCTGTGTATTTTCACTTTTCAGGATGGATTTAGAGAGTCTCAACACAATTGCAGTCCTTGATGCTCAAAGGGAGTACATGGACATGAATGAAGAAGATGCTTTGAATGAGGAAAATGCGATGAGAGAAGGAGAAACAGAAATGCAAGAACCAGAACAAGGTGAGTCAGGTGACACACAAGCTGCTGGAACAACTCAAGCGACACAACCACAAGGTCGACAGCCACGTAAGAGACGTTTAACTTCTAAAGTCTGGGAGCATTTTACATCTGTTGGGGTTGAAAGTGATGGCAAGGAAAGAGGTCAGTGTAACTATTGTGGTAAAAAGCTAGTGATCAATACTAGAACACATGGTACACATCACTTGAGTCGCCATTTAGACACTTGTTCAGAAAAGCCTAGAGCGGTAGATAGGCCTGAATATGATCATCAGATTGATAGAGAGATGACTAGCGAGATCATTATCTATCATGATTTCCCATTTAGATATGCTGAGTATGAGAAGGTTAGAGCTAGGGATTTGTATCTCAATCCGGATTGTAAACCAATATGTAGACAAACTGCTGTGGCTGATGTCTTTAGAAGGTATGAAATAGAAAAGGAAAAGCTTAGGAATGTGTTTGCAAAGCATCAGGGTAGAGTTTGCTTTACTTCAGATTTGTGGGTAGCTCGTCCCACTACCATGGGTTATCTCTGTCTGACTGCCTCGTTCATTGATGATGACTGGAGGTTAAACAATAAGGTCTTAGCCTTCTGCGTTGTGAGGTCACTGGTGTGGAACTTGCTAACACGATCATTGAGTGTTTGAAGGATTGGGGTTTGGAGAAAAAAGTATTCTCTTTCACTCTAGATAATGCGACCAACAATGATAGTATGCTGAGAATACTTAAAGGGCAGCTTCAGATGATGAGTGGCAGTGGTTTGTTATGTGATGGGAAGTTCATGCACGTGCGATGTTGTGCTCACATCCTAAATCTTATAGTGAAAGATGGGTTAGAGTTAGCAAAGAACCTTTTACATGACATTAGGGAAAGTGTCAGGTACGTAAAGGCATCTCCACAAAGGATACAGTCCTTTGCTGCTTGTGTTGAGAGAGCTAGGATCACGGATGGAGCAGGTTTATCCCTTGACGTTTCAACTAGATGGAACTCTACATACCATATGCTAGTCCGGGCATTAAAGTTCAGAGCAGCTTTTGAAAGCTTGGCTTCTTTTGACACCCATTATAAGACGTTGCCTTCAGCCGCTGACTGGAACCGAGGAGCTAAAATATGCGAGCTGTTAAAGCCTTTTAGTGTCATTACTACATATTTTTCAGGCTCTAAGTATCCTACATCAAATGTTTATTTCACTGAGGTGTGGAGGATAGAAAGATTGTTGAAGAAATATGCTCACTGTGATGATGATGGGATAAGAGGAATGATTCAGCCAATGCAAGCTAAATTCAGTAAGTACTGGGAGGATTATAATATGATTCTTGCTATGGGAGCTGTGTTAGATCCTAGAATGAAGATTGAGGTTATTGAAAAAGCTTATGAAGCTGTGGATCCTACTACTGCTATTTTAAAGATCACATCACTTAAGGAAAACTTGGAGAATCTCTACAAAGACTATCAAGCTAGAAAGTGGGCAAGCTCATCAGGTTCTTCATCTTCACAAAATCCATATGAGATAGTCAATGAATCACCACTAGAAGAAGAATATGATAATGTAAGTAAATCTCAATCTTCACTTCAATCTTCTATACTATTGTTATATGATTTTTTTTTAGTTATTGATATGAAGTTTCATTGTATAGGATCTTTTTGAGTTAGAAAGAAGCCTTCCAGCTGGTGTGGACAACCCAAAGTCACATTTAGATATTTATTTAGAGGAGCCAAGAGTAAACAGAAGAAATTATCCAAACTTGGATGTCTTAGGCTTTTGGAAAGAGAATCATCATCGACTGAGTGATTTAGCTGACATGGCAAGGGATTTGCTTACCATTCCTCTCACTACAGTCGCCTCTGAGTCGGCTTTTAGTATTGGTGGTAGAATTTTGACTCCATACCGAAACAGGCTTCTTCCTAAACATGTTCAAGCCTTGCTTTGTGCTCGCAATTGGCTTAGAGGGTTTGCAGAATTTGAAGGTGTCACTGAAGATACTGAAGATACTGAAGAGGTTCAGACATGCCAGTGAAGAGGTAACTTTCTGTTTCTAATAAGAAATATGAGAACTTGGAAGTAGAATTGGTTTCAAGCTGTTAGTAGAATTGTTGTGAAAGTCTGAGTTTTGAAAAATTGTTTTGGCATGGTTTTCTGGTTTTCAGATTACAAGAAGATGGAGGATGATGAATTTGTTTTGAAAGATTGTTTTGGCATGGTTTCCTGGTTTTCAGATTACAAGAAGATGGAGAATGATGAAGTTGTTTTGAAAGATTGTTTTGAGATTAAAGGAGGAGGATGTAGTTGTTTCTATCTTGTTTTAAATATGTATCATATTTGTACTGGTTTTCAGAAAACAAGTCATGTACTTGAAGTTGGTTTGCACTTAAAGTTATCAACATAAATTTGAACTTACGTATATGTGTTGCTTTTTTTGAACTTAAACTGAGTTTTTGACATAACATTATGTGTTGCATTTTTTTTTCTTTGTTTTAAAATTAAAATTGCATTTAAAATAGGTTTCTAAGAAGTTTGCACAACATTATATCATAAGATAATTAAGGACAACATAATTACAAAAAAATATAAGGTTAAAAGTCATTAAAAATTAATGGAACTGCAATAAGAAAAAAATAAATAAATGGGCTCACGGGCCTAAACGGGTATCATAATTGCAAACGGGCTTCAGTTAAACGGGTTCTAACGGGCAGGACTTTAAACGGGTATTTTTTAATGGGTTCCAAACGGGCCGGGCTTTAAACGGGCAGAGTCTAAACGGGTACGGGCCGCCCGTATTAACATCCCTAGTTACAAGTTACAAATCGTCTCCTTTTGACTTCTCAAGCTTTTCAGTTTTCAGACTATACATTCCGATATCTTCAGATCAAAATCCAATCCAATCCAATCTTACATCCTGTTTTACCTATAGTGTGTCCTCAGCCCACGCACGAAAATTTTGGCATTTGGGCCAAAAAATGAATCCATTCCCGTAGACACAATGTCAACTTGGGTCTAGAATTTTTTCTTTTTTTAGCAACACTTGGCTCTGGAACTGATAACCAAAGAAATCTGAAAAGATTAAATCTCTATAATAAAAAGGAACGATGTTTTGACCAAGTAAAGGGATCAATCTAGTTAAAATGAATGAGAAACATTTAAATTAGATTTCTTATGCAAAACAGTAGAGATATGTTTTTTTTTTGATGACCCAGGTCACCGGTTCGCTAATTGGACGACCGACTATCCACCCGAAGGCGGTCCTGGACGCTGCGCCCCGCATGTTAAATTTGCGCAGTGGCCGGGGTTCGAAGCTGGGTGGTGGGTGCCTCAGCCGAGGTTCCTTTACCACCAGGCTACGAAGCCCAGTTGAGATATGTTTCTTTGGCTGTTGGGAAAAGGAGAGAATGCTCACTCGCGATAGGCTAAGATCTTGGGGACTCATGGTTCCTCCAGACTGTTTGCTCTGTGGTCATGCGGCAGAGACGACACATCACTTATTCTTTGGCTGTCAGTTTTCATTGCGGTATGGAATGCTATGTCATCACGTCTTCGGCTACCTTTCCCATCTTCCTTGGAAGATATTATTCTGTGGCTGATCTCCTGTCCGGTTGATAAAAAGATTTAGGGCCGTTCTGAAGTTGGTTTTCCAGGCAGCAGTCTACTTTATATGGAGAAATGAATTCTCGGCTCCATGCGAATGAGAGTAATTTAAATGGAATAGATATACTAATAATATTTAAAACATCTAAAATTACTCTCATCCTCATTCATTTCATTTCTCCATATAAAGTAAAACTGTATATATCCACTTCAGAACGGCCCTAAATCTTTTTAAAACATCTAAAAATAAAACTGTATATATCCACAGTTATATATGTATACATTAATGTCAATATATAATAATCCTAGTAATATGCATATGAAACTATTGGAATAGATATACTAATAATATTTAAAACATCTAAAATTACTCTCATCCTCATTCATTTCATTTCTCCATATAAATGAATTCTCGGCTCCATGCGGGTGCACACAAACCGGTTACTCAGATAGTGAAAGAAGTTCAGCTTCAAATTCGAGCAAAGCTCCTCGGTCTTATATCTCCATTTGGTTTGATCGATTTCAAGTTTGAAGGAAGGTTCTCAAATCCCGCTTCACACAAGTTTCACCTTTATATCCGATTGTTGTACTAGTTTTCTTCTTTTTAAAATGTTTGTAAACTCTTGCCCTGTTGGGCTTTATTTTGAATTGGTATCTCGTTTGGAGAGGAAAAAAATAGAGATATGTTTCCTATATATATAGTTTTTATGTATTCAACATTGATGGCTAGATATTGTTAAAACATATGGTTTTTTCTTTATGTAATGGTATTAATTTGCATTCAAATTCAACTTGGCAAATTAGGAAGACAATTTATGATATCTTCCAGCATCGGCGAGGTTGCATCAATATTTTTGACAGCTGCTCTTGGTATGTATGTGGGAGTAGCAACGGTGGGAGTATTTATCATATGGTACGCATTACGCAAAGAGCAGCTTCATCATAGACTAGACCCAAGACGGTCGATCACGGTCATGTGAGCTATTCACAGCTAGCTAATTGAGGTCAATGCTTTTCGTGGGAAGGCTTCAAAGTCTCTCCTCTCACACTGGCTCCCAAACATTCTCGTTCGATTAAAACCCGTGCGGGTATTACCATCAGGGGAAAATCAAAGCATCCACACTCTCCCTCTCGGTGAATTAATAGTTGAAGAATTTGGTTATGCTTTGGAATTGCTGGACGGGTGATTTGATTTGGGTTATTAAGCTCAGATTACAGATCATAGCAATGCTTGTATTGAAATCAAACTTTTTGCAATGCTTCAAGTACTTATTGTCCAACGACACATGAACAAACTAGAAAACTTGTTGCATTTCTCATGGATAACAAGAGATTAACAGAAATCATATTATTCAATCCAACTTCCATTTAAGATTTTCTCAGCTAATACAGTAAGACCGCACTGATTAACGACGAGAGACAACTAAACTCCTGGATTCTACTATTACTAATCAAGTTTCACAACGCAGAAATTCCCAAATTTTTCGAAACCCTAATCCCAAATCTTTAACCGCCGAACCCGTAGAGAGTGCGTCCTTGCCTCTTCAAAGCATAAACCACATCCATGGCGGTGACGGTCTTCCTCCTGGCGTGCTCCGTGTAGGTAACAGCGTCGCGGATGACATTCTCGAGAAAGATCTTGAGGACTCCTCTGGTCTCCTCGTAAATCAGACCGCTTATACGCTTGACACCACCTCTACGAGCAAGACGACGAATGGCAGGCTTGGTGATACCTTGGATGTTATCTCTAAGCACCTTCCTGTGCCTCTTCGCTCCTCCCTTTCCCAATCCCTTTCCTCCCTTTCCTCTTCCTGACATCTTCTCCTCACAAGTTTTTCTATACGTTTAGAAATAATAAAATGCGGCGGAGAGGACTGCAAATGAGATTGGCGATGTTAATTGACCATAGGTGAATGTCTGTGTTTATATAATCAGAGCCGATCCGCGTACTTTTCATTACAGCCGTCTGTTATTTGATCTGACGGCTGTTACATCGTTGAAAATACTAGACGGATCGATGACGTGGATTTTTTTTTGCAATTAGAAATAACTAAAACTAACAAACTTTAATGGGCCCGTAATAAGCTCATGAACTACCCAAAGTTTGTACTGGGCCTCAGATATTCCATCTCCGTAAACCTGTACCCTCGACTCGAGAAAGGGTTTTCATTAATCTTCCTTTCTCACCTGTGGCCGTGATCGTCGCCGTCCCTGTTTTTAATCTCCGGTGACTTCTTATTTTCTTCTGCTGTGATTGACGTCGCTTGTGTAACTATTTTCGTCATTTTATTAGTACTTTTTTTTGGTTATATACGCATCTCATTTTCTGATAATGATAATTGGTAGGTCGGATTATATATAAACGCGAGCTGTTGTTACAAATGTTTATCACGAGATCTATCGGGAGGAGGTTCTTAGCGGTGGCTGCATCTGCGAGATCGGAGTCCACTACTGCAGCAGCTGCCTCCACTGTCAGGACTGCGACAAACCCTCTGGAAGAGTTCTTTGAGTTCGACAGAAGCCAGGACGAAGATAAACGTCCTGTCTACGGTGCGTTTCTATGTCATTTAGTGGTGTGTTGATTGAATGCATTGTTGTCTATGGTGCTATGCAATTAGCAAATTTGATATGTTTTTTATAGCTTAGTAATAATCTACTAAGTTTGGATTGTTCATAGTAGATTAAGGATTGTTTGTTTTGTTTTGTTTTGTTTTGTTCATAGTGTGTTAATGAATGTTTGTCTGTGGTTCTATGAAATTAGCAAATGTGAAGTGTGGATTGTTCATGATATGTTTCTTTTGTTTTGTTTTGTTTTGTGTTTGTGGTTAGGTCGAGGTTGGAAAGCTTCAGAACTGAGGCTCAAGTCATGGGATGATCTGCAGAAGCTGTGGTACGTTCTCCTCAAAGAGAAAAACATGTTGATGACTCAGCGTCAGATGCTTCAAGCCCAAAACATGATGTTCCCTAACCCTGAACGCATTCCAAAGGTAAACAGTTTACATTATTGACGAATGTTTCTGAAAGGAAATGTGAATCTTTCTTTAAAAAGAAAATGGTTTTTTGAGTATTCTCCATTGTTGATCAACTTTATGTGCATGTAAATATAGGTGAGGAGATCAATGTGCCGGATAAAGCATGTTCTGACAGAGAGAGCAATTGAAGAACCTGATCCTAGAAGATCAGCTGAGATGAAGAGAATGGTCAATGCTATGTGATCATCGTCTCTTGTGCTTCTTTTCGCAACCAACCCATTTAGAGTCAATGAGTGTTTGGGACTTTTGTGTCTGGCAGTAAAAATGTTTGTTCGGGTAGGCTTTATTATGCACGTACGTTTCTTGTAAAACCATGATTGGTGTTTATTTCAGGACACATGTTGATCAGTTGATTCAGAGCTTTTGTCTTGGAATATATAATCCAGAGAGCAAATAAAATGTTATTTTCATCAGCTATTACACTTTTGACTTCACTAACTTAGGCAATAGATTTATGTAAGAAAATTGTTGTAAAGTGTAAACAGTAAAATGGTTCCTCCTCAACTCAAAATTGTAGAGATTTAGTAACTCTAAAAATTCAAACACTTATAGGACTTTAAACATAAAATATAAGTTGGGCCCATAATAAATTATATATTGGGCCTTTCAATATTCAGTGGACGAAAGCCCTTCAAGTCTTCTCCATAAACCCTTGTCCGGGCAAAAGAGTGTTTGTAATTGATTTTTCCTTCTCCGTGTGGCCGTGACCTCTCTCTACCGTCTCCCTTCTGCAGCTCGCGACCGTCTCCGTCAAGCTCTCTTTTTTCCTGTGAGTTCCTATTTCTTCCTTTCTCTCTTCCACCTTGAGTTAGTTGATCTCATGGTCACTGAGAGAGTTGCGAACCAGCTTCAGTTTATTTAATACACGGTCTTGTGTTGTTGGATTGGATGTTCTTTGTTCTATGCAAAATCTCTGTCTACAGAAGTTTAATTTATTTTCGTACTCACTCATTGATTTAATGTGTATGTTTATCGGATGGTAGGTTTGGTTTTAAAAGGTTACTTTCTCTGAACATTTAGGTTTAACTTTTTTTTTGTGTGTTCGCAGTGTTGTCATCTTCTGGCTGTTTCTCGAACAATTATGATGGAGGAGATTAAAAAACCGGGTCTTGTCGAAACAATAAAGAGGTGAGTTATGCTTATTCCATCATTAAAAAAAAAGATCACAAAAACAGTTCTTTGTTTAGCCAGAAGAAACTAGGATGAAGAAGCAATCACCACAGTTATTATGTGTTAAGATATGATATGCTTCCCGTTTTTGACTGGTCTCGTTTTGTTATTTTTGACACGGGTCTCTCAGAGAAGCTCCACAGCTAGCATCCGTGTTGAGAGAAATGAAAGAAGGCCTCGATGTGGTTAGGAGCAAAGTTGAGGCTCTGACTGCTAAGGTACCTACATCGTTTTTTTTTGTTTCGTCTGTGAGGAGTAGTTTTAGTTTGGTATAAGTAGAGTTGATGGCTTTAGTTTTCTCCTTTTTTTAGAATTTAATCAAAGTGTTGTCTATTTACCCTTCAAAGATACAATGCTGCTCAGGCTGATTCATGTTCAACGACATCCTGATTTTCTTGTTATTTTTCTTGGCAAATGATAGGTAAAAGCAGACAGTTATCCAACAGCGGATGGGATGAGTTATCTGGAGGCAAAGCATCTGTTACTTCTAAGTTACTGCCAGTGTCTCGTATATTATCTCCTAAGGAAGGCCAAAGGATTCTCTATCGATGGCCATCCTGTCGTAAGGAGCCTTGTAGAGATACGAATGTTTCTAGAAAAGGTTTTTGCCTTCTCTTCTTTTTTTCTACTTTCTCCCTACCAACATAGAGTTAAATCATTTATCTCCTTTTATCTTTTTTTGAATAGATTCGTCCCATAGACAAAAAGCTTCAGTACCAAATTCAAAAGCTCACCACAGCCGGTGTGTCTGCGGCTGAACAAACCCTCTCCGAGGGAAAGGAAGGCCAACAACAATCTGAAGATGTTTCTAACTATAAGCCCAAGCCAGACTTGCTTGCTGACAAAATGGCTCAGGATGATGAAGCAATGGTAAAAGCCTTATTATCCAACCTCCACTTCTGAAGATATTTGATTTATTATTTTCTTTTTTTCATCAACCCTTTCTGCGTATGTAAAATGTAGGATGGAGTTTATAGGCCTCCTAAGTTTGCTCCTATGTCTATGGACGACAAGACGTCGAAACAGGAGAGAAATGCCGCCAGAAAAGAGAAGCACTTTTTAAGACAAGCCACTGAGAACACATACATGAAAGATGTGTTGGACGACCTCGAGGGCAGGCCTGAAGAGGTAGTGGGTTTGAATGAAAATACTACTTTGGCATTTGATATGCGTAGCGGTTTTTAATTTGTGTGTGTGTGAATATTATATAAAACAGATCATAGACTATGATGGGGCTGAGAGTAGGGAACAGAGGAAGTTCATGGCACGGTATGAAAGACAACAAGAGGTTGAAGAAGAACTCTTTGTCCGAGCACCTCGCACTAAGGAGGATAAGAAGAGAGAGAAGCGCTTGAAGACACGCAATGGGTACGTTTCCGCTTTTGGACTTAAACTGAAGTCTGATGTTTTTGATTTAATCTTTGGTGAGATGCTCGCAGGTTGCAAGGACTTACCGAGAGTTTTGACGACGAGTTCAAGTTCTTGGATGAAGACGGTGAAAAATCATCATCAGGCTTTAGTGGCAGTGGCCGTAGAAATGGAGGAAAATCCAAAAGAAGAAAGGTAAGTGAATTCTCTTTTTATAACTTTCTCTCCAAGTAATATATGGTAACTTATTAGTTGATTTGCTAGTCTCTCTCAAATGCGTTTAACAATGTCTTCTTATTCATTGTTTTCTTTTTGCAGACGAGGCATTGATATGAATGGATGCATACACTCCCCTAGACACACATCACTCTGTTGCTACACTGTCGTTTTACTTTGTGATTGTATTGAGATTTTTTGTTTAATGTGAGAGAACACACACGGTCAAACACAGAAACGGTTGCAGTAATATTCGGAAAGACTCTTTCTCTTTTGCTATATTTAGATCATTTCAGCAGAAACTTCATTTTCATTTAAATAAGTGAATGTAACAAAAAAAAAATCTGATTGGAGTTTTAAGAAAAAACAATCCAAGCCATGGGAAACAGCTCAAGCTCAAACACCAATCTAAGCAACCCTAAGAACAGACTTCTAGAAGAACATCATCACCACGACAAGCTCAAGCTCCACAACACTACTTCACGTGTCTCTTTCCTCCGATCTCCACTGCCATGGCTCTTCATGTTCCTCTTTCTCCTCCCGTTGATTCTCATCTCTACCACAGGAGGAGGCGGACGCAAGACTTGCAGCCCAACCTATCCTCACCTGTCCATCAAAGACCAAACAAACTCTTCCTCTCTTGTTGTCAAAGACCCTGAGGAACAAGAAGTAGAAGAAGAAGAAGACGACGATGTCCCCCCACGTGTTCCTTCTCTCTACCCTCGCAGGCCAAGGATTTTCAACACGACGCTCGATCACGTTGTGTTCGGTATCGCCGCGTCTTCTGTTCTGTGGGAGACGAGGAAAGAGTACATCAAGTCGTGGTGGCGACCTGGTAAGACACGTGGCGTCGTCTGGATCGACAAGAAAGTCCGAACTTACCGTAACGAACCTCTCCCCCAGATCAGAATCTCTCAGGACACCTCACGTTTCCGGTGCTTAATTGCTTACTCTAATTACCACTTTAACGTGTTCAACAAGAACCCTTGTTTCAAATCAAGAAATCACTTGCTTGCCCCCACTACCTTATAAAACCTAACGTCTTTGACAAGAAACCATTTTTCAAATCAATAAATCATTTTTCAATTCAGTAAATCATCGAATCAAGAAATCACTGCTTGCCCACTACCTTATAACCTAACGTGTTTGACAAGAAACCATTTTTTCAAATCAGTAAATAATTTTTCAAATCAATAAATCTTTTTTTTGGGTGTTACTTTAGATACACGCATCCGGTGGGAGATAGATCAGCGGTGAGAATATCGAGGGTAGTGACCGAGACGCTACGATTAGGGCTCAAAGGAGTACGGTGGTTTGTGATGGGAGACGACGATACGGTGTTTGTGGTGGACAATGTGGTGAACGTGTTGTCGAAGTACGACCACACTCAGTTCTATTACGTTGGCAGCTCATCGGAGGCTCACGTTCAGAACATCTTCTTTTCGTACTCCATGGCATTTGGAGGCGGTGGTTTTGCTATTAGCTACGCTTTGGCTGTTGAGCTCTCGAAAATGCAGGACCGTTGCATCCAACGGTACCCTGGTCTTTACGGCAGTGATGATCGCATCCAAGCTTGTATGACTGAGCTCGGTGTACCACTAACCAAAGAGCCTGGCTTCCACCAGGTAAACTAATTATATCTATTATCTTCTCTTTTTTAGAGTGTGATTGGTTACATAGGGACTAAAATGGTGAAAATTAAAGTGGAACGTAGAGGTATGAAAAATAATAAATTTGGAGTAAACTTTTCAATTTCACAAAAAGGTAGAAAAAGATTTACTGTAGTTTTGCTGTTTTCTCATCTTTTAGAGTAAACATCTTAAATAAATTTTCAATTAATTGGTTAAAATCAGAGTAGATGAAATAAATTTTCACTTATTTTATTTTTCTCTAATTATATGTCATACAGTCACACTCTTAATTAAGAGGATTTTCTTCAATCGAATGTTAGTATGAAAAGTGGTCTTTTTATGTGCAAGTGAAGAGTTAATTAGTATAATTTAAAAAAAAAAATCAAAAAGAATCAAATTTTAGAAAATAAATAGATATATAAAATAGGATCTAAATTTTTTATATTTTAGATTTATTTATAAATGTATTATTTATAATCTCAAAATAAAAGTTACACATATATAAATGAAGATATTAATTTAAAATTACATTATTAATTCCTGCCTGAATGTTCGGTTACTGGATGTATGCAGTATGATGTTTATGGTGACCTGTTGGGGCTATTAGGAGCCCATCCAGTGGCTCCTTTAGTGACACTCCACCACATCGACGTAGTGCAACCTATATTCCCTAAGATGAAACGCTCACGTGCCCTCCGACACCTCATGTCATCAGCAGAACTCGACTCAGCCAGTATATTCCAGCAGTCAATTTGCTACGACCAGAGCCGTTTCTGGTCCATCTCTGTGTCATGGGGCTTCTCCGTTCAGATAATCCGAGGCATCATCTCCCCTCGTGAGCTTGAGATGCCTTCGAGAACATTCCTCAACTGGTTCAGAAGGGCTGACTACATTGGCTACGCGTTCAACACGAGACCCGTGTCTAGACATCCGTGTCAGAGACCGTTCGTGTTTTACGTGAACTCGGCTAAGTACGACGAAGGACGTCGCCAAGTGATTGGATACTATAATTTGGACAAGACGAGACGGTTTCCTGGATGCAGATGGAGGCTGGATTCGCCTGGAAAGATCGATTCCGTCGTCGTTTTGAAGCGACCTGATCCACTCCGGTGGCACAAGGTAGGTCCAAAACTATATTTACACATCAATATATTTATATCCATCAGTTTCAGTCATATACCGGTTTGGTTTAAACTAGTTCATTGACTGAAAACCGACTTGGTGTTAGATAATAAACCGGTTTGGCTATATATCAATTTAAGTTATACCGGTTTCGTTTAGGCTACTCCAACCCGGATATTGATCATAGTTTCTAACAATAGCTAGTAGAACCGGCTTGGTTCCACAACCATATATCAATTTCAGCTACACCGGTTTCGATTAGGCTACTCCAAACCGGATACTGATTATAGTTTTTAACGATAGCTAGTAGAACCGTCCGTTTTAGACTATAAACCGGTTTGGCTAACGTGTTTAATTTATATCATAAAACCCTGTGAAGCAGTCGCCTAGGAGAGATTGTTGCAGAGTGTTGCCGAGTCGGAGAAACACAACGATGTATATTTGGGTCGGAAACTGCGCAGACGGAGAGATCAGTGAGCTCGAACATCCTAAGCAGTAGTAACGTTCAAATTCTATACGTTGTGTATTTTATTCAAATGGATTTTGCAGGTTTCTTGAAAACATTTATGTATTATTGTTCACAACACATTTTCATCTTTAAGACTATCGATTTTACTATTTTCTTTTTATAGCATATGCTTTGGATTGTTCAAGACAAAATTCTAAGTATATTTACAACGTTTGCCATTTTATCATATCATGGTTTAATCTGAAAATATATGTATATATATATATATGTCCCAAAACAAAATGGCTTTGTTCTACAGAAAAAGGAAGCATGCTACATATACATACATCCACGAATGAGATGTTAAAAATGTGACTTCGTTTGGTTTTTATATTTATATATATCATCCACCCATTATCTTGGTGAATCCAAAAAGAAAAAACAAAACTAGATTTGATTTATTTTTTTTACCATTCACTTCCTATGAAGACCCTTCAGATTCGGTTTCTTTGACAAGATCCGGTCTTTTCTCATCATTATCTCTGCGAAAAGAACCGTTCCTCCTCCTGCTGCTGCTGGGACTATTCGGATCATACTTTGAAGACGCTAAGAAGTTGAGAGCTAAGACCACGTCAGATACAACAGGTCTCATGCTCGGCTGCTCTTGTACGCACATAGCTGAGATCGCAAGGGCTTGGTACAGTCCTCTCACAGGGTATTGTCCTTGGAGCAACGGATCAACCATCTTCGGAAAGTTCTTCCTGTCTTTAAACAACGGTCGTGCCTGTAAGAAAGGAACAAAATTAGTGTTGTTGTCTCAGCTAAGATTAGCCCATGCGGTCCCGAACCGACCAAGCCAAACCGAACTGAAATTTTAGGTTAGTTGTTTTTGTCCAATATATATATATAAACTCGAGAATAACCAAACCAACCGAAATAACAGAAATAACCAAATTTATCCAAAATAACTGTTTTTTTTCAAAGAAAGTTATACAGAATTATTTGAGAAATAAAAGTGAAACCAAAATTGACCGATAACAGAACCGAAAAATAATTAGGTTAATTTCGAAACTATTTTTCAAAATTTCGGTTAACCAAAAAACCGGTTTGGTTTGGGAAAACCAAAAAAGCAGAGCTAGCAAAGATCATTGAGAGAAGAACCATACCCATCCGACCAAATTCTGATCTTTACGCGCTTTCGTATTATCAATCGCCTTCCTCCCAGTGATGAGCTCTAGGAGGACTACTCCAAAGCTGTATATATCGGATTTAAACGTGAGCTGACCCGTCATAGCGTAGTCAGGAGCACAGTATCCGTACGTTCCCATAACTCTCGTCGAGACGTGGGTTTTATCCCCGCTCGGTCCGACTTTAGCCAACCCGAAGTCCGATAGTTTGGGTTGATAGTCTTCCCCAAGCAATATATTCGAACATTTGAGGTCACGGTAGATCACGGGAGGTTTCATTCTATCGTGAAGATACTCTAGACCTCTCGCTGCACCCGCTGCTATTTTCATCCTTGTGTTCCAATCAAGTGGTTTTTTACCAGGAGGAAGATCTGCAAAACAGTAAAAAATAACAATATAGAAAATTACTTCTTTTTTCTTTTGAATTACAATAAAAACATGTTACAACAGTGTGCTTACTTTTCTATTTTCTCTATACAAAAACTTTCAAAATTAAACTACTTCCACTTTAAGTAACAAAATTAAACTGTACTTCCACTTCCACTTTAAATTAAAGTAACAAATCCAATATAGAAAAGAGAGTAACATAACATTTACCGTGTAGATGATCTTCGAGAGATCCTAGCGGCATGTACTCGTAGACCAATAGTCTCTGATCCCCCTCAGCGCAAAACCCAATGAGCTTCACGAGATTAGGATGGTCAGCGAGGCTTAGCGTCAAGACCTCGACCACGAACTCCCTGATTCCTTGAGCCCCGTTACGATCAAGCTGCTTGATTGCAACAACCTAAGGCAGAACGAATTGTTTAATAACTCTGACAAAAACAGCTACACTTAGTTCAATAAAAGATACCTGATTTAGTTTCTCTATCGTTCCCTTGAAGACTTTACCAAAACCTCCTTCGCCAAGAAAACAATCGGATCTGAAGTTCCCAGTGGCGGCTGCAAGCTCTTGGAATGTAAAAGTCTGTGCTTTCTTCCCTGTGGTGGCTTGGTCGTTTAGATTCAAACCCTTGACGTCAAGAGCTAACTGATCCTCCTTCTCCTTAACAACAACAACATCATTGTTTACATCTCGATATGGACTGACTTTTGTCGAATCTACACAACATATGACAAAGAATCAATTTAATCAGTTAATTATCATGTTAATTAACCATAAATAAATAAATAAGGCAAGAATATAAACCAACTGAAGATAATATTACACATAGGCAACAATAACAACAATAAAAACCCAAACTTTGACATGTGTCTCATTTAGGACAAGACAAAACCTAACTCGAAATGAAATCTCACTTATATGGAAAACAGTACACATGCATCAAAAATTCTCCAGAGAGAATCAAACCATAAAAATAGCCACACCCAATGTAACAGATACAGAGAAACAGAAGCAAACGAGATAACTTTGAGCAGCGATTAATGTAGAAATCACTCTGTACCTGAAGAACAGGGTTGTGACTGATCGTCTCTCTTATCGTTTGTTCCACCGACGTGCTTCTTGTTTTTCACAGTATCGTTGTATTTATCTCTGTTCGTCTCCGATCGTTTGCTCGATCTCTTACCGCATCCAAAACAACCCATCAAGAGCAATTATCTTGTTATTTTGTTTGATCTTTAATCTCACTCTTCCTCGTCGGAGAATCAGAAACACAAACTCAACACGGGAAAATCTCAAAAACAGAGACAAATGAAGAATTACGAAAAAGGAAGGAGAGAGAGAGAGAGAGAGAGGAAGAAAAGAGAGGAGCTTTAGTGACAAACAGAGAAAGCTTAATTCTTTGTCTTTTTGATATATTTATCGTAAGATAAAACGTAATATTATCGTCTACGGCAAGGTCTATCGTACGTTAAAACATTCTTTTAATCAATAAAAGCCACGTCGAGAAAAATGTTTCGTTCGAAGAGAACGTATCAGGAGGCGCCACGTAATAGATGTAATATATTAGGCTTGGTCAACTTCGAGTTTGTCATCTTACGACCGGCTGATCGAAACAGGCACCGTCGATCTGACGTGGCGGCTGGTTAATGGAGCTATGGATTTTTGGGTGATTTATTTATGTCACTTCTTTTGATTTAATGTTTTTGATAGTACTACTGGGACCAACTCGTGTGATACTAGTCATTCTATAGTGCTTTCAATCAAATTCATCCACACTTTCACAGTTTCTTTTTGGTAAAATTCAAAATCAAACTAGTGTGTTTTATTTTAACTTTATATAGATCATATCAAATCTTGAGTGGATTAAACTATTTTTAAAAAAATATGTATTCATTTATTTATGGATGATAGAACATTTTTCTAATAGCTGTCACCTATCGGCTATCGCCTTATGAGTGACGTCGGGTGTATGAACGGCGGCCAATTACTCACCGTTTGATTTATTTTTTTAAGATGGATTAGAAACAAAATGACGTCGGTGTGGGTCCTATGTTTTAAATCCACGCGCTTTGTTGTCCTAACCTTTAGTTTTGGTTCCCTTCGGTTGGTTCAAATCTCACCAGAAAGACTTTTTTTAATTAATGGGACACAGGCAGGCATGCATGCAGAGGCCTTTTTGTTTTAAATGGTTCCACCAGTGGTGATTAACGACGACGCGTTTCAGCTGCTGGCTATGTTACGAGGAGCCATTAAACGCCATATTCAAAGGGAAATGCGACACGTGTATGTGATATTAATGTTCGTTTAGAGCAGTTTAGTTTAATCTCATTTAATTAGGCTTTAGTTAGGCTACAACGATAACAGCTCCCTCGGTAAAATATTGAAATTCTGTTGACGTTCGAGCCATTTGAGACATTAATGAGACAGATGATCTTTTGCTGGCAAACATTTTGTTTAAAATTTTACCTTTTTCTATAATTTTTTTTGTCAAAACATAAAAACAAACCGTGTCTACGTTAGAGGCTTAGAGCTATTTACATTTTCACCTATATCCAGCGAACGAACGTAAAGCATACATTGTCATATTCTACTACTCCACACAAACTATTGTTTATACGGAACCCGTGATCAAATCTGTGGATATTTAAAGTAATCAAGACGTTTGCTTTAACATTTGATATTGAGGCTCCGAATGGTAACTGCGGTTTAAGCGATACGGGACAAGCGGTTCAACTGCAGTGCAGTTTTTACAGTTATAAAAACGTATAGATATATGATATGTGTAGAGATTGTTGTTACTGTTAATTGTGGTGCGGGGCAACGCGGGGCGAAACATTCAAAGCCTGAGTTTTTAGTTTCCGCAGCCTCCACACTTCTGATGAGGACTGAGGAGGCATTACTGCATTAGTCTCGTCCACTGTTTCTCTTAAAATATAATTAAATCTTCTTAAAGTTCGGATTGTAAATTAAAACAAAAGCTCTTAAATTAACTTATGTATTGCAATCGAGTATCGCTCGCTCACTAAACCAAATACATTCCTCTAAGTTGATTTTAATATTTCTAGGAATCAAGAGACGTTCTTTACCATCAACATTAAGCACGGAAACGTGAGGTTCACCTCATTGTTTCGGATGCCGGGAATCTCCATGATGTCTCTAGAGTAGCTAGCTCTCAAAGGAACTTCTCCATGACGTCTCGTCCATGCTTTAAACGACGTAGAGATGCATTTTTTTTTGTGAAATAAATTATTGTGTTCCCTAAATTATATCTTAGTTAACTCGTCACTTCGACTCAAACCTAATAACGTTTGCCAATAAGTTGCCTTAATAGTTACCTTAACATCCCCTGCACAAGACTACTGTTTATATTGCAGACACTATGAGCAGCGTTAACACTATCCACTCTATCATTTCCAATGGTTATAGTTAGAGATACCAAAAGCATTACCTTTCATCTTTTACCGTGACACTACTTATTACATCTTATAATGAGATTATATAAGATGGAAATTGAAATAATATAATAACAAATCAATTATATAATGGTTTCTGAGGGTGGATTTAAGTTGCTACCGTGTGGCGTTTGATTTTGGTTTATATGATTACGAATTCCAACTAAAAATGACGAATTCCAACTAAAAATGCTAATTTACATGTATGCTCGTACAATTTTGTAATATATATACATCAGTATATCATGTATCGTATAATATATGTATATGCTTTTCTCCTTGCTCTTATATAACGACGTAGTTGTTTTTCTCGTGAAAGTAGATATTAACATTCAAGATAACTTGCCAAACCAACATTTTCGTTTTGTTTAGAATACTCAAGACAAAAGATGGTATATGATTTATTGTCTTTATCCCTCACACATATACAACAACACCCATTGATAAGTTGATACGAAAACAACATAATTAAATACGCCTGCCAATCTCTGTGTAGGTTAAAAAATAAACGATATTAGTTTAATCAGCTCCCTAACTGCAATTGTATTGGTCCAGCATACTCTTGTCAATTCCTCTTTTTTATTAAAAACAGAATTGTATAAATATCTCAGATTTTCAATCAACGTTTTGTGTGAAAATAAGTTTAGATTAGGCTGGTACTTCGATCTAGTTGCTTTCTTCATGTGTTTAAAACATTAAAGAAGATAAGTTTAAATCAGAAGTTGGTTTGACAGCTCGAATTAGTTAATCAAGAAAGGAACATATAAGCTTTTTGTAAAAACGTACTAGATTATGACTCGTCCTTGAAAGGACGGATACTTTTTGTTGTTTTTTTCAATATAAATATTGATAATTCTTCGTTTTAATTATATAAATTGTTACATGATCAATTTTCAATTATGCGAGTTTGTTATAGTGTATACAGTATGACGAAATTTAAAATGCGTCATACAGTCATTTTATGTTTGTAAATAAGTTAAACTATAGTTGTATCCAAAATTCGTACTTGAGCTAATATATAATTTTAAAAGAATTATAAATTATATAAAATATTGCTAAACATATAAAATGGCCAATAATATTTTTGTTCAAGTCTTGTTCCTGTGTAGTTACAAAAGTCAATTTCTATTATAAAACTTTTAAAATTATTACAGACTTTAATTTAAGTTATTGATATTAAAAAATTATGGAATATGAAATTGATTATATGAAAACATAAAAAATTAATTAATTAACAAATTTTGATCATAGCTAATTTATTTAGAAACGTGGGCTAGATTCTGATCCGTTCTTGAATGGACGAGTATTTTTTTGTTGTTTTTTCAATATAAAGATTGATATTTTTCGTTTTAACTATATAATATGTGACATGATCAAATTACAATTATGCAGATTTGTTATAGTGTGTACAATATGACAAAATTTAAAATGCGTCACACAATCGTTTTATATTTGTAAATAAGTTAAACAATAGTTGTATCTGAAATTCGTACTTAGGATATTATATAATTTAAAAAAAATTATAAATTATATAAAATATTGCTAAATCTATAAAGTGACCAATAGTATTTTTGATTAAGTCTTTTCTTTGTGTAGTTACAAAATTTAAATTTCTAATATCAACTTTTAAAATGATTGCAAATTTTAATTTCTGTTATTGATATTTAAAAAGTTTATGGGATATGAAATTGATTATATAAAAACATAGATCATTTAATTAGGCCATATTGAAATATGCCATAAAACCAAAAGACCACTATACCATTAATGAATTTTATTTTTAATCATCTCATTAATAATAATTTTGGAAAATGTAATATTTCATTAAGGGTATAAATCAGGAATGTTTCTGATTTAATAGTATTGATGGTTCTACAGAGATAATGCTTATTAATTATTTGGAACCAGCACTCGTAAAACTAAGACGTGTTTGGCTTTTTGTAGCTAGTAACAGGGTTTAGTTTAAAAATGATTTCACGTTTATTCACACACCAAAAATATATTTACATATGAAATGATGTTGACTTGCTTGGTCCGGTTTCAATTTGTATATTGTATTCAAGACCACCAAATAGTATAGTCAGCTACAATATTACTTTCTGGAATAGTTTGACATAAAACACATTAAAAAAAATCGAGCTAGTTGCATGAACGACTACGAAAGTTTGATAAACCAGCTATGCAGCTTTGTTTTTGGGCAAATCTTTGCTCAAAAAAAGGAACGTAGAACAAATCATGCAATTAAGGACCAATGGTAGCAATATATGTTTTCCTTGTTTTGTTAGAACTCACTGTTAACTGAAATAGTGCAAACATGAAGTCATAATGAAACTGGTAAATGTAAAGCAGTACCAACACTAGTTCTGTTAATTAAAACACTAGATTGAATATTATATATATAATTCCACCTACGAGGTGACTGTACACATGAATTTTCTTATGAGTTGTTTCTTTCTTGAATTTGGTGAAAGTAGATCGATTAGGCTGATTATGGCCGATTTAGCTTGGTCTTTGAATAAATCGGCCGGTATGGAATCATTTGTAGATATATTCTATGCTAGCTCATACAAAAAAAACGTCTTACATATATATGTTCAATGCTAATTCACACGTTAGAACAAAACAAATCTAAATTCTCCACATCTATAATTCTTTTGAACTTTGATGATATTTAATAAATGTTTATATATCAAATTAAATAAAATACAAACGTAAGCTCTGAAAAAATGATGTTTCCCCATGGTTTCTACTTTCTGTAGGGAAAATGGAATAGTCAGAAAACTTGTGTTTGTCGTGTACTTGCTGTGCTTGTCGTCACCAAAAAAAACATAAACACATAATAAGCTTCACTTATTTCTCACAGCTTCCAATATCATATGGTATGGTGTTCAAGCGTCTTAATTAAATCGTGGGAGACTACTTATATTCTGTAGGGCTGCTTCAAACGCTTACTCCACTTTCACATACCAGTTAAAACATCTTGTTAGTATTTCATATTTAGCTTACAGCACATTTCCATGTACGGCATCCAAAGACAAATGGAGCAACGGGATGCAATGGTGATGCGTTTGGAAGGATCGAAAACAAGCATGCCGCGTTGGGAAATGTCAGGGAAATTCTCTGAATGACTGTGTTTTGAATACGTGGGAGTTGCTTTACGTACTTTCGAGCATTTTGGCTTCTCAAGTAAACAAGATCAGGCTTCTAGTGAACATCAGAGCTAACATTTAATACAAACATACACAAAAATTAGTTGGATTTGGATTTCATGTATTTGCCTCATTGCTAAGTTTCAGCCGCTGAGCAATGTATACATATTCGAACCTCTCTGTCTGGTGGCTCGATTTATGTTTCAATTTGATATCGTGCTTAGGAATGTGAACTCGAAAATTCAACTTTGTATGTACATGTGATTTATCAAACAAACGGGATCAGTCAAGAAGATATTACATTATTTTTTTTTGAATGTTAAAATTTATTCAGTCCAAAAAACCCTTTGTCATATTAACAATAAATCCAGAAAAAATTGTAATCTATTTTTCAAAAGTTAAAAAAATTCTATACTCGAGTGACTGATCTTGTAGAGAACCAGTATTGCAACCCTTCGCCATCCTATTATCTCCTGCCCTTTGAATAGAAAGAAACCTGTTCCTAACTCCTCTATCAATCCTTTTGATCATCTTGATTAGTGGCAGTGATGTTTCACCATGTCTTCTAATATTTCTTTCCATCCATAGCCCATGTATAGCGGCTTGGAATGTGAAAACTTAGAAATCTCAGAAAATAATCTTTTGTATTTCTCCAACTCAAGTTCATGAATTACAACGCTTTACAATTTATAGTATCTGTGAGGAAAACCCTAGGAGAGCTCACATGCCATCGTTTGACAAGTGGCTTACTTACAACCGTCAAAACTCTCACTAGACAAACTTTCAAAACTATTGTGGAGGACCACATCTCCAGCTGTGTTCTTCAGACCTTCAACCGTACAACTCTGTCGTTTCTCATTTGATATATAAACGTTGTTTCCCGCTTGAGATATTGATGGGCCTTTAATGATATCTCGGCCCAACTGTGTGGTTAATGCTAGATTCACCATAAAGCCCATCTGTCCTCCTTCTCTTCTATCGTTCTGCTTCTCTGAACTTACACTCCCCCTCAAACTTGGGATGGGTAGAGTCCCAACACCAAGTTTGGAGCGCAACGCAGTGAATGCACGCCGAGAGAGAGACTTCGTAAATATGTCTGCCAACTGAGACTCAGCAGAGATATGACGCACCTCAATCAAGCCCAACGCAACACGCTCCCTGATGTAATGATAGTCCACTTCGATATGCTTCGATCGACCATGAAACTTCGGATTTGCAGAAAGGTGAACAGCTGAGAGATTGTCACAATATAACAATGCTGGATCATCCTGACTTATGCGCAGATCACGAAGAATATAACAAATCCAAGTCAACTCCGATGCTGTCTGAGCCAAGGCTCGATACTCAGCCTCGGTTGAAGAACGAGAGACTGTTGGCTGGCGTTTAGCAGACCAAGAGACCAGATTTTTACCGAGAAATGTGCAGAATCCAGTGGTAGATCGGCGAGTCTCTTGACAGCCCGCCCAATCGCTGTCGCTATAGGCATTCAGAGACAGGGAACTGTCTTTGCGCAAATGAAGACCAAGCGAGGTTGTGCCACGAACATAGCGAAGGATGCGCTTAAGCATTGTAAAATCGGTGAGGGTTGGAGCGTGCATACGCTGACAGACAAAGTTCACCGCAAATTGAATGTCTGGTCGAGTAAGTGTCAGGTATTGAAGGCGACCAGCTAGGCTTCGGAAGTAAGACGGATCAGAGAAGAGTTCCTTATCATGAAAAGCAGCATCAAGACGAGAAGGCAGAGGAGTTACTGCAGGGTTAGCACCAGCCATACCAGCCTCGACAAGAACTTCCTCTGCATACTTGGCTTGATCAAGGAACATTCCTGCATCAGTATACTGTACTTGTATCCCAAGAAAGTAGTTCAGGAGACCCAAATCTTTCATGGAGAACTTACAGCTTAACTCAGAAATCATCTGTTCCACCATTGTCACTGAGCTTCCAGTGATCAAAACGTCATCAACATAGAGAAGGAGCACCATTGTCTGTCCACTATGATGATAGACAAAGAGTGATGGATCCGCTGGACTACACTTAAATCCATACTCAAGAAGAAAGGAAGTAAACTTGTTGAACCAAGCACGAGGTGCCTGTTTCAGACCATACAAGGCCTTGTTGAGTCTGCAAACATGGTGAGGGAATTCAGAGTTTACAAAACCAGGGGGCTGTTCAACAAATACCTCTTCCTGTAACTCACCCTGTAGAAAAGCATTTTTAACATCTAGTTGTCGAACTGCCCAGCCTTTCGCTACAGCAACACTGAGCACTACTCTGATGGTCGAAGTCCTCACCACTGGACTATAAGTCTCGAGAAAATCAATTCCTTCCTCTTGATCATAACCTCGTGCAACTAACCGAGCCTTAAGTTGTCTGATAGTCCCATCAGGATTCCGTTTTATAGTAAAAATCCAACGGCAACCAAGAACATTCATCTCTGGACGACGAGGCACAAGAGTCATAGTCCCATTCTGCTGCTGTGCTGACATCTCATCACCCATGGCTGCAGTCCAACCGGGATGCTTCAAAGCTGAAGCGACGGTTTTTGGTACTGCAGGGACCTCTGTTCTCGTAACTAGAGCATAACGGGGATTAGGTTTACTGATCCCACTCTGAAGTCTTGTTCTCATGGGATGCGTACGAATTGCAGAAGATGATGGAGGATCTTCTAAAGGAGGTCGAGATTCAATCAGGGGCTCTAGAGAGACAGTATCTGGAGGAGGTCTCTCCAAAGTATCTGAGACAGGAGGATGATGTTCTGTTTCCACAGGAGGAGTAGGGACTGAAGGTAAGAAACATGGAGGGTCCGGAGCAGCTTGCCATGCCTTGAGAAGGGGTGTAGAATACTGTTCCACATAGTCTTTGTAGCGATCAGAAAAAGGAAAACATTCTTCATCAAAAATAGCATGTCTCGTAATATAGATGCGACCAGTTGGAGGATATAAGCAACGGTATCCCTTGTATTGAGCATGATAGCCAAGGAAAATACACTGGAGCGATCGAGGATCAAACTTATGTGTACCGTATGGTCTCAAGCAAGGGTAGCAAGCGGCTCCAAAGACACGAAGGTGAGAGTACTCAGGCTTGCATTTATGTAACAGCTCATAGGGTGTTTTGAACTTAATGGCGGAAGAAGGAAGAAGATTACTGATATAGTTAGCTGTAAAGTAAGCTTCAACCCAGTATTTGAATGGCGTTTTGCTCTGAAACATCATCGCCAATGCAAGCTCTGTAAGATGTCGGTGTTTTCTTTCTGCCAGTCCGTTTTGCTGTGGGGTCGACGGACAGGACAACTGATGGTGAATACCATGACGAGACAAATGAGTACGTAGAGCATGATTAACAAACTCACCTCCTCCATCACTTTGAAACACTTTGATCTTGGTGGAAAATTGATTTTCTACTTGAGCTTGAAAAGCAACAAACACTTGGTAGAAATCAGATTTTGCTTTTAAAGGAAATAACCAAGCAAATCTAGAATAATCATCCACAAGAATAGCATAATATTTGAATCCTTGATTAGATACAATAGGAGAAGGTCCCCATAGATCACAATGGATTCGATCAAGTGGTCCCAAAGCAGTAGAAACAGAATCAAAAAACGGTAGCTTAGAGCTCTTCCCCATTTGGCAAGGCTCACAAATGGAGGTAGTTTTGCTCTTATGAATAGATATTTCCTTGCTGGTGTTGAGATGTTGAAGAACCTGTTGATTTGCATGCCCAAGACGCCTATGCCACACAGAGTCACTCACTGTCACCTGCCTATTGGAGTAGTAGGCAAGAAAATCTGAGTTCTTCAACACATATAGATTCTTAGTTCGTGGTCCTTTGGTCACCACCCTCTGAGTTTTTAAATCAATCACATAAACCCATTTAGCATCAAAGAAAATCCCACAAGGATAGTCATCACACAGCTTAGAAATTGACAATAAGGATTTCTGTATGTCTGGACAAACCAAAACATCTGAGAGAGGAATATTACCTTGAGGAGTGGTAATGACCGTAGAACCAACATGGGTAATAGGCAACTGATTCCCATTACCTACCTGAACAGTTTCTGAACCGTTGTAAGGAGTAGACTGTTGCAGCGAAGCTGGAGAAGCTGTGATGTGAGCTGTAGCTCCTGAATCAGGAAGCCATTCGTTACCAGCGAAGTCAGACACTTGAAGTGCAGCTAGAGCCTTTGGCACATCGTCACTCTGATAGGCATTATCAAAACGATTATAACACTTGAGAGCTGTATGACCTACACGTCCACATATCTGACACACCGGACGATTGTTTCCTGAGGAAGAAGATTGATTCCAGCCAGTGGTGTTCACCTGTTGAGAAAATCCTCGTCCCCGTGTGTTGTAGCCACCACCTCTTCCTCTGTTACCACCGCGAGATGAGTTACCTCCTCTGCCTCGTTGATTGTTGTTGTAATACTCGGAGCGCTGAGTCTGGAAGGCAGTGAACGGAGTAACATCAGCTGGTGATTCATACGACTGGAGGCGTGTATGAAAGCCGGTAACTTCAGACACAACATCACTGAAGGACGGTGGAGGGAACCTTGACATAGAGCTTTGAACAACGGTAGAGATAGGATCATATTCTCTGGTTAACCCATTCAAGAAGGTGAATATCTTCATAGATTCATCCACCGGTTTCCCAATGGAACTCAACTGATCACACAAAGCTCGAAACTCCCGGACGTAGACTAGAAAATCCTTCCCTCGAGTGGTGAGAAGCTGAAGGCGACGGCGAAGATCAAACTCACGAGCGACAGAGCTCTTGTTGAAATTGTCGGCTAAAGAAACCCAGACCTCGTGAGAGGTAGACAACATGTGGACATAACCAAGGACTTCCTCAGTCAGTGTACCAAAGATCCAAGACTTGACAAGTTGATCTGAACATTTCCAAGCTTCAAACAAAGGATTCGGAGTGATGACAGGTACCTCATTGACAATATTTGTAACTGTCTCAGCGGGAGCTTCAACTTGACCGGTGACAAAACCCAACAACTTTTGACTGCTGAGGAGAGCTTCTACTTGTGTCTTCCATAGGAGATAGTTAGTCTCACTTAGCTTTAGAGTAACAGAACTTGTGACATGAAGGCCTGTTGGAAACGGGTATGGATCGTTTGCTTCTGCCATTACAGCAACCTGTTAAGGTTATCAAAGCTCTGATACCATGTGAAAACTTAGAAATCTCAGAAAATAATCTTTTGTATTTCTCCAACTCAAGTTCATGAATTACAACGCTTTACAATTTATAGTATCTGTGAGGAAAACCCTAGGAGAGCTCACATGCCATCGTTTGACAAGTGGCTTACTTACAACCGTCAAAACTCTCACTAGACAAACTTTCAAAACTATTGTGGAGGACCACATCTCCAGCTGTGTTCTTCAGACCTTCAACCGTACAACTCTGTCGTTTCTCATTTGATATATAAACGTTGTTTCCCGCTTGAGATATTGATGGGCCTTTAATGATATCTCGGCCCAACTGTGTGGTTAATGCTAGATTCACCATAAAGCCCATCTGTCCTCCTTCTCTTCTATCGTTCTGCTTCTCTGAACTTACATGGAACACATACTTCAAAGTGAAAGTCTTGATAGTATTCTGACTTGTGGATACCAGAGGAACTATTTCCGACCAGACACTTGTGTAGTTATCCCCCATAAGACCTCTCACCAGATTTCCCCAAATTTCTCTACTGAATATCTACATTCGAAAAAATATGACTTCTTGTTTCCAATGACTCATCACAGAAAGAAGATGCTGTATTTGCATTTCATCCAAGAATATATATTACATTATCCGATTATCGTGATCCATGTTGTAAAGAAGCTTGATCTCTCTCGATCTTGGAGAGTTCTCGCAGCATCAACTCCGTTGTCAAACGCGTTTTTATCTTCTTTGTAGAAGCCTCTCCGTTTGTCACACAATAGCAGTTAGAAACAAAAGAAATAAAGAACTACACGCCTAACACGCCTAGTAGAATATTACGCAAGAACTCTACGTTGGAGGAAAAACACTTATTACCCTGCCAAGTAGAATATTAGAACTCATAGTTAAAAGACTTATAAGAATATACCATAGGCACCTCAAACGACGAGTTGTTAACTATGAGGAATGTATTTTGAAGACAGCTCGAAAATGTTACTGATATCTCATGATTTTAAAGAGTTTTAGATTCACATTTTAGCTTATTATGATCATTCTAGATTGCATTTAAGTCTTTATATTGCATTTGCATACATAATTGCATAAACAGGGGTTGGAATGCACAATCAGAAGTTTTGGTTCGAAATCATGGACTAAATTGAACTAAATGGAAGTGTTGGGGTCGATCCGTAAATTGACAAAAGCTCAGGGACCGATGTTGAAAATACTTCACAAATCACCATTGGAGCTTACGATGGAGTTCTTCGATCTGTTTCTCGCCGGATCGGGGGATAACGATGGCGAGTTGGCTTGCCACGGAGCTGTTTACGGCGGAGAGGAGACGACCTGGCTTGAGAATCCGTGGTGGAGGACGACGGCTAAGGCTGGGCTGACGTCGACGTGTGGTTTCAGATTGTAGCGGAGGAGAGCTCGACGAGGAAGACAGAGCGACGACGGTTCCTGACGGCAACGATGAGCACAGGCATACGGTGGAGCTGAGCATAGCGAGGAGAGAATCTGTTATGACGAGAAATCATGTGGTGATGGTTTCGATTCAGTCCCGTGTTTGAACCACGAAGAAGATGAAGTCCGAGCTCGACACAGAGCGACCTTGGGCAGCGAGGAAGATGAACCGCTGGGAACGGAGCGAGCTCGAGCACAGCGAGGTCATGAGGTCGCTCGGCAAATACATCATCAAACATCAAGCATCGGAGCGACCTAGTACAGCGAGGTAGCGAAGTCGCTCCGGAGAAGGCAAGAAGCGATTTATAAATGTTGACTGGTTTAGTCCGGTTTAATCATGGTTTGTGGGATTAAACCCGCTCGAGTTTGGCATCACACACACATATATATATATATATATAGATATATATATATATATATATATATAAAAGAAATTATTTCTTCACATTATATTTTGTTTCTCTTTTTCATAAATATGATTAGCCTTGAATCTCACATAGATTTAAGGTTTTTCATGAAGAGCAGAGAGTATAAATATTTTAGATTCATGGGTTAGGATGATTAAAGGTGATTAAGGATATATTTATCTTGTTCTTTGCTTGTTGATTGATCTTAATGCTATTTTAATCTTGATCATAATAAAATAGAGCTTTAGGCATTTCTCACTCAAAATGTGTATGTTGAAATGTCCGAACCAAATCTTCAAAGCTTTTAGTTTACTTTACCAAGGACACTTGTTGTTAAAGAAGCTAATATTGCTAGTAGACACATTCCTAATTATTGCTTTAATAATATTCAACCAAAAACATTTGATGTTTGAGTTATTTTAGCAAATGAGCATTCATCTAAACATAGAGCTTGCTTAGTGTTGTGTTTAGGCATAAGGTAATAGATTAATCTTGATCACCCAAGATCAAATCCTTAGTCCTGTGGATCCATCCTTAGCATTTGATTGAGTTCTTGCACTTGTTTTTTGATTGGATTTGAGATCACTTTGTTTATATTTTTAGGAGCTTAGCTTGTCGCAAATCATTCATCTCTTGTTTGCTTAGATTAGGAAAGCTTGTGTATTTTTGGTGTTATAAATCTCTATTTCTCTGTGGTTCGACAACCTTTTTATACAATCATTTGAATTGTGAGCCTTGAAAACTCCCACCATCAGTTACCCTGCCTAGTACGTTGTACATATCATATCTACTGTTGTATGTCAAATTCCTCCATCTTCCATCTCGTATCTAAAAACTCGGATCAAGTTAAATTAAAGATAAAAGTAACTAACTATAACTATTAAAAGGAACATTTTTAAGCTCCTGTGAGCGTCCACATCAGCGTAAAATCATTCTTCGAAAAGATGTCACGTGATGTTATTATTTTTTTTCTTATAATTGTCTATTGCCATTTAATATAAAAAATATGTAAATAAATTCGAAATTATAATAAGAAAATATATTTTTTTTGTCGACATAATAAGAAAATCTTATTATATAAAGCTTAGTTTTCAAAGTTACTAATTAACACGATTGCGACACACGGCAATTCATCATTTAAGATTGTGACATGTGTCCAGAAAAAAATATCCAAAAAAATATATTTTTTCTACTCTCAGAATGCTAATTTTCTTTTATTAAAATCATAATCAAAAAGGTTAAAAAGGTCAAAAACGAAAAAAAAAATATTTTAATTAATTAATAATATATTAAAATCAAATGATTTTTCAAGAACTATTTCAAAACCGAATTGTAATTATCTTTTTCAAAATATTTTTTTTTGACAACATCGAATGAAACTAAGCTACGATATCCTTTTCAAAATATAAACCTAAAAAAAATGGAAAAGACTATTTTATGTTAATTTTCCTTTATAATAAAGAAAATATAATTGAAAAAAATATATTTTCTTTTTATAATATTTATACTCTCATAATGCTAATTTTCTTTCATTCAAATCAAATTAAAAAGGTCAAAACGAAAAAAAATTAGTTAGTAATTATCCTTTTAAATTAAATAAAAAGTGTCAAACACATATTAAAATTAATTTTCCTTTATTCAAATCCTAATTAAAAATATCATAATCCAAGAACAACTATGATTATTCACATCTATATATATAGAACTAAGGTCTCTCATATTTTATCACCAAACATAATTATTGGTTCAAGAAAAATTTAAGGTGAAGTTCAGTATTCTTTTCTTCTTATAAAGTTATGATTGATCGTTGTCATGCTTCTTAGTTCTGTTTTTTTAACGAAACTTCTGAGTTCTGTCATGTAGCAATACATTTAAATTTATTGACACCACACCATAACATCGCTGTCGCAAAAACATCGCTGTTACATAGCAATACGTTTTAGTTTCACTATTATAGTTTCTTAGGTGTGTTTGTCCTATTATTATTTACATAGAAATATGTTTTAATAGCAATACATTTTATTATTTCCTAACTGAAGTTATAATTTAATTTGTTACCAGAAATTATCAAGAAATGATGGCTTCAGAAAATTATTTAACGTTAGATCAGTTAAATAAAAAATGTCATTATCGTCGAACCGTGATACTTCTTACTAGAAAGTGAGAAGCAAGAAATTTAAGCAAAAATAATGAACTTATAGGATTGAATTTTCTCCTACTTGATGAGAAGGTAAATATTTTTATTTTATTATTTTTTAATCTTTTATAGTTTTATTTTTTATAAAATATATAGTTTTGTTATCTTATTAATTTGTTTATTATATAGGAAAATACTATTCAAGTTTGTGTACAACGTTCTCTAATTGAAAAGTTTGTAGATGAATTACATGAAGGAGCCGTTATTGAAATCTGCAATTTTAATATGCAAGATTGCAAAAACTACAAAGTCTCAGATCATCAGAAACTAAACCATTGTTGCTTGAAACATCCTATTAGAGTGAGCAAACCAATAAGACAGACGGTTAAGAACAAACAAAGCTTATACTTTACATCCATACAATCTGGCATAAATAATTTCTATAAGAAAAACTTACAATGTGACGAATGAATTTGAAGTTTCTTTTGAGTAATGAGCTACAAAGTTCGAAGACTTATTTCTGAAACATCAAGGTCAGTGAGTGTAAGGATCAAGCAAGAATATTGAGAATGTTTTTATTAACAGCACCAAGGATTCATATAAGAAGAATAGTCTACTCACAAATTGAAGATTTGCAAATGGAGAGATCTGTAAGTTTTGGCCGGACAATTGGTACCCTGGAGGTGTAATAGAGGAGTTAGCAACTGGTGGAAGACAAACTCGGTTAGGCATTAGGCGAAATACTTCAATTGCTTAGCTTTATGAAGATAGCTCATGGCTCCTGCCTTTTCCTCGCTCCGAAGAAAAGGTCAACATAGTGGCTTTGCTTACTAACATTAAGTTCACAAGTGATCCTGACAAGAGGATCACATAGTAACATGAGAAGCCGCAAATGAAGAATAGACGATAAAAACAGAAGGTTCAGTGTACATAAGCTTTACTTGCTTTCAGCCTAAACTCAAACTAAAAAGATGAGCTTTTTATTGGATCAAAAACAAATAGCTTTTACACTTTACCCTGAGTTTGATTCCAAAACAGAGATCATGAATGGCTGCAGACGCGTCTCGCGATCGTAATACAGATTGCACAGGACTCAGTCGTAGCGTAGCGACATCTTCGAGTTAGGGATTTGGAATTGGAAACGGAGGTCCCAGTTTCAGGCGAGGTGGTTGTCGGAGACGGCGAAGTTGTAGACATAGAGGTTGAGGTAGACTTTTGAGATGGGGACGGAGAAGATGAAGAAGACTAAGAGATAAACCAGTTCCTACGGTGAAAGCAAGAAATGTATTAACCAAATGGAAAAAAACAATTGGTTTTAGGACAGGGACATGCATTGAATTAAGAGCTAAAGAAAGTCTATGATGTTGTCTTCAACTTAATTGGTTTGATTAAACTTTTAAATTCTTTGTATTTTGGTTTATTCATATTTCCTTACATTGAGCTTGATTTGAATTTTTGAGAATAGCTCTTTTCTCTAACTTTATATATAAATTTGCTAATAATTCACTTCACTTATGTACCGTGATTGTTAAAATAGAAGTACTAACCAAAACTTATGTGAGTAAAATAATTCTTATTCCTTGAATAATTTTCACGTAATATAGACAAAATCATACAATAAATTTAAAACATTAATCAAAACCCGTGCAACGCACGGATCCATATCTAGTATATAATACAGAAAAATAATGATAACACATTTTTACATTTAGCTTTTCAAAAAGTTAAATAAATAAACTTGAAAATGAAAATTCAAAAATATATAAAAATATATAAATAATGTACGAAATATAAGTAAATGTAAACTTAAACTTTTAGATATATAATATACAAAATAATAATAAGTAATTACACAATTATAATATAAGTAAATATGAATTTAAATATATAATATATGAAAAATAATTATAAGTAAATACACAACTTAAAAAAATGGAAATGCCACATTAAAAAGAAGTAAAAAAAAATTAATACTACATTAAACAAAAAAAGTTGTATTGTTTCACATAAAACAAATAATAAGTAAATAAAAAATAAAAAATGGAAATACTACATTAAACATTAAAATAAAAAATATGTAAATAAACTCGAAATTAGAATAAGAAAAAATATATTTTTTTGTCGACATAATAAGAAAATATATAATATAACAAAATAATAATAACACATTTTTAAATTTAGCTTTACAAAAAGTTAAATAAATAAACTTGAAAATATATAAAAAATATATAAATAATATACGAAATATAAGTAAATGTAAACTTAAACTTTTAGATATATAATAACAAAATAATAATAAGTAATTACACAATTAGAATATAAGTAAATATGAATTTAAATATTTAAATATATAATATATGAAAAATAATTATAAGTAAATACACAACTTAAAAAATGGAAATGCCACATTAAAAATAAAAAAACATTAATACTACATTAAACAAAAAAAAATTGTATTGTTTCACATAAAACAAATAATAAGTAAATACACAAAAAAAAATGGAAATACTACATTAAACATATACCTTAGAATGTAAAAATTAAATATATGTAAATATACATTTAAATATGTAAAATATCATATACAAAAAAATAATGATAAGTAAGTACACATTTAAAAAATGAAAATACTACATTAAAAAGTAAGATACAATATAAAAAATGTAAATACTACCTTAAACAAAAAAAGAAAAATTTATCGTTTTACATCAAACAAATCCCTATAAAAGCCATTATTCCAGCGACATAAAAATCCCAACCGCTCTGAGCTGTCTCATCGCTTTAGACTCTCCTGACGAGCAAGAAGTTTCTTCGGTCTGACCATTGAGACCGTTAATGTCGACGTCTGATCTCTCCTCCTTAGACGCTCTCTCTTTAGCTGAGTATCTCTACATTATATTTATGTTAGTTCCTGGTTATCACTTTCAAGAACTATGCACA
This sequence comes from Hirschfeldia incana, assembly GCA_026261945.1. Lineage (NCBI taxonomy): Eukaryota > Viridiplantae > Streptophyta > Magnoliopsida > Brassicales > Brassicaceae > Hirschfeldia > Hirschfeldia incana. The sequence continues at coordinate 1,037,913 of JABCMI010000028.1, read as the reverse complement.
TTCGTTTGTATGGTTCAATCCCTGAAGTTGCAGCTTTCGAATAATGTTTCAATGACTTTTCTTCACTTTCCTGGCTCTGTATTTGGCAGGAGCTGGGAATCACCTTGGGCAGCAAAGTCATGGCTTCTGGGCCAATTCAGAGCTCTGTAGTAATACACTCAACAATTGTTTCAACCAGTTAGATGTTCAAGAGGACATGTTTTACAAGTTTGCATAGTGCATCATCACAACTTATCCTTGATTCGACCCTCTGTATCAGTGTGTTTGACGGATAAGCCAACCGCCTTCACTCAAAACTCAAACAGAAATCAAAGAGAAAAAATGGCGTTTTTGTTAATAATATTTTGAGAGTGTTGTGTTTTCAAATCTGGGAATCATCTGATACTTATTGATGAATGCTTATTCTATAGGGAAAGAGGAGATGAGAAATCCATCTTCGAACTCGCTTCTTGATATGATTCTTTCTGATCGCTCTTGTTAAATTAGTTGGCTTCGATCTTCTCGACGGTTCCTCCAACATCATCGCTGCAGTTTCACCCTGTTCCATCCTTGGTGTCTACAACCCCTACGAATCCAACATCTCGACGTTTCCTGCAACAATGTTCATTATGTTGTTGAGCTACTGCTGTGTGTCCCTTGCTACTTTGGTCAGAAGAACAGATATGTATAGTAAACGCACGACAACATGGGCACAACTTGCTAGCAGCCGGCTACTGTAAGTACTCGAGCTCAGTCATCTTTGTTCTACTCTAGGAAAGACGTCTGCAATGTACGGAGAGTTTGTCCTCACGCAAGAGAACATTAAGATCTCCAGAGCCTGTAAAATATACTCTTTCAACATTGATGATCTAAAGGACCCTGGTCCAAGTGGGAAATCTTACTCGGAAAAATACATTGGAAGTTTGGTCGGAGATTTCCACAGGACTGTTGTACAGTGGGATTTACAGGTGCTGCCAAGAGTAAAAATGGAATGCTTAGACTTTTGTATGAGTGTGCGTCGTAGAGTTTCATGTTGAACATGATTGAGGAAAATGGTCATATGACCACCAGAGAGTACTAGATATTCAACCGACCAAGGTAATTCAAACACACATTTCATGTTTAATTTATTACAGTAGCTTATATCCAAAGTTTGGGTGTCATCAGACAAAAATAATCATAGGAATTCCTGACAGATACATCAATGGGTTCCGCTTTACAACGGAAGCAAATAACAAGTGAAGATGCTGGAGAAGTACTTGGCTTGAGTCATGTACCAAACATAAGTCCTTAGATTTCTACTCTAAGCCATTTTCTAACTACATGGTACATCTCCAGTTCCCTCTGCATAACTGATGAAAAGTTCTATTTTATTATATGTGTCAGTATAGACATATCCGATGTTGCATAGAGCCAAAATTAAGTTAAATTTATAGTGCTAAGTAAGGAGAAGTCACATGTTGTATTTCTAAGATTTATGATTTTTAGTTCTGTAACTATTATTGTATTTGCGAGATCAATGCACTGACTCCGATTATAGTTATAAAACAAAGAATCACATCCCATTACTATGTTTTCCGAAATTCCCCATTACTATTTCGTTTAGGATTGATGAAGGTAAAAGCATAAGAATCCTGAACCAATTTTAAATAATTGTTACACAGAAAGAACATAATATACTCTTTAGAAATCCACACTAAATATACATTATTATAGATAATCTTGATAAAAAAATTACAGCCTAACATAAATCAACGGTCTATTCATCATAAACCATTAACTCAAAAAAAAAACCAAACACTTCTAAATAAATGGTTCTTTAAGATTATATTACAAGAAATAAAGAAAATCAATAACTCAAACTCATCATCTATAAGACATAGCTATATTACCTTACGTTGCTTTTCACTTTGAATTTACACAAATAACCAAAGAATGAATAACAAACCACTTATGAGTTCTCACACCAAAATTTGTGACAAAAAAAAGAGTTCTCACACCAAACAAAATTTTTGGGAGAAAATCCCCAGCTCACACTCAAAATCCGGATCCACATGCCCAACACACAACAATCTATCATTGATTTCAAGCTACCATCTATCACTGACAATCAAGGTAATTTTAATGACTCAATAAGGATAGGGCAGTCATCTATAATTCAGCACTATTATAATTTATAAGAGGCTTCTAATGTTTCAATTTTCAGTTTCGTTTGCATCATGTCTTCGATTTTTGTTTTAATTTTTAATAATAAAAATGAATTTTTGAGAACGTCCACAGCAGCAAAAAAAAATTCACTCAAAAAATGCCACGTGACATTACTATAAAAATATAAAATAAATAATAAGTAAATATATAATATAAGGAAAAATAAACAATAACTAAATATACAATACTTCCTCCGTCTCATAATATATGTCATTTTAACTTCTTTTTTTTATTATAAAAAATGTCACTTTACAATTTCAATGAAAATTATATTTACTTTCAGTTGAAAATTAATTGAAAAATGCATTACTTTTAAAAATAAATTGCTCAGAGAGATATAATTAATAACAGCTTACATATATCTATACCAGTTGTGTGAAAAATGTAAAATTGACACTTATTTAGAAATAGATGGAGTATAAGAAACATAAATATTACATTAAATATATATCGTAATATTATCATTTGATATAAAAACAAGAAAAATAGAATAAGTAAATATACAATATAAGAAAAAGAGTAAAATTAAACATTTATTTCAGAAATGTAAATTAAAATAAATAATAAGTAAATATACAATATAAGTAATATAATTATTAAGTCAAACATTTAACGTAATATTAGAATAAGTAAATGTACAATACAATAAAAATAAATAATAATCAAATATACAATAGAAGAAATATAAATTTACAGTTTTATAGTTTTGCTAAGAATTTGTTTTACAAATTTCACATATAATCAAACCATTTTTTCAAAATGAAAACAAATTGCCCCGGACGTAGTCCGGGTTAACCCCTAGTGAGAAGAAAAAAAGAAGAAGTTTAGCTGTTAGCTGTTGCTAAGATAACATTTTGCTTTTGGTGGCCCAAATTACGACGAAGCCTTTTTATCTAATCACTACGATAATTTTTAGAAAAATATATTTATTTAATCACTATGATGATTTTGGGATTTTTAGAAAAATAGATTAGTCTATCTAAATATATATTATGTTTTATTTAAATTAACTATGAAATTGATTAGTAATACATAAAAGATATTATCTATTCTTTCTTTAGAAAAAGTACAATATAATTACATAATATTTTCCGTGCTCATGCACATGCATAAATATTTATAAACTAAATAAATTATAAGAATTTCTTGATATTTACTTTAGTTTTATTAATTTATAATTTGCTTTGCAATTTATATTAATAATATTATATTAATTTAATTATACATATGATTTTAGATATTTTATATCTAATTAGTTTTGTTGTTTTTCATAGTCGATTTAGTTATCTTTTGGACATATTGAATTTCTTCTGTTTCTTTTAATTCAACAATAATATTTTTTATTCTAAATATGTTATTATTTTTAATAATTTTTTATTCGCATTTAGGTTGATTTTTATCTTAGATATATAAGAATATTTTAGTAATATTATGTATAACTTAAGATATATTGTGGTTAGAATGACATACAAAATAAACTAAAGTATCTTTTCCAAAACAAATAAATTAATATAATATTAATATTATAAAGTCTCATGCATATATATAAATTTACAAAAGAACTAAATTGTAACAGTGAGTTAATATTTTATTTTTCATTTGTTCATATGTTTTAAGTCATCCTGTAATTTAAATTTATAAAATAAGTAAACTTTTCTTATATAATTATATATTCTTATAAAGTAAATAAATTATCTATTTTTATTGTAGTTTAATCTAAGGTTTTAGATATAAGCAAAATTAGTCAAGTCACTCATGTTGTAGTTATTTGATCAAAAGATGTTTATTGTTAAACTTTTTTAAAAGTTTTTTCTTATATCTTTTAAAGTATGCAGTAAAAATGTGTTTGTTTTTGAGAAATTATGTTATATAAGTAAAATATAATTTTTATTTTTTCTGTAATTGTAAGATATTATACATAGACTAAATATATGAAAAATTAAAAAAGAATATATATATATATATATATATATTTAAAATACTAATTATAAATAATAAATTATTTTTTTGTCAATCAAACATATATCAGTTTATTTTAATTAATTATTTTATGTAATCATCTAATAAAATAGACAGATATATAAAAATCAGTTCTATTACTTTGAAAATATATATTCACACTGTGTAAAATTATGTTTTAAAAGAAAAATATTTCTTATTTTCACATTATATACAAATATATTTTTTCATCTAAGAATATATAGATATAAGAAAAGTATTTAATTACTTCAAAAATATATTTTATGTTATTTATAAATATCTTTTAAATAAAATATTAATATTTTGTGAACTTTCTTTTTTATGAAATCATATTATATATGCATATATTTTCGTTTTAATTTTTTTATGCTTTATAAATATTTCCTTTTTATTTTATATTGTTATTTGGTTGTGAACTTTCCTTTTTATGAAATCATATTATATATGCATATATTTTCGTTTTAATTTTTTTATGCTTTATAAATATTTCCTTTTTATTTTATATTGTTATTTGGAAATTTTTTAAAAGAAAAGAATAGTATTTAAATGTTTTTTTATTTCATTAAGGGTATCATAGTAATCAATCATTCTGAGAGTTAACGTGAGCACGACACCTAGGAAAGTGACTTCTTAAATAATATTAAAGAGATTAATGATTTTGTAATAAATATTTGATAATAATTTTGCATCCTTGAGTTTTTTGTTTAATTTATATTCTTATTTTTTTTAATAATCACATTAATCACACACACACACACACACACACACACACATATATATATATATATATATATATATATATATATATATATATATATATATATATATTAGATTTCTTAATTATATGTTATATTTTTAATTTTTGAAACGATTATACTACTAAAACTGTTAAAATAAGTCGAGCAATGAAAATTTTGTGAGCATTGTTTTTTTGTTATAGAAAGATAAAAATGATTATAAAACATATGAATATGAAGTATGATTTAGTAGGTATTCATATCTAAATTAAACTATATGCCATATAAAAAATATATAAGTACATTAATTTCGAAATTTACATTGAAAATATATTGAGATAGAAATATTTTATTTTGAACATTTTTCATATAAGATATTATAAGCATATCATTATACGACAAGGCAATACAATATTTGATTTTTTTTTGTTTTAATTATTGGTTTATTATTTCTTGGTAAGGGAGACTTGAAATATGGGCTTAGTTACATACGAACAAATTATAATTTCTTGTTCAAAATATCTATATTACTTGGGAAAGAAGTCAGCTAAGCTTAATATGGCATGATTTATAGTTAACATAAAAATACAATATATGAATGTAATAATATATATAAAGATGTCTTCAATGATTTTTAAAGTCAGATTAACTTTTACCAAGCCAATAATATAGTGTTTTTGTGTGAACATATTTTAATTATTTGTAAAGTCCAATAGCAAATACAATGGACTTAAAAATCATCATTTTAATGGACTTTTAGCTAAATAATTATATCCAGGATCCAATACTATATCCAAAATATAATATATGACACAAATTTTCCAAGCAAACATTATTACAAAATTCCACCACGCGCATGGATGTGGACTATCAACTAATTGTTTATTCAAGGTTAAGCTGACTTATCATTATCAGATAATTATTCAAAATAAATAAAAGAAATAATATCAGAAAGCTCTCTCCTTATGGGTAGTCCTGGAAAGGATCGGTACCCATGGTATTTTATGGTATATGAATTTGTCGGATTCATGATATTAGTATTCGAATCCGGCTCCGTGCCTTCTAGATATCCATCCCGATATTGTATTATCTGCGAGTGTTCAGATCCGAATCAGATATATTAAAAAAAAATATTTTTCTGAATACCAATTTTTTTTTAAAAAATAATATATATTAATTAAATGTTTATACAAAATTTCTAAAAGTATATATAAACAAGACTAATATATTTTAATAAATTTGGATCCGAATATCCAGACGTAAAATCAAAATATCTAAATCCGATTTCAGCGGATTTTACCATCCGGATCCGGATCCAGTCTCCTGAATATCATATTTTTGAAGCGGATCCAGATTGAATTTCGATCTGAGATAATAAGTCTCAGCTGTACTTGTGGCTCAATGGGTCCCTATTTCCATATTTACTTAGAATTCACATGCACAAACCCAAACGTTAAACACAAAATGATGTGAAACTAAGCTAAGAAATTGTTTCAAAAAAAAAAAACTAAGCTAAGAAATCTTGAGGCTCGAGGATACCTAAAGGTAAACTTACTTTCACATCATCTTGTTTTTTAACGTTTATCCTCAAGACTTATCTTTCAAAATCATGACTCTGTCCTGTGTTACCTAACCACGCTTACCTAACAATTACAACCAAACCCATTAAAAATGAGTTTCGGTTCCAATTTGTAAAGCAAACCGAAGACGGACCGATTCATGATTACACACTTTTTAAACCCAATCATGGAGTGATGGGTGGGAAACCTTAATATCCATCCCCTGTGACGTTATCAATTTTCGTTAGTCCAAATGGAATCTACTTCTGCATGGACGCGTTCACACTAGCTGACGATTAAATTAACGTAAATACCACCACCAAACATCTTCGCACTACCCACACATCGAGGCTAATTTCGTCACTTCCAAAAAAATCAAAAATCAAAATCTCGGCCTTTATGGTGGGCCCGCCACACGAAGCATGTTTCCTCCAATAGCACCTTGACAATTATGAGCAAAAATAATTAAAGATTTATTCTTTTCCCACCTATAAACCACCAACTCAGCAACCCTCATATCTCGAACGTCCATTTGAAAATCGTGAGATAAATCTCCACCGTCGATTAAATCAGCCAATATTGACCACACGATACCCGTGATCGGACGGCGTCTAGTAGATCTACTAGAACGTTCTCTTCCTCTTCCCCGCTCGAAACAGACCTTCTATATATATTAAAGAGTTGCTCTCCAAATAAAGTACTCGTGTTCACCTCGTGCCCATCCACTCGCATTTATCCCAGATTCTTATCTTCTCTCGAAAAAGGTAAAAAACAAGAACTCTCTCTCTCTGCCTTCCTTCGATTCGTCGTTTAGGTGGATAAGATCATCGTTATGCTTAGCTTGATCCGAGTTGAATGATGTGTTTAATCGTAGTAGATCTAGGATCTGTAGCTACGGTTCGCTTTAGTTGACGTTAGCCATCGTTTGTACTAGTTTTGACGTTTCTTTGTGATTGCTTTGCTGTTTACGAGTATTCATCGTTGTTCCTGGCGTATTCTGAGCTGAATGATGTGTTTAACCGTAGTAGATCTTGGATCTGTTGCTAAGGTTCGATGTAGTTGATGTTAGCCGTTGTTTCCTTTCGAGGTTTGATGTATTAGGCTTCTTCAGCTCACTCTCGTTGCGTTTCTTGAACCTGAGATTGATTCTCTCCAAGATCTGTTCCTAATATGGATTTCGCTTTTCCTGTGATTGATTTTTTTTTTGTATGACGATGTATTGAATGCTCTTGCGGTTTATGATTCTAAGATTGTTATCTATGGTTAGTATTTTTTTATATTTTTGCTGGAATTAATAGATCTTTGTGTCGTGTTTCCAGATTTTTAGCGAAGATGACGAAGAACTACCCAGCTGTTAGCGAAGAGTACCAGAAGGAGATTGAGAAGTGCAAGAGGAAGCTCAGAGGTTTGATCGCTGAGAAGAACTGTGCACCAATCATGGTCCGCCTCGCGTAAGTTAACTAACCTAGTTAGCGTATTGTTTCTTGAAGTATCTGTGTTGTGCACTTTCTGATGCAAGATTTTGAACTGCAGATGGCACTCTGCTGGAACCTTTGACTGCGCTTCAAGGACTGGTGGTCCCTTCGGAACAATGAGGTTCGACGATGAGCTAGCTCATGGTGCCAACAATGGTCTCCACATTGCTCTTAGGTTGTTGGAGCCTATCAGGGAGCAGTTCCCCACCATCTCTCATGCTGATTTCCATCAGGTAAACTTTCTTTTAGAGAAAAAAAAAACCTCTTTGGTTAGTGTTTATTTACTCGAGGATTGGGGTTTGAACTCACCATGTGTGTTTTTTGTGTGCGTATTCTATTTTTCAGCTCGCTGGTGTTGTGGCTGTTGAAGTCACTGGTGGACCTGAAATCCCTTTCCACCCTGGAAGAGAGGTTAGTCGTTCTCCTCCTCACTTCTTGTAATGCTGAAACACGAAATCAGAATTGAAGATGAATGTTGTGAGGCTTGATTTGTGTATTAATATTCATTATCTTGGGTTTCAGGACAAGCCCCAGCCACCTCCAGAGGGACGTCTCCCTGATGCTACAAAGGGCTGTGACCACTTGAGGCAGGTCTTCTTAAAGCAGATGGGTTTGACTGACCAGGACATTGTTGCTTTGTCTGGTGCCCACACTCTGGTCCGTATATCACTCCCGAACTCTTGTCTTTTTTGCTTAGGGTTTACAAAGTTCTGATGAATGATTGCAAATTGTGTGATTTACGCAGGGAAGATGCCACAAGGATAGGTCTGGCTTCGAAGGTGCCTGGACTTCAAACCCTCTCATCTTCGACAACTCTTACTTCAAGTGAGTATCACAAGTTTCCACAGCCTCTCATAGGCTTTGTTGATTAATGCTGATATGTTTATTAACTGATGATCAGGGAACTCTTGAGCGGCGAGAAGGAAGGTCTGCTTCAGCTCCCCTCTGACAAGGCTCTATTGGACGATCCCGTTTTCCGTCCTCTTGTTGAGAAATACGCTGCTGTATGGCATATATCCTTTCTTTCTAATCTTTTTATCTCTTCTTTTGTCTTTGGTTATAGAGACCTAATGTTGCTTTGTGTCGCTATTTCAAACAGGACGAGGAAGCATTCTTCGCTGATTACGCTGAGGCCCACTTGAAGCTTTCTGAGCTCGGGTACTTATTCTGAATTTGTATCAGAATTGATGTAGATTTGAATAGTATTATGATTCTGAATTTGAATCGTTTGGTTGCAGGTTTGCTGATGCTTAAGCTGTGTCATTTCTTGTGTGAGCCCCCCGACGACACTCATGGCTGCTTTTGGGTTGGAGGGTTTGCATTCCATTTGAACTTTTGTCATTTGATTTGCGTGTAATGTACTCGACTGATCTGCGTAGCTTGTTTTTTGGGTGGTATTATGAGATTGTCGCAGTTCTGTTGCTCTTTTGTTATGCTCTCAGACATTCTAATAAATCAATAACTCTTCGCTATTTAATTCTCTTGTGCAATGGTTGTCAACCTTTTTGTTTGTCATCTTCTTAACCTGCCCACTAATTTTGAATAAAGGTTAATGATAATGTGGCCATATCAAATAAATTATCAAACCATTAAGTTCTTAAACCAATAAATTATCAAACAATTATTCAGAGAATCATATTCATATGCCATTGAGTCTCTGATTCTGGGCTACTATGGTAAATGGAACTTTATTTCCGGATTGCAACCATTGTTTATGGGCATTGCCGCTGGATATAAAAGAATCTGGATTGTGGTAAATTGCTTTTTGATGGACTGACCCGTAAAGAGGGACATGTAACTCAACTTTGTTGCTTTTGGTTCTAACTTCTCACTACAGTGTTTTCTTTATCTTTATTTAAACTGCTTTTATGCTACTTTGGGGGAAAACTTTTATTTCCATTGTTTTACTTTATAATTGTCAAACCTTACATCTATAATCTCTCCAAATCATGGACAAAAAAAAACTTTCATCTTTGGAGTTTCCAACTAGCTAACCTAGTTTACCCGGTTGGACTTGTCTCGCGGATTGTTATTGGATCTAGAAATGCCCCTACTGCCTAATATGACTGAGTTGGTCTACGTTGGAATCAGGTTTTGACATTAACTAATTGTAAGTAAATTCTTGTGTTTCAAACTTTCAATGTTGTTCTTTCGATGCAATCCAAAATGAGTTTAAAAGAAAGGAATTTCTTGCACGTAATAGTATACTCTTATTTAAAAAAAAAATAGTATACTTCAAGAACACTAAATCGCATTGCTCCAATCATATCATAGTATTTATATATATCGGAAAATATGTGATTGGAGCGACAAAGAGAGAAATGTCATGGTAGAGTGCGCTTCTTACGAAACACATTCACACCGTGTAGAGTTCGAAGCTGTTCTGCCTTTGTGTGGGAAATTGGCTGTAATATTAGCGAATTCCTCTTTCAATTCCGTGTGGGTCACTTCTGTTTTATACTACATTTCTTTTTTAGTCTCAAAAGAAGTTCAAAGCAATTATGGCTTCAAAAGAAAAAAAAACACACTAACCATATTGAAAACAAAATGAATTTAGCTGTACTAGTTTGTGTAAGGTAAGACAAATTAAGCAATGCTTTCGAAAACACTGTGTCATATACATAAAGCCAATATAAGTAATAATTACGAATAGTTGTGGATTTGACAATATTTTGAATAACGTGACGAGTTTTTGAAAAATCATTTCATTGAAATATCAACAAATTTTTTTTGCTGCTATTTGGTAATGTTCAAAGTTCATAGCAGCCAGATCTGAAAGACTGTGATTTCGTTTTGTTTGTTGATAATTTCAAATGATCAATAATTTCATTAATAAATATTGGATACAATATATGTTAATGTTAGTTATGATAAATGTCAAAATTATCTAGTAGTTTTATCAATAATAGGAAATATCAAGTTGTATATGTACTTTACTTTGTTTATTCACATAAGTATATTTCATATTCTTGATAAGACCAAATCTACATACTATTACAATAACAATTGTAGGCTTGTAGCCAACCATAAATCGAAATCCTTCTTGTTCGTTAATAAGCCTACTAGACTCTCACTAAAAACGTTATTATATACACGCGTCATAAACTATTTTCGTACACAAAGAGGAAATTCAAAGACATGCATCGTTGAAATCATAGTCAATGAGTCAAACGTATCATTTATGTGGTGCGCAAACGTAATTAGAAACGTAGGTTTCATCACTAACAATTAAATGTCACGATTAAATTTTGGTCTATAGTCAGTCCTCTGGGGGTGGCTGACATGGCTTATGGACACTTGGCAACCTCTTTGTGATTCCCTTTCCTAGAGGGAAAGATTATAGATTCTACAATCGTACTGATTCTTGAGAGACCAAATAGTTTGACCCCCATAATATGATAACAATATACATCAGAACCTCTATAAATTCATAATCTCTATAAATTAATAAATTTTGTCGGTCCCAAATTAGACCGATATTAAATATAACATACATCGATAAAATAATAAGATAATAATATTTTTAAATTTTTATGTAAATATATAGTCCTCTTAAAATCATAAATTAATAATATATCTATGTATAATTTTTATAAAAGTACAAGTTAAATATTATATTTTTGTTTTTATATTCACAATGAAAATTCTTCATTTTTTTAATATTTCAATATATTTTGATAATATTTAATAAAATTATACCGAAAACCATTTAACAATTCTATGAAACATAAAATTATACATAAAATAAGATAATAAAACAATATGAAAGTTAAATTTCTAAAATTTAAATAATGTACATACGGCAAAATAAACTATTTTATTTTTTAATATAAATAAAAATATTCAAAAAAAAATCTAAATAAGGAAACTTTTGTAAATTAATATCTCTATAAATTAATAAAATTTCAAAGTCCCAACATTATTAATTTATAGAGGTTTTACTGTACCATAATCAGTGCATAAATATGTAGTATATAGTTGCGTGTTAGTATCACATTGTAATATTTTTCAGAGGCACACAGACGCAAGCATAGGCCAGAAAGTTCGTTTCATCATTCCAACCTAGTAGAGTCTTATTGATCAATTTTCCAGTAACGATCTGGTGGTATAATCTAACTGGCACGAGAGTTGTCGAGACAAAATAAAGAAACCACAAGAAAATGATTGGTGAAAAAGTTATTGATGATTTGATCGGATGATGATGATGAAACGTATTCTTGCACTTGTAACATTTATTGAGCCCCAATCAAACTACCCTAGTGTACACGATCCAAAAGAAAATCTTTGACCAATTAATGAATGAATCCGAATAGGATACCCATCACTTTTCAGAATTAATATTCTAAAGTGGGTACTTCACATATTGTTCCACTAAACGAAAGACGTTAAAATTAGTTTCCACTCAAAAACTTGTCACAAAATCGATTTTTTATATGATATGTCTCAAATCTAAAGTACCTAATGTGCGTGGATATATCCTTGTGATATTTATCCCCCTAAAATGGCAAAACCTTGTGATATATCCAGAAAACGTACCCTACATGTAAAATATTGACATATCCATGCACACTAGAAGACAAAACGACCACATTTAGATTACCCCTTTTGATATTTTTTTATGATCCAGATAATCCAGATATATCGGAGAGAATCCGACTAGCGCCTAAGTACACTTCTGCAGAAGGCATTCTGAAGAACTATTGATTTCACTCCATGTTAATTGACGGTGGCCAACGGAATTCAAATTCAAATCTGTATTGGGGCAAAAACTTTCTCAAGACCACTTGACCGTTTTCACTTGGTTCTTTTGATAATTTTCTTATATAGTTTTCACTTTTTAGCGCAAATTCACCAGCATTACTATATACTTTTACTTAAAAACTATTAATCATCATCCGCTCTAATATTAAGTCTGTGAAATTTCATTATTCTATAAGAAATTAGTTCCTATTGTTTTCAAAATATTAACTGAAAAAATTGAAAATAAAAGAAAATCTTTAGTCATTTTCAAAAAGGATTAGTTGAGAGTACGTATAGTAGAGATATAGATAGCAAGCTGTTGAAGGTGGAACCAGGAGCACACCCAATAACTAGCGATCCCACATGACGATACGTGTCATTCTTCTATTTATTTGGTTCCCAACTTTTTCTTATTAATGTTGGTGAAGAACTATTGAATAAATTGATGTTTAGGGACCGACCGCTAAGTATATCAAGCCTCATTCCAGTATATATTTTCTTAGTGAATCTTAAGTCTTCTCACATTTCATTTTTATACTATAATCTTATTGAGATTTGAATAAAGGTATTTATAAGAGTCTAGTATTTTTGGATTTTTATATGTATACCGCCACTTCGAAAGATAAGTCGTTCAAGTAGAAAGTTATAGGAAAATACGCATAACTAAATTACAAAGGAGTTCCAAGAATATTGGTTAATACAAACAAAATACGTTTCAGCATAAATTAGGCAACCTACAAAAAAACCACGAGGTGTATTTCACTAATTACTGAAGTAGGAGTGCGACCTGCAAGTCACAAGTAAAACAAATTGATCATTTTAGCTAAGATAAACAAATAAACTTTACTGTTACGATTTTTTTTTTAAAAGCTTTACGGTACCCTAAAATATAAATCAAGTGCTCTACATTTAGTATACTTCAACCTAACTTAAGGAGAAGGAAACAAGAAACATACTATTTTCCTGTGTTTTTGGAGTCGCTTAATAAAATCTTCATAAGCAGAAACTGTACTCTAGAATCTAGAGGTTTAAGAGTAAAAGACCCGTACACTGATAACCAATCAATGCAAACTATCATGGACTTTTATAAAAAACTTATATTGGAATATAAGATCATGTAGAAAAATCAAGAAGAGAAGAAATTAGTTGTGCCAAAGTCAAGCAACCGTTGAAACTTGAAAGCGTCGAAAGAATTTAAGCCACCGTAATGTGGAAACATATACGTTTCATTACCAAAAACTATTGCGTCATTATTTGAGCTTTATGATGTCAGGTGGTCACCACACTCTCCCTATATATACACATATCTACCAAAAAGCACATCACCTCAAAACATTTGATACTGCTTGATATGGAGAGTAACTGTGACGCTTCCACCGCTATCATCTCTGCTTCTCCAACCTCTTCTCCTCCATCACAGCTTTCGCCACGTTTGGTGCTTAGCCCATGCGCTGCTTGCAAAATCTTGAGGCGGCGTTGCGGAGATAAATGCGTTTTGGCGCCGTACTTCCCTCCAACGGAGCCAGCTAAGTTCACCATCGCCCACCGTGTGTTTGGAGCCAGCAATATCATTAAGCTCTTGCAGGTAATTGCTAGTTATGTACTGGTGTAATAATTATAATATCTTCTAGTACTAAAACTGTAAATGTGAATACATTTTTTATTCTAATGATGATCTAGCGAAATGGTTGTTTTGAAAAAAAATGGGTTCATCCGTTATGTGAGAATTATATCTTACTTAGTGTTAATATAAACTTCAGACGCACACATGTTTAGCTTATCTAACTTTTTTTTTCCTTTTTAATAAAAATAAAATCTAATCTTTTCCACTATATATACATAAATGATTATTTGTCTTTGTCAACATTTTCGTTTTCATTTGAAAAAGTCTTGTAAAATAATAGTCTCTTGGTCAAATATTAATACACAAAAGTACTAGCTTATCTATTTTTATCACTCTCTCCTTAATCACTTCCTTCCCCGTTATATAATTACTTATGACATGTATTCTCTCAGGAACTTCCCGAATCACAAAGAACTGATGCAGTAAACAGTATGGTGTATGAAGCCGGAGCTAGAATCAGAGACCCGATATATGGATGTGCGGGCGCCATATACAATCTACAAAGACAAGTGAGTGAACTCCAAGCACAGCTAGCAAAAGCTCAGGTGGAGATAGTGAGTATGCAGTTACAAAGATCAAATCTACTAGAAGTGATTCACAACATGGACCAATCAAACCAAGAGCAACATAATATCTCCTTTGATAGCTCTTTTGGAAACTGTGACGAGTTCATAACTAGCAGCCCGGACGAAGAGAGCAATGCTTTTGGATTCCTTGAAGACAACAAGTACTCCAACACCAAGTCCCCAATGTTGTGGTGTGATCCTCTTTGGATATGATATTTAACTAGTATGAGAATTGACTATACTTCACTTTAAACCTCTTTATTTAAGTTACTCAGGGTTAGTTAGCAAACTTAGCATACACAATGCTAGAGAGACACTATTAATGTAATAAATGTATCGAAAAATTTAATATGTCAAATGGTTCTACTAAAAAAAAACATGGGCCAAATCAGGCCCATTCATTATTAGTTTCTTTTGTCGGCTATCTCCTACTTCTCTTCTGATCCAATAGTGAATCATATGGGCAACATAAGGCCCATTTATTATCGGGACCATCTCTATTACAATGCTCTTTCCCGCACCAGAACACTCTCTACAAGGCTCCGATTAAAAAAAAACTTCACCGCGCTTTGGTGTCTCTCTGCAAAAGGAAGGCACGTTGACGGTTGACTTCGTACTGATTGATTCTCTCTGTGTAACCGCCGATCGTCTTCTCCGATCGACTTCTGTTTTAACTCATTGATTAGATTTAATTTTTTTCTCGTCGATATGGCTAATTAAGAAACAGAGTGAACTATAGTTTTTTATTCTGATATTAATCTCGGAATCTGAACAATTTCAACAATCTTTTATCAAACATCTACACTGTCTAGGGTTTCGATTGATTCAATTGATAATGTGGTATGAATATGGATTTTCTGTTTTTTTTTTGGTGTTGGTAGATTATAAAGAAAGCTCACGCTGATCGTCTAAGTAGCAACTAGCAAGTAAAAAAGCCGAATATGGATGGTCCATCTGGATCCAGTGATGGTTCAGAAGCAGTAAACAACCAAATTTGCGGGTTGAGTCTTGAGGAAAGCAGCACCGCTAATGTTCTTCCAGTCAACCACAGTGGACCGTCACCTGGAGAAGCAATGATACCACCTCGAAAAGCAGATCTCAATTTGGAGAATTTCACGGTGGACGAGTCGGCTTATTGCAGTGCTCAGATCAGAGCATCTTTCTATCCAAAGTTCGAGAACGAAAAGACTGACCAAGAGGTGTTCCCTTTCGTTTTTTGTATACCGCTAATTGTTAAGTTTGATCTGTTTTCAATCTTGTAATTAGCTTTATTTTGGCAGATAAGGACACGGATGATTGAGATGGTATCTAAAGGATTGGCGACGCTGGAGGTATCTTTAAAGCATTCGGGCTCTCTCTTTATGTACGCCGGTCACACGGGTGGAGCATATGCAAAGAACAGTTATGGTAACATGTAAGCTCTTTTATTCCCTTGCTTCATTTGTATATTCCTTTCTGTATTATTCATGTTGAGCTTTTCAAAAATAATCTTTGACAAAGGGAAAACCACTAATGAATAAAACCAAACTCAAGCTTTAGATTTTGTTTTGTGTGTTTTCATACACTTGCACTATGGGTTAGTTTCTTCATCTTAGTTTTGTAAATTAGCTATGTCCAATGAAATTTCTTGTGATGTGCTTCTGGACATTAATTGCTTGCTGATGCTATTGGTGTCGTTTTTGATGAAGCAAATTGCATTTTACTTCTCTTTCTTTCTAATGCTGTTCTGTGGATTTTTCTGGTGCCTTGCATGATGAAATAGAGACTAAAAAGTTTATCTCATATGTTAACTACAATGCTTCATTTTTGCAGTTTTACCGCGGTTGGTGTTTTTGTTCTTTCTCGGATGTTTAGGGAGGCTTGGGGAACTAAGGCGTTAGAGAAGGAGGCAGAGTTTAATGATTTTCTTGAGGTATTTCCATTGACAAAACTTTTAAGGAAATCAAAATTTTCAAACGCTCGAGGCTTAGTCAATTGCCAGAAAAAAGATAAGCTTATAATGTCATATCTCTCAGAAAAATCGCATGTGTGTGTCTATGGAACTGGTAACAGCTGTTCTTGGAGATCATGGTCAACGTCCACTGGATGATTTTGGTGAAGTTTATTTCTTTCTTTGATGTATTTTTGCCGTATTTGTAGAAGTTGAGTAGGCCTGCTAAAGTCGTCTAACTAATAAAATTTTGATTTGCATCTTGCAGTGGTAGTGACGGCTGTTACCGAGTTAGGTAACGGTAAGCCCAAGTTCTATTCAACTTCCGAAATCATTGCATTTTGCCGGATTTGGCGTCTACCAACAAATCACGTTTGGCTGTTTTCCACAAGGTAGCTTCATGTCTTTCAAATCATTGCTGTTATCTTCTTCCTTTGTGATGTTGCTCTGTACTGTCATTTTACCCGGCCCTTAGTTGTTTTTAATAGAATTGTAGTGAAGACAGAGCCTGAAATACAGTTAGCTAATATTTTATCGGATTTAGTGTTCCTCTGGTTTGCTCTGTGTTATCTCTGAATAATCTGAATAATCTTGGCTGAACAGCTTGTAATACACATGTTCATGTCAGCTTATTCTACCTTACTATAGTAAGAATGTGCTGATGATAATATCTGTTTGATGCATGGACTAGCCTAACTTCATGAACCTCAAACACTAGCGATTTTGTGGTTGTGCTAGTATCAGACATATGCTGATATGTTTGTTGAAATAAGTACTAACAGTGACGGTTGCGTGTATTTTTTCAAAAAAATATGAAGGGAATCGGCGACCTCTTTTTTTGCCGCATTTGATGCACTATGTGAAGAAGGAATAGCAACCACAGTCTGTAGAGCTCTTGATGAAGTAGCTGATATATCGGTCCCAGGTAATGTTTTTACTTTCTGTAGTCAGTATTTTTCACTTCCTTTTGTGAGATTTCATATTAGTTTTTTCAAGGAATGTAAACTGAATAAACTTTGGGATGAAAATACGCAGGCTCCAAGGACCATGTGAAGGTGCAGGGTGAGATATTAGAGGGTCTTGTGGCGCGTATCGTGAGCAGTGGGAGTGCCAGAGATATGGAAGATGTCTTGAGAGATCATCCTCCACCACCCTGTGATGGAGGTGCATTACCTTATCACTGTTTATTCTCTACGTTGGTTTCATAATATTCCACTCTATCAAGTCCACGTAGATTTTACAATCTTCCGTTTTCTTCAAAATTTCAGCTAATCTTGATTTGGGACTCAGTTTAAGAGAGATATGTGCTGCCCATCGATCAAGCGAGGAACAGGTTCGGAAAAAATTGAAAGAATGAAAGTTTCATGACCTGGAATTTTTCTGTCATCTTTGAGTAAAGGTTTCTCATTCTAGAGCGGCTCTTTTCCTTTTCTTGTTGGCGCTGTAGCAAATAAGGGAACTTTTAAAGAGTGTTGGCCCGAGCTTTTGCCCCAATAACTTGGATTGGTTTGGAGTTGAATCTGTAGATTGCTATTCGAAAAATGCGGACAAATCTGTTGTAACAAAATTCCTGGAATCTCAGCCTGCAGATGATTCGACTAGTAGATTACAGGTAACTTTAGCTCTGTTGAATTTTGCATGTGGAGTTCAATTTTCAGAAATGATTGATTATATCTATCTTTCACTTGCACTGTTTTATTCATGTGGTTAGTACTTTACCAGTTTCTATTCTTTATGTGCTTTTGATGAGCAACCAAATATTTGCATGAATAGGAAATGGTACGCTTGATAAAGGATAGACGTCTTCCAGCCGCATTCAAGTGCTACCATAATTTTCATAGAGCTAATGACGTATCACCTGACAACCTATTTTATAAATTGGTTGTCCATGTGCGCAGTGATTCAGCATTTAGGCGTTACCAGAAGGAGATGAGGTTATCTTTAAAGCCTTCCTGATTACTTATGTCTTTCCGTTTGATCAAACTAAGAAAATTATGTTTCCTTTTAGTCAACCATTCAGCTACCTTGTTTCAGGGCCATGCCTGGCTTGTGGCCTTTATATCGAGGTAAATATATTATTTGTCGGTTATTCTTTTGATTTGTTCTTAAAGACAATAACTATTCTGATTCATTTTGCTAGATTTAGTACTTGGTCTCTACTTGCTTTAGTTCCTAGTCTTTGTTAAAAGCAACTTTGCCAGGAAGTTAAAATTTTCCAAAACTACTTAGATTGGTTTGTTGTGGTAGCACACATTCGTCTCGCTAAACAGAATAATTCGATATATCAATAGACCATTACTGTCTGTTCTTTCCTTATACTATTAGTTAGTGATTCTCTTTTGAGTTTCTCTTTTTCAGGTTTCTTTGTTGATATTAATTTGTTCAAGTCAAACAAAGGGAGAGATCCGATGGCTCTGAAAAGCCTTGATATTACGGTCAAAAATGCTGGTGAAAATTGTGGTCAACAAGAAAAGGATGGTTTGGATGATGATGATGCTAACCTAATGATCAAACTGAAGTTCCTCGCCTACAAGGTACATTTTTCTCAAGAAGTTCTTCTGGCTAGAGGCATTTTTGATTGGTTGCACTTTCTACCTCTTTCTCTGCATTGTTATCGTATGCTGGACATGTCTTCAATTCTTTGACAGTTGAGAACCTTTCTGATCCGTAATAGCTTATCAATTCTGATAAAGGAGGGGCCAGCAGCTTATAAAGCCTCCTACCTTGGGTGAGCTGCTTTCTCCCTATGCATATATAAATATAGAGAGTGATGAACATGCGTTGATTTGTGAATCGAAATGGGGAGGGTACTTGTAGCCTGTTTATTATGTTATTGATTGTGTATCTAAAAGGAAGGAGCAGCGTGGTGAGACATTGGGGGGTTTTTGATGTTGTCAAACTGTAATTTGGTTTTTATTTTAAATTATTTTTTGTTGTTTCTGTATCCAGGCAAATGAAAAGATGGGGTACTTCAGTTGGAAAGCAGAAAGAACTGTCCAAGATGCTTGATGAATGGTACATAATCATTTTACACATCTAGACTAAGCTTATATATTATTGGTTTTGGAACTTATTTCCTGACCAGACGACTAGCCTACAGCCTAGTGCCTTTCGTTCACTGGTTTAGCATTTTTCATCTCTTTTAATGCCCAGGGCTGCTCACATAATAAGAAGATGTGGGAATAATCAGCTATCTTCATCATTATATTTGAGCGAAGCTGAGCCATTCCTGAAGCAGTACGCGGAACGGAGCCCAGAGAATCAGGTTTTGGTAGGGTCTGCTGGGAATATAGTGAGAGCTGAGGATTTCTTGGCCATTGTTGACGGTGATCTTGATGAAGAAGGCGATCTTGTGAAGAAAGAGAAAGTGACACCAGCTACTCCTGAGCCATCTGTGCAAGAAGCTGTCCAGAAGGATAAGGGGTTAATTGTATTCTTTCCAGGTATTCCTTTGTGAGATTGTTTATATGTATCTCATATGTTCTGGTTGCATGTTCTAGTTAATTTTCGTGGCAATGTGTTATATTTAACCTATTGATGGTAGTCGTTTTCAGCTTTTGAGAGAACTTAGCTGATTGTTTTCGTAATTCAAATAATAATAAAGAGGACAACAATCAAGTTTTTTGTAAAGTCTGACCAGAAGTGAGAGCATTATATTATAAGATTTCATTTGCTTTAAGATTAGTCTCTTTCCCTCTGATTTCTGCAATTTCAATCTGTTCTCAGGAATTCCTGGAAGTGCTAAATCTGCTCTTTGTAAGGAGTTATTGAGTGGCTTAGGAGATGATCGGCCAGTGCATAGTCTGATGGGTGATCTTGTCAAAGGTATTTAAAATGTAGGATATTGTCAAAAATGTTCTGGCCTGTCAATTTGGCTATGCCACCTCATGAAGTATTATACATGCTGACCAGGAAAATATTGGCCAAAGGTTTCTGATGAACATCGTAAAAATCCACAATCAATTATGTTGGCTGACAAAAATGCCCCAAATGAAGACGTCTGGATACAGGTAATTAATCACGTGCACCCTCTTCTTACAAGCTAGCATTTTGGGTTCAGCTCTACATATGAATCCACTGGGAGTGAATTTGGCTTATTATCGAGTAGATTCATGAAAGAAACTTTATAAATTATGTCGTGTTCAGTTGCGTTTCTTGCCTATTCGCCACTAAGGTTTACTTTTGAGAGGCCATAACACTGTTACTTGGTCTACTGAAAAAGAGATTCTTTGATATATTTGTAACCTGCCTTTAATATATGTACATGGGTAGGTTGTATTGTGGAAGTCTTGTTATCTTTTTGAGAGTACCCATATCAAAATTAAGTCGCTGACCTGATATCTTTCCTCTTTTTGTGTCTTAAAAAAGTCTGGTTTTAGTATAATTATTTGTTTTCTTATTAGATTGAAGTCATGTGCCGGAGAAATAAGGTTACTGCGGTTCCAGTCGTTACTGATTCCGAAGGTATGTAACTACGCATTCATTCTTTAATGATTTTCTGCTTTGGCTCATCTTATGTACTCTCTGCAATTGTTGTTTTACATTTTTATGGCCCCGTAAATACACAGGAACCGAGTCAAATCCATATTCACTTGATGCCTTGGCTGTTTTCATGTTCCGTGTCCTTCAAAGAGTTGACCACCCGGTATGCAGCTGCATCTATAACACAGTCTGTCATCCAACTTTCACCACATCACTGTATTGCTTAACAAGCTATTGTTTCTTTCATATGAAATGAATAATTGTCAGGGGAATCTCGACAAGACATCTGCGAATGCAGGGAATGTGCTATTGATGTTTTACCACCTTTATGAGGGAAAGGTATTATCGCGTACGCCTAACTGTTCTTTAAGCAAAATCAATGATTGGATCTCAAATCTATATTGAACTGTCTCTTAAACTTTCAGAACCGGGAAGAATTTGAAAGTGAATTGATTCAGCGCTTTGGCTCCCTCGTCAAGATGCCACTGTTGAGATCAGACAGGTTTGTACAGTACACGAGAGATGACAAACTTCATATCCATTTGGTTGCTAAACCAGCTAATTAAGAACTTCTCTTTGTGCATATTAAAGGAGTCCTTTACCTGATCCTGTTAAATCGATTCTTGAAGAGGGCATTGACTTGTTCCAGTTACACCGTAGAAGGCATAAAAAGTGGGTACTCAACACTACCATTCTCATGATTAGATGTACTTGAATCATGTTTCAAGAGTTTCTTGACGTTTTAATTTTCTTCTTGTTACATTCTTTGTTTTTGCTCCGTCTCTCTAGCTTTAGCTTTGGTTTGGTCGTTTCTGACCTGTGTTTTCCTTCTTATGCTTCTTGCTGTAGACTTGAGTCAGCAAAAGGAACTTATGCAGCGGGATGGTGTAAATGGGAGAAACAGCTGCGCGATACGTTAGCTGCAAATTCGGAGTATTTCAGTTCTGTTCAGGTAATATATCGTCTTGTCATTGATGGCTCGATTTCTATGCTTCCCTCCGTACATGATACAACTTGGATGTGGATATGATGTCTTTGTTTTCTGGTTTGCTCCTTTCAGGTTCCGTTTGAGTCTGCGGTTCAGCAAGTGCGGGAAGAGCTAAAAAGAATCGCAAAGGGTGAATACAAACCACCAAGTTCAGAGAAAACACAACATGGGTCTATAACATTCGCTGCCATCAACTTGCCTGTAACTCAAGTTCACAGTCTTCTTGAAAAGGTAACCAACAATACTCTTAAACTATCCTTAAAAATTGCCTTCATGTTCTTTCTCATCGGTGATAATATATACACAAACCATAGAAATTCATAAACTCAAATGTGAGCCCACATCATTATCAGTTGTATCCTTAATAGGTGTTTTCTTTTTATCAGTTGGCCGCATCAAACACAACATTGAGATCTTTTCTAGAGGAAAATAGGAAAAGCATAGAGGAAAAACTTGAACGGGCTCACGTGACGCTTGCCCACAAGAGAAGCCACGGAGTAGCAGCTGTAGCCAGATACGGTCAGCACTTAAACAGAGAGGTACCCGTAGAGCTCACCGAGCTCATCTTCAACGACAAGATGGCTGCATTTACAGCCCACGTAGGATCTGTGCACGGAGAGACCATAGTCTGCAAGAACGAGTGGCCACATGTTACGTTGTGGACAGCGGAAGGCGTTACTGCCAAAGAAGCCAACACGTTACCTCAGCTTTACGCAGAAGGAAAGGCAAGCCGCATGGTGATAGATCCTCCTGCCTCAGTCTCAGGTCCTCTGGAGTTTTTCTGAATTATAGTTTGAAACTGCTAGTGTAACACACCATTAACCATGGCTACCTTATTATAGTGGCCACTAACACTACAGTTAATGAAAGTTTTTGTGACATAAACATTCATATTTTTAGAAATTACATAGTAATAATATGTGTATATGATTAGTACTTAGTAGCACATAACCTCGATTTTAAAGTGTGGTAATGACAACTAATCTTCTTGGGGGGCTAGTTTGATCGTTTTATAAGTAGGGGGACATTTAGCGGAAACCTCAAACTCCATCTTTGTTGAGTCTTCGGGCTTTTATATTAATGATCACTGTAGAGTCTTTGGGCTTTTATATTAAATTGGGCCGAAATGAAAAATTTATTATCCAACAAAAAGAAACGTTAGGCGCGGAGAGCAGCCGGGAAAATCCAACGAGCCCTAAAACCTCTTCGCCTCTCCTCACTGGGTTTCTCGAGAAAACTCGATTGCTGCCATGGACTCTGATGCGAGGAGGAGGAATGTTAACATCTCGTCATCGCAGGGCTCTTCTCCATCTCCCAAGCCATCTAAGTTCTCCGTGTACCGGAACCCCGCTCTCGCCGCCGCTTCCACCGCCAATAGCATCCGCCCCTCGAAATCCGTCCTCTTCTCCATATTCCTTCTCTCAATCGCTTCCGTTTTCTCTCTCGTTTCCTTCACGGCAGGGTACGTGCGCCAGCTGATCTAGCTTGAAACTTCGTAATGTTAGTGAAGCGTTGCTACTTAGTTGCGTTGTTTCGAGTATTTTGAATCTAGGTTTCGGAATTATCACTCTAGGCATCGAACTTCCTGATGTTAGGGCTTAGTACGTTTCCACCTTGTTTGTGATTTTAGGCTTTGTATGCAGATCTATCGCGATGATGAAACTCTGTAGTTGGGACTAATGTTTCGTTTGTTCATGTCATGGTTACAGGGAGAAACGATTGACCAATGCTTTAACATTCTTGAGGATATCTCAAGAGGCAGCTTGTGAGTTGCTTTTTTCTCATTAGATATTTCCTTTCTTCTTTTTATTTTTTGTATATTTGTTTATCAGTGTATCTGAAATCGACCTTATTGCTTTCAGATGTTACTGTAAAGGCGTGGCAAGGACTTGTGGCTTTGATTTGCATTGGAGCGATGATGGCTTTCTCCAAAGGCGTATCTCTGCACAGAGCTAAGTTTGTTAGTGGAGCAGAGACTAAAGAAACCAAAGATCAGTTTTCTCTAACAAGCCGCCAGCTTGAGCTTCTGGGAATCAAGAAAAAAACTGAGCAGGGTGTATCAGAATCTCCTAAGAGTCGTCCCGCATTGAAACCAACACGTTCGTTGGAGCCGCTTGTCCCGATCCATCAGAATCTTGCTGGCTCAGCGCATAAGTCTAACAGTGCTGGTGATAAGATGAACTCTCGTATTAGTCCGTTTAGCACTCCGTCCAAACAGATGGGTTCTCCGTCTTTGTATCTTGTCCCTTCTAGCTCGCCAGCTTCTTCCAACCGAGCTTCGTCTGGTCAGGAGAAGGCTGTTTCTAGTCCTTGGTCTGGTAGACGAGGTTCTGCAAGAGACATTGCCACAGAGGAGCAGTTGGAGCAGCTTTTGGCAGAAGTAGATGAGAGAATCACTGAGTCAGCTGGGAAGGTGGGGACTCCTCCGCCAACAGTTGGGAGTTTTGCAATGGCTAGTCCGAGTACCGTTGGTGGTTCAGCTGGTTTATCTGGGACTGCTAGGAGTACACCACTAAGAGCTGTTAGGATGTCTCCTGGTGCTCAGAAATTTACGACTCCACCAAAGAAAGGGGAGGGTGATTTCCCCACACCCATGTCCTTTGAACAAGCTATCGAAGGTTTTAGGCACCTGGGCGTGTATCCTCAGATTGAATACTGGCGTGACAGACTAAGGCAGTGGTGTTCCTCGGTTTTGCTCAAACCTCTACTTCACAAGATTGAAACCAGTCACATTCAGGTTTAATCCTTTTCTAATTAAACACTGCTCTTCCAATACTTGTCTGCTGATTACTCACCACTTCCAAATTATAAGCAGAATGAGAATTTCCTCGTTTCCTTAGGTTTCCGTGAACATTTATTTAAAGGGGTTTAATGTGTGCAGGTAATGCAAACAGCATCGAGGCTAGGTGTTAATGTCACCGTTTGTCAAGTTGGAAGTGATTTGTCATCAAATGGAACCGCTCCTACTGCATTACCAGCTGATCGTACAAAAGGGTGGCAGCCATCTTATTCTCTCGATGAAGACGCTATTCTTCACCAGTTACGCGCTAATCTTGCACAGGCTATTGAGGCCGCCATGCGTAAGTAACTTTATTAAAACTCGTAGGTTATATGTCCAAAAGAAGTGATGTTCTGTTGTTTTATAAGTGTGATTTTTAGTAGTGAATCACTGAAATTTAGAGTCGGTTGATCGATGGGATATCTGAGATGAGATGATGATATGTTGTTGCTATATCTTTTGGTCTTCGTATAGCTGTTAAATGTTACTTCTGCCATCTGCAGTAAAGCTGCGTACAGAGAACCAGCAGTTTCAGCAACAACAACATCAACAGCAAGCGGCACTCATACCCGTTATGCAGGAATGCGTTGATGCTATTAGCGAACATCAGAGGCTTCAGGGTTTGATGAAAGGAGAGTGGGTCAAGGGATTACTTCCGCGTAGCAGCATTCCAGCAGACTACACGGTGCAAAGAATCAGAGGTACTAACGCTAAGAAAGAAAGAAAATGTTCCATTTCAAATAATTAGTTGACATATCATTACTCAATTAACTCTTGTTGGCTTTTTGCAGAGCTCGCGGAAGGAACTTGTGTGAAGAACTACGAATACAACGGAAGGGCAGATGCTCGTGAGAAAAACAAGAAATGGAGCCTGGAGCCTCCAACCGATTCTCATCTGCTTCTGTACTTGTTCTGTGCGTACTTGGAACACCCAAAATGGATGTTACATCTGGACCCAAGTTCTTATACAGGGACCCAGTCGAGCAGGAACCCGTTATTCTTAGGGGTTTTGCCTCCAAAAGAAAGATTCCCAGAGAAGTACATAGCTGTGGTGTCAGGTGTACCTTCTACGCTCCATCCGGGTGCATGTGTACTTGCCGTGGACAAGCAATGCCCTCCTACGTTTGCCTTGTACTGGGATAAGAAGGTTCAGTTTACCCTTCAGGTATATGATGAATGCTTTATATCTATAAATTATCTTTTGTCATACAATATGCACGTAAGGATGTGGAAAGGGTTTCTGAAATTTGTATTGGAACAGGGACGAACAGCGCTATGGGACTCTATCTTGCTGATGTGCCACAGAATCAAGGTGGGATATGGAGGTGTGGTGCGTGGGATGAATCTTGGTTCTTCGGCTCTTAACATCCTCGAAGTTGTTGATTCTGAAACTGATGATTAAAACTCTTCTGTCATCTAACATTTTAAGGAAAATGTATTTTGCTTGAGACTTGCTAAGTTTTACTGGGCGGTATAGCTCTAAACTAGCCATTGTTAAGGAGAAATTGTAGTGAGAATAGTTATCTTTGGATATCAACGTTTTCTTTTGTTGAGTAAATATTGAGGATGTTTATTTTGTGCTCCACTCTAGAAATCATTTGACTATAGATACTGCATGTGGGCTGATGCATGAAACTGAAGTGAGTGTTTTTTTCGATCAATAAGCTGAAGTGAGTTTCTAAAGTGGCAGTCCTCATATTTGTAAGCTGTAGCGTTAGCATGAATATGAGAGGCTCCAGTACAAAATCACACTTTTGAGTCATCTCAATGTTAGTCATAATGTCAAGGTTTGAGAATGTGTTATGGCTTCCTCCAAAATATAAAATTTCAAAGCAAAATGCAATTTGCTCGTAAACGAAGATACAACACAAGAGTATCAGTAGTCTTTTTTGTCTCGTACCCAAAACTAAACTGAAAAACAGTATGTGTTTGGAAAGCATATAAATCCAAAAGACTTGATCAATTCCGCCACCATGCCCCTATCTAACTAGTGGTGAAACTAAAGTCAACCGCATAAGCAAAACTGAATGAACAAAGGGGATGTGGATAAATCACAGTTCCTTGTCTTCAAGCTGTGCTTTTTCTGCTGCCTTTTCAGTTTCCTCTACAACAAACGTCTTGAGAGATTCAACGTCTCTTTTACCTGATAAATGGTTGCATGAGGAAAGAAGCTCAAGTTTGGCTATACTCAAAGCAAAAAGGTTAAAAATCTTAAAGCTGTAAAGCAACAGTATACCTTGGTATTTTGACACTTCCTCTCCGTTGTAAAATAGCTTAAACGTTGGATAAGAGTGAATCTCAACTTTGGTGCAAACATCTCTGCTTTTACCACAATCAACTTCACCAATCTCAATTTCGTCGTCACCTTCCATCGCGTTCCCCAATTCTTCCCACAAGTTCCCCAGTTTCTTGCTGACAATACACTCAGATCAAATCTCATCAGCAAAAGTTAATTAGAAAAAAAAAAGGTAAAATCACTTGTCAGGAGGAGACAAGAAAAACTAACCAATGCTTACACCAAGGAACACAGAACTTTACAAACCACGCAGTATCCTTCTCCTTCACCTGATAAATAATCAAGAGAGAGTAAGTCCTCCTTCAACTCACGTAACACCTAACCTTGGATAGTCTATAAGCGAGAAGGTCAACACAGACAGAAAACTACACTTACGAACATTGAACAAACGATCTTAAGACAGTCACGCTAATCAAAATCTCAATTCGTATCATCAAAAAAAGGACAGAACAGATATCTATAACTACCTGGTTCTATCTTAATACAACAACTTGAGTTCACACAAAAAAAGGAGGCTTCAGATCATTACCTTGTCGGAGAAAGTTTCGGGGGTCAACGTAATGACTTCCGCTTTCGTTAATACAATAGTTAGAGAAAGGAGAAGTATCAGAGCAATAAGCCTAGCACCGAGCTTCATCGTAGCAAATCCCAATTCCTTTTTCTTTCTAGCTCACCAGTTCTGGATCCGATGTGAAAGCAATCGAATCCAATTCAATCTAATCTGAAACCAAAAAGACGAAAGCGAAGAAAATCATTGAAACATATCAAAACGGAGATCTTAGATGTGTCTGAATCGTCGTCTTACCTTTCTCCAAATCAATTCCCACCAGACCAGAGAGAGAGAAAAGACAAAACTCAAACTAAACGAGTATCCTTGTATTGGGCCTATATGGGCCAATCCATCTTTGGGCCTTATGGGCCGGACTTATTTTTATTAGGCCTAAATCTGTTTCGCATTATAATCAATCAAACGAAACAACAACAGTAAACCTTCTTCTTCTTCTTCTTCTTCTTCTTTGAGAACATGTTGATTCTGCGTAGAGTTAAACAACACTCGATTCCTCAGAGCTTCCTTCGCCAGATTGGTTTCGCTGACAGAGGAGCTAGTAACCCCACTGTTCGCTCGTACCTGTCAGGACCTGCTTCGAGTCCCAGCTTATCGATATGGAGAAGGAAGAAGGAAATGAGCAAAGAAGGTTTAATCGCTGCCAAGGAGCTCAAGCGTCTTCAAACAAAACTCGTCCGTCTCGATCGATTCATCTCTTCTCACGTCTCTCGCCTCCTTAAGTCCGATCTCGTCTCCGTTCTTGCCGAGTTTCAGAGGCAGGACCAAGTCTTCCTCTGTATGAAGGTGAAATGAAAACTCTCCAGCTTCTCTATCAATTTCAATTGCATTTTTGGAATAAAGTTCGAATTTTTTGTTCATGGTTTAGCTCTAAAACGCAAAGTAGTCTCGTTCGTTTGATGGGTTACGGTTAAAGGTTAAATCTTGTGAAGTAAAGCTAAGACCTTTAGGCAGAGGTTTATGAATAGAGTGGATGAATAATAATGTTTATCTTAGGGTTTAGGTTTTAGGATGCTTTACCACATTTGGCTGTAAAATGCATAGTCGTCTCTCTCGTTTGTTGGGTTATAGTTAAAGGTTCAATCTTGTGAAGTAAAGGTAAGACCTTTAAGCAGAGCTTTATGAGTAGAGCGGATTAAAAATTTGTTAATGTTAGGTTTAGGGCTTAGGATTTAGGGTTTAGGAGAAGGCTTTGCCACGTTTTATATGAAATCGAATTTTGTTTTTATGTTTTTTTTTTTAATTATTCTGTGTTCCTTTTCAGCTCTATGATGTTGTGAGGAGAGAGATATGGTATAGACCAGACATGTTCTTTTACAGAGACATGCTCATGATGCTTGCAAGAAACAGGAGAGTGGACGAGACCAAACAAGTGTGGGGAGATTTAAAGAGAGAAGGTGTTTTGTTTGACCAGCACACGTTTGGGGACCTTGTGAGGGCGTTCTTGGACAATGAGCTTCCGGTGGAAGCGATGAGATTGTATGGAGAGATGAGAGATTCTCCTGACCCGCCTCTGTCTCTGCCTTTTCGAGTTATTCTGAAAGGACTCGTTCCTTATCCTGAGTTGAGAGAGAGAGTGAAAGATGATTTCTTGGAGCTTTTCCCTGGAATGGTTGTGTATGATCCTCCTGAGGATTTGTGCGTAGAAAGCGATGAAGAGGCTAGAACAGATAGTGATCTTGAATAGATAGGTTTTGAGATACTGTTTCACTCAGTTGAATCACTGCTTTGGTTTATTTACTGATAGATATGGAAGTGATGAAAGTGTTTCTTTACCCTTCAGTAACTTGTTCTCTTGTACCAGTGTTTGTTTTGTATCCATTGCATAAATTGCACTTGCGTGATTGCACATCCTAATCAAGACGAATGAATTAAAGCTAATGACTTATTGGGTAATGACTCAAATCCTAACCAGTTCATTGCCGTTTAATTGGGTCGCGTTGTCTTTGATTCTTGCTTCCATACTATTGTTAGATACCTCACCTGTTCATCGTACCTTAATAGAAAAAAAACACAGACTTTTCTTGCGGGATGTGGTGGGTATACGGTTTATGATCTAGCACAAACTTTTTTTTTGTGAAAATCTAGCACAAACTTATTTACCAATTCATCTCTTCACTGTCTCATTTGGTCCACCATGGTTTGATCATCAGTCACCAGTAAGATCATCAGTCACCAGTAATAAAAGTTGTATATGGAGGAATTTCCATCTTTTCTTTAAAGCTATGTTTTAATTACATTTTTCATCATTAAACAGCTTAGTATATAAGTATAATCTATACTTCTAGTAGTGTATATCATTCTCTATCTGATGAACAAGCATTTTTGATGTATGCATCAGTTTTAATGACTTTGTAGTGTGTATTTTTCTGTATTGTTCCAATTCATATACTATGCCAAGACTGTAAACTTCTACAACTTCAAAATATCCAAATTACATTTGAGAATAATCAAAGTGTGTTTTATCTTTAATGAAAGCTAAATGACGTGTCTTTAATTTGCTTTTGTAAAAGTTGAACAAAGAAAAAAACAAGGTTTGCTACGTAATGTGAACCGGAAAATCCACTTTAAGAATCGAACATTCTGGATCGTCAGATAAACTAACTTGAGGCCGAAGATATCCCCAAAGGCCCAAAACATTGACGGCGAAACAAGGGCATATTCGTCATTTCGTCTACCAAACTATCTTAAAAACCCTAACCTATCTTTCGACTCAGCACCATATATAAACACGTAGCTCCCCTCTCTCATCATCCTCCATCTCCGATCTTTTTCTCCAACCCTACCCGCTACACCTCTGAGGTACTCGTTTCGTCCTCACCTTATACTCTGTGTTGTTACTCGATCTTTAGCTCCCTATCGCTTGTTCGATTCTCTTAGCTAGTAGAATCGCTTAGGTTTTTCTTCTGATCGTTGCTAATAATCTCGTTCATCGAATCGATCTAGCTATTATTATTACTGTTCGATTTGCGGTTTGATATCGATGTGATTAGTATCGGATCCATGAGCAGCATCCGAAGTTCTCATCGTCTTGTGTTAAAGTCGTTGGAACCTCTCGGATCGTTCTCTTGAATCTGTTATGATTTGTATAATAGCTCGCTTAGCTCAGTTGATAGAGCACCACAATCGCTTTTTGTGGTAGAAATCGGTTTGATTCCGATAGCGGCTTCCCCCTGTTGATTAGATCTTATTATATAGTTATGAATATGATGGTTTTGTATGTTTGTTTAATCTCTTGCAGATTTGATTAGCAAGAAGCCATGGGTAAAGAGAAGTTTCACATCAACATTGTGGTCATTGGCCACGTCGACTCCGGAAAGTCAACCACCACTGGTCACTTGATCTACAAGCTCGGCGGTATCGACAAGCGTGTCATCGAGAGGTTCGAGAAGGAGGCTGCTGAGATGAACAAGAGGTCTTTCAAGTACGCTTGGGTGTTGGACAAGCTCAAGGCTGAGCGTGAGCGTGGTATCACCATCGACATTGCTCTCTGGAAGTTCGAGACCACCAAGTACTACTGCACTGTCATTGACGCTCCTGGTCATCGTGATTTCATCAAGAACATGATCACTGGTACCTCCCAGGCTGATTGTGCTGTTTTGATCATTGACTCCACCACTGGTGGTTTCGAGGCTGGTATCTCCAAGGATGGTCAGACCCGTGAGCATGCTCTCCTTGCTTTCACTCTTGGTGTCAAGCAAATGATTTGCTGCTGTAACAAGGTGAACTAGCTATTCATTGATTTTTTGCTTACACTGTTAATGTTTTGATGCTAATAAACTGTATATGTTTGCAGATGGATGCTACTACTCCTAAGTACTCCAAGGCTAGGTACGATGAGATCATCAAGGAGGTGTCTTCCTACTTGAAGAAGGTTGGGTACAACCCTGACAAGATCCCATTCGTTCCCATCTCTGGTTTCGAGGGTGACAACATGATTGAGAGGTCCACCAACCTTGACTGGTACAAGGGACCAACTCTACTTGAGGCTCTTGACCAGATCAACGAGCCAAAGAGGCCATCCGACAAGCCCCTCCGTCTCCCACTTCAGGATGTCTACAAGATCGGTGGTATTGGAACGGTGCCAGTGGGTCGTGTGGAGACTGGTATGCTCAAGCCCGGTATGGTTGTCACCTTCGCTCCTTCAGGTTTGACCACTGAGGTCAAGTCTGTTGAGATGCACCACGAGTCTCTTGTGGAGGCGCTTCCAGGTGACAATGTGGGATTCAACGTTAAGAATGTTGCCGTCAAGGATCTCAAGCGTGGGTACGTTGCATCCAACTCCAAGGATGACCCTGCCAAGGGTGCTGCCAACTTCACCTCGCAGGTCATCATCATGAACCACCCTGGTCAGATTGGTAACGGGTACGCCCCGGTTCTGGATTGCCACACCTCCCACATTGCCGTCAAGTTCTCTGAGATCCTCACCAAGATCGACAGGCGTTCCGGAAAGGAGATTGAGAAGGAGCCCAAGTTTTTGAAGAATGGTGATGCTGGTATGGTGAAGATGACTCCGACCAAGCCCATGGTTGTTGAGACCTTCTCTGAGTACCCACCACTTGGACGTTTCGCTGTTAGGGACATGAGGCAGACTGTTGCAGTTGGTGTCATCAAGAGCGTGGACAAGAAGGACCCAACCGGAGCTAAGGTGACCAAGGCTGCCGTCAAGAAGGGTGCCAAGTAAAGTACAAGCGTCAACTATCCATCATCCGCAGATGAATTAAAGTACTGTTTTAGTTTTCTTACTCTGTTTTGGTTTTATGTAATGGCTTGTTTGTGTTGCAGCTTCTGTTCGTCTCCGTCAGAACTCTCTTGTCCTAATTGGGTTCTTGATCGGAGGTGGCGGAGCTACGTATCACTCAAGTTTTCTGTTTCTTTTGCTGTACTGTTTTGAATTTTTTTTTTCTATGATAATGGTGACATTCCTGCGGTTATTTGCCTGTCTATCTTTTAATTTGCTTCTCGTATTTTTTACAGTCGTTAATCTCCACTATTTAATCTTGACGTTACATTATAAACTGTAGCTCTACCATTTAACTACCTCTAACATCTGTTATACCTTTCTTCCTCGTATCAAAAGATCTAAGTATGTGCCTCTTTATGCTTTTTCTCTACTCGAAAAGTATGATATCTGTTCAAAGTGTGAAGTTGTTCGGGCTTTAAAAACCAACAGATAGAAGTTGATGTTGAATACCGTAATAATCTATGCACCAAAAATAACTCAAGTTTCTAGTTTTTTTGAATTAATGTCAGAAAAAAACCTTTGTGAATTGTCTGTAACTTAGTCTATGTTTTGGCTCCCAAGTGATGGGCTTAATCTCTCCTGCAATGGAGCTTTTGACTCCGGAGAACTCTGGTTCTGTTGGCTGTGTATCAAAAACGTATCCCATCATCCGAATCACTTTAAGGATGAATGGACTTTCAGTGTGAAGAAAAAACATTGTCTGTAACTTGAGCTGAAAATTTTGCCTAAGGTTAAGAAAAAAAAAACTAACAAATCACTTATCAATCTCACTGAAAA
Source organism: Hirschfeldia incana (assembly GCA_026261945.1). Lineage (NCBI taxonomy): Eukaryota > Viridiplantae > Streptophyta > Magnoliopsida > Brassicales > Brassicaceae > Hirschfeldia > Hirschfeldia incana. The sequence continues at coordinate 1,004,484 of JABCMI010000028.1, read as the reverse complement.
CCATGTTTCCATGGCTTTTGACAAACTGTCGATCCACAGTCATCCTCATGCTCGAGATCTTATTCCTGACAACTTTATCAATTCGTTTGGTCAAAGAATGAGGACTATTTGGGTCCTCACCGTGCCTTCTTCCGTTTCTCTCATTCCAGACTGTTGACAAGTAGCTTGGAAAGTGCAAGAAGACCTAATGAAAACCAGTGGGTGCCAGTGGATGAAATCTAAAGAGATAAGATGACCAAAACGCATATGCAACTCATTGTAACATCCACGGAGCAAACAACAGAAGCAGCAAAAGAAACCGTCTTAAAACTTGTCTAAACAAAGAAATAAAGCAAGAGGTTTCAAACCTAATTGTTGCAAACAAAATATCTGATAACGCATAATAACTAACAAACACAAATATCCGATAATGCCAGAGCTAACAAACAAGACTCTGCAAGAGAGAATCATCACTGGCTTGGAGAACGGTCTCCATTTCGTTCTCCACGAGGGCTTGGGCTCCTGCTCTGCCTCTGCCTAGGAACAGGGCTCCTCGCTTGTTCAGGAGGAGTGTAACTCCTGTTTCTTCTTGGGCTCACGCTTCTTCTTGGGCTCCGGCTCCTGCTGTAGCTCTTCTTCACCTTCTCATGACTTCCACTGCGAGCCCTCGAGCCATTACGTGGTGGTGAACGAGAGTATGACCTCTCCTTCTCGTATCGTCTCTCTTGTGGTGAGACAGACCTGTAGAGAAATAAAAAAACAGAGTTGGATTCAATTGACTTAAGAGAATGTTTTTTTTCTAACTTGTAACAGCATGAAACATACCTAGATTGATGTCTTCTAGGGGGAGGAGAGTTATTGTCACGGCTACGAGATCGTGTTCTACCACCACGTCGAGGGGGTGGAGAACGAGAGTAGCGAGGAGGAGAACGTCTTCTGTCATTGAATCTATTGCTCCTACATGGTATCAAAAAGTGTACAAGTTTGAGATCATGTTGATCTCTTGGGGGATGTTCACAAAGGAGGAAGAATCTCAAACTCACCTGCCACCTCGATCCCTTGTTCTCATTTCAGTTGGCTTCTTCCTGTTCTCTTCTGCAAATACAACGGTCAGCTCACGACCAAGAAGAAGATAGCCTTCCATGTGATGCTTTGCCTCAGCAGCATCAGCAGGGTCCACATATTGAATGAAACCAAACCCCCTTGGATCTCTGCAACAAATCCAATAAAAGCAAAAGACACACTCTCAGAGACTATGAACCAAAAAAAGAACAGTGAGCAAGGAAGATGAAACTGCTTATGACAAGAAACCTTTTTGAACATTACAATCTTCCTGCAATAGAAGCCATGGGGTAACATGGAAAAAAAAAGCAAGCACTTGCCTTTCCCAATAACTTGAAAATTTTCAGTATAAAGAAGACTTCTCCAAAGACTTGACACATCTTCAAAATTTGAACTCAAACTCAACTTCCTTCCAAAACCATAACATCTTCCAAAGAAGTATAATTAACTTCATTTCTCTCTTCAATTCTTTAGATTCACTGTTAAACTTCAATAAACACACTTTTTAAGTGTGATCGAACATGGAACACAATAACTACATCATTCCTCCTAAAATAACTACAAGACTATGAAGATAACGGTCTAAGCAAATGTTAATGTCCTAAGCTAATGAGAATGCTCACCCGGTGTAATAATCCCTAGGAAGGTAGATGTCCTTGACAGGACCGAACTGCTCAAATGGCCTCCTAAGGTCTTCTTGCCTGCAATCATGACGAAGGTTGCGAACCAAAAGACTGGTAGGAAGGTCCCTGTCACGACCCCCACCGTAACGTCCTCCTCCACCACCACGGGGGCTAGGGCTCCTTCCCCTCCTCCCGTAACCCCCTCTCGGTGGTGATGGTGTGTAACTCCTTCCCCTCATTCAGTTTTTTTTTTAACTGAAAATTATCAAAACCAACTTTTATGGTAAAACAAATTAATCCAAAGGAAGAATTCAGGACAAGATCTTGTTTCTAACAAGACAATCACAGTAAAAACAACAACAGCAATATGCTTACTCAGCAAAAGCACAAGTTTTTTGTCCACTTAAGTTGCCAATAAGAATAAAGATTCATCCTTTCAGCTAACATTCAACGAAAATTACAAAATCTGAGGTGAAAACTGATAAATTGAATCAAGAAAAACCAATTTTGAAGATTTTTATGGTATCAGAAAACGAAAGCATCCGATCTATTTACATTTCAATCAGATAGAACCGGTTACAGAAATCGAAAGGGTTATACCTCAGGTAACGAATGCGAAAGTGTTGAACGAAGGAAGCGGCGCGGAAGGAAGTGTGGGGAGAAGGAATAGAGACGATGAGATTATTAGGGCTTTTCTTCAATCTCTATTTATTTTATTTTATTTGTTTGTTTTTCCTTTTCACTTGATGTTTTGCTTTCAAGTCCTTTCTTTTTGATGTCTTTATTGACTTTTACCCTCCAAATCCTTCCAAGAGTTTAATTTAACGCCTTGTACTTTCTATATCGTATCTGTAGATCCATTTATACAATGGTAAAATCTTCTTTGATATTTAAAAAAAAAGAGGTAATCTTCTTCATTTTGTTAATCTATGTTTTGTTATTAATCCAATATTTAGAGAATAATCTAGCTATGCGAGTGATATAGAAAATTTTAAGAATGTAAGTGAAATATTGAATTAATAAAAATTATATTTTATTATGATTAATTTCTAGATTTTCATGTTTTTACTACAATGTAATGTTATTCATTTGATGATTAAAATAAATATTATTGAGTTTTTTAAACAACATAACTCAAAATTATTTTGAAAATCATATATATAATGAGACACTTTCCTCTCTTCTTAATATATCCACATCAGATTTTATTAAATGTTTGTGGGACCCATCTTTATATTTTTGTTTTAAGATAATATGCATTCATATGAATATCAGAAAATATCATTTAGTGCAGTGGTTTATGTATCATTAAAGATGTTCACAACCCGGGTTCGAATAGAGAACATGTGCTTTTACATTTTTTTATGATTAAATTTAATAAAAGACAATTATGATTTTTACAAGTCGTATTTCTCTTTATACTTTTAGACTTTCTGCAATATTGACTCCGATAGCTCATAATTTTTCAAGAGTTATACATCAGTTTTTTCGTTTTTTCCATTTTCATATACTACTCGATTTTAGGATGAAATGAGTAAAAAAATAAGTTTTTAAGAATTTCGATTTTTGGATTGAGTCAGTATAAATCATCATCGTTGGTGTCTGAATTACGTTTTCCCGATGATTTTACGGTCCTCGATAGTGAGTTTTCGAACGTGATTATGTTATGAATTAATGATTGTTGAGTCCTTTTAACTTAACTTGCGACCTATGACACTTAGTTTCTACATAACATTTAAAAGGTAATGCTGATGCGTCAGACATACCCAAAAAAACTTCATAATCATCTATTCTTTTACACAATCTCTGAATATGGCATATGATTCTCCCACTTTGTCGCTTAACTCTCACATCCGATGATAAACCATTACACTCTAAACTGCTCTATTCAGTCACATATCATTGAAACTCTTTAAATTGATAGAATTTCATAGTCCTACTGAAAACTTGATTAGTATAACTTTTTTTTGTTCATTGTTATACTTTTTGAAGTTGTCCGCTAAGACATGTACGCCATGGAGGGATTCACTAATTTCTCATACTTCAAATTTGAATTAGAACACACTAATAGTTTCAAGGAGGAGGCGAACAAAATCGTTTACACGGCTGATAACTACATGAAAAACCAATGAAAAAGAAACACAACTTTTTGGACGGGTTAAGAGAGTTCGCATAGACCTGAGAGGAGCTCATAGAAATTCATTTTTTATTTCTGTTAAAAAATCTCACCTTGACTATTTTTCTAGGTATGTATATAATATTGCGTTATATTTAATAAAGTGTTTTATTATTATATGTATATATTATTGTGTTATGTACAAAGTGTAGCTATCTATGGTCCTTAAGACATTATCCATGTTGTATTCTTTAAAAAATGTCGCCTCTATTTTACACAAAGCAAATGAAAAGCTGTCATTTACACCGGAATATTTAGGGCTACCAGTGTTCTAAAATACGGCGTATCAGTCGGTATATACATCGTATATACTCTATACAGTAGTGCATTGTACTGTATTTTGGTATACAGTAAAATAATACAGTTATGGTTATATGACGTTTATAGATCATTTATATGCAATATAAAACGGCGTTTATACAGCGTTTATACAACGTTTAATTTGTTTTCTACTAAATTTTGGCGTATTTTTTTTTTCTAATTATAGTTTTGATTCTTTTGACTTCATTTGTACCAGTTAATTTATTTTTTATTTTAAATATTCATAAATAAAAATAATTTATAATCTATTTAATTACGCTTGATATATATTTTATTGTTTACATATAACTTATGTAGTTACTTTATTATTATTATATCATTATTTTATTTATTATTATGACATTTATTTAAAATATGTCTACCGTATATACTCCGTATATATATATATGTATATACATCTAGGCGCTATACAGTAATCCACCGCCCGGCTAGCGTATAGCGTATTTTAGAACACTGAGGGCTACTAATTAATGGGCTAACAATAACTCATTTTAAAACTTCACTAATTAATGGGCTTACAATACTGAAACATACATTGTTTACAACTCAACCAATTTTAAAACCACCATCACCTTATACATTAAAAAGTAACATGTTAACTAAAATGATCACCACCTATTTAGACTACTTACTTTATCAGAAATGATTTAAAACTAAATCAAACCAAAAGGTAAATAAACTATTTTAATTGATTTATATACACATAACTGATTTATATACATTTGTTTGAGTTTAACTCAAAATAATTTATTTACACACATATGTAATAATATTATTGCACCGTTTTATACAATTTAAGATTCTAATATTTGTAGGCATTTGATTAAATACAATCCTCTAACATACATCTCCTGAACTATATTAGCAACTTTCTTAAAAAAATTATATGAGAATCCATTAAATTTATCCACACAAGTTTAACAACAACATTACTACCAAAGTTTACTCCATCGTAAAATTAACAACTACACAAGTGTTTTTTAATCGTCATGTGTTAATTGTCTTTCTTATTTCTTATTCAAAAAATCAAAATACAGACTGATAGTCAACATTTTTTTTAACTCTTAAATTGTAAAGTACTTATAAATATCAACCCATCAATGATTTTCAAAATTATAAAGGTCATGGTATATACATGATTTACGAGATACATTGAACAAACATGCAAACAGTGAATGAGCTTGCAATAGAACGATTGCTAACCATTTCAGTTTATCAAGGAACCCGATATCATCTTCATTATAGGTTTTCTTGGTGGTCCTAGAAATCCAATTCAAAGAATGGTTAAAAATATAATATAAAAAGTATTAAACAAAATTTGTCACTCAAGAGAAAAACAAAGATGTTGCAAACTACTGTTTACAGCTAGAAGAAACAAGCTAAAAATAACAAATTGTCACCAATACAGCTACACCCGAACTTAATATATCAACCAAAATAACACAATGAAACACATGCACCTCATAAAAAATTAGAAAATCTTTTCCCAGCTCCACAAAAGACGGAAAGATTCTTTTTTGAATTGGCTTAAGCCCCAACGAAGATCCAAACAGTACAATGTTGTTTTCTAGCAAAGCATACGCTACACCAACGGCAGAAAATATGTATCAGAGTTTATCACTACCCCTCAACCCTATTACAATACATATCTTTGAAAATTAATAACCACAGTAAACACACAAAAATCACAAACAAATCATCATATGAACATACTGAAATAGAGCAACACAAACGCCAACGACTCCGCGCTTGCGCGGGGCTCCACCCCTAGTACTTTATATACCTCAGAAATATCTCTTATATATTAAAAGAGAAATATTTGTAATAAATACGTTCACATATTAATTGACACATGTCAGCCTAACAATTAATTTAATTTTAATTTTTTTACGTATCAGTCTCGCAATCATTTAGTAATTAATATGTTTACACACTAATTTTATTAACTCTATCACTGACAATTTAATGTGTTCACATACTAATATTTTTTAATAATTTTTTTTTTAATTTTCGTATTTTTAGCTTTTGTATTAATGAATCTAAATTCTCCACGGACAAGTACTAAACAACATCATTGTTAAAAGAAATAAATTAAAAAATTATTAAAATTCACATCAACTAAAATGTTAGAATGAGAATGTTTTAGAAATTGAAAGTTTCGGATCTTGCCGAACTTGGGCATGATTGACATTTATGCATATATACAAATTATTAAAATAAAAAATAATTATGATTGGTTATGAATTAAAAAACTTAGGTGGAAATGTCACATACAAAATTAGATCTTTAGTTTTACCAAGTGTTGTTTTTCAATATAAAATTTTCATAACAAAACAAAATTAGAAACATAATCAGAATATAGAGTAAAAATCAGAAATCAGAAATCAAAAAAGGTTCATCATATGAACATACTGAAATAGAGCAACACAAACGCCAACGACTCCGCGCTTGCGCGGGGCTCCACCCCTAGTACTTTATATACCTCAGAAATATCTCTTATATATTAAAAGAGAAATATTTGTAATAAATACGTTCACATATTAATTGACACATGTCAGCCTAACAATTAATTTAATTTTAATTTTTTTATGTATCAGTCTCGCAATCATTTAGTAATTAATATGTTTACACACTAATTTTATTAACTCTATCACTGACAATTTAATGTGTTCACATACTAATATTTTTTAATAATTTTTTTTTTTAATTTTCGTATTTTTAGCTTTTGTATTAATGAATCTAAATTCTCCACGGACAAGTACTAAACAACATCATTGTTAAAAGAAATAAATTAAAAAATTATTAAAATTCACATCAACTAAAATGTTAGAATGAGAATGTTTTAGAAATTGAAAGTTTCGGATCTTGCCGAACTTGGGCATGATTGACATTTATGCATATATACAAATTATTAAAATAAAAAATAATTATGATTGGTTATGAATTAAAAAACTTAGGTGGAAATGTCACATACAAAATTAGATCTTTAGTTTTACCAAGTGTTGTTTTTCAATATAAAATTTTCATAACAAAACAAAATTAGAAACATAATCAGAATATAGAGTAAAAATCAGAAATCAGAAATCAAAAAAGGTTTACAAGAAAAAAAAACTTGAAGTCGATTGAAAAACATAACTCATGTACAAAGTGAAGAGATCACATTATTTCCAACGCAACTCTAACTCATTTCACTCGATTATGTCATGTTTTATTATATTTACCAAAAATAATTATAAAAAATATACGTTATTGGTTATAATTTACGTCAATTTTGTAACATACCCAACAATATTGACACGACACCATTAAAATATGGTCTAATAATTATATATGTAAAATAAGCCTAACATATTATAGTATTACCCATAAATTTAGTTTGGGTAAAATATTTGGATCCGAAGAACAAAACCAAACTTGATTTGAAAGTAACACTAAACAGATTTAAAATAATTAAGTACTCAAATGGATCTAAAAGTTTAATATCCAGATAACCAGACACAAATTCAATCCAAAGTGAAATATTTTAGATATCAAAAATATCTAAAACACAATTATATACTTACATATATTTTATTTAAAGTTTTATATCTATTAGATATTCAATAATATGAAAATATCTAAAATAACAAAATATGATCAAAATACTGAAAATTTTTATTTTTCTCCATCTAAATATTTAAATTGAACTATTTTATGTAAATTTAATTATTTAGTATTACATTATTTAAAATTTTATGTCTTATATTATTTTTATTTTTATATTTTTAAAATTAAGCATATTTGGATTCGCTTTAAAAATACATAATTATAATATGTACCCGAACTCGTCTTAACTGAACTGAACATGTAATGATTCGAACCAAATCCAAACTATATACCAAAATTTGTAAGTATCCTAATCATATTTAAGCTTCTAACTTTTAAAATAAAAATCCAAGTAGATAAACTAAATCAGAACAGATATCTAAATGTCCATCCCTTGGTTTTGGAGAGGGTCAGTGGAGCAGAGGAGCTAATGAAGCACAATCTACAGCAACGGTTATCCATAAACTATCGCGTCCGGTTTGTTCTATCTATGGCTGGGTTTGAGTCTTATCTAGGGGGCCTTAGTCATTGGTCTTTTATGTTATTGTCTAGGCTTTTGTAGTCCTTGCATGTTAGTTTAAGTGTGTTCGAGTTTGATCTTGTCTCCGGGATTGTGGCTGTGCAGTCGCCGGCTTTTGTCTCCAGGGTTGTATCTTTTAACCGCTGGCTCTAGGTTATGGTGTCGTTTCACTACGACAGTCGTTGTAACATGCCTTTTGGCTTACCAGTTTGGAATCAATATCATAACAGATGACAAAAAAAAAGTTATTCACTCCGCGCACAGCGCGAATTACTACCTAATATAATCATTAGGACAAAGACTTGTTACGTAAGAAATAAATTTATCATGAGTAAGCAGAAGAAAGGAAGCAAGAAGAATTGTGCATCGATTATAGCAAAGTAAATAAAACTATAGATCCACGTAACCAACGTAACAATCCGTGAAACAAGCAAGTATGAGTAGGTCAAAACGTGGAAGGGAAGTGAAGTTTCTAATACCAGTAAAGAGCTGATCGGCGAGAAGGAGATCGATAAATCTACGGTTGTGAGGTGCAGAATAGGGTTTGGATGTGTTTTACATGTTCTTTGGTATATAGTGTGATTGGATAAATGTAGTGTAACTAGGTAGAATAAAAAGTGGAGTAAATGGACAAAAAAGAAATTAGGTGAAAAAGTGCATTTCAGAGTAAAATTTACTCTGCAGGAAACTGGATAAAAACTTTACTATATATATATACCTATAAAAAAACAAAATGTTTTACTCTGCACCAGCGCAAGTGTTTTATCTTGATTGAATTGATTTTAGCGTAACTGGGTGAAAAACACTTTTTACTCCCCAAAATTTACTCTAAAAGTGCTACTCAATCAGTCCCATAGATTGGTTTCCATTTTTTCCCATGCTTTAAATATTTTTATTCGAAAACATTGGGGTTGATTGATTGTTGCTGTAATTTTAGATTTTTTGATTTAGAAAATAAGCTGTAAGATTTTTGCTTTGGTTTTAGTTTTTTTTTTTGCTTTGAATATTTTTCAAAGCACTTGATAAAATCTGTAGAAAAAGTGATTTCTAGAGCCAATATATTTCCTTAATTTTGGGCTGTAACTTTAGATTTTATTAAATAAAGCTTGATTGCTTTGGTTTTATTGATTTAGAGAGATCTATGGCTGTGTGGAGCACTCACAGCCATCACTAGTCACCCCATTATCTACTTATTAGCAGAAAAGGTTTAAAGGTTATTGTTATGGGAAGAATTTCAGAAGCCCATAAAAGCCCACACATAACAGCCCATTTGCAAGAGTCCGACCTTCACTTTCAATCCCAGTGCACTAACCTTATGGAATAGACAAGATGCACAAACTCTATGCATCTCATGTCGAATAAGACTAACACAATACTCAATACGATCCATATCCCGACCCGAAACAGGGCATAATCCCGCTGAATCTGAACCCGAGAGAAGTGAAACAAATGATTCAGTGTGAATTAAACCGTTGCATTTTACAACGGAGAAACTTACTAGATGTTCCCCTAACTGCAAAAACCAAACATATCCAGTCTTTGTCTTAGAATATCTCCAACGCTGAGTCATCATGTTTCTAGCGCCTACCAGATTCATGCATGAAACATGTTTTTTTGGAAACTGCTGAATCGTTAGAGAGATTATTATGTCAAAAGGATTCTTATATCCAGCTAATAGTCTGCATAGTTAAGCCATATCATGCAACCTTTGTCTCCAAACTTATCACAATGCCCATGTGGCTTCAATAGTGGCTCATTAATGAAACTAAATAATTCCCAGATCTTATTTTCCGTAGTACCTTGTTGCTGCATGTAGTCTCCCAAGCCTGTTCACATTTATGTCATTAATATTTTCAATGACTCCAAGTCTGAGTACAGCTAAGGTGTACTTGTCTCTGTACATTTCACGATAAGATGGAATCAGAACATAGACGTTATTATATTCGAAACTACATCTTCCTTTTTTACTCCATATTTTAAACGAAATCCATCTTTGTTTATTTTTTATATTGTAATCATGGATATTTCAGATTTACAAATCACATACAGTATGCATAATAATCTTGATTATTGTTTGTTTCTAAGATCAAGATGTAAAATGGAATGTTAGGTCAGAATGAGATATCAATGCATCTGAACTGCTTGATTTCGTTTTTGTGACAGGTGAGTTGGGACGTGTTGGATAATTCCAAGCTTGTGGAAACTTAACATATTATTAGATGTTTAATATGTTAAGTATAAACACAAAAAGGAAATCTAGAAATAGGAAAAGGAAGTTTTCTATTAGATTAGGTTTGTGTTTTCCATATCCCACATGTTAAAGGGAATTGTCTTTACTATAAATATAGGTCTCATGGAGAGGTGTTCCATAAGATCAAAGAAAAGATCAAATCATAAGATAAAAGATAAGATCTAAGCTAGAGATCAATGATCTAAGAGCTATAGATAAGAGTTCTAAGAGAAACATTAAGAGCTTTAGTTTTGAGTAGTTTCTAAAGCTAATAAAGAAAAGTTGTTCTTTATAATTCTTGTGTTTCTAAGAGTTCTCTGAGATTTGAATTGGTATCAGAGCTTAAGTTGAAGTTCTGAACTTTTGAATTGGTATCAGAGCCTCAGGTTGGAGACTCGATCAAAGCTAAAGTTGTAGCTTCGATCCTGGTGCTTGTGAAGAAGAGCTCGCGAACGCAAGATGGCGGACGTGACTAGGACTCCACGCACGAAGGACTTTGGATCCACTTCCATCCAATGTCCAATGTTGACATCGACAAACTATACAGTTTGGTCGATGAGAATCAAGGTTCTACTTCGTGTTCATGAAGTGTGGGACACGATCGAACCTGGTTCGGATGATCAAAAGAAGAACGATATGGCGACTACTCTTTTGTATCAATCCATTCCCGAGACATTGATTCTCCAGGTGGGAGAACAAACCGCAGCGAAGAACCTCTGGAACGCCATCAAGTCACGACACCGTGGAGCTGATCGTGTAAGGGAGGCGAGACTTCAGACGTTGATGGCGGAGTTTGACAAGTTGATGATGGATGATGACGAGACGATTGATAACTTTGCGGGGAAGATATCAGGCTTATCATCCGAAGCAGCCTCATTGGGAGAAACCATAGAAGAATCCAAGATGGTCAAGAAGTTCTTGATGAGTCTTCCGAGTCAGAAGTACATACAGATCGTGGCATCGCTTGAGCAGGTCCTAGACCTAAATTCAATCGGTTTTGAGGACATTGTTGGAAGGCTTAAGGCGTACGAGGATCGTGTAAACAAGGAAGCCAAGAAAGTAGACCAAGGGAAACTTATGTTCTCCAACAACGAACATCATAGTCAGAGGGGCTATGATAATTCCCGTGGTAGAGGTAGAGGACGGATTGGTAGAGGCAGAGGTCGTGGTAGGTCACACAACCAAAATCATGTGTCACACACCGACGACAGAAACTCGAAGAAGGATCGTTCCAAGCTGATATGTTGGAGATGTGACAAGCCGGGTCACTACACAACTTCATGCCCCGAGAAGTCAGAGAAGAGTCAAGAAACCAACCTAAACGAGGTAGAAGAGGCCGATGCACTCTATGTACACGAGGTGGTATTCTTGAACGAGGAGAAGGTGATTCCGAAGAATCTAGGCATCAACAAAGGCAATGCAAGTGTTTGGTACTTAGATAATGGAGCGAGCAATCACATGACGGGAAACAAGGAGTTCTTTTCGAGTTTGAGTCTAAACACCAAAGCAAGGTGAAGTTTGGTGATGGATCGTGTGTTGATATTGTCGGAAAGGGTGTGATTACCTTTGTGTGCAAGACTGGAGAGAAGAAGGCACTCAAAGACATCTACTACATACCCGACCTGAAGCACAATATATTGAGTCTTGGACAAGCAACAGAGAACGGATGTGAGGTTAACATGAAAGATGTCTACTTAACACTCACAGATTCGAGTGGAAGGTTGCTTGTACGTGTCTCAAGATCTCCAAACCGTCTCTACAAGACACCCATGGATATTAGCTACCCGGAGTGCTTACATGTCAGAGATCAAGATGCTACATGGAGGTGGCATGCTCGACTAGGACATATAAGTTATGGAGTGATGAACAACATGGTAAGGAAGGAGATGGTCATAGGAATGCCGAGTGTAACACACGAAGAGAGCGTGTGTGACGCATGTCTAGCAGGGAAGCAGATTAGACATTCATTCCCGACCAAAGCCATGTTTCGTGCGACGAAGCCATTAGAGTTATTGCATGGAGACTTGTGTGGACCAATCTCACCACCAACTCTTGCAGATAACAAGTATGTCTTTGTCTTGATTGATGACTTCTCTAGGTATATGTGGATTATACTTATGAAGGAGAAGAGTGAGGCATTCGATCGATTCAAAAGGTTTAAGGAGAGTGTAGAGAAGCAAACAGGGTCAGCCATTAAAACCTTTCGCACCGATAGAGGAGGAGAGTTTACTTCAGCCGAGTTCAATCTATTCTGCGAAAAGAATGGAATTAAAAGGCACCTAACCGCGCCTTACACACCTCAGCAAAACGGTGTTGTAGAGAGGAGAAACCGAACTTTAATGGGGATGACAAGGAGTATGCTGAAGGCAATGAAGATGCCGAACTACTTGTGGGGAGAAGCTGTACGACATTCAACTTACCTCATCAACAGAGTTCCTACAAAAGCCTTGAAGGATCAGACGCCATACGAGTGCTTCACATCGCGTAAACCAAATATCAAGCACTTGAGGATATTCGGTTGTGTAGCACACGCAAAGGTTTGCGTGACTCATCTGAAGAAGTTAGATGAGAGATCGAAGTGTTTGGTCAATCTTGGAACTGAGCCGGGTTCCAAGGCCTATAGACTCTATGATCCAGTCACAGGAAGGGTGATGGTGAGTAGAGATGTGATTTTCGATGAGAAGAAAGCTTGGGATTGGTCGTCTACAACAATTCAAGCAGATTGTGAACCAAGTATGCTTAAGCTTCCACATATGGGTGATATAGAAGAAGGTAATGATCAAGGTGATGATCACGTACAAGAAGCTATAAACCAAGATGAGGAGGAAGAAGAAGAAAGTACTGATCACAATGATAACGAAGAAGACGGTGGGGTTCAACCGTTGGTGACTAGACACGGCCGCACCATAACAAAACCAAGGTATCTCGACGATTATGTGTTGCTTGCTGATCAAGAAAGTGCAATGCTATTGCTCACAGTAGATGGAGAGCCAGAGAACTATTTTGAAGCTGAGCACGTGAGAGAATGGGTTGAGGCAATGGTGGCCGAGATGGAGTCTATCACAAGAAACAAGACATGGGAGCTTGTAGATAAACCGGCTGGAGTGAAACCCATAGGGTTAAAGTGGATCTACAAGATAAAGAGAAAGGCGGATGGTACAGTGAGCAAGTATAAGGCGAGGCTTGTGGCAAAAGGATATGTACAGAGGCAAGGAATAGATTTCGATGAAGTGTTTGCACCTGTGGCGCGTCTCGAAACTATTAGGCTCTTGATAGCCCTCGCTGCAACCAATGGTTGGGAGATACATCACATGGACGTGAAAACCGCTTTCTTGAATGGAGATCTAAAGGAGTTAGTGTATGTAACTCAACCCGAAGGTTTCAAGAAGAGAGGAGAAGAGGATCGAGTTTATGTGTTACACAAGGCATTGTATGGGTTACGCCAGGCACCAAGAGCTTGGAATACTAAACTCGATCAGGTTCTAAAAGAGATGAGATTTGAGAAGTGCACGAAGGAACCATCAGTGTACCGCAAGACTCAAGGAGGAGATGTCTTGATAATAGCCATCTACGTTGATGATCTATTTGTGACAGGAACTTCGCTTAAGGTGATTAAGCAATTCAAGGAAGAGATGTCCAAGAAGTTCGAGATGTCAGATCTAGGTAAGCTAACGTATTACCTTGGCGTTGAGGTGATTCAAGGAGCAGACAGAATCAGAATCGGAGAAGTAATGTATGCTCAAGGAATCTTGTGTGACACGAGGATGGAAGCGTGTAACACAACTCACGTAAGTGCTAAACATACAGTGGTATGTAACACAAAGAAGGAAACGTGTAACACTACTCAGGCAGGAGTATGTGACACACATGTGGAAGTGTGTAGCACAACACACGTACCAGTGGAGCATGTGTCTGATGTTGAGCAGAAGGCCAACATCCTTATCAGAACTTACGTGCGCAAGATGGCGGACGTGACCACTACAACTCACGTGCACAAGATGGTGGACGTGACCAGAATTCACAAGGAGACTTATCGCAACTTAAGTGAAGAAGCCAGGAGAAGGTTCTATAAGAACTGGGTCAATTCTAAGAAGAGGCGGTACAAAAGCGAGGAACGCATCCAGTCTAACCTTGAGAAAGATGTGAATCCAATGGGTGGATTCACACACCATGGCGTGGTGAATGATGATTACTTGAGGATTAAGTTCAAGCAAATGAAGAGCTTAATTGGAGTTCAAGAAATTGACCTCCCTAGTTCAAGTTGGAATTAAGGGGGTGAATGTTGGATAATTCCAAGCTTGTGGAAACTTAACATATTATTAGATGTTTAATATGTTAAGTATAAACACAAAAAGGAAATCTAGAAATAGGAAAAGGAAGTTTTCTATTAGATTAGGTTTGTGTTTTCCATATCCCACATGTTAAAGGGAATTGTCTTTACTATAAATATAGGTCTCATGGAGAGGTGTTCCATAAGATCAAAGAAAAGATCAAATCATAAGATAAAAGATAAGATCTAAGCTAGAGATCAATGATCTAAGAGCTATAGATAAGAGTTCTAAGAGAAACATTAAGAGCTTTAGTTTTGAGTAGTTTCTAAAGCTAATAAAGAAAAGTTGTTCTTTATAATTCTTGTGTTTCTAAGAGTTCTCTGAGATTTGAATTGGTATCAGAGCTTAAGTTGAAGTTCTGAACTTTTGAGGACGATGACAGGTGAGCTATGGGATACCAGAGAATGGCTTATGATTTTGAAACTTGCTTGAACATGTCATGAGCCAATGAAAAGACTCCACACAAAGACTCAAACACAAGAATCACATATGATAAAAAATTATAGGATATAAAAGATCAGATGGAAAGAGACAGGATCAGAATTTTGTCCATGAAAGGTGTACATTGCATTGAATCTATGGCTCTATCTTGGGGTTGTTGTTGTGCAAGCCAGCTTTGTACCATTATGATATGTGTGATCT
The DNA here is from genome assembly GCA_026261945.1 of Hirschfeldia incana. Lineage (NCBI taxonomy): Eukaryota > Viridiplantae > Streptophyta > Magnoliopsida > Brassicales > Brassicaceae > Hirschfeldia > Hirschfeldia incana. Next base: position 989,015 of record JABCMI010000028.1, on the reverse strand, counting down.
ATTAATTGTAATGGCTTTGATTGAAGTTAGTTTGGCTTTCTTTTTCCATTTGTTAATGAATTTAAATTTTACTAAAAATCTACTCCCTGCGTATCCCTCTATGTTAATCTTCTTTACTTGATCGGCTTTCTTTTTCCACAAAGATCCCTCCGTATTTGATTATTGGCTGTTATTAAAAGCCTTCTTACAGTAATATTTAGAAGAAAAATGTGTTTTTGTAACAAAATCTTGTAAACTATGTGCGTAGTTTATATATTTGGGGTTTAGTAAACAACTGTGATCTATGATAATACACGCTCTGTGAGTAGTGAATTTTTTAAAAATATATTGTATTTTAATATTATAAATAATAAACATTTTATTATTAATAATCATTTATATGCTTTTTCTATTCTTTTATAGTTGACGTTTTAGAAGTTTTATTTTGTTTATATATACTTATTATTTCCAGAATTTGAGGCAAAAAAATGAGAGAAACTGACTTCTTTTACCTTTATAATATGAGCTGTCATATTAATCTTATTATATAAAGTTAAGCTTGGTTTTCAAAGTTACTAATTAACAAGATTGCAACACATGTCAATTATATTTTTAGGATTATGACATGTGTCACAATTTTTTTTTATATAAAGCTTGGTTTTCAAAGTTACTAATTAAAAAGATCGCGACACATGTCAATTATATATTTAGGATTATGACATGTGTCACCACTTTTTTTATTTTAAATATACCATAAGAATTTTAAAAGTTAGTTTTATTTTTTTTTCAAAAAGTCTTATCTAAAATCTGTAAAAAACAAATATTTTCATATAAATAACTATTTAATATTTTTTAAAACGTGGATTTAAAAAATGTGGGTTTAAAATAATTATAAGATAAAAAAATATTTTCAGATAATTTTATTATATAAAGTTTGGTTTTCAAAGTTACTAATTAAAAAGATCGCGACACATGTCAATTATATATTTAGGATTATGACATGTGTCACAACTTTCTTTTTTTAAAAAAATATACCATAAGACTTTTAAAATTTAGTTTTCCTTTATTTTTCAATTTTCAAAAATTCTTAACTAAAAACTGTAAAAAAAAAAGATTTCCATATAAATAACTATTTAATAATTTTTAAAACGTGGGTTTAAAATAGTTATACGATACAAAAAATATTTTAATATAATTTATTACGAATTAAATTTTTTTTTATAAACTTATTATATAAAGATTAGTTTTGAAAATCATGACACATGATCATTATACATTTAGGATTATAGAATGTGTTAAATAACAATTTTCATTTTTAAAAAATAATTAAAACTTATTTTCCTCTTTTTAAAAAGTCTTAACCAAAAAACTGTAAAGAAACAAAAATTCACATATAATATAATAATTTATTTATAGTATTTCATTTTTCAAATGTGGGTTTAAAATAAATTGTTTTTGTTAGCTGTTTAAGATAATTATAGGAAATAAAAAATACTATGAGATAGCGACACATGTCAATTATATATGTAGGATTATGACATGTGCTAAAACAATTTTTCTATTTAAAAAAAGTATGCCATATGAGAATTTTAAAAGTTAGTTTTTTTCTTTCAAAAAGTCTTACACAAAAAAACTGTAAAAAACAAATATTTCCATATAAATAATTATGTAATATATATATTTTAAAACGTGAGTTTATAATAATTACAAGATACAAAGCTGTTCTAAGATAATTTTGTTATGAATTAATTTTTTTTTTAATTTGTTTTATAAAATTATTCTATAAACCTTAATTTTTCAAAGTTTTCAAAATCACAACACATGATAATTAAATATTTAGGATTATAACATGTGTTAAATAACAATTTTTCTTTCTTTTTAAAGAATTAAAACTTATTTTCCTTTTTCAAAAATTCTTAAACAAAAAACTGTTAAAAACAAATATTCACATATAAATAATAATTTATTTATAGTTTTTCCTTTTTCAAATGTGGGTTTAAGATAAATTATTTTTGTCGGCGGTTGATGATAATTATACAATACAAAAAAATACTGTAAGATATTTTTATTACAAATTAATATAATTTTTATTATAACTATTTAATAGTACTTTTCATGTTAAGAATGCTAAACCAAAGAAAACTGTAAGTAAATTGTACAAGTTAAATAAAAATGTATTGGGTTAAAAAATTATAAGGCCTATAAATTTAGTTTAATTGTAGTATTCCTTCTAAAAGAACCTTATTTCAAGGTCGAATAAAATATATGAATTTAAGATAATTACAAAATCAGTAAATATTGGTTTAAGATGAAGAATTTCTTATTTACAAAAATAATTACAAGATGAGCTTTTTGTTATATAAATTTTGGGGCCCAATGTTGCTAATAAGCATAATCATTACACATGGTAATTATATATTTAAGATTATCATATGTGTTATATAAAATAAAATAACTTGAAAGACATTCTTATAAGTTTTACTATGTAGTCCTTTCTTATAGTTCATTTTAGTTAAAGTGTTATTGTGGAAGGTAGTATCAAGATACAATAAACTCAGAAAATTAACTAAACTGAATTAGGTTAATAAAAAGTCTTTGTCGTTATTATAAAGTGAGAAATAAATTATTTGAAAAAAACATGTTAATAAAATATTAAATTAAGAGCATAAGAATGTGTATGATGTTCTCTTCGATTCGATTGACTTGATTCAAATTTCTAACTAATATTATTACACTCTATTTTGTATTTTTGAGATTGAGCTTGATTTAAATTTTTTGCTCTATAATTTTTTTTATCTAGCTCTAAATACGAAGTTTCTAATACGATAGTTACAGAGACTTATATATCAACCAAAACTTACATGGAGATACTCATGCATCAAATTGAAATATCAAACAAAACTCTAATAACTGTTTATTCACTATAATTACAGAAACTTATATAGAAACCAAACTTATATTGAGATACACATTTTTATTCCTTAAATAAGTTTTACACAATATATATATATATATATATATATATATATATATATATTACATTTGCAATAGAAATGTTTCTAATATTTATGTTTATCATGCATGTAATTGAAATATCAATTAAAATCCGTGCATCGCACATGTTCATACCTAGTATTGTATAAAGTAATTTAACTGTAAAAGGGTTGGATAGGTATTATGTTAGTTTATCTAAATTGGTGTGAAAACATCTAAAGCGTCATCTATATATATGAAGTGATTTTTCACAACGGAGCTCTCACGTTAAAAGTTGAAGCAGTTAATATCGATACTACCCTTAATGAATAAGACATATAAATCAGCCACAAATTAAAAACGAATTTCAGTATTTTATTAGATAAATGATTAAAACTAAGAATAGTAAGAATTATACAAAATCTGAAAATATATATTTTAAATAATATCATCTATATCCTTAATGAATAAAACATATAAATTATCCACAGAACAGAAAAATATTTTTTTATTCTTTTTAGATATATAAATTATTAATAATAAGAACTATCTAAAATATAATATATATATATATATATATATCAAAATAAAATAAGAGTTTTATACATATTGTGTTGTTATCTGTAAAAATATTATAATAAAAGAGTCAAAAGTAAATAAAAAACATAAACAAACGAATTTTAATATTTTTATTAGATAAGTGATTAAACTAATAGTAGTAATAATTATCCAAAATATAAAAAAATATTTTAAATTATATCATTTATATCGTTAATGAATAAAACATATAAATTATCCACAAAATAGAAAAAAATGATTTTTTTAATTGAATTTCAAATTTATTGATCAAATGGAAACCTTTACAAACTTTTATATACTGCATACTGTAAAGAATGAAAAAAATAAGGGTTTCTAGTGTGGGTGGACTTCAAACCATCTTCTAAGGAGACCTTGGAGCTTATGGTTTCCTTTATACTTAAGTGAAGAGATACCGCTTTTGATGACTTTTGCAATGGTCTTACTCGTGGCTTCCACTGTTGTGCCTCCTCGAGTTTTTCTCTTTCCATATTACGTAGACAGAGATCTGAAGAGCTAGGTCAAGGAGGATAGTGTCAAGGTGATTGTGGCTGGATGTCAGAATGGATGACAATGTGTCGTCAAAACGAATTTTATTGGGAATTCGGCCAAAAAAGTTGACGAACTTTGCACGAATTGCCAAAATAAACACGAACATATTGACTGGCCAAAAAAACACTGAACTATATTTGACTTTAAACTTTAATCAATAAGTTATCGCTGACTCACCAAATTAAACACACCGTTACAGAATGATTAAACGACGTTTTGCTTAAATCGTTAAGCAAAACGACGTCGTTTTGAGATGTAATGAAACGACGTTGTTTTACCTATTTTTATTATCAAAAATATGTTGTTCGAGTGCGTCGAACCCAAGAAGTCATGGCCAAATGATGAGGTTTCTTGCCACTGGACTGCTGCAACTTTTAAGGATATCTATAACATGTTTTCTTTTATTGAGTATCAAACAAATCTCGAAAAATCTAAATTCTTTTTGAACAATTCCAAAATATCTTAAAAATTCAAGAAAATTCTGAAAAAGTAAAACTAAAATTGAAATTATAAATAATTTTTTTTTTTAAAAAAGACAAAACATTAATTTTTTATTTATAAAAATTAATGTATCTAAGATCATTTGAGTATTTATCTTAAATACACAAATCATACAATTTTTTTAGAAATTAATATATTTGAGATAAAGTACAAAAATGATATTTATCACACTACAAATTTTTTTCATTTAATTATTATCATATTTTAGAAAAATAATTTGTGATAATATCATTTGTTTATTGTATCTTAATTATCATTTGTATATTTATCTTAAATACATTATTCATACTAAAATCTATAGTGTGATAAATATCATTTTTATTTTATATTAAATACATTAATTTATTTAAAAATATGTTTCAAGTTTTTTAATCATTAAATTTAATTTGTTGCATTTTTTTGAATTATTTTAGATTTTCTTGAACTTTTTAATGTTTTAATAATTTTGAAAAAACTTATTTGTAATTTCAATTTTAATTTTACTTTTCAGAATTTTCTTGAATTTTTAAGATTTTTTGGAATTTAAAAAAAAACAATTTAGATTTATTGAGATTTGTTTGATACTCAATAAAAGAAAACATGTTATAGATATCCTTAAAAGTTGCAGCAGTCCAGTGGCAAGAAACCTCATCATTTGGCCATGATTTCTTGGGTTCGACGCACTCGAACAACATATTTTTGATAATAAAAATAGGTAAAACGACGTCGTTTCATTACATCTCAAAACGACGTCTTTTAATCATTCTGTAACAGTGTGTTTAATTTGGCGAGTCAGCGATAACTTACTGATTAAAGTTTAAAGTCAAATATAGTTCAGTATATTTTTGGCCAGCCAATATGTTCGTGTTTATTTTGGCAATTCGTGCAAAGTTCATGATTTTTTTAGCCGAATTCGCAATTTTTATTCCTTTTTGATAGATAAATTATTAAAGTTAATAATAATAAGAAGTATCCAAAATATAAAATATATATATCAAAATAATAAAATAGTTTTATGCATATTGTGTTGTTATCTGTAAAAATCTTATAATAAACCTATACAATTATTTGCGAAGAGCAACATAGCTCTCACATTAAAAGTTAGAGCGGTTAATATCGATATTACTCTTAATGAATAAAACATATAAATCAGTCACAAATAAAAAAACGAATTTTAATATTTTTATTAGAATAATGATTAAAACTAATAATTGTAAGAATTATCCAAAATCTAAAAATATTTATTTTAAATTATATCATCTATATCTTAATGAATAAAACATATAAATTATCAAGAAAATAGAAAAAAACGAGTTTTTATTATTTTTATATTGATAAATTAATAATAATGATAACTATCCAAAATATAATATATATATATATATATATATCAAAATAAAAATAGTTTTATACATATTGTGTTGTTATCTGTAAAAATATTATAATAAAATAGTCAAAAATAAAAAAAAAACATAAACCCAAAAAAATGAATTTAGATTAGATAAGTGATTAAAACTAATAATAGTAATAATTATCCAAAATTTAAAAATATATTTTAAATTATATCCATTATATCATATAAATTATCCAGCCAATATGTTCGTGTTTATTTTGGCGATTCGTGCAAAGTTCATGATTTTTTTAGCCGAATTCGCAATTTTTATTCCTTTTTGATAGATAAATTATTAAAGTTAATAATAATAAGAACTATCCAAAATATAAAATATATATATCAAAATAATAAAATAGTTTTATGCATATTGTGTTGTTATCTGTAAAAATCTTATAATAAACCTATACAATTATTTGCGAAGAGCAACAAAGCTCTCACATTAAAAGTTGGAGCGGTTAATATCAATACTACACTTAATGAATAAAACATATAAATCAGTCACAAATAAAAAAAAGAATTTTAATATTTTTATTAGAATAATTATTAAAACTAGTAATTGTAAGAATTATCCAAAATATAAAAATATTTATTTTAAATTATATCATCTATATCTTAATGAATAAAACATATAAATTATCAATAAAATAGAAAAAAACGAGTTTTTATTATTTTTAGATTGATAAATTAATAATAATAATAACTATCCAAAATATAATATATATATATATATATCAAAATAAAAAAATAGTTTTATACATATTGTGTTGTTATCTGTAAAAATAATAATAAAAGAGTCAAAAAAAAACATAAACACAAAATAATGAATTTAGATTAGATAAGTGATTAAAACTAATAATAGTAATAATTATCCAAAATCTAAAAATATATTTTAAATTATATCCATTATATCATATAAATTATCCACAAAATAGAAAAAAACGAATTTTTATTCTTTTTTGATAGATTAATTATTAAATTAATAATAATAAGAACTATCCAAAATATAAAAATATATATATATATATAAATTAAAAAAAATACTTATATACATATTGTGTTGTTATCTGTAAACATCATATAATAGAAGAGTGAAAAATTAATAAAAAACATAAATAACATAATTAAATATTAATCAAGTAATATTAAATTATATATAACTGAGAAGAGGATAAAATTTAAATAAATATAATTTCTAAATATATGTTGGTGTTCAATTTTTTTTAAATTACAAAACATGAAAAAATTAGATGAAAAATAGATAATAATTTTTATTATAAAATTTATTTAGTAATGAATATATTAATAAATAATTATAAATTATTTTTGATAAAAAAATTATAATTTATTTATGTCCGCATCTAGGCCTGGGACTTTTTAACTTAACCCGAAGTACCGACCCTAACCCGAACCGGAAAAACCGAAACCGAATCCGAACTGTGTTACAAAAATATCCGAACGGGACTTATGAGCTTACTACTTTGGATTATGGTTATAATCCGAACCGAACCGAAATCTAAATCAGGATCCGAAGATATCCGAAATTGGTTAAATATGTTAATGTTTTTATATATTTTAAGGTGATTTAGATATTTTAGAGTATCCAAAATTTTTTTGTAGTTTGTTTATTTGTTATTTTTAGTACATTTTAGTTAATTTATATAGTTTAACTAATTTTTAATTATATTTGTAAATACTTTATGTATTTCGAGAAATATATTGTCAATTTTCAAGGTTTTGAAAAATATATTTTTAGACGATTTTGAACATTGGTTAAATCCGATCCGAACCGAATCCGGAAAGAACCGAACCGAACCCGATCTGATAATTAGTAAAAACCGAATGGTACTTATGAGCATTGAACCGAAAATCCGAAAATCTGAATCACCCGATCCGAAACCGAATGGGCCACCGAACGCCCAGGCCTATCCGCATCTGCGGGCCAAACATCTAGTTATAAACAAACGGAGAGTATTTGATTAGGATTGAGCATTCTGGTACCATCTAGTTTGGTTTGATTCTATTGGATTTAGATTTTTGCGGGTTTTGCTTGGATCTTTGTAGGTTTGACTTCGTTTGGATCTTTGCGGGTTCAGTGCATGTTTGAGTTCGGATAACTCATTTAATTTTTCTTTTTGAATTAATGTTCATATGAACTTTAAATTTCTCAAAATCTAAAAATAAAATTAATATATAACATATTAATTTGAATAATGTGTGCCCAAAATACTTAAACTTGACATAAAATTAATAGATATTTGATTTTGAATTGTTTAGCTATTTTAAACATGTATTTTTAACTATTTTATATTTTTCCAAGTATTTTAGATAACTTAAGAACATCTTATATATTTTTTTATTCTTTAGATATTCTTATTTTTTAAAAAAAAATAGTATATTTAATTATATATGTCTGGTCAAATATATTCGGATATCCGATATATTTTGGTTCGAATCGCATTTGGTTACAGTTCTCTGGATACCAAAATTTTGAACCCATTTGGATATCTAACCAATTTGGTTAAAGTTCAGTGCTACTCTTTTGGATTGGCTTTGGTTAGAATTTTTTGGATTATGATTTTTTTGTCCAGCCGTATATTTTTATTTTAATAGAATTTTAAGCAAAAGTCATGATGGTTAATATTGATTTTGGATATGAAACAATTTTAAACCAACACACATTCTACTATGTTAATCATTAAAAAAATTATATGCTTATTTAAGAAAAACGATGGACTGAACTAAAAAACATTTTAGATTGTCAAAATCGACATTTTAAAATTATTCTCCGTCGGTGTTGTGACTAAGGGGAGGTTAGGGTTATGAAAGCAAATATATTGTGCCATCCATATTCTTGGTAGGTGATTTCAATAGCTTCTAAATAAATCTCCGATGTATCGATCTCTTGTAATATTTTTGAAAAATATTAACTAATAAAATCTTACACTTGCTAGAGTAGTCAATTGTTTCTCAATTAATATACATGGGATTAGGGTAGCAGATAAATCAAAATAATACAGCTTGTTTATTTACAATAATTTTATGGCAAATTAAATAAACCAAAATAATTATTTTGTTTATTCATAAGGTATATAATTAAATCCCAATGATATTGACATAGATATATATTATATTTCAGTATAAATATTTACTATGATATGATTTTACTAACATTTATATCTTTTCTGTAACAAAAAGAAATTTAAACCATCAATCCCAATTTTTTATGTGATATTTTTTCAATGCAAATTTTAAAATTAACATGTCTATGTTTTATATTGTATATATTTTAATTTAAACAATATTAAATGAGAATTCATATTCATACAATTTTATGATCATTTGCATGTTGTTATAACAAAAACAAAATCAAGACATTATCACAAATTTTCAAAGTGTGATTTTTAACATTTTTAGTAATTTATATTCCTTTAAAAAAATCAAAATATAACATGCATATAAGAATATATATATATTTTATTATATACTTAATGTGATTGTTTATTTTTATAATAATATAAAACTAAACAAAAAAGAGGGAAAATACATTTTTTATCAAATATGTATGATTCATAATTATAATTGTCATATATATATTAATCATAATAGGTACTTCTGTAGGTTTCATTTAAAAATTAATACAGAATATTGTTTTATGCACTATTAATCAATTTAATACTTAATTTATGTTTAGATAAATCAACATGTTTTTCTAAGGATTTTTAGATTCATCCTAACGACGAGTTAATTTAATAAAAATATAATATATGTTAAGATAAATCAACGTGTTTTTCTAAGAATTTTTAGATTTATCCTAACGACGACACATGGATTCGAAATTTGTTATAATGTTCCAAGATTAATATATAAGGGATCATATTGGGCCCATGTAATTATATGTTTAAAAGGCTAAACCATACCATAATTTGAATATTAAATTGTTACAACTACTAAACATGTTTTACACAATCTGCATGATTAACATCGATTAGCTGTAGTACTTGTAATGTGTATGGTCTTTAAACAAATCAAATCAAGTATCTAGATTAATCTTTCGGATGTATATGTTCTCTTCTAGATCTGAGCACCTTGTGGTTTTTGAATTCAAAGGCATGGATTGTGCATGGTCGTACCTATCCTAACTAAGAAGTTATCATTAATTTAAAGTAATGTGAATATAATAATTAGGTAATAATATGTACAAATTGAACTTCAATAGTATAAAAACTACGTGGTTGGTCTGGCGATCATCACTACAACTAACACCAATGTTATGTCTAATGTAATGGCTTGGTTATTTTGGGTAGCTGGAAAAAGAACGCGTTCATGTAAATGTAATAGTTCTAAGGGTTTAAGCCAAAAGATAAAAAAAATTCTAAAAGTCAACGTTACTTTAAATTCCATCTATCCACTTAATTATCTTTAGTTGACTTGACTGTAATTTTCTTGGGAGACACTTAACGTTTTGACTTCATGTACATTTTAACTTGTTTTACGAGAGTATTTTCCTTAGACCAACTTGCGGTTCAAGTTCTATCAACAGTGACATCAAGGGATTGACCCCTCCATCAAAATGTTTAAAAGTCTTGATTTTGACATCTTTCCCCTTGACTGAGACCTTAAAATCCCAAGATCTGTGTAACACTTATCTAGCCTCATTCTTGTTTTGTTTAAATATTGTATGAGTAATAAATAACATGTTAGATAATGACTTATCTAGCCTCATTCTTGTTTTGTTTTTATGGTATGAAATGCTTGGTTTGATAAAAAAAAGCTGTAATGTCAGTAAATCGTGTAATCCTATTGATTAATGACAACCGTAATATTTCCACTGTTTAGATCACATACAATTGACTAATGAATGTATTAGGCGAAACTTCAAAAGACTGCAAAAAAAAATCTAACCTTATAATGCTGGTCTGCCAGATGATACAACATATCAAAACTATATACATATACATGGCAACAAAAAACAACAACTGTATCTTGATATAACATATATTTTCTAAAGTAGATGAGCTAGATATTAATAACTTAAAACCATACGACTTAATAGCACATTTACTTAGTCAGGATATAACCACACGTTCTCCCCTATGTTGAAATGGACGGCAATGATGTAACTAATGATGTCGATGGATGACACTATTTATTTTGTCTTATATGTACTATTTATGTTCTACCACCTCAACACAATCATAGGTACAGTTTTGAACCAAAAAAAAAAATCATAGGTACAGTTTGATACATTCATTTAGTTCATTTTTTGTAGGTTTCAGTTAGTCTATAATGTTCAATTCTCTTCAGGAAAATAAAAATCAAATGTTGAACCAGTAAACATGTAAAAGAAAGATATCGTATTAATTTGGTTGAGTTTTTTTTTTTTAATTTAACTGACTCTTTCAAATCTAGCAGACCAATTTTTCCTAGCTTTTAACCAAAAATAAAACAAAATTTGTGTCTTAAACCTTGTTTTAACAACGAAATTTCTCTAAGAAAACATAGAAAATAACAAATTGACATTTTCTCCATTGGCAATTACTACCCAGTGGTATATACTATATTATATGGACAAAAGAATAAGTCAACTAGAATTATAATTATAATAAAATATCTTTCAAAATTGCTAGTGACGTTGAAGAAAATCATAAGTAAAAATGTAAAACCGTGTGAAATAGGTCAACGTTGATTAATATTTATTATTTATAAACAAATTATATTCACGATTTAGTCTGCACTGTTCCTATAAGGTAGAAAATGTCAACGTGACCTGAGTATCACTTTATCTTTTAAATTTTATTTTATTATAATTGTCTTTTTATATTTCCAAAATAAATATTAAATATTCTCAGTGTTTACATTTATTTTAACTCATCAATTGATAAAATCAAACAAAATAATGAATTAAACAAGGATAAAATACACAATTTAATTATTTTTTAATTTCTGTGCGAAAAACTTAAATGATACAGTATTATAATAAAACAGAAGAAGTAATATCTAAAATAAAATTTATCATGTCCTGCTAAATACAGTAACATCTAAATAATCTAAGTAATTATAGTTAGCTATATATACCTTTTATATTTGTATTTGCTTCTAAATATATTATAATCTGCTTTTACCACATACTCTTTCTGTTTCTGAATAAGTGTTATACTGACATTATTCACGCAGATTAAGAAATCATTTAATTTTGCATGTTTTCCATATAAAAACACTATTATCCATACACTTACTCATATTTCAACCAATAGAAAAATAATCTGCAGAATAAAATCAATAAATTTTGCATCGAAAATCTAAAACGACACTTATTTTGCAACTAAAAATTTTCTCTACAATGACACTTATTAAGAAACGGAGTGAGTAAATTAATAGAAATCATTTCATCAAAATTGTACAAAAATGTATTTTTCTCGAACATCATCATTTCAAATCGTAGATGCATATATATTAACACACACACACACATATATATATATATATATATATATATATATATATATATATATATACATAGGTATATACTGATATATAGTACTGTATTCAACTACATACAAACACAGAGGTAACATTAAAGCAATCAAATCATAAACATCTATGATCAGTTAATACGTACCAGGTACATAGACGGATGAGTAATCAAGTCCACAACTAATTCCCTTTTTGGGTTTACAGTTTACACCATGGTCTTCATTCTTCTACCGTCCAATAAATGGAGCAATGAGAAGACATTTTCATTGTAACATTCAACTTTTACTTATGGTTTTTTCCAATAATAACATATCCATTCCACACGTTGAGACAGAAGACAAGTCGAGTTTTTGGAATGAGTCAGTCAACAAGAGACTCTAATTCCAGCAAATGTCAACAAAGCAAAAAAGTGGCCGTACTCTCTCGGGAATAGATGAGCAATAATAGAGAGAGTACAAGCCGGTGGACCAAAACGTAGGTGGCTCGCTTCACTCTTACTTGTCGTCGCGTCGGTGCACTTTTTATCTCTTTTTACTGAAACCAATCCCGCGTCTTCTTTTGGAGTCTTGTGCCTTCGTTGTTACATAATCTTTATTTTGGTTCCTATAATAATTTTTCAATCAATATGATTGGACGATTTTCACTCTTGTAGAGAATCCTCTCTCGCATTATTTAATTTGTCCTTGTGCTTACCAGCTGGCCTCTAGCTGCTACGGTATCACTCTCTCATCCTTTGACTTTATTTCTTGCTACTACGTAAACATGTACTACTCGTACTAAGTATATATGCATCCTAGACTATCGCTTGGATTATCAACGGTAATTAGCTTTTAATCGATATTAACTCTTGTTTACACCCTCTGTTCCTCAAAGTAAGATTTCTTGGATTTTATTTCTGTTCCACAAAGATAAATTTTCTATTTGTTTAAATTACTTTTGTATATTTTTAAAGAACATTAATTGTCAATATTTAAATTGATTAAATTATATTGGTAGATGATTGTTAAAAAATGTGTAAGAAAATAAATAATAAACTAAATTGCAAATATTTAATGTATTTTTAATAAACGTGAAAATTTTAAAAAATCATATTCTTAGGAACATAGAAAATATAGTTTAAATAGAGTTACTGTGGACTATAAGTTGTACTTGGGCAAATGATTTGAATAATGTAGAAAGTTATGCCAACTGTAAGTACTACTAGTTGGGCATTATTACCACTAATAAATACATAATCATTGAATGCATTAAATTGGGGACCAGTGAACTTTTCAGGAGCCAGTTATAATTAGATCAGATCAATTACTCTTAGACGATTATATGATTGTATTATTGGTCAGTTTCTAAGTTAAATGAAATCAAAATTCCTATAGTTACCATTTCACAGATCTAAATATTCTCGCAGACATTAAAAATTGTCATAAATTTGAATGCTGTCAAAAAGATCCGGCTGTCTCCATGTTAGGTACGGTGTGGTACTTGAAAGCAGACATCAACCTCGTGGTTCGATGTGAACTCTACACGTGGCGAGCTTATCGATATCTATGTACGGTCCGAAGTTTGTTTACGTCAAACTATGCCATTTTCTAATATAGTTTATGAATAATTGAAAATAGGTTTCATTATATGCTAAGAACAAAATCTAAGTTGCTTGGTTTTTAATGGTTTCGTGAGCAACTTAAGGTCTAAATAAAGAGAACGAGATCCAAGTTCACGATTTTGAGATTTGGAAGCCATGTTTTAGTGAAATTGTATTATTTGTTGTAATTGTTGAATGATTTTAAATTAAACGAGATTCATATGGATTGGACTTGTGTAAAAATACAGTGACTTGTATGGTTTGGTGTTGGTACCATTGTTTCTTTGAGTATTTGTAACCGTCTTATCACGTTAACTAACATCAAGTTTGTGAGCATGGTTGTCTATGAAAATGCTAGGTGAATTATTTAACGGTTGTATTCTTGAAAAATAGATTTTGATCTAAACCATTCTCCAATTCTAAAAAAAAATCAAAGTCTGTGAACTTATGTAATATTTTTTTCTAAATGGAAACCATGAACGAAACACTGCAGTTGATTAAGATTTTTATGAATGAAATAGTGCATTTAATAACTATGACAGTTGTATCCACTTGTATTTCAGAAACCTAAATGTGAGAAGGGATAATCAGTAAGAATGTAAGATAGTTAGATCATCTCCAATCCAACTATATTTTCCTCCTTATAATTTCTATAAAAATAGAGTAATTCCATTATAAAATAGGTTTTGCTCCAATAGTTTATTATATAATAAAGTTACTCTATTTTTGTAGAAAAAAAAAACGTAAAATTCACTTTTTCACTTTATACTTGGAGTAGAATAATTGTTTTACTCTATTTTTTTCGCAAAAATAAAATAATTCTATCATAGAATAAATCATTGGAGCAAAATTTACTATATAACAGATTTATTCTATTATTGTGTAAATTGTAAAGGAGAAAATAAAATGTCATTGGAGATGCTCTTATATTCGAGCTAATTAACCATTGATTTTTTTTCCTCAAAACTCGGACACATATATCAAAATCTTTTCGGTTCACGTTTCCAGATGTTTCTCACTGTTTCTAATGTAAAATTTAATTTCTTTCCTTCTAAAATAAAATAAAGAGAATAAAAGTTTTAATTCTATTTCATTTAAAAGTTTCAACTCTATTTCATTTAAAAGTTTCAACTCTATTTCATTTCTTACTCTATAATAGAAATATAAACAAAAAAAATCTATTTATGGGGTAAACTCCATTGTAAAATGAGATATGGAGTTGAGTTAAATCATTTCTATTTCATATTTTATTTCATTTTATAACATTGATTTACTGTATACAGACTACTTTGTACATTCTTTTTAATTATGTTGGGAGAAACCATTTATTAATATATTTCTTGCTTTATATATTCATATTTATTAATATATTTCTTGCTTTATATATTCATATGTAGTATATTAATGTACGTATGCATACCTATGAGGAGTAAAGTTACTCGTATGTATATATATATATATATATCTGACCTCATGTTCATACTCACTTTTTTTTCTTTTCGTATTCACTTTTTATACATCGTATTAGTTTTGTAGTACATTTTATTTAGAATATATAAGGATACCTGAAGTTTTTTTTCTTTCTTATTGTGCTTTAGACCGTTTTCCTACTGCCTTACAACATAAGAACTGTTGATTATTTATGAGTCTACGACTTGCATATTTGATATGTGTGTAAACCAGTAAATATATGTTTACCTCTATGACCTTTCACTTTAGGTTACTTATGCCAAAAATGCATCTATTAGTTAGTTATCACCGGACACCAGTGTAACGAATGTACTCGTTTTTGGTAAAATATCGGTTTATTAATAGTCGACTGTATTTTGCGTTTAACATTAATTAAATACTAAACGACGTACCATTCTGTCCAAAAATGTTGCTGAATCAAGGTGCATTTAGATTAAAAAGGTTTGATATGTTGAGTTTGTTAGAGGGACATGTAAGGAGACAAGTCGCTCTCAACCTAATTTTCAAGAGAAAGTGTACATATGCATGTATTGTGGTACGACCTCTCTTATTATTTAAATCACTTATTCTTTGGTTGTTTACAGAAATAAAATAACATACCTCCAAGATTTTCCATTAAATGAAAATCCTGTAAATTTGCGTCGTCTAAGTCGACCCGACTATTTCAGTATTTACATGTCTTCTTTATTTTGTTATCATGTTTCTAAGCGTCGATCTTGGTTTTTTTTGAACATAAATCGATCTTGGCTTTTATCGATACAGTTATTAACAACTAAACCGTTGCAATGATCTATATACCAAGACGTGCATATGTATCGATGACGACAAATATCGAAATAAATTATTTAGATGGACAGGTATACATTATGCAATAAAGTGTCGCTATACGTAAAGCTTGAATGTTCCATCGCCTCGTTACATACGGATTAGAATTTTAGAATATACAAATAAATGAATGCTTATTTAATTCCATGGTTTTTGTTCTTATTAACCCACCAAAACACTTTTGATTGAATAGAGTAGTATTATGTGGGTCGCCACGAAAGGAAGAAGGAAATTTCATTAATCGCATTTGATTGAAATAAATAATATTGGGGTCCTTTTAAACTGATAAACACGGACTTTTATAAAAAAAATTAAAAGAATAGTCTTCACCTAGAAAAATCCACGTTTGCAACTACGTCACTTTATTATAGTGATGCGAAAATTCTACTAATTTTTTTCTGCTAAAATAAAATTCTACTAACTAATACTCAAAAATGGATCGAGTCAAATTCAGAAGATAAAAAGAAATGGATTGAGTCAAATATATTTTATTTTTGGCTGTGGCCAATATTTCATGGAGATTTAAAAACTCAAAGAAAGAACATTGTACAGGGCATTTAGTAAAAAAAAAACATTATACAGGGTATGGCTTAAGCTTAACACTAGAAAATGCAAGTCACGCAAAAATAGAAGAATTAAGTTTAAAAGTTTTCTTAAAAAAAAAGAAACCAATGCACTATAATCTGTCAGAGAAAAATTACGAATATGTCAGTAAGGTTTGTGCCACCGAGCGTGTATAACTACGGATCGTGAACAAAGCAGTCTATGATAGTGAAAGGTAAAAAGTGAAAAAGAAAGAAAATTTATATTTAAAATTTTCTTGCATAGTTAAATTATATTTATAGTATATAAATTAAATATTTACTAGTAAGGATTTGCTAAAGTTAATTATTATTTGTTTATTTATAACTATAATTACTAGTTAGTTTTTGATATAACTTATAAGTAAATTTTTTTCTTGCCTGACCTTCAATATTATATTTTGGGACAATTAACTGAGTAGAGTAAAATATGAGTTGAACTTTTGACCTCGTATGAATATTCTGCAGCTACGAAAAACACGTGGTTGGAAATATCGACGCTGCTCTTTCTCTCTCTCTACCCTGTCTTGTCCCTCTAGAGTTGACGGTATTATATATATATAAACTCCATCCCTCAAGAGTTTGTAACTTACAATCTGTGAGCTTCAAAGAAGAAAAAAAACAGAAAACAAGACCAAAGAAAAAAAAACTCTCGAATCTTCGTCTCAAGAACACAAGAGATTCAAAAGAAGATTCAAGAAGCACTAGTCAGAAAGTTTCAAGATTCCTCTGACGATAAACCTGTTCCAAGCGCCTAACGTATATTCGAGGTACTTATTCATCTACACCACGACTGATTCTTCTCTCTCTCTCTCTTTATATTTTAAGGAGAAAATGTATTTCATTTTAACCGATTCTCATTTATTTCCGGGTTGCTCTGTTTTTCAGATCCGAAAAGTTCTGTTTTTTCTTTTGAAACTCTGTTTTTTTTTTGTCACTCTGTTTATGAAATTATGATTCAAAAATAACAGTTTTTCGTGATGTTTCACTTCAGGTCAGATTCTCTGTTCTCTTGAATGGGTGTATCATTCTCCTGTCAGTTCGAGCAAGACGACGTGGAAGCTGCCCTAGACTCTGTCACGGTCAAGTCCATAAGCTTCGGCGATGACGACGAGTGCAAGACTCCCAAGAGATCTGTAAACTTCAACGACGGGACACTAGAGCCAACCATCTTGAAATCCATGGGATCTGGTGGCAAAATGGTCGTTGAGAAATCCGTTAGCTTCAAAGGGATGCAGCTAGAGAGAATGATCTCTCTCAAGAGGTCTCTCCTGAAAGAAAGAGACAATGCTGGGATCCCTAGAGAACTCTCGGTTCTTGATCCGAGGAACCCTAAACACGAAGCTGCAATCAAGTTACAGAAAGTTTACAAAAGCTTCCGCACCAGGCGAAAGCTGGCTGATTGTGCAGTGCTTGTGGAGCAAAGCTGGTTAGTCTTTTTTCTTATTAAAAATCTGGTTAATGTGCTGTGTTGTGTTGTGGTGATTCTAATGTTCTGTTTATGTAACAGGTGGAAACTATTGGACTTTGCTGAGCTGAAGAGAAGTTCTATATCTTTCTTTGATATTGAGAAGCATGAGACCGCGATTTCGAGGTGGTCTAGAG
This sequence comes from Hirschfeldia incana, assembly GCA_026261945.1. Classification (NCBI taxonomy): domain Eukaryota; kingdom Viridiplantae; phylum Streptophyta; class Magnoliopsida; order Brassicales; family Brassicaceae; genus Hirschfeldia; species Hirschfeldia incana. Next base: position 970,528 of record JABCMI010000028.1, on the reverse strand, counting down.
CTAGGACTAGAGCAGCTAAGGTTGGTAAAGGTTTGTCCAAGAATGGAAAAGCACAAAAGCTTGCTCTACAACACTGGCTTGAAGCGGTAAGTTTTATAGAGAGACTAGTTTTCTTTTAATACTACAAATTTTTGGGGTTGAACTTAGTCTGATCTTTTGGTTTAATGCAACAGATTGACCCTAGACATCGGTATGGACACAACTTGCACTTTTACTACAACAAATGGCTCCATTGTCAGAGCAGAGAACCTTTCTTCTACTGGTAATTACTTCTCACCAATTCTTTTTTCACATCTCTGTCAAAAGCTTTGAGAATCAAGAAAACTTATGTGTTTGATTGAAATGTTTCAGGCTTGATATTGGAGAGGGGAAAGAAGTAAATCTTGTGGAGAAATGTCCTAGATCCAAACTTCAGCAACAGTGCATCAAGTACCTTGGTCCGGTTAGTATCTATTTCTTTTACTTGCTCAACAAGTAACTTTACCGATAAAACTAGAAACTTGTTTCTTATCCTTGTCGTGTTTATGTTGTGTAGATGGAAAGGAAAGCGTATGAGGTTGTTGTGGAAGACGGCAAGTTCTTCTACAAGAACAGTGGTGAAATGCTTCATACTTCTTCAATGGAAAATAGTGATTCCAAATGGATATTTGTGCTCAGCACATCGAAAGTGTTGTATGTTGGGAAGAAGAAGAAGGGTACGTTTCAACATTCAAGCTTCTTAGCTGGAGGAGCCACTGTTGCTGCAGGAAGATTAGTTATTGAGGATGGTGTTCTCAAGGCTGTGTGGCCGCATAGTGGACATTATCAACCTACTGAAGAGAACTTCTTGGACTTCTTGTCTTTCCTTAGAGAGAATGATGTTGATATCACTGATGTAAAGGTAAGAGAAAGAGATTTGATTTGAATGATTCATTGGTTGTTGTGTCTGTGAGAGGGTTTGTTCTTACAAGTGTTTTTGTGTTTGTGTGTTTCAGATGAGTCCAACAGATGAAGATGAGTTCTCCATGTACAAACAGAGAAGCACTCATATGAGAAACCATTCTTTGGAAGAGGATTTGGAGGCTGAGAAGACTGTTTCATTTCAAGAAAGAGCTGATCCAAGAGAGGAAGAAACAACACCAGTGATGGATAACATCGAATCACCGAAGAAGATGGAATCCTTGAGTATTTTTGGGGATGAAACACAATCCAAAGCAACTGAAGACTATGATTCAGGTGATGATGAAGAGGAAGAGGAAGAGATTTTTGAGTTAGAGCATGAATCAATGCCTTCAGAGCAAACCTCACCCACAGGAGGCGGAGAAGAAGAAACCAAAGAGAGTGAAGAAGTAGTCAATATTCCTGAAGAATCAATCCTAAAAAGGATAAATTCGAAGAAGGAAACTAAATCTTTCCAACTTGGGAAACAATTATCATGCAAATGGACAACAGGTGCAGGACCAAGGATCGGTTGTGTAAGAGATTATCCATCAGAGCTTCAGTTTCAAGCACTGGAACAAGTTAACTTGTCTCCAAGATGTGGATCTGCTTCAAGACTTTGTTTCTCCTCATCGTCTCAAACGCCTCAGATGTCACCGTTATGGAGAGGGATGTCATCACCTGGAGATATCACAGATTCATAACTGATGAATTTATTTTTTATCACAAAATAAGTACTTTCGGTCCGATCTATTCTTTTTGTGTGAATAGAGAAGATGATGACTTAGAAATTCTTTTGTATTATTTTCTATACCATTTAGTGTAACAGAGAAGCATTTCATTTGTTTACTTGGTTTCTTGCCTAACAAGAAACTACAGTTTAAAAGTATTTTAGATTCTTTTTCTACGCTTTTTTTTCGGTTTTGGCAAAAGCCTGTAAATGTAATACACACAACAAGTGATACAAGATTCAAGACATATAATATGCTCTTAACTTTTACCTTTCCAGCTCGATTTTCAGGAAAACTCAGTGGAGATTCAAAGCCCTAGGCGGCACATCTCACGATACCTGTTGATGCGAGCGTGGAAAGGCTTTTAAAAGGCCCAATAATTTTGGTCAAAATAAGCCCGTTAGAATGTTTGATCAGCAAGAACCATGCCTAGTCTGATGCATCTCCCACTCCCACCTACCAAATGAAAATCATGTTTATTTTCACAAGTTTCAGGTTTCTGATGTCACGAGAATCTTTTTTGGTTTAAGTCTCCTTTTCTTCTTCTTACAATTGCAATGTGTACGGCTGTATGGTTTGTTAGATGAGACCACACATAATGATAGAAGTTTGTATTATTGAGAAACAAAATAATTAAACACTAAAATGAACAAACTATTATATATGTGTTTTACTTTGGGTAAAAATGTTAAGAACTATAACTATCGTTGTCGGGGATGGATAGAACATTGTCTTAGAACACATTAAATCTATAACTGTTGTATGTGACTGACGTCCATACATGTATGACATTTGGCTTTACTTAATCATCATTATTAATAGTTTAATCCTAATAACTAAGCTTATTAAACGAATGTTATGACTTTTAGATTACTAAAATATTTGATTCAATACTAGTATTAGTAACCCACCAACCAAACCAATGCAAAACTAATCTAACAAATCGATGGGCCTCCGATCCTTTCAAAAATTTCATGCATATATATGAATCTCTATATCTCTCTCTATAGTGCCATACCCGAGCTTCGAACTCGTCAAGCGATTCACATTAATGTGCCTTCGCTGATCGTGTGAGCTACAAGAGTTAGGCATGCATACTTATGAGTCATGAATAACATTATCTTGCATACTTAGTACCACCCCATCACAAGAATCTGCACTTTTGTAAAATGTGAAAAATAATGTAAGATATATCATTTTCAATAAAAAAAGTACATCTTTGTTAATAAATATTACATACTATCTTTTATGTATTTAGTTTTTAAACATCTTATAAAAAATTGACATGATATTCTTTTCTTTTTGCCGAAAACTAATGTGCTAACCATCTCAAAATAAAATAAAATAAAATTATCCTACTAACTAATTTTTTGAAACATTATCAATATAATATAAATGGAAAATTAAAATACAAGAAAGAAAGCGGGAAGAAGCAAAACAGCAGAAGAAGCGTGGTGAGAGCCATCAAGGTTGGTCGCTCATAACCTGATCGCTCATTCTCTTCTTCAAACCCTTCTCTTTTAAATACTATCTCCCCTCTGACTTATCTTCACAACACAACACAACACAATCCACAATCTTTATTCCAAAATTTCCATTTAATGGCTCCAACACTCTCTACCCCCCGATTCGCAGACCCAGCTGAAGTAACCGAGTTTGTTCTAACCAAAGGAAACGGCGTAAAGGGTTTATCAGAAACAGGAATCAAAGCTCTTCCAGACCAATACATTCAACCATTCGAAGAACGTCTCATCAACAAGTTCGTCAACGAGACAGACGAAGCTATTCCTGTCATCGACATGTCGAACCCTGATGAGAAGAAAGTCGCTGAAGCTATATGTGACGCTGCTGAGAAATGGGGTTTCTTCCAAGTGATCAACCATGGAGTTCCTTTGGATGTTCTTGACAATGTGAAGGCCGCGACGCACAGGTTCTTTAATCTTCCTGTTGAAGAGAAGAGCAGATACACCAAGGAGAATTCTCTGTCGACTAGTGTTAGGTTTGGTACGAGTTTCAGTCCTCGTGCGGAGAAGGCTCTCGAGTGGAAAGATTATCTCAGTCTCTTCTTTGTCTCTGAAGCTCAAGCTGAACAGTTTTGGCCTGATGTTTGCAAGTGAGTTAAAAAAATCAAATATGTCACTACTTTAATCATTGATTCATAATGACTTGGGAATAAGATGAATCCCTTATAATTTTGTGAAGCCTAAACCAATATATATATATATATATATATATATATATATATATATATATATATATATATATATATATATATATATATATATATATATATATATATATATATATATATATATATATATATATATATTTATTTATTTATTTATTTATTTATATATAGAAGAAAATTTAAATTTCATAAATTCCACGGAACCTAGTTTATAATCAAATTTTAACAGTCCATAATAGTTGGTCCATGCAAGATAAATATTTTTGTTCCTAAATTATCTCCAATAATTCATATAAACAGCCTTGATTTTCTTGATTTTAGGAATGAAGCCCTAGAGTACATGAATAAGTCCAAGACAATGGTGAGGAAGCTTCTAGAGTATTTGGGGAAGAACCTCAATGTGAAAGAGCTGGACGAGACCAAAGAGTCACTCTTCATGGGTTCGGTTCGAGTCAACCTCAACTACTATCCCATCTGTCCTAACCCTGACTTTACCGTTGGCGTTGGTCGCCACTCAGACGTCTCTTCCCTCACCATCCTCTTACAAGACCAGATCGGCGGCCTCCACGTGCGTTCTCTGGCATCAAGGAACTGGGTTCACGTGCCACCGGTTCCCGGATCTTTCGTGATCAACATCGGAGACGCCATGCAGATCTTGAGCAATGGTCGTTACAAGAGCGTGGAGCATCGTGTCTTAGCTAACGGTAGCAACAACAGAATCTCGGTTCCTATCTTTGTGAATCCAAAACCAGAGTCAGTGATTGGTCCTCTTCCTGAGGTGATAGCAAACGGAGAGAAACCTATCTACAGAGATGTCGTGTACTCTGATTACGTCAGGTACTTCTTCAAGAACGCACATGATGGAAAGAAGACCATTGATTTTGCCAAGTTATGATCTCAATCAGCTCTCGATGGAGTTTGGTTTCTTGGCTTTGTTTGTTTGTTTGTTTGTTTGTTTCTTTGTTGCTTTGTTGCTTCTTGTTTGAGTGTGAATAAATAAGAAAGAAGAGACATAGTCTGATGTCTTCTTGACACTTTGTTTGGTATGGTGTTGTATAACTATCATTGATCAATACAATTACTCTTTTTTTTCTACTTAAGTGTTTGGCTTTTTCATTTATATATGCAAGGGCTTATACGTCTGGCGTGTTGATGAACTTTGGGGCTTAAATGAACCGAGAAGGATGTCCGAGACCAGATTGGCATACAACTAAAAACGATGACTTGTTCTGTAAGGAAGATGGATCAAACGTCACGTGGAGAGAGTTAGTCTTTGCATATGGGGTTATGATCGGATCATATGAATCAAAAACCCCATCAATCGTGTTCTTGAGTAATTTGGAATAAACATATATGTAGATTAGGAACTAATTCATCTTAGGTCGTGTGTGACGTTGAGTCATTTGGATTAAACATATATGTAGAAAATTGTTTAAAGATTTATAATATAAGAGATACATATTCTCCGAATCACTCTTCTTCACATTGTTTCACATAAGCTTGGTCTTTCACCTGCAGCCCTGTTAACCAAGCAATAGCATCAATGTTTGGATACTACCAATATCCTTATCAGTCTTGGTGGACCTCGACTTCGATGTAGGTAATATCAATGCTTGACCACTCCTCTCATGTTTCTTATCAGCTCATCAAATTCTCAATATTTTGTTGTTTTTGAAGGATTAACCACGGATCAAGAATCAGGCAGCTTGGAAACAACTGGAAGCGATATTTTAATTAGTTACCGAAAGGTCGTGGGAGCTGAGAGCCTGTCGGAGAGAATGGTATATGAACTAGAGTAACACTAAGCTTTGATTCAAGTCACTTGATAACCGAAATTAAGATTACAGAATGTTTTAATATTTGAACAACCGGGAGTTTGGTATATTCTGTCAAGACTTGCAACGAATCCAAACAGAATTTGATTCTAAACAGGAATGTACACTACTACCCTTTTTTGGCTGTAGTGAAGAACTTTAGAAACAAACTAAAGGTCTTATTGGAATAGGAATTTGAGAAGGTTTTAAGATTTTAAGTTTTGATGGAACTTAGAAGGTTTTAGATGAATCCAAGGATTTTGATGGAGATTTAATAGGAGAATTTGGGAGAATTTGGAAGGATTTGGTAAGATCTATTTTTTAATATATCAATAATCAAATTAATCATTGTTCTTTTTTAGTGTCCATTTCTGTACACGGAAAGCAGAGTAACGAAGTCCTCATTATAGTTGCAGAATTCAACAAGTCTACATAAGATAAATGATGAAAATTTAAAAACGTTGTTTCAATAGTCAACATATTATGTTTTTACAGCTGTGACGATCAAACAGAACATTTGCAAGGCCTCAGGGTTGATGGTGGAGAAGAGCAGAATGTTCTCGGTATGAATAATTGAAACTTGGCGGTGAAGATAATCCAAACCAAATAAGATATGGAAACAAAGCTCTTTACCCATGTTGAGATGAACACCACGGTAGTCGCTGTACTTGATAACAAACAAGAGGTTATCTCCCAAATACTCAAAATCATACAGACATGTTGCCCGTTAGGACCAGCGTGCTTGAATGATCAAGAAGCTTCACAACACACTTGCTGTCTTTCAGCCTCACCTTCCGCAATCTGTTTCAAGATTTTGATCTCGTCCATGGCTGCCTCAGTGTACTGCTGAGCGATCTTCAGGATTTTCAAAGCTACATAACGCTGCAAACAATGGAATGAAGGCAAGATTCAAACCAATATACAAAAGTATCAGACAACAACCTCAGAGAGGGTAATAACCAGAGAATCCAAACATGAAGCTTGTAAATTTCTAGCTCAATCCCAACAAAGTAACTTCCTTTTCTAAAACCCTAAACTGAATTGAGAGTGTCCCAAGCAAGCGAAACAGTGGAGAAGTGTCCCCAACCAAGCTTACTCTGAATGACATAAGATCCATTCTTAATAAACCCATTATCGAGAAATTATGCTAGTAGTAATTGCGAATCTCGATTGATAATCAAGCGATTAAAGAGATTACGAGATCTGCAAAAATCCATTTGAAAGGTTGAAGACTTTAAGAAGAGAAGGCCTAGTAGACAGAGAGATTTGAGCATCAAATTAATCGATGAAAGCTTTGTTATATCGTACCTAGTGTTGCACATACCAAAGAAGAATAGAGAGATCTTTCCTAGATCATAAACAAAGTAGAGGTTTTGTTCTCTCTGTCACAATCAATCTCAATTCTCTCATTCTTTTGTAGTGTTATGTAAGGATGGAACGAAGAAAAATAGAAGGGTTTGAATATTCCGACTCGTCAATCATCTCTTCGCATTAATTTTTTAAAATACCATCTATGTAGATGGTATTCTTTCTTGTTGAATTTAAAGGGTAAATGATGTTCTCAAATAACTCAAAAGAACATAAACGATGGATTTGTAAAAGTTTTTGTAAATACTATATTCAATAAGGGAGAATTTGACAAAATCCTATTTTTTTTAATGAAATCCTCAATCCAATAAGCCCCAAAGCTTTGACAATTAAGATTCTTTTCCTAAAACAATTTGAAAATTAAGATAATGAGAAATATTATAATTGTATGTGTTTCACTAGTAGTTTCAACACAAACAATTGATCTCTGATAGGTGACTTAATGGAAGATGGATTCACAAAATGAGAAAGACACTAAAAAGAATGATAAAAAGATGAAAGAGGAGGATATATATATATATAGGCTTTGATTGGTTGAGCATTAACATTAGCATTATGCTCTATATTATCCAATCAATATTTCGGAAAAAGTGCTTATTCCAACCTGAACATGTCGGAATATTGTAGAGCATAATGCTAATAATCACTAGTGATTATAGTGCCTATTCCAACTTGAAAAGTATAATAGCATTTTACTTATTATATCTTCAATAAACTTATATCTTAAAATATAAATAATAAATATTTATAATTACATGATCTTAAATATACTTAAAATTTTGAAGTTATTTACAAAAATTTCTTGTATAGATTATTTTTATTTTAAAACTTAATTGAATTTTTTTCAAAGTTATTATTATATATTTTAATATTTTGTTCAATTTTGAAAGGTGAAAGGTTCAAAATATAAATAACTTCAAAATTTTTGAACAAAATATCAAAATATATAATAATAACTTTGAAAAAAATTCACTTAAGTTTTAAAAATAAAAATAATCTATACAATTTTTTTTATAAATAACTTCAAAATTGTAAGTATATCTACGATAATTTAATTATAAATATTTTATTATTTATATTTTAGTAAGATATAAGTTTATTGAAGATATAATAAGTAAAAACATGTTATGTATTTATATAAATCAGAAAAAATATCACCAAAGTTTTAAAATTTAATACGATGAAAAAATAGTAGTTTATATAATTTCAACTTTTTAATAATATTTCAATGTAGATTTAGGCACGTTTTAAAAATTTCGGGTAGATTTTTAATGTTTTAATTGAGTTCAGGTCGTATTTGACACTAACCATTAGTTCGGTTTGTATTTGGCACAATCCAAATTGTTCAAGTTGGAATATGCACTTTTTTCTCAACATTTGCTACAAAAGCATTTAGAAGAGCATTTACTAAATGATAATGCTCTCTAAATAGTTTGTAGTAAATGCTCTCATATGAAACTTTTGGAAGAGCATTTGCATTTATAATTTATAATTTTAGAAAAATATATAATTAGCTCATTTATTTGATTGAATAATATCATAAAATTATTTATATGTTCAGAAAATAATTTTTTTTATTTCTATAATAAATTTACAATTTAAATATTTTTTTAACATTTAAAATATTATTTAATTATAATTAATTAAATTAATATAAAAATTATATTTTAAATTAATTATATAAATTAGATAAATTAATTATATAAATTATATAAATAAATTATATAAATTTGATAAATTAATTATATAAATCATATAAATTAATTATATAAATTTAATAAATTAATTATCTTAACTATATTTTATATAAATTATATTTTAAATAAATTTTATAAATTAAATTATATTTTAAAATATAATATAACTAAATCAACTATATAAATTAAATTATATTTTAAATGCAAAATATTATTTTTAAAAATAGATATTTTGATTTAAAATTTATTTTTCAAAATAACATTTTAATTGTAAACATAATTTTGAAATTAGTAAATAAAGTAATTAATTATATATATATAATATATATATATATTCATTATAAATAAATATATTATATACTAGTTTTAATAATAAATTAAAATAGCATGTTCATACTGCTTTACCAATCAATTTTTTAAAAGTTTAGCAAAAGCTTACAGTTTCTGCCGCAAACTGCTTTTATAGCATAATGCTAATAATTTATCATCTGCTTTGCCAATCAAGGGTCATAGTGTTCAAATCAGATAATGAGTTATTAAGATGAAGCCTCATTATCATTTATCAGTATCACTCTCTCCGGCTTTAACTTCATGAGCAAGTCACCACGTAACTGTTCCCATCCGGACCATAAACCTTGTACCTGTCAAGGATATATGCAACAAATTATCTTTCGAGTACAGACTAATCAAGAAGTACGAACCTTTTGAGAACAGATTTTTGGGGCTACACAATTACTCTGTCCTGTAAAGCAGAAGATTATAATATGATTCTGCTATAGAAAGCTGGTTGCTACAGTAAAACCTCTATAAATTAATAATGTTGGGACTTTGAAATTTTATTAATTTATAGAGATATTAATTTACAAAGTTTTATTTTTTAGATTTTTTTCTATTTTTTTATTTTTATTTATAAAATAAGAAAATATTTGATTTTACCGTATATAAATTATTTAAATTTTATAAATTTGATTTTTTATAGTGTTTTATTATCTTATTTGGTCTATATTTTTATATTTTATAGAATTATTATGTGATTTCTGATATATTTTTACTAAATATAAGCAAAATATATTAAAACATTAAGAAAAATATAAGTATTTTCATTGTAAATAGAAAACCAACATATAATGTTTAGTTTGTACATGGATTATTAATTTATGATTTTAATAGGACTATATATTTACATGAGAGTTTTAAAAATAATATTATTTTATTATTTTATTGATTTGGGTCATATTTTATACTGGCCCAAGTTGGAACCGATAAAATTTATTAATTTATAGAAATTATTAATTTATCGAATATTAATTTATAGATGTTCTACTGTATATGAAACAAGTATTATAAATTGTTAAAGAGCCTTACCATACAAACGATAGGTATGACTATACACTTCTACTTGAAGCAGGGAACCACTGTTGATGGAAAACTTACATTTAGTTTATTTTCTTTCTCTTATATTCCCTCAGCACAATTGAGAGTTCAAGATGGTCTTTGGGACTCCAAAATGTATTCGCTAATAGCATCAGTACGCATATCTGTAAGTGTCGGCACAAAACAATTGAACCTGGTTAGTAAAAAGTCATGCTCTATCTCCAGATCAACCATCTCTTAGAAGCCCAGATCAACCATCTTTTAGAAGCCCATGTTTCTAGCATCTTGGCTAGCCTGACCTAGGTCGTACCCCTAATGGATCGCACCAGCAGGTCCTATCAGGGTACCCAGCAAGTTTGTCAGCAGCGCTACCTCTCGTGGTGACTACCTTCCTTCATCCCGTTCCTTGTTCTTACGGGTTTTCTAAAGCTGAATTGTTTCCAAGTCCACACCGTGGTTCCACAGAACCTGAATTATCTATTAGTTTAAAATCAAACCAAAGTAAACCAAATCAATAACATCATATGATAAGTACTTTTTTCATTAAAAAAAGAGAATTTATTTTTACTTACGTAACCGAAAGCTGAGAAACGGTGAGTCTGCTTCAAGGCAGACTCTATCCACAGTCTAGATCACTTTGATCTATAACAAAATGGTATTCTATCAATCTATGATATTAAAACAGAATTCACAACTTTGATTGATATGTGATTTTCTTTTAAAATAGACCCAATAGACCATCCATAGAAATTAGTTAAGATCATTTGTTATTACTAATAATATAACTTATATATAACATGAATGATATAATTTTATTTCTTAACAAACCGAAAACATAACCACAATATCTTTTGATATCTTTTCATTTAAAAAAAATACATATATATATATATATATATATATATATATATATATATATATATATATATATATATATATATATATATATATCAAAGATTCGAAAAATCTGTTTAAAAAGATTTTTAAAAGATCTTAATTTTCAGTGTTACAAAAAAAAGATCTTAATTTTCAAAAGTTATATGTAAATATTTTCACTAATTTCGTAGTTAGTTTTGAAATATAATATACATTAATATATTCAGTTATTATTTATAATATGAAATATAAATATTCTATTATATTTTTATCTATTATATAATCACAAACAATCATATTAAAATTTATTATGTTGATCTATAGATTTTAAAATTTATCATATTAAAATTTATTATATAATCACAATCAATCATATTCGTAATTAGAATTGAACTATATATTATTATGCATTAATAAGTATGCATTTATTGTTTACAATCCATCACATATTAATTTGTTTAGTAACTAAAATTAAATATAATAAGATAAATATATAATAAGAGATAAAAAATACATGTGACAGTTTTAATCAATTGATTATTACAATATGTAAACTATAAGTTATTATATTTGAAATAATTATAAAACATTAAAATTAAAAATGTATACTATTAGTGATTTAAAATATATATATATATATATATATATATATATATATATATATATATATATATATATATATATATATATATATATAAAATTGAAAATCTTTGTAATTTTTGTCATTTATTATTAATTGTATTATTTTAGCAAATATTTTTTTGAATCAATAGGGCAAACATAGTTTATTAATTATTATTAATTATTTAGTTTTAAGTTAGTTGTATCATTAAGAAGATTTTAAATGATCAATATATAAAGCAGATGTTTGATTAATATTAATAAAAATATTTTGTTTCCACTTTTAATCTTTTGATCTAAACATATATATAGAAAATATTTTTGGTTGTTTTATTTTATTATTTATTATATTATTTAATGTAAAATATTTTTAAAATTATCTTCTTTAAAAATATATTCATTATTAGTTATGAAATAAAATTTCAAAAATTATATATATATATATATATATATATATATATATATATATATATATATAATTTCCATATATTAGTATTTTAAGAAAACATTATGATAAAAGAAAGGAGATTACAAGCAAAAAATTATGAAACAAAAAGGAAAATAAAATTAAAAAATTATAACAATGACATTATGCTTAATATTTCAATTCATTAAAGATATTTTTGTAATTGACTAATCTAAAATTAAAATGAGAATTACATGTAAGTAATTATAGATATTATAGATATATAATACATAATTTTTTGAATTGGCTTAGGATATTATAACATACATATTAGACCGGCACTGTACATCACATGCTCCCAAGGTCTAATTTGGAATGGTTTCCTGTACATTGCAGTTTCCATTCGTATACAAATTATCATTAAAGAACTTGTAGTTTTCTTAAAAAGGTTTACTGTGGGGAAAATGAAAGATTCAAAGAAAAGAAAAGTCAGTGAGACAGAAGAAAAAAAATGAGATTAATGAAAAAAAGAGAATTTCACAAAGATTTATTGACGTACAACTGGTTTCAACCGATGTCTCTGTGCAGCTCGACATTGGTGATTGGTTTTAGATGCTGATCTAAATCTAATTTTCTGAAAACCAATTCAAATTACTATTTAATTTGTGAATGGTTAAAAGAGAACTGACTGAGGATCAGAGAATATGAGTCTAATTTTCTAAAACCAATTTACTTTAAGTTTAACGTACACTAATTCTAATTTGTATTCTATTTTTCTAAAACCAATTCAATCCGTTGTTACTATTCGGAGCCTTGTAACTTTTTGTATTCTCATGTACAACTTGTGTATGCAGTTTAAGCAGATTTTAGTTTTTGTATGTCATTCTATTTTTATATTATGATTTAAATAAAAAATTACCTATTTTTAGGGAAACCAAATTTTCTACATTTTACCAATTTATATATAAAACAAGAATCATTTTGTATTTTACAAGAAATTAATTTTATATTTATATGTAACATCTAAAATTTTAATAAAAATACAAACACAATCCCAATGATAATAATTTTCTCTACAATAAGCTTTTGGTGTTGCCTTTATATAGATTTAGATTTTTGATTTTTCTGTATGTTTAGTATTTTCTTTTTTTTTGTCAAATTAAAGGTATATTTTAGTTTTTTCAAAAAAAAACATTATTTTAAAATAATAAAAATAAAATATAAAAAGTTACCATTAAAATTTATCAAAATATAATGATGGTTATTTAAAAATAGAAAATACATTAACATGTTAAACGCTTTTTAATATTATACTAAAATATAAGCATGTAATCTGTAAATTATAAAAAAAAAAATACTTACTTGTTTTAAAATAAATTTTCTTATAAAAAAATATTATTATTATTTAAAACTTAATGTCTATATTTTTTGAAGGTTAATATTATATTATTTTAATAATTTTATATATTTTTAGTTATTGTTCAATGTATGAGATATTACACTAAATTTGGTGTTTGGTGTCAAAATATTTTTGATATCTCCAACAAAGACACCCAACGCAATATTATTTGATTTTTTCAGTTTTAAAGTTTGTATTATTTTTGTAACTGATAAATAATTATTTTTCACATCTAAATTATTATTTATATTTTATTAGTTGTAAGTGATAAATGATAATAGTCATTTAATAAATAAATTTTATTTTTTAATCATTCTCAGTGCTTTAATGATTGTTTCCTCTTCTGTTATGGTCTTGTTATTAAAACAGAGACTGTTTTGTGATATCCATAGCTGCCATAAAATCCATGGCGCTAAACTTCCCTCAGATATACATGTAGGAGGGAGGGAAGTCATGCCGCATAAACTCACCCATACATTCATTAAATCTAAAAATCCATTCAGCTCCACCTCCGACATCACATGGGTAGCTTTCCATACATCTTGGGCATAAGGACAGTGGAGAAAGAGATGATATTATAGATTCAAGTGTACCACATATTTTGCAGTCGGTGTCAACAGTAATGTTCCTAGCAGCAAGCAATTCTCCAACTGTGTAAGGCATTCTGAAACACTTTCCATAAGAATAACTTGATCTTTCGTGCTGTTTGAATCTTCCAGACGCTTTTGAACCAGTCCAAGTTCTAGTGTTCAACTCTCATTTCAGTCTCTGCTGTTTTGTGTTTCGTTGCAGTTTTGTAGCTGGACGTGGTTGTATATTCTCCAGTGGCTGTTCCTAACCACACTCTCTTATTAGGATCCCCCGATCTTTGTTTGACCGCCTTAATCTTTGCCACTAGCTGGGGAAACATGATGCGGATTTTTACTTCATCCCACTCATTAGACCCCTGGATGAATAGATCAGACACTGTCATATTCATGGTTGCTTCCGGGGCCGGTCCCATCCGTCCTTCTTGTTCCGTTAGGCTCAACCATGGCGAATACTATACCTTAATGGAGGTTCCATTGCCCACAACCCATCCCAGGTTTTTCGCTATCAGATCTCTCCCTGTCAGGACTCCCTTCCAGCCGTGCGATGATGATGCCTTATCAGTACACAATATAAAAATTTCGTCTGAGCAATATAATACTTCCAAGTTTTGGTGCGGTTGGGAATGGCAATAACGTATGAATGGGTAGTGTGCCAGAAGGTTTAATTATCTACATATATTTTGTATGATGAAGCGGGTCTAGGAAGATGTTTATGTACATAGGTTAGTTATTGCTAGATTGTTACAGTTATTACTTGATTGTTATATAAGTACAACTCTCATTTTCTACATGATTGTCAAGCCATGTCACTCTAGAAACATAAAGACTGAATATTTAGTAGGTACAGTATATTATTAGGATGCTGAGTGGATAGATGCATATAACAAGGCGTGTCTACATAGACTGGTATGAGAATTGATCATATGCATATGTGTGTAGATTTATGTATAGACACACGTCCATACGATGTGTTGATTAATATAAAAGACTTGAAGGTATCAACAATAAGTCAATAAATCGTGTCACCAAACAAAAGAAATCTACCAGTTGCGTCTTGCCGCGTTTTTAGTAAGTAAGTCAACTAAACTCGCTTAAATACTTTAATTTACACATGCTTTATTTTGTTTTACAATATTTAATAACGTAGTAAATTCGAAATTCAAACACATGCAGATAACAAAACAAGAAAAAAACCAACTCCTCCTCATCCACCAAACTCCCTTAACCCTCCTCCTCTTGCTCCTATCCCAACTCCTCCTCATCCACCAAACTCCCAAAACCAGCCTCCTCCTTCCTCCTCAAACCCGCCCAATTCTCCCTCCAACCCTACCAATACCCCTCCTTTAAACTCTGAAAATCATTCATCACCCCAAGCGGCGCCTCCTCTGGTCGAAAGACTCCGTCGCTCCCAAAACAAATCTCTCAGTAGGCTTGCCCCTGTTACCTTGTCTGACTCTGGTAGACCTCGTGTCTCTATTCCAGACAGTGTGTTTCAAAAAGGTGCAGAGCTTCACAAGGATTTCATAATCTGCTACTTCAATGGGCGTCCTCCACCATTCAATCATGTGCAGAGTGTCCTAAATCATCTCTGGGGTAAAGGAAAACGTATTGAGATTCATACAAATCCTCTCTCCCGTTCAATGCTGGTTAGAATCCACTCTGACTATCTGCGACAGAAAATTCTGGATAAGAGAGTCTGGTACGTTGGTGACTCGATGTTCCAAGCCGTTCAGTGGACATCCTCTGCTTCCATCACATCCCCTCCACTGGATTCCATTCAAATTTGGGCTCATCTGTATGGAGTACCACTCGACCTAAGACATCAACAAGGTCTAAGTCTGGTTGCGGGTCTGGTTGGTGAGCCAAAGGAAACCGACGACTTTACTTTGAATTTGGTGAGCTTAACATTATCTCATGTTAAGGTGGAGGTTGATTTGACAAAGCCGCTGCCAGAAGTGGTTGAATTTACTCGAGACTCTGGTGAAGTTGTGGAAGTCACGGTCTCTTATCCTTGGGTACCGCCTACCTGTTCGCATTGTAAGGAATTAGGTCATATAATGAGAAATTGTCTTCAGGTTCCCTTGCAACCAAAGAAACCTGCCCCTCCTACTAAATCAAAAGGAAAAAAGCCTGATGTGGAAGAGAATGTAACTAATACCTCTACTGCTACAGAAGTGGACAACACGTCAAGTTCTGTATCTAAAGAATCTTCAACTGGTCCCTTAAACCCTGTTCCTCTTCCAGTCTCCTCACATCCCTCCCCCTCCCCTCCCGCTGTTTTTGATCCACCCACCCCCCTCTCTTCCATTATACCCCTTAACCATCCCCCATCCCCTCTTAAATCACCCACAAATAGTCCCCTTCCTGCCTCCTCGCAGCTGATCCCTTTCTCCCTTTCAAACTCCCCCTCTTCCTCCCCGGACTCTAGACCTCCTTTAAAAAGACCCAGACCTGGCACCTCAGATCTTTCCCTACCCTCTTTCACTGACCAGTTAAACTCTTTTATTGCCCCTCCCTCTAGCCATTCCACTTTTTTGATTCCTCCCTCCCCTCCTCTGTTTAACTCTCCTAACCCCTTTCACCTTTTGTCTCCTAATGGTCCTCTTCCGCTGGAGGAGACCATCGACTAAACCCTTATGGATATAAAAACCTTTTTTTGGAATGTACGTGGCATTAATGACCCGGTAAAACATTCACCTTTTTGTCATTGGCTCTCGAGTCACAACCCCTCTTTTGGCACCTTATTAGAAACCCATATCAAATCCCATAACCTTAACCACCTTATGGGTAAACTTTGTAGAGGCTGGAATTTCACCTCTAACCACTTATCGGATGATGATGGTAGGATCATTGTAATCTGGAAAGACAACATCTCTGTTCGTACCCTGCAAGAGTCGAGACAAGCGTTAACTTGTGAAGTCAAAATCCCGGGGTCAGCGGTGTTCACTTATACAGCTATTTACGCTTCTAATGAGAGTGCGGAGCGTACTGACCTGTGGGTTGAATTGTTAAACATTTATCAGACTTTCTTCCTTCATTCCTCCCCTTGGATGATAGGAGGTGACTTCAATCAAATTCTACACCATGCTGAACACTCGGTAGCTACAGTGAACTCTCTAACATCAGACATGATCCAGTTTAAAGACTGCCTAACTCAGATGGGACTGTTTGATCTCCGCTACCAAGGATCTTTTTTCTCTTGGACTAATCGATGTCCTGTGAACCCAATAGCAAAAAAACTTGACCGCCTCCTTATCAACAGCCATATCCTAAGCCTTTTCCCTAACTGTACTGCCTTTTTCCTCCCATCCCTGTCCTCAGATCACTCACCTTGTCTTCTTAACCTAGCCTTTAAAACCCCCACCTCTGGAACCCGCCCTTTCAAGTTCTATAACTACCTTTCCAAACACCCTGGTTTTCACCAAGTGGTTCTCGACGCATGGACACAAGCCGGAAGCACTGCCTGGAACCTCACAGCTCTTGCTTGGAAACAGAAACAAATAAAGAGTGATCTTAAAACCTTAAATAAAGAAAATTTTTCTCAAATTCAATTAAGAGTGAGTGAGGCTAACCGTGTTCTTCAAGTTGTGCAGGTACAAGCTATGCAGGCTCCATCGTCACAGACCTTTGAGCAAGAAAAAGAAGCTCTTCAGCGTTGGAACTTCCTGAGATTGATAGAGGAGTGTTATTTCAAACAGAGATCCAGAATCAATTGGCTTAAAGAGGGAGATCAGAACACTACCTACTTCTTCCGTATTGTGCAGACACGCCTCAGCTATAACACTATCAGGTCGTTTGTACTTATCTCTGGTGTAATCCTCACTGATCCATTGGACATGAGCGCTCACGCTGTCCGTCATTTCACTTCCATCCTTGGCCCTACTCCTCCCCTGCAAGTCCACATTCTCTCGACGGCAGTTTGGTTTCAATCCTTGACTTCTTTCCGCTGTGATCAGACTCAAAGTGCCCAGATGACTACTATCCCAACGGTGGAGGAAATCACAAGGGTCATGCATAGGCTCAACTCCAACAAGGCGCCGGGTCCAGACGGACTGACTTCAGGCTTCTACAAGAGCGCCTGGTCGATTGTGGGCTCTGAAGTTACGTCTTCGATCCAACACTTCTTCATCTCCTCTTTCATGCCTGCTACAACTAATAGCACAATCCTCTCGCTCGTCCCCAAGCACCCTGGAGCTTCGTTGATAACTGACTACCGGCCAATTTCATGTCTCAATACAGTCTACAAAGTTGTCTCTCGCCTATTGGTGAAGCGTCTAAAGCCAATACTGCCGTCCATAATTGTACCTAATCAGACAGCATTTGTGAGAGGTAGGTTGTTAGTGGAAAATACTTCTTTAGCTGGTGAGCTAGTCAATGGGTATCATAAGCATAATGGAGCGAAGAGAATAACACTAAAGGTAGACATAGCAAAAGCTTTTGATACCTTGTCGTGGGACTTCCTTTTCTCATGTCTGGTGGGTCTTCAGCTACCAGAAGATTTTATCTCATGGCTGCGAGCGTGTGTGTGCACTACTAGCTTTACTGTGGGGTATAATGGATCAGTGAATGGGTTCTTCAAAGGCACACGAGGTCTTCGTCAGGGCGATCCCTTGTCGCCGTATCTGTTCGTAATTGCGCTCAACAACCTCTCCCTCATGTTGAATAAAGCAGCCCAGGATATGCGCTTCAAATACCACCTCAACTGCTCAAGCTCACGTCTAACTCACCTATGTTTCGCTGATGATCTCTTGATCTTTATGGATGGCTCCTTGGAGTCTATCCAGGCAGTTCTTCAGGTATTAAGAGAGTTTGAATCTCGGTCTGGCTTATCAGTAAGTGTGCATAAAACCTCCTTCTTTGCTTCTGGCCTCTCCACTGCTGAAACAGACCTCATTCAAGTCTCTACGGGAATGGTCATGGGATCGCTACCAGTACGCTACCTTGGCGTCCCCCTCTGCACAAAAAAGCTGTCATTGTTAAATTGTGAAGGACTGTTGCAACAAATCAAGACTAAATTCTGTTCCTGGAGTTCAAAGGCACTATCTTTTGCGGGACGTCTTTTGTTAATTAAGACTGTAATCTCAGGGATAACAACGTTTTGGTGCTCTAGCTTTATCCTTCCTAAGGCGTGTGTGAAGCGAATTAATTCTCTCTGTGGGGTTTTCCTATGGAAAGGAAACATTGAGGATCATCACAATGCTAGAGTATCTTGGGTTGATGTAACTAAACCGAAAAAGGAAGGCGGACTCGGAGTTAATGACCTACTGCTGTGGAATAAGGCGTGCTGTCTGAAACTAATATGGCTATTATTTTTTCAGTCAGGCTCAATATGGGTGGCGTGGTTCAGAGAGGAGGTTCTACAAGGTGATCTAAGTAACATATGGACTACTGTCCCTAACAGGAGGTTCTCATGGCAAGTGAACAAATTACTGAAGCTAAGTCCTCTTATCTATAAATGGATTTACTTACGAGTCTCAGATGGTCTCTCCTGTCGATTCTGGTCGGACAATTGGTCCCCGTTTGGCAATATGAGATCCTTCCTTCAACTAGGTGCACACTCTTCCATGGGAATACCTGAGCAGGCAACTCTTGCGTCCCTTTACCAGAACAACTTGTGGCGTCTACCTCCTGCAAGGTCAGAAGAGCAGGTTCAATTACATTCCTACTTAACTACGGTCACCTTAGGTGATGATCATGATTCTTATGAATGGGTCATAGATGGAAGGATGAATAAATGTTACTCAATTGGGACAGTTTATCATAAACTAAGAGAGCAGGAACCCCTAGTACCTTGGACACAGACGGTCTGGAACAAAAACGGGATCCCTCGCCATAGTTTCTTGACTTGGCTGTTTGTCCTGAACCGCTGCCCTACAAGAGACAGGATCATTGGATGGGGTCTCAGAACCTCGCCGCTGTGCCTTCTCTGCAATGCAGCGCCTGAAAGTAGGAATCATCTCTTTTTCGAATGTAACTTTGGTTGGGACCTGTGGAGAGTGCTAGGTCGAAGGTGTGCTATAACTCCAAACCGCACATGGGATCATACAATGGGGCAACTTCAAGGACTGAGCAAGAGATCACCAAAAGGTAGATTAACTCTCTTGTGCTGGCAGGGATGCATCTACTGGATATGGGGGGAGCGTAATGCCCGATTGCACCGTAACACCTTTCGTTCGGTGGATGTCTTGGCACGGTTGATAGATAGACAAATGCGAGACAAGATTCTAGGCTTGAGAGATCAAAATCCCACTGTCTCATCAGCTATGATGCAGCAATGGTTGTCCTAGCGGACTATTTCACCATCGTTCCTTCTTTTCTGAAAATGTCGATGTTTACTAGGTTCCCATCTTTCTCATATGGGCCTTGGGCCATTAATGGTGATCATTTTTAGGTTGGTTACCTAAAATGTGTTTTGATTTGGGTTTCAATGTAACTGGGTGGGCTCAAAAACAACTTAAGCCATATGGCTTGTATTTTTTTCTTTCTCCTGCATTTAAATATGAAGAATCAGTTCAAAAAAAAAAACAAGAAAAAAAAAGAAGTCTCCTAAAAGTAACAAAATGCAGAGCGTGTGAAAACATCTCAATATGCTCGTGATTTATTATTCGTAAGTATATTGTAAGCTTCGAAAAATATGCAATATTTTGAAATTAATTATTCTCTAACCATTATTTCAAAAGTGATTTATCACATGTCATCTCAACTTTTATTTTCACTTAAAAAAGATGACATCACATATTAGAATTGATAACATGGCTAATAGCAAAATGTGAAATGACAATTGCATTCAAAGTGGATTTGTATTTTGGGTAAACTTTGTAGAATATCAAAATATCTCATAATCATCATAAAATAAATATATTTGAATATGAAATTAAATAATATTTAATAAATTTCGAAATTTTATTTACTTTATTCTTATGATCATACAATTTTATTACTAAATAAGATTTTCAAGATTTGATACATTTTTCAAAATAAAATAAAATAATAATCATAACACCATTCACTTCCTATTTATATTTATAAATTTTAAATTTTAGAAATTCTATTTAATTGTACTTTTGGATAATTAGAAAAAAAATCATATATTTTTTAAAGAAATTTATACGATTTTATTTAATATACATTAACCACAATAAATAAATAAAAATCTATCTAAGATTATAATTTAAAAAACAATATATATAATTTAAAATAAATCAAAATGTTAAGATGACATAGCATATTAAAATTGATGACATGACTAATAGAAAAATATGCATGACAATTACATTTAATGTTGATTTTTATTTTTGAGAAACTTTGTAGAATATGTAAATATCTCATAATCACTATAAAATAAATATATATGAATATGAAATTAAATAATGTAACAATTATAAAATATTTATATATTTCGAAATATTATTTACTTTATTTTTATGATCGTACAATTTTTATTACTAAACAAGATTTGATACATTTGATACATTTAATATATATATATATATATATATATATATATATATATATATATATATTTGTTTATTGATCGTAACACCATTCATTTCCTATTTATGTTTATAAAATTTAAATTTTAGAAATTCTGTTTAATTTTATTTTTTTGATAATTAAAAATCATATATTTTTAAAAGAAAATTTGTACAAACTGATTTAATATATATATATATATTAACCAAAAGAAATAAATGAAAATCTATCCAAATATATATATATATATATATATATATATATATATATATATATATATATATATATATATATATATATATATATTTGTATATATATGTATATATATATATTTGTATAAAGTTTCTTAAATATAATATAATATAAAATAAATCAAAATGTTATTTTAATCCTAGTTTTATGTTTAACTAAATTAAAAATTACATTAAAACAGTGGTAGGAAAATAATAAAATCCAGAATATTAACATAATTTTATTTTTAAATATAATTTAAATTTACAATTTTTGTTAGTGCCTATGGTGCAGAAAAACACCTAGTTTTATACTAAATCATACGACTTATTGACCTAAATGCAATAGCTGACCAACTTAAAGTAATACTTTTATCGACCATTTTTCCTAATAGTTATCAACCTTTTCTTATATCAGTGCATATAGCAATTCAAAAACAAAAACTTGATACAGAGGATTAAAATTTCCAGTTTATCCCACAAAATAAATTAATATTAAACTAATAACTTTTTTGTTTTGCTAAAATTTGTAAAAACTAATAACTTTCAATCAAGAGGGGTAATACTTATCTTTTTCTTTGTATTTTCCACACTCGTTTGTTGCATTCATATACAAACTCGTTATATATAGACCATAACTTCATCTACATATACAGCCATTATAACAAGAACTAATTAAGAACAAAATATTAAACACAGACTTCAACCCAAAAAAACAAGTATCACAAAATGTCAAAGCTCGTTCTTATCCTCGCCGCACAAATCCTCCTCCTCACCACCTTTGCCTCCACCGGAGATGGAAGCACAATGAACCCGGAACGCCTCCACCAGAAGGAGAAACTCACTCATCTCCGAGTCTATTGGCATGACATCCGAAGCGGTCAAAACCCTAGTTCCATTATGATACAGCCGCCGGTTAAGAAGTACTCCTCAACCTACTTCGGATCAATCACAATGATGGACAACAAACTAACATCTGATGTGCCGATTAACTCTACTGTGGTGGGTCAGGCCCAAGGTTTCTACGCAGGAGCGGCCCAACCTGAGCTAGGTTTCTTGATGGCGATGACTTTCGCTTTCAAGACGGGCAAGTATAATGGAAGTACGATCACGATTCTTGGTCGGAACATAGTGCTCTCTGAAGTTAGGGAAATGCCAGTGGTCGGCGGAAGTGGAGTCTTCCGGCTCGCTAGAGGTTATGTCGAGCTCAGGACTAAGCTGTTCGATCAAAAAACAGGAAATGCCATCGTTGAGTATAACTGTTTTGTCTTGCATTACTAAGATAGTTAACTAATCATAATAAGGATGATATTTGATGTTTGCTAGTCTGTTGACTGATGTTATTGTGCTAAGATGATCGTTTCTAGCATTGTTTCTGTCATTTGATAAACATATTGTAATGGTGATAGTTCGTTTCTGAATGAAAAAATCGTCTACCTAAAATTTACAACGTTTTTAAAGTAGACCTTTATTGTGTATTTTTAAAATAATCTGAATTTTACGTTGTTATTATATGGCATATCATGCAAAAGAGCATGCATTACACATTCATGTACTCATCATCAATCATATACATCAAGCAAGAAACAAAAAAGGAACTTTTGATATATCTTTTTTATCTCGTGGTCAAAAAAGGTAAACACTCTGGCCAAAGTGTTTTTTCAACATTTTTATTAAAAATTTAAAACAACCAATGACAACATAGTGTTTCTTGTTAACTCTTGTTTGTTTAGCAAGAGTACCAACTACATTTAGATAGTCTCTAGAGACAGAAAGGTGTAACTATCATTCCTTAATATCTCTATGACGTCCTGTAACACGAAAGATGCCTTTGTACATACAGACATTTTTGTTGGTTTGTTCAGATATAAACTGAATTAACTCATCAAAAATCTTGGCATTCACCAATGAAGCAAAATTATCGTAAGCCAATATATTTATAAGGATATATGGGATAAAACATGTGCATACATAGATTCATATACCAAAGTGTGTATTGTATAGTATGAGAATGGATCATATATTAATGTGGATTTATGCATAAGCATAACCGTCTATACAATGGGTTGATTGGTAGAGAAGCCTTTAAAGTGTCCACAATAAGTCCGATACATCGTGTCATCAAACAAAAGAAATCTACCAGCTGTGTCCTGCCGCGTTGTTGGTAAGTAGTCATCTCAACTCGTTTATATAAGTAGTAAAACATTCAAAATTCAAAGACGCAAAGAACAAAAACTCCTAAAAATAACAAAATGTAGAGCGTAAGAGTAAAATCAACAATAAAAATGGCCTACGGCCGGAGAAAAAAATCATGAGAAAACATCTCAATTTGGTCATGATTAATTCGTTTTTTTTTTTTGTGATAACTATTCGTTTGTATTTTATATTGTAAGTTTCGACTGTTATACAATAATTTGAAATTATATTACCGTAAATCATACGACTCACTGAACTTTATAATTAAAGCTATAGCTAGGCCAGCTAAAATGATACTTTTGTCCAACCATTTTTTTCCTAACAATTATCAAAATTCATTCACAAAAAAAATTCTAAACAGAGGATTAAAATTCCAGTTTATCCCACAGAATAATGTAATTGAACTAATAATCTTCAATCTAGAAGATTTCTCACCGAATGTCTTCTTTTCTAATATATGGAGTAGAACTTGTATATATAAAATCACTGTCGTTTTCTCTTCTTTTTTTCCATGCTCGTCTATTCCATCTATAC
This sequence comes from Hirschfeldia incana, assembly GCA_026261945.1. Taxonomy (NCBI): domain Eukaryota; kingdom Viridiplantae; phylum Streptophyta; class Magnoliopsida; order Brassicales; family Brassicaceae; genus Hirschfeldia; species Hirschfeldia incana. The sequence continues at coordinate 946,113 of JABCMI010000028.1, read as the reverse complement.
ATAATCTTGTTATATATGTATGTTTTATGATGTGCGTGTAGGAAGATATATAATTGCGTAGGTTAGTTTTTTTTTTTTTTTTTTTTTTTTTTTTACAAATTTCAGGGTTAAGGAAAAAAATTCAGGGTTAAGGAAAAACGTAGGTTAGTTATTAGATTGTTATCTCATTTTCTACATGATTGTCAAGCCATATCACTCAAACATGAATGACTCAATATTAGTATTTATAGGATGTATGCGGAATTTAATTAGTGCATAGATGCATATAACAAGGTGTGAATTAATTGTGTAGTATGAGAATGGATCATATGCATGTTTATGTAGATCTATGCATAAATGTCTATACAATGGGTTGACTGATATAGAAGACTCCAAAGTATCAACAATAAGTCCGATACATCGTGGCACCAAACAAAAAGAAATCTACCAGTCAGGCAGTTGTGCCCTGCCGCGTTGTTGGTAACTAGATCAACTCAACTCGTTCAGATACTTTAATTTACAGATAATTTCTACATAAATCGTTAGATATAGCTCACAACTTCATCTATATATACATCCATTATTTACAAGAAGTCAAGAACTAAGAACAAAACATAAACACAAACATGTCAAAGCTCATTCTGATTCTCGCCACACAAATCCTCCTCCTCACCACCTTCGCCTCCGCCGGAGACAGTGGAGACTTCGCAAGAACAATGAATCCAAAACGCCTCCAAATGAAAGAGAAACTCACTCATCTCCGAGTATATTGGCACGACATCATAAGCGGTCGAAACCCTAGTGCCATCCTGATCAAAAAGCATGTTGCGAAGCACTCCTTCGGATCAATCACAATGATGGACAACAAACTAACATCTGATGTGCCGATTAACTCTACTTTGGTCGGCCAGGCCCAAGGTTTCTACGCAGGAGCATCCCAACATGAGACAAGTTTCTTGATGGCGATGAACTTCGCTTTCAAGACAGGGAAGTATAATGGAAGTACGATCACAATTCTTGGTCGGAACACAATTTTTTCTGAGGTTAGGGAAATGCCGGTGGTCGGAGGAAGTGGAATCTTCCGGTTCGCTAGAGGTTATGTCGAGCTTAGGACTAAGTGGTTCAATCAAACATCAGGAGATGCCACCGTTGAGTATAACTGTTTTGTCTTGCATTACTAAGATAGCTGATTATAATAATTAATAAGATTGTGTCCGCTATGTACTTCTTATTTTGATTTAAAATTATAATAAGAGTGGTATATTATGCGTTACTAGTCTGTTAGCATTGCTTAATTATGTCCTTTGATAAACATATATTGTAATGGTTTGGACCGAATTGTTTCTAAATGAAAACATCATCTGTCTAGAAGTTACGAATAAACAATATACATCGTTTTAAAAGTAGACCTTAATTGTCTTTTTAAAATTTATTTGAAATTCAGTTGTTATTTTATCGCATATCATGTACCCATCAAATAAATAAAGTAAGAAATGCTGACAATAAAAAGTAAGAAATAAAAGGAACTTTTGATGTATCTTTTTACCTCGTGGTCATAAAAAGGTAAACACTCTGCTCAAAGGTAACACCACCCATAACAAAGTGAAAAGTCGAGAGAGAAAATACCTTTTTACCGGTGATAATTTTCTTCTGATAACAAAGTATTCAATATGAAGATCAAAGAACAAATTATAGTGATTTTGTGGATTCCTGATGCTTTTGTTCTGGATTCCAAAACTGTAGCTTTCTTTTTGGTTAATAAACTTGCGTAAAGCCATTTTAAATATTATTTACTAAGTAAAACATTGCTTAGAAGGATTAAAAAAACATTGCTTAGAATAATAAAATGTTTTTTTTAACACAACATTCATGGTTCGTTAGCGAACCGCATTAACTAACATCACTGTTTATCCAATTAAAAGACGCAAAAGTAAAACAAATAAAGCAAAGAGAAATGATATCCATATACTTCCACCGCTATCTTCTCTTCATTAATGGCACTAATCAACTGTGTTAAATCTGATTCAAAGCAAACGTATTTCAGACCCAACTCGTTGATTGGTGATAGATTCCCTCAGCGCCGGTCCTTGGCAGTCCTTCCACTACTAAAGGAGTTTGGACGTTAGTTTGAGGCGGAGAAGGTAAAGCTTGCTTATAATAATAAGTTAATGACAACGTTCAAAAATAGTAGAAAGGTGATTGAAGATAGTCTTTGACATAATGAATCGATCTAGAGGTTCAAATTATTTTATAAGGATCCAGATAACGTATCTATCGGGCAACAGTACATTCGATTCGAGTCAGACTAGTCGTAAAAGTGAACTGGCTAGCCAAGACAGCCAAACAAACAGCTGGACTAAAGCTTAACTAAATTATCTGTTTAAGTACATATCAAGGTAGTTTCCGATGGAAATCAAACTCAGGATGCAGTTTTATATTTATTTTTTTTGATGAAATTTTAAATTTATTGATCATCAAGAATAAAGTAACCCAAGAAAGTTATTTACATCTCCTATGACTATGTTTAAAGAATTAAAAAATGAACTAAGCAGTGCTTAGTCGAGTGGCAAACCATCTCTGAAGTAGACCTCTCAGCTTTGGCTTCTCATAGTATCTCGTGGACATGATACAGCTACGAATGGTTTTATCGACGACACAGCCTAGCTGTTGGACATTGCGCAGGGTGTTGTTGTGTTTCCTATCGTTCCGCTCCCGCCAGATGTAGTAAATGGTAACTTGAAACGCCAAACGAATTAATAGTGAGGTTAACCTGTCATGAGAACGATGAACCAGCTGCTCCATTGTGATCAGCCAGTCAGGGTCAAGGGCCATAACTGATACAAGACCTTTTCAAGGTCCTAATGCTCAAATCCTTATAGTACTTAAGGTATCAATCCATTCCTAGGTGATTTCAAATCAAAGAGAATGCAAGTCCATGCTAAATCTAAGTGCAATCAAAAAGTGAGATTGTTTTAAACTAAGAACAATACTAAAATGCAATAAAGGGATGATCTTTCTTTCTCAATATGAAGCAAGAGGACTCGTGGGGCTAGGCATTTGATCTTGGGTGATATAGATCCAATCTAAAGGTGGCAAGCTATCAATCAAACACTATCCTTATGCCTAGACACAATCCTAAACAAACTCTATCTCTAGATGAATGTTCTTTTGCTAAAGCAACTCAAGCGTCTAATATCTTAGGTTGAATGTTACTGAAGCAAACATGGAGAACAAGTCTAATAGCAATCTTAACTCCTTTGACAACTAATCTCTTAGGTAAAGCAAGGTAAAAGCATTGAAGAGTTGGTTCAGACATTTCATCATACACCTTGTGGGCAGGAAATGCCTAAGGATCTATTTTGATATGATCAAGATCAAAATAGCATTATGAACCCTCAACAAGCAAGGAAACAAGTAAATTTAACACTAAACACCCTAGATCTTCACTAATCACCCTTAATCACCCTAGCCCATGAATCCTAGATTAGTCTACTCACTAATAAACATGAAAAACCCGAAAACCAAGGATGATTCAAGGTTAAACATGATTAGAGAGCAAGATAATCACACAAACACAAAGAATAAAGATGGAAATAGATTAAGGATCCAATCTTTCTTAAAAGAGGTCTATGTGTTCTTAAGAGAAAAGAAGATAAGTCCCAAAGTGAGATTACAAGATTATTTATACTTAGGTTTAGGAAGGAAGAAACATCAAGACAAATGACTAAAATGACCATTGGAACAGTGAATTTTCGACCAAATAAAGATTCAGAGCCAGCTTGCACTTCACTGCACTTTGCTGCACTTGACTGCATTTGCCTGCACTTTGCTGCATTTGACTGCACTTGGCTGCATTTGGCTGCATTTCGCTGCACTTGACTGCACTTGGCTGCATTTGGCTGATTTTGCCTCAAAACACCCAGTTTCCTTCAAACTCATCAATAATGCTCTCCAACACCTGATTCAGACTTATGTATGCAAAATGAAACCTAAAGATACTTACATCCTAATCTATAAGATCAAAATGTGCAAGAATGCATGGCTAAAAATTTATAAATATGCAAGATATCAATAACCATTAGTGATCCAACAACATCTAGCCAGAGAGTGAAGGTGTACGGATATGCGAAAAAGAGGTGATCTCTTGTTTCATCAGGTTCACCACAAAAAACACAGACACAAGCATAGCCCTGACCCCATCTATGCATGCGACTACCAGTAGATAGGCGATCCTTAATCGCAAGCCATTATAAATGCAAATCTCAGGACATTTTGCGGGAACCACACAATTTTACTCAAATCATGTCTCTCCATTTGCGTGCGGATTATATTCCAGGTGATGTGGGCGATAAACTTCCCCTGATACTCATCAACATCCTTCTTCCAAAGTGCAATGTCCTCAGTATGAGACATATTTATTGGATAAGCTTTATTTTGATCCACAAGCCCACGTATACCCGGATCCCTGCATCTTCGAAACTGCCACTCATTGCCTCGAAATACATCATAGATTGTAGCCTCCCTGGGAACTCCAATCTTATGGATTCCTACTTCTCCAATGATATCAATAATCCTGCCAAGAGGGTGCCATAAATCAAACCAGAAACTTACAAGACGACCATTATGAATTTCCATGTGCACAAAACTCTTTGCCAACGGTCTTAGTTTTAAGAGCTTCCTCCATACCCAAGATCTCACATTTGTGTCCCTCACATCCTAAAAAGAAACTTGTTTCAAGAGATATTGCTTCACCCAAGCAACCCAAAGTGAATCTGAGTTCTTAAATAGTCGCCATTTCAATTTCAAGGAGAAAACAGTATCAACATCTTTCACTCGTCGGATGCCCAAACCTCCTTCATCTTTGGGGCAACAGACTTCCTCCCAAGAAATTTTTGTTTTACTGGTGATGTTCTGGGAACCACTCCAAAGGAACGCAGAGCACATACTTTCCACTTCATCAATGCAGCTTTGGGGTAAGCAGAAAGCCGCGCACCAGAAATTGGTTATGCTGGCAATTACTGATTTCATCAGAAATTGGTTATGTTCTAACTATAATCATATATATAATGAAGCACTTTCATCTCTTCTTAATATATCCACATCAGATTTTATTAAATGTTTGTGGGATCCATATTTATATTTTTGTTTTAAGATAATATGCATTCATATGAATATCACAAAATATCACTTAGTGCAGTGGTTTATGTATCATTAAAAATGTTCACAACCCGGGTTCGAATAGAGAACATGTGTTTTTGCATTTTTTTTATGATTAAATTTAATAAAAGATAATTATGATTTTTACAAGTCGTATTTTTCTTTATACTTTTAGACTTTCTGCAATATTGACTCCGAGAGCTCATAATTTTTCAAGAGTTATACATCAGTTTTTTCGTTTTTTTCCATTTTCATATACTACTTGATTATAGGATAAAATGAGTGAAAAAAATAAGTTTTTAAAAATTTCGATTTTTGGATTGAGTCAGTATAAATCATCATCGTTGGTGTCTGAATTACGTTTTCCCGATGATTTTACGGTCCTCGGTAGTGAGTTTTCGAACGTGATTATATAATGAATTAATGATTGTTGAGTCCTTTTAACTTAACTTGCGGTCTATGACACTTAGTTTCTACATAACATTTAAAAGGTAATGCTGATGCGCCAAACATACCCAAAAAAACTTCATAATCATCTATTCTTTTGCACAGTCTCTGAATATGGCCTATGATTCTCCCACTTTGTCGCTTAACTCTCACATCCGATGATAAACCATTACACTCTAAACTGCTCTATTCAGTCACATATCATTGAAACTCTTTAAATTGATAGAATTCCATAGTCCTACTGAAAACTTGATTAGTATAACTTTTTTTGTTCATTGTTATACTTTTTGAAGTTGTCCGCTAAGACATGTACGCCATGGAGGGATTCAATAATTTCTCATACTTCAAATTTGAATTAGACCCCACTAATAGTTTCAAGGAGGAGGCGAACAACATCGTTTACACAGCTGATAACTATAGGAAAAACCAATGAAAAAGAAACACAACTTTTTAGACCGATCAAGAGAGTTCGGATAGACCTGAGAGGAGCTTATAGAAATTCATTTTTTATTTCTGTTAAAAAATCTCACCTTGACTATTTTTCTAGGTATGTATATATTATTGCGTTATATTTAATAAATGTTTTATTATATATATATATATATATATATATATATTATTGTGTTATGTACAAAGTGTAGCTATCTATGGTCCTTAAGACATTATCAATGTCGTATTCTTTAAAAAATGCCGCCTCTATTTTATACAAAGCAAATGAAAAACTGTCATTTACACCGGAATATTTAGGGCTACTAATTAATGGGCTAACAATAACTCATTTTAAAACGTCACTAATTAATGGGCTTACAATACTGAAAGAGACATTGTGTACAACTCAACCAATTTTAAAACCACCATCACCTTATACATTAAAAAGTAACATGTTAACTAAAATGATCACCACCTATTTAGACTACTTACTTTATCAAAAATGATTTAAAACTAAATCAAACCAAAAAGTAAACAAACTATTTTAATTGATTTATATACATATAACTGATTTATATACATTTGTTTGAGTTTAACTCAAAATAATTTATTTACACACATATGTAATATTATTATTGCACCATTTTATACAATTTAAGATTCTAATATTTGTAGGCATTTGATTAAATACAATTCTCTAACATACATCTCCTGAGCTATATTAGCAACTTTCCTAAAAAATTATATGAGAATCCATTAAAACTTTAATATTTATCCACACAAGTTTAACAACAACATTACTACCAAGGTTTACTCCATCGTAAAATTAACAACTACACAAGTGTTTTTTAATCATCATGTGTTAATTGCCTTTCTTATTTCTTACTAGTGGTTTGCCCGCCCTACGGGCGGGATGTATAATTTTATAAATAACTTTTTAAAACATATTGAAACTGAAAAATATTTATAAATTTTATGAAGTTTTTTAAAAAACTTATATTCTAAATAGAAAACAATATTATGAACTAAAAGATAATAAACAGGTTTGTTTCAGTTCATAATTATACTTTGAATGAAATTATAAGTAATCTTTAGTCTTTTACTGATTATGTTTTGTTAATTATTATAGTGTTTGTTGAACACTATTTAATAACAAAATTATTCTCATGTTATTTTAAATATTTTTAAAAATTATATTTTAGAAACTAATAAATATGATACTTCTAGCAGTTGCACAATGTAGGGATTGTAAGGAGTTATATCTATAATGACGTAAATCATGCAACTATTTTTGTCACAAAATAAATCATGCTATTCAACATGTTCCAATGTTCGTAATCATATATAATACAAAACTAAGTTGACGAAAACATAACCATCTGTGACTAAAAAACAATAGCCTCGAGAAGAAAATGAAACATAAAAACAAAGAAAAGTTAAAAAAAAAACATAAAGATAAAGACCAGAGCGAAAATCAGAAAATCAAACATCACATCGTTGGAAATCACACACTTCCCCTGTAATTATTCATATCTTATCTTCTATAAGACGACGTAGTAATACTTTGATTTGCATGAAGGCCAGGTATATCATGCTCCATAGACTCAAAAACATGTAGAGACTACTCGAAAATCTGGAAGTGACTAACCCTTTAAATCTTTAAAACATTAGGATGATTTAGCCCTTGCAGCATAAGACTCCCTCGCCATGAACTTAACACTTTATGCTTCCATATAATCAAATCAAACTTTATTCGAAGGTACCATTTTTCGAATCAATAAATCTTTGCTTTATACACATTCTGTAAGTACTTTTCGCAATCTAAATTTTAAAAAGATTATATCATTCATATGAGTCTGTTTACGTTTGATAACAAAAAAAAGATTATATCATTCATTACATCAAAAACAAAAGTAAATTAACCAAATCAACTAATTTAAAAGGTAACTAAAGATAAGAAAACACACTTTCTAATTTCACCTAGAAAACTTCATAATTTCTAGCAAATGATTGGGATTTTGTTTAAGGCTGGTCAATGCGTCAAGTCTTTGATCAATTCGCCACATGCAGTATTCGGCCACGGTGGCAAGTGTGCCATCCATTCAATTATAAATTGTACCTTAATACTTCTTTCTGTCACCGATGTCATCTACCTCGGTAATTCTACGGCAGGAAGAAGGACGTAAATGATCCAGCTTAGTTTCATGGAGGAGGTCTGCCGAAGGAGTTTCATGGGCATTCCGTTTTGCTAGTCGGATCTCTTGCAAAAAAAAACGAAACACAGTTCATTGGTTTAATATTTTCAAATTGCCAAAAGCTTTTAGACTGTCACATGGCGTTTAAAAATGAGAAGCCGGTGAATGAAAATAAAATAACCGATGAAATGATTTTAAGAGAGAATAGTGCACGTGAAATGAAATAAAATGATTGTGCAGATGGGTAGGTAGATGGTGTTGTCTTTGGTATATATATATATATATATATATATATATATGGATTAATACTGCAGCCGGATATGTAACGAAGGCCGATTGACCTTCTATAATCTCAGATTTAGGATTATGTTGAGGTGGCAAGTGGAATTAGGAGGGAGCAAGAACGGTGACGCTGCTGATTGTGGGCATGTGTTTGCTTAACCGTTTTGGGCTGTGAAAAGTATACAGGTAGTCAAATATAGGGACCCAAATAAAGTCAATAAAATGCAATCGATAATCACCGAAACTGCTTCTGAAACTTTTGTCGGTAAGATGCAAAGCGGAAGAGACGATGAAAGGTAAGTTTAATATAAGAGCCTGTTATTAAAGAATTCGAAGCCATCCGTAACTCTTAGTAATTAAAACAATGAAGCCCATCTGATATCATCTGATACGAAGCCCAATCGTGAAATAAATTAAACACTGCGTTTTAATAAGGGACAGGTGGCGATTTTTCCCCCAAGAAGAGAAAAAAGCCAACTTTATTAGTTAAGATTCGAAAAATCAAAATGCAGACTGATAGTCAATATTTTTTTAACTCTTAAATTGTAAAGTGCTTATAAATATCAACTCATCAATGATTTTCAAAATTATAAAGGTCATGGTATATACATGATTTACGAGGTATATTGAACAAACATGCAAACAGTGAATGAGCTTGCAATAGAACGATTGCTAACCATTTCAGTTTATCAAGGAATCCGATATCATCTTCATTATAGGTTTTTGGTGGTCCTAGAAATCCAATCCAAAGAATGGTTAAAAAAACAATATAAAAAGTATTAAACAAAATTTGCCACTCAAGAGAAAAACAAAGATGTTGCAAACTACTGTTTACAGCTAGAAGAAACAAGCTAAAAATAACTAATTCTCACCAATACAGCTACACCCGAACTTAATATATCAACCAAAATAACACAATGAAACACATGCACCTCATGAAAAATTAGAAAATCTTTTCCCAGCTCCACAAAAGACGGAAATATTCTTTTTTGAATTGGCTTAAGCCCTAACAAAGATCCAAACAGTACAATGTGGTTTTCTAACAAAACATACGCTACACCAACGGCAGAAAATATGTATCAGGGTTTATCACTACCCCTCAACCCTATTACAATACATATCTTTGAAAATTAATAACCGCAGTAAACACACAAAAATCACAAACAAATCATCATATGAACATACTGAAATAGAGCAACACAAACGTCAACGACCCCGCGCAAACGCGGAGCTCCACCCCTAGTATACTAATAAATGTTACCGTCGATTTGTAATTTATTTATTAGCATATTCTATTTTAATTATTTTTGGCATCATTTATTAGTATATTGTAGTTATATATATGCACGTAGACGTACGATATATAGTTTACACTAGATTAATCATTTTCAACATTATTGAACTAGGACGCACGTTTTCCTCTCTTGTTTTGCACTAACTTTTCATTTCCATTATCAGATTTATAAAAGCAAAAAGTGTAGACAAGATTTATTCTTTTATATGAAAAGACCAGATTTATAAAGCTTTTGTTTTCCGCAATTTAGAGAAAATGCCATAAATTACATAATCCCAATACATAATTGTTGATATTATCAATAAAAATGTTGTAAGAAAGAGAAATACATACAAAGAGCGTAGAAATTTTTCACACATATTAAACAATATTGAAATGTATTTGTATTTTCTTTAATATCATCTATTTAATCAATAGCATTTGAGATAAATAAATTTATTTATAAAACCAATGCATTTTATAATTAATATTGAGTTGAAAATAAATGTAAATTATATTGAAACTATAAAACAATATTTTTTATGTGACAATTTGTCCTGTAGATTTCAAGCTCACAGTGTTGCAATGTACAGACCATAACTTTTCACATGTGAGTTTTCACGGACTTGACTCCCCTATGTAGGTTATTGATGTGTTTGGCGCTACTCGAATCCAAAACCTCATCTTTTAACAACACTCTCATATGACTAATTGTCACCGAATGATTTAATATGAAATAAAAAGAGTATTTTCCAAGTTCGACATATATATATATATATATATATATATATATATATGGCCGGCTCCAGAGTGATACATATAATACAATATTTTGCAATAGTTTTGTATATATCAAGACAACCTAGAAAAAAAATCTCAAACCAGAGTATATATAAGATCTCCACACATAACATAATAAAACCATATTGTAATGGATTAATCAAATACTCTCTAAAAGAGCCATTAATATTAACATCCACTGCTTAAAAACGTAATTTTTATCTATGCCTTCCTCTTCTATAAATACACACAGACACGTTATATACAGCACAAACGTTCAGCTACATGCACAAAGAACCACAAACATGACTAAGATCATCCTTATCCTTGTCGCAGAAATTTTCCTCCTCACCGCCATTGCTTCGGCTGGAGATGACTTCGCAAGAACGATGAACAAAAAACTCATCGACCTCCCAAAACGTGAGACACTCACCCATCTCCGGCTCTATTGGCACGACTCTACAGGCGGTCAAAAGCCTAGCTCCGTCAGGATCCAACAACCGGTCTCGAACTCCTCCCTATTCGGATCCATCTCCATGATGGACGACGCGTTGACAACGGATGTGCTGAAGAACTCGACTGTGGTTGGTCAGGCCCAAGGGATTTATGCTGGAGCGGCACAAGGAGAAATAGGTTTCTTGATGGTGATGAACTTTGCTTTCAAGACCGGGAAGTATAACGGAAGTACGATCACGATTCTTGGTAGGAACGCTGTGCTGGAAAAGAGTAGGGAAATGCCGGTGGTCGGAGGAAGCGGGATGTTCAGGTTTGCTAGAGGTTACGTCGAGGCTCGGACCAAGTTTTTTGATCTCACGTCCGGCGTAGCTATTGTTGAGTATAACTGTTATGTCTTGCATTACTAATCAAAACTATGTTTTTGTTCGTCTGTAATGTTGTTAAGTAACATTTGACGAATGTTAGTGTCTGTTTTCCTTTGTGTTGTTATATGTCAAGCCGTTGTACCGTGGTGTGATCGTTGTAGACTTGTGGAAGTGTTCTTGTGTTTTCTTTATTATGCCAATATTAGTTCTGATCTATTGAATAAATAAGCTGAAGTTGTTGAATATATGGAACAAGCCATTTTGGGTCATGAGGCTTACTTTTAAGAAAACTTCTCTAATATATATTCCTATCAAATAATTTTGGAATGATCACCAGAACAATCATGATCTAATCAAACCTTATAGTATAAATACTCTGTTGTGTAAGAAGAGTTTTGTCAGTGGCAATATTAGTATCCAGTGATTCAGAGAAGGATTCCTTTTGATCCAAAAAAAAAATTGCCTTAACAGTAAACTGGTCCCAGACCTGAAGAAAAAAAAATCCCAACAAAAGCTCAACATTGTAAATATTAAACAAAGCTCATGTTTGTTTTTTCAGTTTAATCCCATGCAGTTATGTGTATAGTTGTGTCTTCTTGTAGAACCAATTGGATTTGGTCCAAAAAACAAAGATATTTTAGTAACTGTGTTTCATGAGGTTGGTATTGGAGTTAAAATTACGATGGGAGTATTTACTCTAATTTTTTTTGGCATTTGTGATATACTATATATTATTTAAACTTTGTAGATATTAATAATCTAGTATCCTCACGGTAAATTATACGACAACGCAATAATGGTGTAGAAACATTTTTATTTGATAATATATAACAAATAATGTTTTGCAGCTTTTCTTTTGGCAGATACTGTATTAGATTTCCATGTTAGCCACCAGTAAAAAGATAACTCTAGTTGGAACTTGGAATCAACAAAGCTGCCTCACTACAAAAATACGTATCACATTTTTTACCACGTTTCCAAACAACAAAAATGGCCTGTACGAGCGATTTATCAATTGGTAGATGCAATCCAACAAATCTCAAATATTGTGACCCTAACGTCTAAACACAAGTGGCAAACAGTCAATGGATATATATTAAGCTCAAGATAGAGATACTCGTTAAGTGAGTTAAATTTTCAAAATTAGTAATTACTTTTATATACAAGTTATGATTATCAAAAAAAAAAAAAAAAAAAAAAAAGTTATGATTATCAAACTATGTGACTAATAACGTCATAACTAACCAGCTCGATCTAGCAGACGACCACTAATATTATTAACACTTTTTTCTAGGAAAAAAATCTTATATATCACACCCACAATGTCACACGCCTTCTTCTACAGACACACACTTATTAAACACAACACAAGATATCATCTTACACACAGATTAATAACCACAAACAAGAAAAAGTTCATCCTTATTCTCGCCGCCCTTTATTCTTTGTATGACTGGGTGATGTATTAATTATTGCAATTTCGTTAAGTAACATTTGCATTCAACGAGTGTTGTTGTTTGGGTTTGTTGCATGACATGTTGTGTGGCCAGGCCTGATCGTTGTTTGGGTTTACTGTCTGTACAACAAAACTCAATATACCGTGATTAGTAAAATATTATAATTTTGCAATGGTAGATTCCATCTACAAAATAAATTAAAAAGTCGTTTCTACATGAAACAGACCGTTTGGGTCAAAATAAGTGGCACAGAGGCATATATACCGTGTTAAATAATTTTAAAATCATCAATTGTTCGTGATTATATTATTTGGCTTAACGAAATAAACAAATAGAATGATCAAAACCAATCACTAGCTAATCAAAACCTCATTACATAAATATTTTGTTTGTCTAAGAAGACCGCCGGTGGAGCCAATCTTTTCCCCTCTAAATGGAGATACTGTAATATATTTTCGTAACCTAATTTGTACTTAAATACATTTTTCATCTAAAGTTATTCATTTTTATTTGTTTTTTCACAAAATAATAGCTGATGTGAATTTTTTTATCCTAGTTGTTTCGTTCAAAAGTTCATTAATGATTTTACACTAAAATATTTTAATGTCAAATTCAAAAATATGATTTAGCATGATGTAAAACTCTATGATACAACACAGAAAAATGAATCTTTATATAAAACAAACAAAATTGCCTGTTGCAATGTCGATCATTTTAAAAATATTTTAATATTTTCATCATTTATAATAAGATAAAATTGGTGTTTTCAAAGAAAGGTTGTAGCTGAGGTCGGTATAAGTATATATATACATGTTGTACATTCACTCTCACTATAATTATTTCTTCCTCTACATGTATTTTTCTTGAACGGCTACTTACTACTTGATTCAAAAAAACTAGAACAGTGTTTAAACATTAAAAAAATAATTCTATTTTCACTTCCCATATTGGTTTCTTTCATAAAAAGACAAATATCCGACGTGGCATAAATAGCGCTCTGTTTCAATCGCCTCGGGTCCATTTCTTTCCATCCATAAACTTTCTTTCCTTTCCTCTCATCATCGCAACAGAACCGAAAGAACGAAACCTAATCAATAAAACTCATCACCGTCAAAAAAAAAACAGATCTGTAAATTAAAACTCCAAAATCCGACATGATCCAGATCATCGGACGACAATGATCGGACTCCTCCTCCAGTCCCGTCTCGATTGCATGGGGTTTGAGCTATGCCTGAGCCTCGCCGTGGAGCCCGCCGTGGCCGTGTCACCGACGCCGCCGCAGCTGCTCTGAATCAACGACAGGACAACAAACAGAAAAAGAGGAAAGTGGTTGCTGCTGCTGCTGTTGGAGTTACGGAGAGGCCGAGGACGAGATTGGCGGCGAGGAAGTTGAAGGAGGAAGATAATAATAAGGCAACCAAAGAGGAGGAGGTAGTAGTAGTAGTAGTAGTAGAAGAAGAAGAGAAGGAAGATATGGCGATTGGTAACGATAGTGGTGGCTCTAACAAGGCGGCTGCTGCTGCTGCTGCTCAGGAAGAAGAAGGAAACACTGCTCCTTTCCCTGAAAGGGTAATACCAGCTTTCTATATATATATATGATTATGGATAAATCATAACTAATCGCTAGGTGTGTAGTTAATGCGCTTTATATGAGATTAATATTTGATTAGTCTGGCGAAATAATTAGTTTTAGAAAAATTAGTTTCGTTTAGGCCTGATTTGCCTATTAGTCGGGGCAGGGGGCGAATACGCGCCCCCGCCTAGACCAATGTTTTAGAACACTGTATGCATTGTTTTGGTGTAATGCATACAGTGTTCAAGAAATTGCTAGGCGCTTTTTATATGAGATTATATGCGGGCGAAATAATTGGTGTAGAAGATTTGTTTCGTTTAGTCCTGATTTGCTGACTAGTCAGGGGCGAATACGCCTCCCGCCTAGACCAATTTTTTAGAACACTGTATGCATAGCTTTGGTGTAATGCATACAGTGTTCAAGATATCGCTAGGTGGTAGTTAAGCGCTTTTTATATGAGATTATTGATTAGGCGGGTAGGACTCGGGCGCCGAAAAATTGTCTAGAAAAATTGCTTTGTTTAGGTCCGATTTGGTGACTAGGCGGGCGAATAGACGCAGCCTAGACTGTATGTGTAGCTTTGGTGTAATGTATAACGATTCTCTTTCTTTTAATCAGGTCCAAGTTGGGGGATCACCACTGTATAAGGTTGAGAGGAAGCTGGGGAAGGGTGGTTTTCGACAAGTTTTCGTGGGGCGTCGTATTAGTGGTGGTAATGATCGTAGTGCAGGAGCTAGCATCTTGGAGGTAATTGTAAACTGTGGTGTGCTGCCACTTTAAGGATCCTGTTATTAGCGTAATTGTGCTAATATTGTATCAACGTCTCCCATTTCTCTTGTAGGTTGCTCTGAAGTTTGAGCATCGAAGTAGCAAGGGTTGTAACTATGGTCCTCCTCATGAGTGGCAAGTGTACAAGTGGGTGTTCGATTCTCTCATCTTTCGTACTATGTTTAGAAGGTTATTTTAAGCTGATTTTTAGGAAATTAACATTTTCTATTCATTGTGGACAGCACCTTGGGTGGGAGTCATGGAGTCCCTAGAGTACATTTCAAAGGGAGGCAAGGAGACTATTATATCATGGTAACTGATCTCCCCCTTTCACTTCTCTCCTTTCCGATTTTCTCATATAATTATCATTGATGGTGGATCCGCTTTTTTTGGCCTCCAGGTTATGGACATGCTTGGGCCAAGCTTATGGGATATATGGAACACATCAGGGCAAGCGTGAGTGTTCATTACACCTTCTCATCTTTTCTTATTGAATAACTAATGTTGTTTTCCATTCATGAATTTCCAAAATTTTGTTCGGTTTCTTGTAAATGCGACATTCCAGTACTGATTGAAAATGTGATTGGCCCTAACGATACGTTTCCCTTTCTCTTAACAGAATGTCCTCGGAAATGGTAGCATGCATTGCAGTTGAATCACTGTCCATCCTTGAAAAAATGCATGCGAAAGGGTTTGTACTTCAACTTTTTTGGTTTTTGTATTTGTCTAAGTTGACTAACGTTGCTTCTTACATCTGTTTGAGCCTTTGTTTTATCTTTGTTAACCACCCTAACAAGTCATGATTTGCTTCGGTTTCAGTTATGTGCATGGAGATGTTAAGCCAGAAAATTTCTTACTCGGCCAGCCTTCAACGTCTCAAGAGAAAAAGCTGTTTCTTGTTGATTTGGGACTAGGTTGGTTAATTTCACTATCTCTGTGATTTTCGTTTAGTCTTTATTTACCCTTTCTCATTTTTTTTTCAACTAACTTTCCAGCAACAAAGTGGAGAGAAGGTGGAAGCGGACAACATGTTGAATATGATCAACGTCCCGATATGTTTAGGTAATATCTTTCCAAAGTATTAAAGTTACCAAATTCTTATTTCTTTTTTACATTCCTTCTTACTCTTCTCTTGAATCCTTCTCTCCTTATAGGGGGACAGTTAGATACGCAAGTGCACATGCTCACTTAGGGAGAACTGCTAGCAGAAGAGATGATCTCGAATCATTAGCATACACACTGATCTTCCTTCACCGAGGTAGATTGCCATGGCAAGGATATCAGGTATTGCAGAACTTTTTTTTTTTTTTGTTTTGTAGAATGATGTGTCCTTCTCTGCTTAAATCCTTTTTCTTGCTCAATTTTTCTTCAGGGAGATAACAAGTCATTCCTCGTTTGCAAGAAGAAGATGGCAACATCGCCGGATATGCTTTGTTGTTTCTGTCCCCCTCCTTTCAAGCAGTTTCTTGAGATCGTGGTAAATATGAAATTTGACGAGGAACCTAACTATGGGAAGCTAGTCTCTCTGTTTCAAGATCTCTTGGGGGAAAATCCAGCTATTAGGCCTATAAACACCGAGGGTGCTCAAAAGGTGACGTTGTGCATCTTTGCTTTTTTCCCTATTAAATAGTTGTTTGACGTTTTGTATCTGTTTTTTCTTGTGGTAGATCATTTTTCAAGTTGGACAGAAGCGAGGTAGGTTGAGCACTGGGGAAGAAGAAGAAGATGCCCCTAGAAAAAAAGTCCGTCTAGGAGTCCCTGCAACGCAGTGGATATCGATTTACAATGCCAGGCAACCAATGAAGCAGAGGTAAAAATAGTTCATAGTTGATTATACCTTCAAGCTTTGATTCTAAGCCGCTTAAATGTGTCTACAGTGGAATTTTTTTGGACTAATAATCAAATTGTGCAACTAGGTATCATTATAATGTAGCTGATATAAGGCTGGCACAACATATTGAGAGAGGTATTGCAGATGGTTTGTTAATAAGCTGTGTATCATCATGTTCGAACCTATGGGCATTAATAATGGATGCTGGAACTGGCTTCACAAACCAAGTCTACGAGCTATCTCCTGTGTTCTTGCATAAGGTTGGTCCAGTGTTTCTCTGTTGCTTAGTTCTTATGTTTGTGTTTTGTGAGAGGTGATCTTATGTGATTGTAAAAATCTATGTTCTGTCTCAGGAATGGATAATGGAACAGTGGGAGAAGAATTACTACATAAGTTCTATTGCTGGTGCAGCCAATGGAAGCTCCTTAGTTGTCATGTCAAAAGGTATATATACACCTTTTTTTTTGCTTTCTCCATGAGAGATAGCTATCTGTTCGAATGTGTGGATGGCTTACTATGTTTTATTTTAAAATTTGGGGTTTGAAGGTACGCAGTATACACAGCAGTCTTACAAAGTAAGCGATTCATTTCCATTTAAGTGGATAAACAAGAAGTGGAGAGAAGGCTTCCATGTGACCTCTATGGCGACAGCTGGAAGCAGATGGGGTGTTGTCATGTCCCGCAACTCTGGCTACAGTGAACAGGTTACACTCGTCTTTCATGAGATGAGTTCTTTTTATTTCTTATTTATAAGCTCTCCAATATTTATCTGCAGGTGGTTGAACTGGATTTTCTGTATCCGAGTGAAGGCGTCCACAGGCGTTGGGATGGTGGATTTAGAATTACATCAACAGCAGCAACAACTGATCAAGCTGCTCTGATTCTAAGCATCCCACGGCGTAGACTGGTGGATGAGACGCAAGAGACACTGCGTACCTCTCAGTTCCCAAGCACACATGTCAAGGTCAGTATAGTTAAAGATTTACTTAAATCTCTGAGATTTGTTTTTGTTTCTCCTAAGATCTTTTATGCATTTGTTTTTTATTTTTACCTTTTGTTGTTCAGGAAAAATGGGGAAAGAATCTCTACCTTGCATCGTTAAGTTATGGCCGAACCGTATCTTAAAATGTATTAGTAAAATTGTTGAAGAACGAGATAGAAAAATGTTTCTTAAATCTCTGTTCCTACTCCTGTTGTGTCTATTTTCAGTTGAATTGTGAAGAAAAGTGGTAATTAATCACCAGATTATCTACACATTACCCCTTTAAGCTGCTATTTAGTTTCATATCAAAAGAAGATGTTTTTTTGATACCTACGAGTTAAACTGCAGATGGGGCAGAACCTTTAGACGTTACTAAAAGGTTAAATATTGTTAAAGCAATGACAAAAGTTACAAGATACTACGATATATATCTATTTGGCATATTGCAAATGTCACAGAATCGATGAGTATTGCAAATGCAGCAATAGTAGATAGTAGATGTCACAGCATTGTTTAGCGTCATATTGCAAAAAGCTACTTCAAATCTTACAGAATGTTAGTGATAGACTTTAGATCAAGAGATTGTAACAACTTGTAATTTCCTTTATTGAATGAATGAAAGAGTTACAGCTTTGATTGAGAATTGATCTACACTCTCATGTCGAGCAAGTATCAATCTCCAGTCTCATAACGACTGTGAAGAAGAGACTCATAACGTCTACAACTTGCAAAATACAAAGCATAACTAACTGAAACTACCAACGAACTATTAATACTCTCCACTCTAAGCTCAGCTGAATCGTAACCGCCAAACCTCTCTTTCCACTAGAGTCTTTGCTTCACTCATCCAGCTGATGCACACTCTCCTCTTCACTTCCTTCACACACTACTCCTCTCTTCTTACGTACATAAGCTCTCTTGTATCTATCAATACTCCCCCCAACGAAATCCAGCTTGCCCTCAAGCTGGTAAGATGGAAACTGAACACAAAACTCATCATACAACACCCATGAGTTTTCCAAGGAAGGACGGTCCACCCACTTGATCAATAGCTCCAAATGACCCTCCCCATTATACCTTTTGTCTAACACATCTTCAGGAAAAATCACCTCATCGACCTCAGTAATACTCCCTGGAGGTAAAACCCGACTCTGATCATGCACACCCACAACCAACTTTAACTGAGATACATGAAACACATGATGAATACGCGCCTCAGATGGTAACTGAAGTTTATACGCAGCCTTGCCCACTCTTGCTAACACCCGATAAGGACCATAAAACTTCGCAGCCAACTTCTGACACAACCGCTTAGCAACCGTCTTCTGCCTATACGGTTGCAACTTCAGATATACCATATCACCAACATTAAACTCCACATCACGACGTGACTTATCAGCCTGGTTCTTCATACGCTGCTGAGCCTTCAGAAGGTTAGTCTTCAAATGATCTAACATCTCATCTCTAGCCCGTAGAGCTGTTTCCAATTCATTATTGGTTGTTGATCCCTCCTCAAAACGTACCAAAGCTGGTGGATCACGACCGTAGACTACACGAAATGGCGTGGCTTGCAACGACTTATGGTACGTCGTGTTATACCACAACTCAGCCCATGCCAAATAAGGACCCCAAGACCTTGGATGAGACGAAGAGAAACAACGCAGGTACGTCTCTAAACATCTATTTAACACCTCCGATTGACCATCTGTCTGAGGATGAAAAGCTGTACTATACTTCAAACTCGTACCCGCTAAACGAAAAGTCTCCGTCCAAAATGTACTTAGAAAGATCCTGTCACGATCCGACACAATACTCCTAGGAAATCCATGCAGCTTCACTATCTCCGAAACAAACCGTTTAGCAACATCCAAAGCAGTAAACGGATGTTTCAACCCCACAAAATGAGCATACTTACTAAGTCGATCAATCACCACCAAGATCACATTCATGCCATTTGAAGTCGGTAATCCCTCTATAAAGTCCATTGTCACATCTTCCCAAATCCTATCAGGAATAGGCAACGGCTGAAGTAATCCTGCAGGAGACAAAGTCGAATGCTTATGTGTCTGACAGACACCACACGCAGCCACATAATCTTGAATAGTTTTATACATTCCCGCCCAAAAGAATGAAGCTTGCACTCTCTTCAAGGTCTTTAACACTCCTGAATGACCCCCAAGCTTACTGTCATGAGCTTCGTTCAAAATTACTTCAATAAATCTGGAAGACTTAGGTATTACCAGTCTTCTTTTCGACCATAATCTCCCATCAATCACCGCATACTTGCTTGAAGTTAACTCCCCTGAACTCAATTGAGATATCATCAACTGTATCGCCTGATCCTCTTGTATCTCCTTGAATAAATCTTCCCACTGCAGCACTACTGGAACAGTCAGAGCCAATAGTAGAGATGACACTGACATGTTACGAGACAACCCATCAGCAGCTGTGTTATCCTTTCCTGGTTTATAAAAGATTTCAAAATCAAATCCCAAGAGCTTCTGCAACCACTTCTGATATTCCAAGTTGACCTCCTTTTGTTCCAAAAGAAACTTCAAACTCCTGTGATCTGTACGCACATGAAATTTCCTCCCCATCAAATAGTGCTTCCACTTACGTATAGCCATCACCACTGCCATTAATTCTCTCTCATACGCTGGTTTTAATTGTTCCCTCTCCGTTAAAGCATGACTGAAGAACGCTATAGGATGATTGTTTTGCATCAAGACTGCACCCAAACCCACTCCAGAAGCATCAGATTCAACAACAAATATCTGATCAAAATCTGGTAGAACCAACACCGGTGCATTAACCATCGCATTCTTCAAGTTATCAAACGCAGTCTGTGCTTTCGTAGACCATTCAAACTGATCACGCTTCAACAAATTCGTGAGTGGCCGTGCAATCACTCCATACAAACGCACAAACTTCCTGTAGTATCCTGTTAGACCCAAAAAACCACGCAATTGTCTCACTGTCTTCGGAATAGGCCATACCCTCATAGCCTCTGTCTTTGCAGGATCTGTAGCAACCCCTCTTTCGGATATCAAGTGCCCCAAATAGTCCACCTGTGACACGCCAAAAGTACACTTCTTCTTATTGGCAAACAACTTTTGATCTCTCAACACACGTAACACCTCCTCCACATGAGCAACGTGATCTTCTAACGTTCGACTATATATCAATATATCATCGAAGAACACCAAGACAAACTTCCGTAAAAATGGCTTGAAGATCTTGTTCATCAAAGCCTGAAACGTTGCAGGAGCATTAGTAAGGCCGAAAGGCATTACTAAAAACTCGTAGTGACCTTCAATAGTGCGGAAAGCCGTCTTTGGAATGTCTGATTCTACCATCCTGATCTGATGATAACCAGAACGCAAATCCAATTTAGTAAAGAAGGAAGCTCCATGAAGCTCATCCAAAAGCTGATCAATGACCGGAATAGGATACTTATCAGCCACTGTAACTCTGTTCAGAGATCTATAATCGACACAGAACCTAAAAGAGCCATCTTTCTTCTTTACTAAAAGTACTGGACTTGAAAATGGGCTCGTACTCGGTCGAATGATACCCGCCTGTAGCATTTCAGAAACCATCTGCTCCATCACTAACTTGCTTGCGTGAGGGTACCTATAAGGTCTGACCGAGACAGCTGATACACCAGGAACTAACGTGATTGCATGCTCTTGTCCACGAAGTGGAGGAAGAGTCGTTGGAATAGCAAACACGTCTTCAAATGTCAGCAACAGTTCCGAGAGTTGTGGTGTGATAACAGGAGTCGTAGATGTAACTATAGAAGTAGTAAGCAGTGCTTCTCTTCCTACTGTACCACTTGTATAGACCGGAGACAGGGACTTGAAAGAGAACTTCGTGACATGTAACATTCTATCTCCTACCAATGTCACTCTGTTCCCTTGATAGACAAAGGAAAGGATCTGCTCCTTCCAATCCACTTCACATTTGCCTAACGTTTCAAGCCACTGCACACCAAGTATAACATCCACATTTCCTAAGTCGAGAGAGATGAAGTCTGAGGTGAAGTTGGTCTTATTTAGTTGAAATGTAACTGCTTTGCAAACTCCCAATGCATTAACAGTTACACCATTTCCCAACAGCACCGCCAAGCTACTGTCATCATGAGTCTGCAGTTGTAGCTTGCTCACAACTTCTGGTGATATGAAATTGTGAGATGCTCCACTATCAAGCATAACTATCACCTCTCTGTTTTTGATAAGTCCTCGCAGCTTTGTCGTCTTAGGAGAATCAATTCCCAAGTAAGAGTTCAAGGACAACGTATGCAAAGTCTGTGAACACTCTACTGGAGGCTTCCAGTCATCATCATCATCACTATCAATGACTTCCAGTTCCAAGCCGTTGATGACCGTAAGAACTCTCATCTCTTTGTGTGGACAAACTGCTCTATGTGCTGGAGTCCACGGAGCTTTGCATCGAAAGCAAATCTTCTCTTTTCGCATCCTGTCTAATTCTGCGTCTGAATGTTGTAATCTTGGTCTTATATTGGTACGTTGTGGTGCTACATTCTCCTTATTAGCCACCGCATCTCTTCTCACATTCTCCACAGGTTGCTTGTTGTGATACGTAGCCGCACGAGATCCCGACGTCTGTCGTTGATAGCCTCCCCGCCCTTCACTAGCGGCCGAGCCAATCACACTACAGAATGTCGTACTCTGCATCCTCAACACCGCTAACTTGTGTTGTGTTAATGTCACTGGTTCCTTCATTCGGATAACTTCCTTCATATCCGACTTTAATCCATTGAAGAACACTCGAATCAGATTTTTCTCATCCACCCCTGTGACCTGGTTCCTCAAGGCCTCAAATTCATTCACGTAATCCTCAATCTCCCCTTCTTGCTGAATACGGAACAATCTCGCTGCTGGATCATTATCTATTGGACCACTGAATCTGTCGAGCATACGCTCTGTAAACTGTTCCCAATTCAAGAAAGGCTCGTTGATGACTTCACCATTGAACCACTGTAACACCGGACCTTCCAAACTCAGAGATACCAACTGTAGCTTCTCCTCCTCGTTATAGTTACCAAACCTGAAGAAACGTTCAACACGCGATATCCAATCGAAAGGCAACGCACCAGAAAACACAGGCATATCGATTTTACGCAACATCTTATCTCGATTAGGAAGTAAACCATTGATTCCCCGATAACCTAACTGTGTTGGAGATCTTTCCGTTTCAGAGATCGGAATCGGTACCTGAACCTGTTGAGGACTCGAAGATGATGCAATCTCCTTTCCCGGACGTTGATTGAATAACGCGACATCCTCCAATCTACTCAGGACGTTAGAAATGTGATCCATCTGCTTCTCGATTGCTTCAAACTTCGAAGTCGATTCAATCGCCATGTTCTCGATCTTCTTCTCCACCGAATCGAGCTTCTTCGTCGTCACTCGATCACTCTGCGCTAACTTCTCGTAGTTGAGCTTAGCGAGCTCAACCTCCTCAAGAATCTGTTGTAACTCTACCGGTTTCGCAGGCTCGACCGTCGTCGATCGCTCCCGCTCAGCGCCGTTACGCGTTTCCACCATCGTCAACTTCGCGGTGGTTCCGATCGAGTTTCGCCGCACCAATGATAGACTTTAGATCAAGAGATTGTAACAACTTGTAATTTCCTTTATTGAATGAATGAAAGAGTTACAGCTTTGATTGAGAATTGATCTACACTCTCATGTCGAGCAAGTATCAATCTCCAGTCTCATAACGACTGTGAAGAAGAGACTCATAACGTCTACAACTTGCAAAATACAAAGCATAACTAACTGAAACTACCAACGAACTATTAATACTCTCCACTCTAAGCTCAGCTGAATCGTAACCGCCAAACCTCTCTTTCCACTAGAGTCTTTGCTTCACTCATCCAGCTGATGCACACTCTCCTCTTCACTTCCTTCACACACTACTCCTCTCTTCTTACGTACATAAGCTCTCTTGTATCTATCAGTTAGTATCATGTTAGACCATCTGCAACACAGGATTTAAAGAAATCCTTAACTGTTTTTTTTTTGAACAACGAAATCCTTAACTGTTACAAAATTAATAAAATAATTATGCAGGACCCATTTTTTTAGGTTGTTGTGCCACAAAAATGTGTTTTAATCTTTGGTTAAGAATTCATTCATGCCAGTATCGTCACTGTTTGCCAGTCTTCGTATGGTTTTCCATTTTTTTCAGCTTAAAAAATATAGATAATAATAAAAATTCATAATTTACTATTTCTAAGAAGTTGTACACAGGTTCACGGTTGGTGATGCTCTTAAGTACTGCAACACATAATGAAAATCTCACATAAATGTTAGGACATCATATTAAATGATGCAAGATATAATGAAAATTTCACAGGACATCATTTCGTATATTACAAAAGAACCTGCATATCTCACAAAATGTTATTCATGTTTAAGTGTTACAAGACATTGTGCTAATCTCACAGAATGTAAGGACATCACAAAACGTGATGGTTTTGCAGTTGATTTTGCCACTATTCGCCTTGGTTAATATGTCAGCAAGCTGCTCATGTGTTTTAACGTGTCTCTTGTCTTTCACAATACGTTAATAAAATATTGTAGCATCAACATGTGACCTCATGATTCTTTGACATTTGCAACATAATATTGTAGCATCCACAAAGGACCAACTTCCACTATCCTCCTCCTGCCAGCTTGTAAAAATAAATCCACAAAAATGCCTCTATCATCATTGTTAGGTTGATCAGGGCATTTATATTTTCCCCACCTTGTCCAACAATCCCTTATCATCTCCTTGCTCCAGAGAAGAAATCCTGCTGTTGAGATTCTTTACAAAGTTTTGTCTCCACTCTCCACAGATCCAGCTTCTGTTACATCTATGGTTCCTGAGCTGTACTAGTCCCCAGTAATTTTGAGCTATGAGAGTTGCCTTGAAACGTCTGGAAACTTCGATTGCTTGTGGAAAACAAAGTGTTCCCTTTCTCTAACACACTAGTCTGAGAGAGAGAAAGAAAGAGTATATCATCAACCAAGATCGGCCATTCACTTGCATTTTTTTCAAACTTCGACAAACAGCTGCGAATGAAATTGTCTCCAGTAGTTGTTTCGTGATACAGAAGCTAACGACTGTACCACAAAGTCAAGGCATACTCAGACAAAGTATAGACTCGAAGAGAATAGCTATTTCTGTCTAGAAACTTTGATTCACTAATTCATCATTTTGTATACATTTGCGCAGGTATTTTTAAGAAAGTCTCCGACAATAATGACAAACTAATAAAGGCAAAAAAAATGCATAAACCATGTGAAGATGGTGGGGTTAGTGAAGAAACCGAAGAATGTGTTGTTATTGCCTTGCAACGACACGAGTCCTGCTTCTGCCTTTGCGTGCGTTAGCTACCACACTGATCAATGCACCACATGTGTCTAGCACCGAGTTAGCACCCATCAGCTTTAATCCGAGAGTATCGACCATATATGTCAACTTGCTTTCATTACTGCTCTCTCCCAATCCTTGAAGCTTCTGAGCTTGCTCCCACGAAAGGATACTGTAAAGCTGAAGACGATTGGTTGGATCGTCTTCAGAGCCGTCAAAACAAACCCTGACTATTCCAAGCGATTTCGCATCGTCGGTTGATGGGTTGAAGACAAATGAGAACTGTCCAGATGCGATGTCGGGTCTTTTGAACAGATCTTCAAGGACATCGTTACTAACTCCACTGTATCTCTGGACAGGTTTCTTCGGGTAACCGCGAGAAACATTCACAACGCGTTGAATCCGAGACGCTTCTCTTAACCCGCTTAGGTAGGCGCCGTGCATTGTTGCTGGATGTTGCCTCGTCGTGGCCTCACCGGCAAAGAATAGTCTGTTATTTACACTCTCAGCTAGAATGTCGTAGTCCACGCCAGATGAACCAACCCTTACGTGAGAGTATGATCCGTAAGACAAAGGGTCACTTCCCCATCTAGTGCAAATCGTCTGTATCGGGTCAGGCACAACGACACCTTTAGGACCATATATGCCTGCAGAGATATCAGTCAAATGAAACTGTTGGTTAGCAGCAAAAAGGTTGATGACGTTATTAAATAATAATAACATTATTACCTCTGAGTTTTTTCATGACACGGTGAAGTAAAGCAGACGGTTCTGTGCACTCAAATCTTTGAGCAGCTTCACCAGCAACTAAGGCAACTAAAGCAGGACCACCAGAGACTGTATGGTACGCATAAAACAGAAAGAACTCTCCTCGGTCGACGCTACTTTCGCTGAGGCATCCAAACGTGTCCAAATCGTCACCCCAGAAGACAGACGGGAAAAGCATGGCGACTTTGTTGAGTAGACCAAAACCCAACCTGTCAATAGCAGCTTGTTTTCTTCTAGGTAACTCCGGCTCAAACTTGATACATCTTTTCTTCAACACCCCAAGCGGCACGGTGCAAAGAACCATATCCGCTTGGAATCTCTGACTACCAGAAACCACTTCAACTCCTCCCTCTCCGTACCTGATAGCATCAACTCTTTTCCCGTAGAGAATAGGTAACCCTTCAGCTAACGCATTTATAATCCTCCAGTTCCCACCCGCAAGGAAACAATGATCCCCACCCATCTCGTACGGATCATCCTGATCCCAATAAGCAGCCGAGAGATTCGAAAGACACCCGGCGTTAGCATACTCCAAGTTCGCAAGGTGCCAGTCGAAAAGCTTCCTCTCCTCCTCTCCTTTAGCCACACCGTACAACACCCTGAGCGTCTCCAACACTTCCCCCAACGAAACCTTATTAGCATCCCCACCCATCATCTCCCTCACTTCAGCAACCTTATCCAACAGCTTATTAAACCCAAACTCAACATTCGAGTCAACAACCTTCTCAACAACCTCCCCTTCCGAGTTATACAAAGGACAATGGTCTCTCACCTTATGAAGAGGAATCGAAAGCTGCCTCGCGAGTACTCCAAGCGGGTTCGCGTGTAAGCCAGTGATCACACTCCCACCAAGCTCAACAGCTGCAAACCTCTCCTTCCCTCCCATCCTCTGAGTATAAACCCTCCCCCCAGGACGACTCCTACCTTCCAAGACAACAACTTTAAACCTGAAAGACAAAAGCTGCCTCGCAGCAGACAAACCAGCAAGTCCAGCACCAACAACAATCACCGAACCTTCACTCCCATCCTCAGGAACGTATCCGTTAAATAACGGAGACACCCCAAAGTTAATGTAACCGTTAAACAGTAAAAAATCATAAGCTGATGAGATAAGATTCTCACAGTCACTACTAACAGACTCTCTGATCTGATCTTTTAACAGATAAACCCTAACGTTACTCCTCCACCTGGCGACAATGTGGTTCCTCACGACGATGTAGTCGTTCTGCTCTTTCCCGCCAAGCTCCCTCACCACGCCGGCGCGGATCTCGTCCTCGAGGAGCTCGTCGATCGGGAAGCCGACGGATAAGGCGATCAGCGCCTCCGTCTCGGTTTCTTTCTCCAGCTGCTGCTTCGTCTTGAACTTCTTCTTGGAGGTTTCGATCGGCTCGTCCATCGCGTTCTCGTCGTAGTTCTTTCTGACGGATTTTCTCCTCAGCGTCCTCCTCGGAGCCGATCCCTCCGACGGCGGATTATCCATTCTCCGGTTGATGGATTCTTCCGCTAAAACGACCTTGTTAACCCTAATCACGTCATTGTTTCGCAATCGATTCCCGTTTAGCTCAGATTAGTTAATTCGCCTCTGTCTAATACGTGCTCGCCAAGTTGATCGGAGAAATTCGCCGGTAGAATTTCGCAGAACGGAAGGGATTCGATTTCTCCGGTACTCCGTCGCGATTCTGGAACCTGCGTCGTGCGTGATTGCAGAGAGAAAAGAGTTATGGGTCTGTCTACATATGCATGGGCCTAGAGAAATAAAAACATATAGGCCCATTGGGTTATTACTTAGCCCATTGAGTTCTTAATAGTTATAACTTAATACTAATCTGTAGGGTTATGTGGTAGTGTATATTGTGGATGATATATATCATATAAAAGCATGAGTATTTCAAATAGATTCAAGCTTTCTTTGTTTCAAAATGACTGCATCTTTCAGTTTTTTGTTTCACTTGTATTAGATTTAAAATTTTCACTGTCAAAACTGTATTTTTGAAATAATGTTTTCCAAATCATGCATCTTTATGAAACAAAAGGGAGATGAAAAATATTTTACGGTATCTATCTCATGAGTATTTCACGATAACCTTATGTTAGATAGAGATAGATAGAGGAAGATATGTTACCTGTCACTATTGAGAATTTGAGATAGCCGAAGCAGCCCATACACAAAGTGGTGTAGTGTTGAAGGTAAAGCGGACATGAAAATTTAATGTAACGTAGGGACAGGGTCGTTGTCTCTCTATTTCATCACATTATGGAAAAATTGACATTTCTCCCCGGTTCATATTTGTATATATCTCACATGGCCTTTCCACATCTCTCTACTCACATGTCATTTATTTTGTGATCCACATGCTGGGATCAATCAGACATATAAAGATCTTACACCTTATCCCTACGGAAAGTAACACAACTGAATTTTATAGTGGAATAAAACAATGGTTAAACTCGGTGACTGTGATTAGAACATATGATATATAATCATCCTTGTCCATGCGCCTATACGCCTATATAGATCGTATATCATGATTGGATCAGGTGTTTTTATGTAGGTACCTGTATTATAAAGTGTAATTATTATACCGTGCTGGAGTTGAAAATATACCTGTAATGATTGTTGAATAAGATACCTTTCACCTCTGTAATGCTAATGATTGTACACTTTCGACCTGGATGGGTAAGAAAATGTAGTTGCAGGCTTGCAGCAAGTAGTAGCTAGAAAATGCATGTAGTGGACCCCCATGTTCATTTTTTCTACAGTAGTTTTGCATCATGATCTATACACCTGGCCAGCTAATGACTTTTGTGTGTGTATCATGACTCATGAGTCATGACCAATTGACCATATTGCTATGAAAACTTGTTTCAGATACGTTTTTTTAGCAAAGATTACACTAACGTTTATTTGTTGGATTTTACTCAAAATGATAATACTATACGTGTATCTAATGCAATTTTTTCTCGGACTTGAAGAACCCGTTAGTAAAATTAACATACAATCTAGGGAAGAAAATACACGGTTTTAACGACGGAAGAGACAATTCATTGTATTAGTGTCGTGTCGTTATGAAAAGTGAAAACATACAGTTGAAGATTCCAGATTGCTTGAATGTTTATGTGGGGGCGCTACCTATCTACCATAACATATGTTAAATTTAGGGTCACTGCGTATAAACTATATATTGATGTAGGACCGATTAATTAAGTGTACGTAGTAAAGAATACGACCAAACAATGCCATATGAAAACGTGCATGTAATTTCTTAATAAAAAGTGCACCGCACGATGTTTCTATTTCAGATTTAACCATTAACAAACAATCGCTATGTCATTAGAAAAAAATATCACCGCACGAACCCACGAAGTATCAAACTGCCGTTACTTATTCTATGGTGTTAGAAAAAAAAAGAATTCCAGGACTCGAGGAACAGAAGACAGTGTACAGCTTTGAAACGTGGGCTAACACTATTAAAAAAATTCAAATTTGTTTGTCTAAAACGTTAAAAAGTATAAAACATTTCCTATGAAATTTGAAATAGTACTGGCGACTAATTAACATGAGATTAATAAACCTAATTGTCTTTGCGTACATCATACATGCTCATGCCGGCACCTACCCCAGCCTAAAAAGAGTTATCTTTTTGCTTCGTAAGAATTCTTAATTCATGAATTATCAATGACGTATAATAGTTGTCGACCAAAATAACATTAATATATGTATAGTTAATATGTGGGTGGTAGTGAGACTGATTGAAGCAGTGACGGCATTGGCCGCGGTTGATGTTGTGTCCCGTGACGGTGATAAAGCTAACGTCAAAGGACGTCTCAGGACATACATCCAAAAAGTAAGAACGATTAACAAAATTAATCCACTCAGTAGATGTCAAAAAGAAAAACTAATCCTCTCAGCTAATCAATACACTAATCATATTCAAACGATAATCTGAATATTGAAATATCTTGTCAAATGCATTTGGAGTCCAAAAAGGCATTTCACATGTTCCCACCCACAAATCATTAGAATGATAAATTAGAAATCATTTGTTTAGAGATATCGTGGGATCATGCGTAGTGGAAGTTTTTATGTTATAGAGGAGGACCACATGATCCGAAGATTTTTAATTTATTTGAAAATTTTGTAAGAAGGAAAATAGTGAAATTGGGGAGATAATGATTAGAGAGATGGTGTGGGTTGGACGGGGCCACGATGGTTTACTACATGACACCCGAGCCTGAACTACCTGTGATTGTGCTCTGTTCTATACTTACACATAGGCTGGACCATTTGGTCCACTCCCTCTCTATTTTGTGTCTTATATCAAGATTTCATTAACTTGCTTATTTTCTAGTTAATTCTAGCCGATTTATTTCCCTTTATTTTGAATTCATGCAAAGTCAATCACGGTTCTTCTATTTTAAGGAACTTTTTTTGTTCTTTCTTTAAAGAAAAAAAGGTTTATTCGTTTAGTTTCTAACGGTTTGTGTATAATATATACTATTGTATCTTATGATCAACGTTATTAACTAGTACTAACTTGTATTTTTATTGAACTTTCAAAAATCTATTCGTTTAGGTTTGAACGGTTTGTATATATGATATACTATTGTATCTTATGATCAACGTTATTAATTAGTACTAACTTATATTTTTATTTAACTGTCAGATTTTTAATTAGACGTGTCGGCTGTGTCTACGTTCTCAACGACGTCCGATTCGTTTTCCGAGGTTTTGTTTGTCATTGCGAGGGTATTAAGAAGATCTGAAGATATGGTCACAAGGCTACAAAAAATTAAATTCAAACTAAAGAGTTGTTATATGTATATTATATAGTATATATATACTAACTTCTTCTGATAAAGGAGAAAAAGGATATAGAACCAAAATAAGTATCTTCAAGTTCAAGCAATTTTCAAACTAAGCGAACAATCACATATTCATGTTTCTAGTAACATATTTTCTTATCAATATCTTGAATATATAAATGAAAGAGAAATTGTGCTCTTTTATTGTTTTATGGTGTCCCTTTCTAGTGATATTTTTTTTTATGTTTATACTAATTTTGGATAAATCTTTACAAGCAAAACAAGTTTATAAATATTTTTTGGGGAGAATTAGTATTTTTTTGAACAAAGGGGAGAATTAGTTTATGACTCTGAACCTCACAGAAAAAGAAGCTTTATTTATTTTCATTTACAGAGTTTTGAGTTGTTTTTTTTTTTTACTTTTGAGATTGTAAGCCTTTCATTCAAATTGGGACCAATAAAGATCCAAAGACTTCCCAAAAGGCTAAACTAATTGGGACCAATTATGTGGAAAGACCAAATACAACGGCCGCTTATGAGATTTTAAAAGACTTAAATAATAATATCTCTACTCTAACCAAATTGAATTAGTAGAACAATCATCTAACCAGTTGAATTAGTGGAAGTAGAAAATCATATTATTAGGGAAGTCTCAGATTCCACATTTTTATTATTGTTATAGTTTGAGACTAGTATTTATTTATCGTTAATGCTAGAAACTCACTCTCCAAATGCAGCACTTTGCCCAATCAGAAACTAGTAATCCTGAAAAGAACTATTTAAAAGGGTAACTAGTATAATTGGATATCATAACCAATGTTTGGGTTTCATAAAACTTTTAGTCGAAATCATTCAAAATTTCAAACTTAGATCATATTAGTATAAGATTATTTATATTAAAAAAAGGCAAAAACATATTATTTTATTATACATTTGATAAATTCATGAAAAAGTTGAGTAAGCTTGGAAAAGAGTAAACAACATCACTAAAACAATAATAAGCATCATTATTAGTAGTGCTATGAAAGAAGATAGTAACTTTGTTTGTTACTAGAGAGAGACAGTCACATAGCAAACATAAGTAGAGAGACTGAGACTTAGCTTAGCTAGAGAAGGAAAACTCCTTTATAAAGAAAAATAAAGCATTGTTTCTATCTCCCAGCAATCAAACAAATTTGCTTTGATTGTGAAAGAAGAGAAGAAGGTTGAAGCTTGAAAGACAGAGGAAATCAATTGGCGAAACCAATGCTTCTTCTTCTGGTAAGATCATTTTCCTCCCTCTAAAGTCTAAACGGTTGTTGTCTTCTTCTTCTCGTCTGGTCTCTTTTCACTTAATACGGTTGAATCGTTTTCACGGCAGTGAAATTCATGAGATTGCTTTAAGCTACTTAGTCAAATTTACTCTCTCTCTCTTTTAATAATATTAATTATTAATTAATCTTCTTCTTCGTCTTCCTCTGGCAGTTTGCGATAAATTAATTAAAATATTTACACGTATATGTGTAATGTAATGTATCTATCGATTGGACGTTCTCGTTTGGTTTTTATAATTGAATCGCTGGAGAAAAATTCATTTTCCTTTTCCTTTCTCATGAAATTCGGTTTTGCTAAATCTTCAAATCAAAAACGATTTTATTTTTTTCATTCTTCGAGTTTCAGTGTTTTATGAAGGTATTTGCGGTTTTAATCTCAAATCCTTTGCGATTATTTATTCTTCAGAGAGTCTTCTCTTTTTGATTCTTCAGTCACAATCTTCCGTCTTGTGTATTTTGCAGGTTAAAGTTTGAAATTAGGACAGCTTTTGAGGAGGAACCTTGTCTGCTGAAGGAGAGGATGTCAGCTCTTTTTGTTCCTTTTTGTTGTTGTTGTCAGATCCAAAAGAAAAAACCTCAAGAAGCTTCTTTGACTAACTGATTTGACTAAAAAGAGAGGAAGCAAAAAGGATCCTTGGTAGTGATTGGATTTGGATTTGTGAGTGGAGAGGTATCTATCTATCTTTTTTTTTTTTTTTTTGCTTTTTCTGAGAATAACCAAATTATTATTATTATTATTAAGCACTTTTTGTGTTTTCTTGGCGGAGATTCTTGAATCTTCTTTTTTTTTTTTGTGTACTGTGTTCTTTTCAAGTTTCATGTGAGATTCATTGGAAGAGGGAGAAGGAGAAGAAGTCTGTGAGTTTTGTACTCATCTGCAATTACTAATCAAGGGAGAGAGAGAGAGTCTTTGCTTCTTGTCTTGATTCTCCACCTTGGTGGGGGCGAAGCAGCTAAATAATGCATAGCTAAAAAGTCCTGGCTATCTTTTTGTTATCTCTCCAACAAAAAAGTACAGTTCCTCTGAGGATTTGGTTATAAAGAGATAAACTAAAAAGAGGGTGTCAAGAAAGTTTTCTTGTCTTGCTAAATGAGTCGTCTACAGAAGCGAGGTAAGCAGGAGAAGCCTGTTGTACTAGTATCTGATGGTGCTGAGAAGGTTATCGTTGCTGTTAAAGCCTCTAGGGAGATTCCTAAGACAGCTTTGATTTGGGCTTTGACTCACGTTGCTCAGCCTGGGGATTGCATCACGCTCATTGTTGTTGTCCCTTCTCAAAACTCAGGTACCTTTTCTATGCCCCAACTCTCCTTGTATCAACTGTTGTGTTTGGTCTGGTCTTCTTGATCTTTGCTGTTGCTCGTTTGATGTTTAGTTTCTCTTTCTCCTTATCTCATTTACTTCTATGATGAATTTGTAGGAAGAAAACTTTGGGGTTTCACTAAGAGCTTCCCTATGTTCGCTGGGGATTGTGCAAGTGGTCATAGGAAACCACATTCTGAAGCACTTCCGGAGATCAAGAGTGATCTCACTGACACTTGTTCACAAATGATTCTCCAACTTCATGATGTCTATGATCCCAATAAGGTTGGTTCTATAAGCAGGCATGCTTAGCTATAATGATCCTGCCGTAGCATCACATCTTTCTCATATTTTGTTGTTGTTGTTTGTGATTACTTTAGATAAATGTCAAGATTAAAATTGTTTCTGGATCACCCTGCGGAGCAGTTGCTGCTGAGGCAAAGAAAGCGCATGCAAACTGGGTTGTACTAGACAAGTAATAACTTCTTCCTTTTTAGTTTTGTGAACATTATATGAGTAAAAAATCTCTTAGTGATGACTTGGACAGTTATATAGTTACTTTCACAAACTCACACCATGTTGCTGTGCGGTTTTGTTTGCAGACACCTCAAGAATGAAGAGAAACGGTGTATGGATGAATTGCAATGCAACATTGTGGTGATGAAGCGTTCTCAGGCAAAAGTTCTGCGCTTGAACTTGGTTGGATCACCTAAGAAGGGTGCTGAGAAAGAGTCCTCTCTACCAATCAGACCTGAAGCAGCATCCAAAAACAACACAAAAGGATCATCAGAGTCTGACAGAGGACTACCTGTAACTCCAACCAGCAGCCCTGAGCTGGGGACACCATTCACAAGCACAGAAGCTGGTACTTCATCAGTGTCCAGCTCTGACCCGGGAACGTCACCATTCTTCACTTTGGGAATGAGTGGATACATGAAGAAAGATGGAGCATTGGTCATCAAGGAGAATGATGACTCCGGCTCTGAAACAGAGAGTGAGAATCAATCATTAGCGTCAACCAGTAAGAGATTTCAGCCATGGATTTCAGAATACATTGGCCCACATCGCCATTCATCTCTGGACGCTGAGGAAAGCTTATGGAAAAACGACGACAGGGCTCAGATATCCACCACAAAGGCTTTGCTTGAGAAGTTCACGAAACTGGATGTAGAAGCTGGGCTGTCCTCTAGTCGAAGGATGGAACTTGAGTTTGGTGGAAGCGTAAGAGATGCAATCTCACTCTCTCGAAATGCTCCTCCTGGCCCGCCTCCTCTCTGTTCTATCTGCCAGCACAAGGCGCCAGTGTTTGGGAAACCTCCAAGGCTGTTTTCGTACGCTGAGTTAGAGATTGCAACGGGTGGGTTTTCACAGGCTAACTTCTTGGCCGAGGGTGGATATGGATCTGTTCATCGTGGTGTACTACCGGAAGGTCAGGTAGTTGCGGTAAAGCAACATAAGCTAGCCAGTTCTCAAGGAGATGTGGAGTTTTGCTCTGAAGTGGAAGTTCTCAGCTGTGCTCAGCACAGGAACGTCGTTATGCTGATTGGTTTCTGCATTGAAGACAGTAGGCGGCTCTTGGTCTATGAATACATATGCAATGGTTCACTTGACTCCCATCTATACGGTAATATTGCCTAAAATTTCTATCTAAGATCTTTGTGTTAGAGAATGTTTTCTCAGTATCAAAAGCTCTTATACAGGTCGCCAAAGGGAAACACTGGAATGGCCAGCACGGCAAAAGATCGCTGTTGGAGCTGCAAGAGGTCTAAGGTATCTTCACGAAGAGTGCAGAGTTGGCTGTATTGTCCACAGAGACATGCGTCCTAACAACATCCTCATCACTCATGATAATGAGCCACTGGTATATAAAAAATATTTGCCTTTTGTTTTGGAAAAACACTTGCTGTTTCATAAGCTCTCTAGTCACCGTTTTAATTTTATCAGGTTGGAGATTTTGGTCTAGCGAGATGGCAGCCTGATGGGGAACTTGGTGTAGAAACACGAGTGATTGGAACGTTCGGGTGAGTCATTAACTAATACTATCATTTTGTTTCAGTAACTTGAACAACTTTTCTGTTGCTAAAGGAATGCTATTTTTGGTGGGTGTGTAGCTATTTAGCTCCAGAGTATGCTGAAAGTGGGCAGATCACAGAGAAAGCGGATGTCTACTCGTTTGGGGTTGTTCTAGCTGAGCTAGTCACTGGCCGTAAAGCCATTGATATCACCAGGCCTAAAGGCCAGCAATGCCTCACTGAATGGGTAATGAGTTCACATATCTTAGTTATCACCAGAGTAATAGTACTGATGCTGGTTGCTATGATCTCAGGCGCGTCCACTACTAGAAGATTATGCGGTGGATGAACTTATTGATCCGATGCTTGGGGACCGTTTTGTAGAAAGTGAGGTCATTTGTATGCTTCATGCAGCTTCTTTGTGCATACGTAGAGACCCTCATCTGAGGCCACGCATGTCTCAGGTAATCACAAGCAACCATTGCAATCACTCTTCAGTTCAGGAAGATTCAAACTAAATATTGTCTTGTCAATAATGAAGGTGTTGCGTATACTGGAAGGAGATATGATAGTGGATGGGAACTATGGGTCAACTCCAGGCTCAGACGCAGGCAACAGAAGTGGGCGGTTCTGGGCGGAACATTACAGTGGTCAGATAACGAAAGATGGGTATGGTTCGGGTAGGTTCAGTGAAAGGATGTCTGTTGAAACGCCAAGACTAGCTTTACGGGAGAGGGAAAGAGGTCAGAGGTTGGAACTAAACCACAACAAGCAATACTAAGAGTAAAAGAGCTAGTAGCTGAGTAAAAGAGACTCAAAATCACATAACTTGTGAAAAGTTCATTCGTGTTAATAGGGTATTGAGCAAAGTGTCCTCTGTTTTCAGTAATGTGGTCCAAAGCTGGCAAGAAAAGCTTTTCTGACCCTTTTTGTTTGTATAGTGGGTAAGTTGCAAAAAGAAAAGTTGCTAAATGTCTTATCAAGGAATTTGAAATTGTTTTTTTTTGGTAAAGGAAAAGAACAAAACAACAAGAGGCTTTTTCTTCTTTTGAACTTGAATTATTTGTTCTGAAAGAATTGTTCTGCAGTGTGGACAAAGTATGAACAAGAGAAAACAAAAACAGTGAGGGCTTTTTCCTAACTCACACGACATTGCTAGTCTTTGCAAATGTAATAATAATGCATGAGAGAGAAGTCAGCTATATGATGAATCTGACATGCCTGTCAATACAGTTATGCATTGGGTCCTGAGGTAGCATTGATTATATGACATTCATTGGACCATGAGAAGATGAAGACAAGAACTTCTAAATCCAACATAAACTTTTTGTAGATGTAAATAGTATATATAGATTGTTCAAAAAAGTAAATAGTATATAGATTCACCAAATACAACTCTCATTTGCCTAGTAAGTGGAGATATAAATAAAAAAATACAACTCTCATTTGTCTATGATCTCACAACACTGTTCTCAGAAGAGAAGTGGGGATATGAGAATCTTCTACTGTCTACTCCTCTTGGATCTTGCATATCTGGAAGAACCAAGAATAAGAGCTTGAGACTAGGTTACCACTGATAGCCATGAGTGTTATAATTTAGTAAAATGTGAAAACATTATTTTTTTTGTTCAAAACATTATTATAATTGAAAAATATAAAACATAAAAACTACTCTTAATATGCATACCGCCTCGGTCAGAAGGTGATAAGAGGTTGCCTTGAAAACCGTTCATGACATTTGTAGCTTGTTCCAGTTCCTGTAACCGGTGAGAGAGCAAGTTCACATATCTATGTAATTGAGTTCTTATGTTCTTTGTAAGGGCCAGGTAAACGATGATGATATATGTTAAGAAATATACAAAAGCAACAAGTTTAAGCCGTTGCTTACTATTAGGTACCCAGCATGTGGTTTAAATATTTGATTTTGATTTGTTTTGTGCTTAGAATAGCTGATGGTGCTTTTACATCTGGATAAGAGTCCGCTTAAGGGAAATCAGTATACTAGATTACCCATAAAAACTACTCTTACTCAATATACTAGATGTAGAGTCCACTAGCCATATGTTTCTCACCTAGAGGACTACAAAATCAAGCTTCTAAATGTTTTATTCCAACCTTTTGGCATTATCGTTATTCTTTGGAGAATAGCTACAACTCATTCCACGTTCCTGCGCCTTATCAGGATCGCTTTCCCCTACATGTATCACAATATCAAGCAGAAAACACGAACATACAATTATGAGATTAGGAATGTTACAAGGTAACCAGAACATTACCTTCATCAGTCATCACTCTGGTCGTCCAAGTATTTACATGGTTGCTCGTTTATGGTATCGATCACTACATAAGCCCCACCCCCACTT
This sequence comes from Hirschfeldia incana, assembly GCA_026261945.1. Classification (NCBI taxonomy): domain Eukaryota; kingdom Viridiplantae; phylum Streptophyta; class Magnoliopsida; order Brassicales; family Brassicaceae; genus Hirschfeldia; species Hirschfeldia incana. The sequence goes on along the minus strand of JABCMI010000028.1, from coordinate 908,197 downwards.
CATGCAAGACTCAAAACGGTCTTTCTACTCGATATCGAGAACAGAGTAAAGTAAGTATAATATATATATATACACCTGGCCTTTCTTAATTTCTTTGTACAGTTTGATACTTCTATATGTTAATGTCAACACCCTGGAAACAATAAAATCAGCCCACGAATGATCTGATCATCGGTATATGATGTAACGATATATTGCATGACCAAGTCAACCAATGTGAAATGGGACTTTTTCTATACTTTCAATTCAACCAAAGACACGTAAATTTTTTTTTTTTTTTTAGTTTAATTTTCTCTATTGTCTAACATTCCTTACACAATGTGTGGACAAGATCGGAGATTGCATTGTGTCCGGCGTGACAAAAAACTCGCCGGAAAAAAATAAAAACATAACAGGAGACGTTTGTAAGTCTATGACAATACTATACGTTCAGCCAATCATACCAAACTCTATATAAACTCTTAACGTCTGGACCGGATTTGAGGAATGGATATAAAAATTTATTTAAAAGAAAATATTAATAATAATTTAAATTTCATAATTCAAAAATCTATATCTATGGCCAACTTCCCTCACCCTTAAACAAAGCTCAAGTACAAATTAAAGAGAACGAACATGACATGGAAACGGATAGAGCTCCAATAAGTCTCAGTCTTCGTCGCCGCAGCCTCTACATCCAAGAATAGATCTTCCGTCTTCCTAACCACCGTGTGGATCAAGATTGGAACATATACGATCAACACCGGCCAACCGTAGATCGTGTACGTCGCGTTGGTCAAGATGAGAAGACCGATGGTTAACAAAGACAAGCAGGTCATGACGATCCGAATCATCCAAGAACTGATCTGACAACAGAACAACTCGATGGTCTCTTCGTCGTCCTGGAGGTAATAAAGGAAGATAAGGATGGAAACCAACACGGTGTAGGCGATGAGCGAGACCGGTTGCTTGATAAGACTAACAAAGATGGCTGCCAAGTTGTTGATGAAAAGTATGATCCCGTAGTTAGCGAGGAAGTAGTTGAAGTTCGTTTTGAACCTGGAGGACACATCAGAGACGCTGCGAGGAAGCCCCATGGAGTGGACGTCGAACATCACTCCCCAGGGACGACGGGGCATGGCGCACGCGGTGCATTGGCAGTCATCGCTGGATGGAGACTCCACATCCACCATCGGTGACGGTGATGATGTATGAGACGACGTTAGAATCGCGCCATAGTTTGTCATTTATTATTGCGAGTAATGTTTGAAATAGAACGTCAACGGAAAATAATGAGGACTATTTTTAATTTATGAACTGGGTACTGCTTATATGTATGGAATGGAGGTCCATTGACGAGTCAACGGAAAATAATAGTGAAGAGTGAAGACTGTTTCTAGTGTATAAAATTTATAAACTGTTGTTTATGGAATAAAACAAGATTAATTAGTTTTCAAAGGTACGTGATAATGGGGATAATACTCTTAACGATAATGTTTTAGTTACATAAACGAAAAAGCTATTAAATTCGTTTTTTAATGATATCCCTTCTGTTTCTAAATAATATTTTTTTCCAAAATTTCCATACACTGTAAATTAATATTTTAGTTAAAACTTATAAGTAAATCATTTTTATTTTAAATAATTTCATATGCTTCTAAATCAGTAGTAATTCAAGAAAATTATTTTATCAATTAATATTTATTGAAGTGTATACCTTCCTTCTATCATGAATTAATAAAAAAATACATAGAAAACATAACACATTTATCCTCATGAATAAGAATACTAGAGGACTGTTTGAGTATTAGAGGGGGTTAGTGGGAGATGAATTTAGCTATATTTGATTGATTTTAAAAATTAAGAAATTTGTCAAATTTATAAAAAAGTTCTAAAGAGTTTTCCATATTTAACAAGTTTATGAAACTATTTTACTACAATGATTTTGAGAATCTTGAGTATATATGCAATATTTTGAAAGTCTTGTTTTATGAATTAAAGTGTTGAGAATTCAAGTTCCAATAACGCAAGATTTTGGTAGAATTAAGAATGTTTAAAACACAAATTTTTTGAACAACAATGGATTCTATTTGTCATTTAAACAATCATCAAACCAATAGAGATCTATTAGCCAATAACTATAGACTCTTAAAATTCTAGCAATCATTATAAATCTAACTCCCATTAAAACCCGGTTATTAGTACTAGACCTAGGCAGAAATCAGATATCTGGTTTTTTTTAAGTATTTATGATTTGATTCGTATCTTACAGATATCTAATTTTTTATTTGCTTTGCTTCAGAGAAATACAGATATTTGAAAAAATGAATATCGAAAAATAAATAGATATTTGCGGATATTTACGAATACTTACGAATATTTCATATGTTTTGATTAATACAAGTAATCTTAAAAATTTGATACAAATTTGTTTTCTAAAATATAATTTTGCATGATATGTAAGACAAAAATTAAAATAAGTAGTGAATCTACATATTTTGTAAACTTTTTAAACTTAGTTATAATTATAATAATACAAAATTTAAGAAAAAAAATTATAGTTGTCATAAATTTTTTTCTCTTCTTTTTATGTAATATTTTTATATAAGTAATACTGTAAATATAAATTTCCAAATCATATGTTAGAATAATAATTATATAATTTTATATATTTAAAACTTTAAATATAATTAAGATATACATGTATTTATATATTTCTGGATCGGATCAAATATATTTGTGATTTGTTTTGATTTTAATGGATATTGATTTTTAGTATTTGTTTTGTTTCGAAAATTTACGGATATTCAAAATTTTTAAATCAAATCAAAACGAATAACGAATCAAATCAAATTTAACTGATAAATTGACTGGTTCTGATTAGTACACGTCGAAACGAGTTTGAAATGTAGCAATGATTGGTACGTCGAAACAAGTTTGAAAAGTAGCAATGAGAACACGGAGCCGCCGAGAGACAAAATAAAGCGGAGTTCAATATTTTGACTTGTCCTTCAGGATACAAATCACACGGCAAAAAAAAAAGAGAAACGAAGTCAATAAGGAAATTGACTAATTGAGGATACAGCTTTCATTTACCTGTGATCTCTCAAAAGTCAAAACTGTCCTCAGAAGAGAATTGGGAATTTATTTTTCTGAAACAAGGGCATTTAAAATTGGGAATTTTTGTGGTTATGAATCTTCTACTTTTTCCTAATCTTCACACCCAATCACAGAAGTTCAAGGGGGCTTATTCAAAAATAAACAAATATACATATTTATCTATAAATCTTCTAGAAAGATTATTTAAGAATCATGGTTTATGATATAAAAGGATTTACAAAATAAAAGTTAGATATTAATAATTTCATAATAATGAATAACACTTAAAATAAAAATATCAAACGGAACAAAATATTTTATGTCTTTTGAAAGATATAATAATTTATTAAGAATAAAGATAATATTTTCTTTACTTTAACTTTACCATTCATTTTTATATCATATGACACTCTCATAATACTCTATTATTATATTTACTAGGAATGAAACCCCTGCGATGTCGCATGGGAAATTTATATTAATAATTATATATAAAAATATGATTTATAAAAATAGTTTTAAATTGTTAATAAAAAATATAAAGTTATTATAAGAAGAAGTAAACTCTTAAATTTATTTTGGCTTAATATTCCTAATAGAATAGACTATATATATATATATATATATATATATATATAACCAAAACAAATTGTTTTACAAAATTCTTCAAAATACTTTTCGTAATGGTGAATTGGAGAAAACAATATAATATAAAAGTTAATTTAAAAGATGAATTTTTTAGATATTTTTAGATTATTTAAAACACTTTTTGATTAAGCCTACAAGATATCTAAATACCAAAATATATGGTATCTCTAATCATAGCTGTGTGTGTTTTTTTTTCTTGTAATTTTAAAAATAAAATTAGTAAATTAGAGAATTGAATAATTATCTAATAATTAACTGAAAAGATGCATTTATTTTAATGTGATCTTTGAAATGAGTTGTAGAAAACCGTATGATACAAAAAATTGATTTAAATATGAAATTTTAATATATATATAAATATATATATATTATTTAAAACAATTTTTATGCAAGAGACCTAAATAGCAAAAATATATGGTGAAAAAATCTATAATCACAGTTGTGTGTTTTTATAGTCTTTCATCTCTTAAAATAAAATTAGTAAATGTCCATTTTTATGTCCCTCAATTTCATTTTTGGGTGTTGTTTGAACAATTATGCCTCATCTGCCTCAATTATAATTAGTTTTACACATACACGTATGAAATGGAACATCAAAAGAATTAGAAAATAGAAAGAGACTCTCAGATCAGTTCATTTGACAAAACATCAGACACCAAGTAAGAAATATACAGAAAAGTGAAAATCGAGTATAAAATATTATAACTAAGTGCACTAAAAACTTAGAAAGTACCAAATTCAGAGACAAAATATGTTCGAATTTCGTAAGTAATCTTAGTTGGCCAAAAAGAATACATGATTCACTCCATCTCCTCTCCTCTTATGCAATCCGAAACATTTTAAAAGAGATATATGCCCCTTCAGATAAAACAACAACAACAACTGATTGATTTATTTTCCTATAATAAACAAAACAAGGGTTGTGTCTTTTGATACTAAAAATAAAAAAAATAAAAGGTTGTGGCTTTTGAGAAGTAACGATTCACAAATGAAACATTAAGACACACTGTTTAGATTAGTAACTGGTAAAGAAACAATATGTAAGCTTGTTGAGAAATTTTATTTTGAAATCCATTTTGTACCTCTCCATAAACACATAAGCTTTCTAAACCATGAAGATAAAGGGCTTGAGGATTTTCATCTTCAATACAGTCATGGAAAAAATTGACATTCCTAGAAATAAGGTTACTGTTTTGAATAAATTTAGTTAGATCAACGCGTTTACGAAATTTAGATTTAAGAATTATGTCTCGCCCCACTTTTCCAGTTGCCAAAATACTACAATTGACGTTGTTGATATCTCACTCAGTTTAAGAGCAATTTCAACCTTAATGTCATGAGGTATATGTGGTAAACTTGTTGCCTCGTTATATTTTTTTAGCGTTGAAGAACCACTGCAGAAAAGATTAGAATAAGAAATCAAAACATAATCATATAGATTTTAAGAATAATAGAAGCATATCTACGAGTACTATACATTTACAAAACAATTACATTAAAATCCAATTTTTAATTTCGGAAAGTACTTGAAGAACCACTGCAGAAATATTGGAATAAGTAACCAAAACCTAATCACAAATGGTTCTAAGAATAATGAAAAGACATATTTGTGAATAATATATAAAAAATACATGGAAATCAAGTTTTGATTAGGGAAAGTACTGGGGAAATATAAGGATGAAATATACTACCGCAGAACCAATAGAATTTCTTTAAACATGCAAAATAATGGAATTTAATAAAATAAACATTTGATACCATGGAAATGGAGGTGCATAGGATGCCAAAACTACTTTATCATTAAATGACTTTTTCTTTAGTTTTTTTTTCTGAATGATGATTGTTCGTCATCTTTTAGAAAATTAAAACTCACTGAATCTAAATTTTTTTTTTCTGAAGGATCAAGTTGACTTCTCATTCACAGTTGCAAGAACTTTATATTGGAATAAATCAGTGTAGTAGACATGAACGATTATTAATCTACGTAACTGTTTTTTAAAAATACTTTATTAATTAATTTTAAACACAAACTGTTGGCAATTCAAATTTATCACCATCAGCTTAAATTATATATAATATAATATTAATGTTTTATACATATAATTCTAGCGGTAACTGTTGCGTTTAGCGGCTTAAAAAACACTGGAATTACAAACTATGTGTTCTTTTCACCGCTTGGTTTTAATAAATCCAATCAATTTAAAATAGTAATTTACTTAATCTATATAATTATCAACAATGGTCATAAATTATTTACTTATTTCTATTTGTCAATTTTTTAATGTGAAACACATAAAACTCTTCCTAATATTTTTTGTTGACAACGTTTCATTTGAACATCTTCTAAATATTTGTAACCATGTAATTTCGTAGAAATATTTTTTTCACCATATTATTATCAATTAGATTAGCGAAAATTTTACTTTCAGAAGTGAATAAACATTGAATATTTATAGATTTTGAAAAGCTCTCTTTGAAAAATCACATCTTTTCGATTTAAATTGTTGCATCTTTTAATAACGAAGAGACACAACCTTTTAAAATAGTCGCATCTTTTAATAAAGAAAAGACACAACTTTTTATTAAAAGACACATTTGACGAAGAATCGTAACTTTTCACAAAAAAAGAAACACAACTTTTTACTAAAAGACACTTTTGACGAACAATCGCAACTTTTCACAAAAGAATAGACAATTTTTTAGTAAAAGACACATTTGACGAACAGTCGCAATTTTTCACAAAATTTGAGATACCTATAAAAACACACAATCTTTGGAATTAATCAGGATTCCTATTATTAATTGATAAACAAATTTCTATTTTTTTTGTTTTATACGTACCATTTATACCTAATTATCTATATGTATTTAACTTATTTAAAAAAAAATGTGGATCCATGCAAACGTTTCCCCCAAAATGTTCAGACCCCGGCCCTGCTAATCTTGGATCTTGCATATCTAGAAGAACCAAGAACCAGAGCTTGAGATTGGGTTAGCTCTGAAAGCCCCGAGTGTTATAATCTAGTAAAATTTGGAAACTTTATTCTCACTGAAAAAGAGTAAAGTTCTCTAGAGTTTGATATACCTACTTCTTTATGTATATTCTTACAACCTCTAAAAGCGTTTCAGAACAATCAAATACGATATAGCTTATCCACGAACGATCATCACTAGATGATGTAAGGACATATTGCATCACCAATTGGATCAAGGTAAAAATGGAACTTTTTCTCTACTTTTAGAAATGGACATAGCCTATCCCCTAACATTTTTTTCTGTACTTTCAATTCAGCTAAAGATAAGTAATTTTTTTTAGTTTAATTAGATTTTCATTAATATCCCTTCAAATAGGTGGGCAAGATCTGAGATTACACCATGTCACGCGGTACAAAACAGGAGAAGTTCGAACGTAATTAAAGTACATGTTGTCCATCATACTGATAAATGTTTTGTCAACTGGTAACAATTCAAACTTCTAAAGTTTGTAACATCCGGCCCTCACCCTAAACAAATCTGAAGAAACAGAGCGAGTATGAAACCCCGATTCCAATAAGACTCAGTCTTCGCCGCAGCCTCTTCATCCAAGAAGAGATCTTCCGTCATCCTAACCACCGTATGGATCAAAACCACAACACATCCGATCAACAACGGCCAACGGACGCTGTACGTCTCCTTGGTCAACGAGAGGACAGGGACAGCTAACAAAATGTTTGATCGGGAAACGGTAATGAAAATGAGATGTGGGATTAAGCAAAGACGTCTTATTGATGGTCGGAAAAGGTGTTCAGTCGGTTACAAGAAAAGAGGAAAATGAACAACGATCTCTAGAACACAGCTAAACAAAGTGATTGACAAAAATCCTAGTCTAGCCGTCGTGATTGTCTCTGCCTTCTTCGTTGTCCCGTTTCTCCCCTTTTATAGTCCTTCCTGCCTCTTCCATGACTTAATACGCGTCCTATCTCGTGGGCTTTATCCTCGTTGGGCCGAGGTACCAGATCCGGTGTTGTTAACTTTAGTCGGCCTTCGTCGAGCCGTGAGTCGGATAGCTGCCAATGCTCGTTAGATGGCGCGAGGAGCCGTTTATACGAGCTGGCGCCAAGCCGTCTCATTCTTTGCCGAGTGTGGGCTTTTTGTTCTGTGGGCTTTGAGGGGATGGACAGATCCACCCTCTACAGTAAGTCCCCCCAGTTCATCGGTGCGCTACGGTAAGTCGTGCGCGATGAATTTTGGAGAATGGGTAGCCTTGGAGAACTAAAAACTCGCACTTCGCCGTCCTCTCGAGAGGGCGCACTTGTTTTCTTTTTACGACGAGAGACGGTTCGTCGTAATCGCCGATATCGATGTCGACGAGAGACGGTTCGTCGTTTTCGTCCGTCTTCTGGGATCTGATTTTCTGGGCGAAACCGAGTGGTGGTAATCAGTGTGATCGATTTTCGGGAAATCGAATTGACGCATTAATTTACCCATTTTGTTGGATGGAAGTCGAACCGACGCCTTGATTTGATCGCTTTATTGCCAAAAAGAAGTCGAATCGTTTTGGTGATTTGATTGATTTATCCGGGAAGTTGGAACGACGCGCCGTTTTCTTTGGGTTGACGCGGCGTTCTTGGGCCTAAATAAGCCCAAAAAGGGTCATAATTACGCCTCGAAGAAGACGCGTACTTCCTTTCCTATAAATAGTATTCACCCCTCCGCTTTCTTTCATTCTTCTTCGCGCATTCAGGTACTTTCTCTCTCTTCCTCCACTTCTCTCTCTAGTTGTTGTTTGTAGAATATATAGCGGTATGTCGTCCAGCAGAAGGCTATCTCGTAAAGAGAAAGGGAAGGCGCCCGCGTCTTCGTCTGATCCGGCTAATGATCCTGAATTGATCCATCGGGAAGCTATGATGGATACTGAGAGTTTGGATATTTCTCAGAGGCTTTTGGTTTCTGACTCGGCGAGACTTCGCCGAGAAGAGGAATCCGAGAGGGCGCGACCTTCGTCTGGCGACGATCAAGAGGCGGAAGAGCCCGAGTCTCCAGTTAGAGACTACGCCCCTATATGCTATTACCCGGGGGGCATATTTGAAGAGCTCCCGGCTCTATCGCCAGAGCGTTCCGGCCCGTCGACGAGAGGGGGCAGTCGTGGAAAAATGTTTACAAGACGTCGTCTACAGTGGATAGTGTCAAGAGACTTCTGGAGCGGTATGACGGAGTTGGAGTGACGTTTTTGATTCCTAGGAAGGACCAGAGGCCGTGGGCGCCTCCGCACGGTTACCAGTGTGTTTATGAGTCTTACTTTCAAGACGATACGAAACTCTGGTTTCCGATCCCCCGTCTGGTTACCGCGTATGCGAGACGGCGCGGCGGAGCGATTAGTCAGATGTTAAACGGCGCGTGGCGTCTCGGGGTTGCCTTGATGGTCTTGGCTGCGGAAATCGATGTTACTTTAAGCATCCGAGTCTTCGAGGAGCTCACATCCGTTAGTCCTCAGGACGAGGGGCTTTGGTCGATCAAGATTCGTCCAAGTTACAACGTAATTGGGGGTTATCCGAGCAAAACCACCGACTGGCAGAGATACTATTTTTTTATCAAGTCTGATGAGTACGCCTTTGAGGAGCCTCCCAACGATAACTACCAAGTGTCGTGGAATGCTATACTTGGTAGATTTTAGAATCACTGCTATGTCTGCTCTCTTTTTAACTTGTTTACATTTTTATGTTTTCGGTTGCAGGTGATCATCCGACGTCTCGCGATTATCCGGAAGAGTTTCTGGAGAACGCTCGTGCAATAGCGCGGCTCGATCAAGAACATTGGGGAAACATTACGAGAGATCGGATCAAGCGGTGCCGCGAGCGTATATCCAGAAGTGAGTTTTGTCTTGCCCCTTCTTTTGGTGATTTCACTCCTCCCTGTACTCATTTCTTTCTCTACTCTGATAATTCTTCAGGAGATTGGAGCTCGGTTTATATCCCGTCACTGAATACTACGAAACGCCGGCTATCTTTATTCGACCCGGTTGAACAGCGCGCTATTAACGCTCGAAGAAAGATGAGAGGACTTCCAGACTTGAGTTCCATGGTCGCCTCCCAGCTGAATCGGTCGAGACCTCGTCCAGTCGGCCCTTCTGATGACGCGGGGAATATTGGGGCGGATACCGCCGTGTCTCCCCGGGCTTCTCCAGCTGCCGACGCTACGGGACCTTCTAGGGGGGAGGCAAGGAAGAAGAGAGCTCGTTCCGAATCTCCGGCCGATGAGGAGCGTGAGACCGTTGCGGATGAAACCAACGTCGTCGATCTATCGGATGACGATGAAGCTCCCTCCCCTAAGAGGAGTAGGGGAGTTTCGGCTGACCGTAACTCTCCAATCGGAGAGGGAGATGGTTCTGCGGATCCAACTGTCGATGAGGTCGCGGATCGAGTCCGTGAGGAAGCTGATCCCCCTCCTGATCCGGTCTCCACCGGGAATGAGAACCCGGAGGATCCTCCAGCGCCTGCTAGGCCCAAGAAGAAGAAGGGAAAGAAGAAGGTTGTGAAGCCGAAAAAGGCGACGAAGACGAAGAAGGCTCCTGAAAACGCTTCTTCGGTTGGAGCTTCTGGATCCATTCAACCACCGAACTCTGCTCAAGATGCTTCGGCTTCTGCTGATAGCGGGGCGAATGACGAGGTTCCGGCTATGAAGAAGGTCAGAAGGGAAATATTTCCCGACCAAGTCATCTTCAATTACGACGAGCCGGTTCCCCTTATCTATGCCCCTCTGAGATGTGCTGAACTCGTAAGTCAGTTCAGGAGTGCGCCTCCTTCCCTTCCATTGGCGACTGACTTGATCTTCAGAAGCGAGTACGCCAACGCCGCGAGGACCAAACTTCTTGTAAGGACCTCTTTGCTATAATTTGTAGGCTGTTTTTTTTTTGCATATTTATCATTCGTTCGTGGTTTCGTTTCAGGGTGACGGTGATATGAATGGTGTTATTGAGAAATACGACACGGCGCTGAAGGAGTCGCTCGCTGAGCAGAAGTTGCTGAAGAAGAAGCTGATTGCGCGGGGCAAGACCTTTCGCCGGAAGAAAGCTGAGCTAGAAGAAGCGTATGAGACCATGGCCGACAAGAGGGAACGAGCCATAGCTCGGAGGAAGATCCAGAAGCAAAGAGCGGACGAGGCGGAGGCTGACTTGGAGGCCGCCTGCTCGAAGATCACGGAGTTGGATCGGGAGGTGAAAGAGCTGAAGGAGATTGCGAGATTGAAAGCCGAAGAGCATGCTCGTGAACTTAACCGTCTCAGGAAATCGCGCGTTCTGGAAGTGACCCGGGAGCGCGTCAAGGTCGAGACTGCTATGATTGCTAAGTGCCATCGTCGCTTCAGCAACATCAGTGATTACCAGAGTCGTCGGGGCCCTTACGAGACGGCGCGTCTACTCCATAGTCAGGCGTTTGGAACGAGGAAGTGTCTCGAAGCGCTCAAAACCGCCGGACGCGACATCCCGCAAGACACGATCGATCTGTTTGCCGGTCAAGAAAGCCAATTCGAGGAACAATCTCGGAATCTCGATGTTGGTGAAATTCCTGAGACGGATCTAGTCTTATCTCCCTTGGTGATGCCTTCTCAGTTCGTCGACGAGAGGCTGAGGACCGAACTTAACGAGTTCGGTTCCAATGCCGACCTCATCGACGCCAATGCTATTGCGGATCTTCGCACTCCAACTGCTCCTCATGACGTTCCGCCTTCCGGGAACGACAATCCGCCGCCAGGCGACAGGGATGCCTCCGCGGAGAGAGAAGGTCAAGGGTTCGATGATGAAGGCCGGGCTCCGGATGGGATTCCTCGTGAAGGGGAAGAAGATACTCCCTTGGATCGGGGTGACGAAGGAGTTGCTGATGGAGCGGGGTTGTCGCCGAAAGACGGTGTGGCGGATCCAGAGACTTAGGCGTTTTCTCCTCCTTTTTTTTATCATGTTCTCCAGTCTCGGCTTCATGCCTTTGTTTCTTTGTTTTTGTTATGTTTGCCAATGCAAGTACATTGTTACGGACGGTGTTCCGTTTTATCTTGTCTATTACGCAGTACTTTATGTTTTATCGAAGTAATCGTTATTCTGATCGTTGTCTCGATTCAAGTTTAGATTATCGTAAAGTACTTGTAGTAGTGATCAACTTGCATGCTATCCGATAACTTAACGGCAAGGGAGGTTCCGAATTCTCGAATTTTTATTCTTAAATACTTAAGATTGAAACATCCCTCTTGTTATTTATTACATGCTCGTTGTGACCCTTTTGAAATAGAAATGAAAACGGTTCTTCGTCGATATCAAAGTATTCCCGAGTCTTCGGCTGGCCAAGCCTTACTTAGTGAATTTGATATGATGAGGAATTGTCATTTTGACCGCGTTAGTCTTTGCGACGATACGGTAGGACTTCCACGAGCGTTTTCTGATCAGGATGGGCTCGGTGGGAGGCGAGTACCAGTACGCTTGCTCGAGTAGCCGGGGCGTCCTCGCGTTGGCATCGTGTTTTTTTTTTTTGAGTTACAGCTGGGCCCGAGAGGGCTGCCTACGTACCTCTGTTGAGGATCAAGCCATTCGTAGTTCGTTTTGCCGAACAGGAGTGATCATAATGATCACCTGTTCGGGTGAGTGAACGTGACCGGATGATCATTCACTCGGTTTTTTTTTTTTTTTTTTTTTTTTTTTTTTTTTTTTTTTTTTATGGGGAGAGTAAACGTAGTATCGGCGTTTACTCGAAGAAAAGTTTGAGATGTTTGGAGTTCCAAGCTCTCGGAACCGCCTCTCCGCATGAAGTTTGAAGACGATAGACTCCTGGCTTTACGACTTCCGTGATTTTGTATGGCCCTTCCCAATTTGCTCCTAACTTCCCGGCTTTCCATTCCTTAGTGTTTTCGAACACTTTGCGGAGGACAAGGTCGCCGAGTTCGAGTGGTCGTGACTTAACCTTTTTGTTGTAGTATCCTTCGATCTGGTGTTGGTAGTTTTGGATCCGGAGTAACGCTTGATCGCGTCTTTCTTCTATGTCGTCTAGGGCATCGAGAAGCATGCTACGATTCAGATCCTCGTTTTTAGGCATTCTCGAACGACGGAAGCTCGTAACGTTTACTTCAGCTGGTGCCATTGCTTCGGTTCCGTAAGCTAGCGAGAAGGGGGTTGCTTTGGTTGCGCTTCGAGGAGTAGTTCGATGGGACCATAGGACGCCGTCCAGTTCGTCGGCCCAGCATCCCTTCTTTAGGTCGAGTCTTTTCTTCAAACCATCGATGATGATTTTGTTCGTTGACTCGGCTTGGCCGTTGCTCTGCGGATTCCTTGGAGTTGACATGTTGAGGCGTATCTTCCATCGCTCGCAGAACTCCTTGAACTTATGGGAGATGAACTGAGAACCGTTATCCGTCACAATCTCGTACGGAAGTCCGTGTCTGCATATGATGTTCTTCCATACGAATTGCTGGACCTCGTTGTCTGTGATTCGGGAGTAAGACTCGGCTTCGACCCATTTGGTGAAGTAATCGGTCAGCACCAGGATGTACTTCTTTTGTCTAGAACTAGTCATGGGTCCGATTATGTCCATTCCCCATCGCATGAACGGATAGGGTGCTGTTAGCGTATGGAGCAGTTCTGTCGGGCTGTGTATGGTCCCGGCGTGTCGTTGACACTTCTCACATCGACGAGCGTATGAGTCGCAATCTGCGTTCATTGTAGGCCAGAAGAAGCCGAGCTTCTTTATTTTTAGCGCGAGGGCTCGTCCGCCCGAGTGATTACCAGCCGCACCTTCGTGTGTTTCGGCCATCACGAGCCTTGTTTGTTCTCCCGCAATGCATTTCAGCAAGACCTTGGTTGCGGTCCATCGGTGAAGCTCCCCTTCCGTGTAAACGTAATTGGTGCTGCGTCGCTTGAGTCGTCGGGCTTCCCATTTGTCGGATGGGAGTGTTCCATCAGATAGGTAATCGATAAACTGTTGCCGCCAGTCGACCGGCTGCTCGTCATCGATTTCCACCGAGTCACTGATAGTTCCTACGACGTCTTTCGGCTCTTCGGAGGAGTTAATGCTTGGTTTTTCGATCTTGTGGATTGGTATTGTTCTTTCCACTTGATCGTGTAGTTTGCTTCCGAGCGCCGCTAGTGCGTCAACGCACACATTCTCTCCTCGGGGAACTTTCGTGAGTTCGAAGAAATCAAATTCCTTAGAAAGATCTTGGACTATCTTGAGGTAGGCATCCATTCGCTCATTTCTGACGTCGTAGTCTCCGAGAAACTGACTAACCACGAGCTGAGAGTCGCAGAAGGCGCTGAGTCTTTTTGCCTTAACTGCTCTTGCGAGTCGGAGTCCCGCTATCAGGGATTCATACTCCGCTTCGTTGTTGGACGCCGGGAAGCCGAAACTAAACGATTGCCGGATAAGCTCTCTAGTTGGAGACTGTAGCTGTACGCCTGCTCCCGAACCTTTGTTCGTTGATGACCCATCAACGTGGAGAATCCAATTTAGACTTGGTAGGATTAGGTCCTGTTCGAGCTCTGGCGTAAGTTCTATGATGAAATCTGCGAGAACTTGGGATTTTGCCGCCGTTCGGTTTTTGTATACGATGTCGTATTCGCTTAGCTCCATTGCCCATTTGGTCAATCTGTCGGACTGATTCGTATTCTGCATTACCGTTCGGAGAGGTTGATTCGAGAGGACTTCGATCGTGTGTGATTGAAAATACGGTCTGAGTTTTCTTGCTGACGTGACGACGGCAAGTGCCATTTTTTCTAGCGTTGGGTACCGAGTTTCGGGCTCTGTCATGCGCTTACTCGTGTAGAATATTGGCTTCTGCTCTCTGCGGTCTTCTCGGATCAAGACGCTACTGACTGCTGATGAAGTAACTGCGATGTATAAATATAACACATCGCTGGGTTCGGGTTTCGATAACACGGGTGGGGTTGTGAGGTAGTGCTTGAGGTGATTGAATGCTTCTTCGCACTTCTCGTCCCAGACAAAACGCTTGTTTCCGCGCAAGAGTTCATAGAAGGGCAAGCATTTGTCGGTTGATCGCGAGATGAACCTATTGAGAGCGGCAATTCGGCCGGTTAGCCGCTGTACTTCGCGGCTGTTCTTCGGACTCGGTAAATCTAAGATTGCTGAGATCTGTTTGGGATTCGCTTCGATTCCCCGTTGTGTGACGATGTATCCCAGGAACTCTCCCGAGGTAACGCCGAAGGTACACTTGGCGGGGTTAAGTTTCATTCCGTACTCATTCAACTTCAGGAAGCAGTCTTGGAGATGATTGAGATGATCTTTGGCGTGAAGTGATTTGACCAGCATATCGTCTATATAGACTTCCATGGTTGTACCGAGCTTATCTGGAAACATTCGGTTGACGAGACGCTGGTAGGTTGCGCCAGCATTCTTCAAGCCGAACGGCGTTACGCGATAGCAGTACGTTCCTCTATCCGTTATGAATGCCGTTTTCTCGCGGTCGTCGGGGTGCATAAGTATCTGGTTGTAACCCGAGAAGGCATCCATGAATGTCAGGAGCTCGTTACCAGCTGTTGACTCGACAAGTCGGTCGATATGGGGAAGTGGGTAACTGTCCTTTGGGCACGCTTTGTTAAGATCGGTGAAGTCTACGCAGATGCGCCACTTCCCGTTCTTTTTCTTGACGACGACGGGATTTGCTAACCATTCGGGGTAGCGTACTTCTTTAATGAAAACTGCTTCGAGGAGTCGGTCGACTTCGTCATTCACTGCTTTCGATCGCTCGGGTCCGAGCTTCCGTCTCTTTTGGCGAATTGGTTTGAAGGTCGGATCTACGTTCAACTCATGCGTTGTGACGGATGGATCGATTCCTTTCATATCCGAGGTAACCCAGGCGAAGGTCGTGGAGTTGTCTCGGAGGAAAGAAACGATAGTTTGCTGCATCTCGTCGGGTAGGAATGCGCCTACTCGGACGATCTTCGACGGATCGGATTCGTCGATGGGGATCTCTCTGACTTCTTCCTTTTGCGGATAGATTTTCTGAATGGGTTTTGATACTGAGTTGATGACAGAGGGGGAACGATGCTGCTTCACTGTGGCGACGAGTAATTCTCTCGCAGCCTTCTGATCTCCGCGGATGGTTTTGATGGTACCGTCCTTTCCCGGGAATTTCATGCACTGATGGTAGGTGGAAGGGATGGCTTTCATCGAGTGAAGCCAAGGAGTCCCGAGGATCGCGTTATACGCGGCTTTGGCTCGCACCACAGCAAACTTTACTGTTCTTGTTACACCCTCGGCGTGTACCGGAAGCTGTATTGTTCCGATCATTTGTTCCGAAGCTCCATTGAATCCCGTGAGAGTTCTCGAAGATGGTTTCATGTCACGAAGGTCAATTCCCATTTTGTCGAGAGTGTCCCGGAAGATGAGGTCGACCGAGCTGCCAGTATCGATGAGGACTTTTGTTACCTCGCAATCGCCAATACCGATGTCAACGAGAAGCGGATCGTTGTGTGGCATGTGGACTCCACGAGTATCCGCAGCCGAAAAAGTGATCGAGTGGTCATCTTCGACTTGTGTCGGCCATTTTTGCGAAGAGGCTGCTTGCCGACTGTACTGTTTTACCGAACGGATCGAATCTCCGCCTGGTGGCAATCCTCCCATTATTACGTTGATACGCCTAATTCGTTTGCAGCGCGAGGATTCCAACTGTTCCCGAAGGTCAGTGAAAATCTTGGTGGGTTCGGGAGCGGGATGGCGCTTTAGATTTTCGAGATGTCGCCTTAGGTCGGATGCCTTTGAACGGTTGAGCGAGATTCTGAGGTCGTCGTTCTTAGAGTTGAGATGATCGCGAAGATCCGTCGCTCGTTGGGCTATCGTTTGATCTAATGGTGACTCGTCAGTCGTAGCGGAGTCGGAACTGTTCTCCGGGACGACGAATGTTGCTTTCGATCGCAAGAGGTTTCTCAAATCGGCCGAGTTCAGGGGCGCCTTCTGACTGTCGGATGGTTTCTCGACGGTTGGAGAAAGATCGTCATCAGGCAAGTCGTCCGGCTTGTAGAGTATGACGTCGACTCGCCGTCGATGCCTAGGCTGGTCCTCTTCTGACGAAGCCTCACCATCGTCATCTTTGTCTTCGGGAGCGTTCTGCGCATTCTTCGCTCCTGATTCCTTCTGGGACGTCGCTGCTACGGCTTTTTGAGCTTTCTTTTCCTTGTTTCTGCTCCAGCTCTTGTTCCCCTTCTGCTTTGCAGGTGGTGGCTCGATGTTGAGCTTACCACTGTCGAGTGATTCAAGGAATTGCCCGAAGACCACTTTGCATTCTTTCGTATCATGAGACCGAACTTTATGGTAAGCGCACCACTTCTCGGGTTCGGAAGATCCGGAATCCGTAGGTTCGGAGGATTTCAGAGATTTTTGTGCGGTATCTCGGTCCCAGTGACTCCACTCTTTCGCGTGGTTGACGTTTGCTGAGTTCGAGGGCTCATCAACATTGCTCACGTATCCTCGCGAAGGGTTGGGTTTTCCGCTATTTCCGTGTTGACGGGGCTCAGACCGATTATCGCTTGCTCTTTGCGACGACTGTTTTCCCGCTGCTTCCTTTGCGATTTTTGCTTTGGTTACTTCCTCCATACGAATGAAGTTATGCGACCGAGCGATCGCGTCCGATAGTGATCTCGTACGATGCCTGTAGAGGTCGTCGCGGAATTTTGATTTGGTATGAAGGGTATTCATTAACGACTCTACTGCTATGTGATCCGGAACATCGACCTTCGAGACAACGGCCTTGAACTTTTCCATAAAATCACGCAGAGACTGACCGTTGGCGTGGGTGAGGTTCCATAGATCGGAGGCAGTTGTTTCTTGCTCAGAGAACATGATATAGTTCTTCAGGAACTCCGTCGAGAGGTCGTGGAAGCATTCTACTGTGTTCTCCTTAAGGCCTGTGAACCATGTCAGAGCTGGTCCTTTCAGAGTTTCCACGAAGAGTTGGCAAAAGCCGGCATCTTTTTCTTCTTCCGAGAAGTTGGCTCGTCGCATCGCGATATTGAAAGACGTTACGTGGACGGATGGATCCGAGAGACCGTCGAATTCGGGAAGGCGGAGCTTTTCCATCTTTCGGAGCTTTACCCTAGTTATCTTCTCGGAGAATGGCGTTCGTAGAGATTCCGCGAGGACGCGTTCGATCTGAGGAGCCGACGTCGTTACGTGATGAATTCTGGAGTTGATCTCGAAGACTGACTGTTTCAAGGCAGCCAGTTCGTTTATAGTCTGGATGTCGAGACCTCCCTGAGTGTTTGGGGATAGGCCGCCGGATGTTTGTCCTCCGGTATTCGGCGGGGGGCGCACCGCTCCGTCGTTTTGTAGTGTGAAGATCTGCTCAGGTGCGTTGGAGGCGTCGGGGATTGTTCCGTCGGTGTTGAAGAGTCTTCGGCGGAACTGAACGCTAGGGGACCAAGGATTTTGGCCAGAGCTGCGATCTGTTCTGTCGCCGCTTTCTGGGCGGCGTCGTGCTCCGCGAGACGAGCCATGATTGTATCAATCGATACGGGGGGTGGCGGTAATGGAGTTGCCGTTACCGAAGCGAGAGGTGGTACCGGACTTGCGGGAGCCGGTGTGTTGTTGGGAGATCCTCTATCGTCTCCCGGGGAGCCTTGTCGGCTAGTCGCCATCGTAATCGGCGTTACTTTGCTAGATGCCCCACGGTGGGCGCCAACTGTTTGATCGGGAAACGGTAATGAAAATGAGATGTGGGATTAAGCAAAGACGTCTTATTGATGGTCGGAAAAGGTGTTCAGTCGGTTACAAGAAAAGAGGAAAATGAACAACGATCTCTAGAACACAGCTAAACAAAGTGATTGACAAAAACCCTAGTCTAGCCGTCGTGATTGTCTCTGCCTTCTTCGTTGTCCCGTTTCTCCCCTTTTATAGTCCTTCCTGCCTCTTCCATGACCTAATACGCGTCCTATCTCGTGGGCTTTATCCTCGTTGGGCCGAGGTACCCAGATCCGGTGTTGTTAACTTTAGTCGGCCTTCGTCGAGCCGTGAGTCGGATAGCTGCCAATGCTCGTTAGATGGCGCGAGGAGCCGTTTATACGAGCTGGCGCCAAGCCGTCTCATTCTTTGCCGAGTGTGGGCTTTTTGTTCTGTGGGCTTTGAGGGGATGGACAGATCCACCCTCTACACAAAATTAAGCAAATCTTGACGATCAGAAACGTCCAACCGTTGATCTGATAATGGAACAACTCGGCTGGCTCGTCGTATTGGAGGTTAAAGAAGAAGATATAGATTAAAACCAACACGGTGAAGGCGATGAGTAAATTGTGAAGCTAAAAAGAACTGAGAGATACATGAGTAATTATGTGTATATAAATATATTAGATCTACATGTGTGTAAGTGGCTGGGTTAGAATTACATACCAAGTTAGATATTCTTAGGTGGAGGAGACTTCTACATTATCCTTCTGTCTGTCATCTGCTGAGTTCTTGTCTAAGCTTAATCGATTTAGGACTTCGTTTTGTTTGGACTTTTGGGCAAAATACTACATCTTACGGACCAAAGAAAAAATTCAGTCCAAGATCGGTCTGACGTAGAAAAAAATCAGCTTCCCAGTAAACGATTTAATTATCCGACATAGATGCCTCTAGAGGACTTCATTTGCTGCTTTTAGAATAGTTTTGATAATTTCATCTAATTCTAAATCAGTAGTAATTCAAGAAATTTATTTTATCAATTTAATGTGCTGTATATATATGTTTTTTTTTTTACTTTTCCGTTTTCTGTTACAACATTTTTTTTACCATAGTAAATACTTTACAAACGGACTTTTTTAAAGCCACAGTTTTGATTGTTTGGGCCTTTTAAAATACCTAGCTAGAAACATAAATATGCATATGGACTTAACTGAATTAGAAACATAAGTATATATGTGTAATGTAAAATCTTATTATATAAAGCTTAGTTTTCAAAGTTACTAATTAACACGATCGCGACACGTGTCGAGTATATAATTAAGATTGTGACATGTGTCAAAAATATAATATATTTTTATTTTACAATTTAAAAAAGGAAAATTATAATATATTTTTACGTTACAATTTAAAAAAGGAAAATTATTATTTAAAAAAAGTTATGCTTTACCGTTTATTTTTAGGATTTCAAAAAAAAAGAAATAATACTATTACATTAGCTTTTACAAAGGGAATATCAAATTTTAAAAATAGCAACTTTACATTAAAAAACGAATTTTGAAAATAGCAAAATTTTTAAATAGTTATTATTAACTGAAAATAATTATCTGACAGTAATTGTTTTTTAAATAGTTATTATTTTTACTTTATAATTTAAAAAAAGAAAATTATTATTTAAAAAAAGTTATGCTTTACCGTTTATTTTTAGGATTTCAAAAAAAAGGAAATAATACTATTACATTAGCTTTTACAAAGGGAATATCAAATTTTAAAAATAGCAACTTTACATTAAAAATGAATTTTGAAAATAGCAAAATTTTTAAATAGTTATTATTAACTGAAAATAATTATCTGACAGTAATTGTTTTTTGAACCAAGAAAAAATATAACTGAAAAAACCTTATGTAATATTAGTTTTTATTTTCTAAGATTCTATAAATCTTAAATAATATTTGATAGTAGTTTTTCTTTTTTCTTAAACATCATAAAAAGAGATATTATACGATGAGCATGATATTAATAATTATTTAATTAACAAAAAAATTGTAAAAATAGTAGTGATACGATTTGTTAAAATAGAAATTTTAAAATTATTTAATACTAACTGAAAAATAATTCTAAACATGAGATGATTGTAATAGATTATATGATAGTGATTTTCATATTCTATAATCCTAAACAAAATAATATAAAAATGTATTTGATAGTATTTTTCATATTTAAATTCTAAGTAAACATATTTATAAGATATATGTTTTCCTTTTCTATATCCTAACAAAAGAAAAAATTTAAGAATCTATTTTAGTAGTAATTTTATAAAAAACAAATTCATTATCAGTAGTTACATGATAAAAATAAAAATAAAATCCATAATAATTTCTTTTGTTTGATCAAACGAAAACACATAGATGATAAGAAATACACATTAGAACATATTTAAACGAGTAGAATAACAAATAATAAGTTAATAAAAAAAATAATTAACACACAAATTCATTAATACATAAGGAAGTGTATGGTGTTGTCATTGACTTGACTAACTTATTTAACTTTCAATTCTTTTTTAGTTCTGTCTAATTATTACTTTGGGTTAAATTTGGTTTTAATATTTAAATATGAGTATTTTCAGTAATGATGAGTACACATATTAACCATAATTTATGTGGTAAAATAAGTTCTTAATTCTAAAATAAAACTCATACAACATAAATAGAAAAAGGAAAATATGATAATCTTTTACATGTATATCTTTGTAGAATTTTAATAGGAAAATTTGTATTAAATATTGTTTATAAGATTTTAAAAAGGAAACTTTCTAGAAAAAGGTTACTATTAATTAAATTTACACATGTCAAAAATTTAAAAATAAAATTAATATTAAATAATCTTTTACACGTATATCTTTTTAGATTTTTAGAAAAAGAAATTAGTATTAAAAGCAAAAATAAAAAGGATATCTTTTTAGAATTTTAGAAGGAAAGATACTATTAAATACTTATTTAAGATTTGGAAAAAGGAAAATTTCTAAAGAAAAGTTTACAATTAAATAAAATTTAAAATTTATTTTTACCATTATGTAATATTAAAAAATATTTATAATTGCTTTTTTAACAAAATTTGTTTTTGTCACTATCTTAGTATATTGTTTTTAATTATGAGATAATTTAACACATGTCACAATCTTAAACTTTTATTTTCCATATGTCACAATCATGTTAATTAGTAACTTTGAAAAACAAAGTTTTATATATTAAGATAAATTATTGTTAAATATTTTATAAATTTAATTTAGTATATAGGATTTGTATAAAACGAAAGTTACTATTTAAAAAAAAAATATTTACAAAATTTTTTTAAGAAGATTAACTTTTCTTTATTATGAAAGTAGGAAAATATATATTTTTCTTTTTGTTTGATGGTATTTTTCTTTTTGTTTTCTATAAATCCTAAAAAAAAGAGACATTATCATATTTTAGGCTGTTACCAAAATAAAAATGTAAAAGGTTATTGATAGTATTTTGTTTTAAAAAAGAGTTTGATGATGAACATGATACTAATAATTATTTAATTAAAACTAAAAATTTAAAAATAGTAATGATGCAAATTTAAAAATAGTAGTGATGATAATTATCTGAAATTATAAAAATGAGGCAATTGTAAAAGATTATATGTAGTGATTTTCATATTCTAATATCCTAAAAAAATAATGTAAAAGTGTATTTGATAGTATTTTTCATATTTAAATGCTAAGTAAAAACATTTATAAGATATAATGTAAAAGTGGTAAAACAAGTTCTTAATTCTCAAATAATGATGAGTACACATATTAACCATAATTTATGTGGTAAAACAAGTTCTTAATTCTCAAATAAAACTCATACAACATACACAAAAAAGAATTCTAAAACTATAATAAATGATTTATTATTTTTATGTTTTATATAAAATTAAAACATCAAACAAACCCGTGCAACGCACAAGTCCATATCTAGTTTAAAATATTTCCAGGATGGTGTTATACAATTTCGGTCTGCTTATTTCGTTTAACAAATGAACGGCTATGATTTTATAATTCATATTTCATGCTTAATGGTACCCCTCTATACTGATATATTTATCACATATTTTTGATTTTTAATTATTAATTTTATGTTCATTCCGCATAAAATGCAGATTTTATCCTAGTATTTTATTATTATTATTATATTTGTAAACTAATTTTCAAATTTTTGTTTTATATGTACCTTTTATATCTAATTATATATATATATATATATATATATATATATATATATATATATATATATATATATATATATATATGTGTGTGTGATACACTAAAAATGAATCCTTGTTACTGCCAAGCTAACAGTTGTAATTGTAGTAATTAAGATTCAAATCCAGAGGACTAGTCTACACTTTATTTCTATAAGTTCGAAATCAAGCTAAGATGAAAAGTATGTTGATTTTAAGAAGTGACAAATAGCTAGCAAGATAAACTAAGATTGGTTCAAATTAATAAAGAGCTAGCCTAGGGTATTTCGTTGGGTGTCGATATAGAGCCAAACAATTATTCAAGCGCGATGAAGTGCTTTCTAGGACTCGGATCACTCAACTGGACCGTTCCACTATCGTGGTAGCGATCGCTTTGCAGATCAGTCTCACCACCTAACTGTCGTTGGGATGAGATCTTATTGCAAGCTTTAGAGATCAAGTCCGATTAGTCCACTTACTACCCTAATATCTACTTTCGCTGATTAGGGATATTAAGCTCATTCAATACATGTCAGGTTATCTCCTAAGCGGTTAGCTAGATGATAAACCCTAGATCTATCAATAAGTGATCAGATTATAAATAGCATTAAGAGCAGTATGAATGAAGAACAGTTATGAATATTGCTTATCTATGTTTAGCTCAGGTTCAACACCCTAAAAACCCTAGGCGAGCACGGCTACTACTCAATCATGATGCAAGCAATCAAAGACATTAATTCTGAAATAAACTGCATAAGATAGAAGTAGAGAAACAAAGGGTTCAGGTTGATCTTCTCTAGGAAAGATGGAGCCTTCTCCCTTACAATTGCAAATCGCCAAAAACAAGTCTAGGTCTTGTAAAAACTAACGTAAGAAAAGAAAATAGGAGTAGCAGGTCTTTTTATAAGGAGGCGCCAAGAGGTAGAAGTGAATTAGGGCTTTTGGGCTTTAATTCCCGAAATAAGAGTTTCCATATTCGTCTGGAACAATCACCGGGATCACTCCGTCGTTTGTTCCATTGTTCTTCTTGAGTGTTCTCCGCAGGATAACTCCAAAAAGGCATCTTCTCTTCATGTACCTTCTATTCACTCATCTACCAACTCTGGACCTGAAAAAGACCACAAATTACTAGACTAACACGATTTAGAGACTTGAATCCAATAAAAACATATATGCAAATGATGTGAAAAAACACCATATATCAATTCCCCTCGACTTAGATCCTTGTTTGTCCTCGAACAAGGCAAGTACCAAGAACAGGGAGAAAGGTTTGAAAGTGTGGGAACTCGCTTATCATCATAAACCATACTCTTACCACAAATCTCTGAACCATACAAGAAGTTAGCTAGGACCTCATACACTTACTGGAACCTTCTGACTGCTGTTCGAAAATCGGCTCCATACTCTACATCTCATACCTGAAAAAGCAACACTATCGAGACAAAACTCCCTACATTCATTTAAGATCAGCGTGAGCTTCTCGTCACAGGCACTACTCAGGGTAGACGGGCTAGGTATTAAGAAGGCTGTTTAAATGTTTGAGTAGTGAAGCTTATAGTGTTTAGAGGTTACCGATTTTATTTAGGTGGATGCAGGATATCACACAAAACTGCAAGAGAGGACGGATTCATTGATCTCCACAGCTCTTACTCACTTCTGCTCTGATCAAACTGGCTGTTCTCCAGTCGGATCACTCTATTTGATTGCTCCACTCCATAGTACTAACTCTTTCTTACTCCATCCATGGTACTGAATTATTACACCTCCCCCAGTGGCACAATCATATGAATTCATCTCCTATCTCGTCACTTAAATAATAGAATACTCGTTTTTTTTTTTTTTTTTTTTTTTTTTTTTTTGAAATAACTTATGTACAATGGTTGCATAGTGACGAGATAAGGAGGTAACAAGAAATTTTGGGAGCCACTGGAGTGTTTTACCTCAACTCTCTGACTTGTTCATCTCAATGGCGGATCAGGCCTCGGACTGTTCTCCTTTGTAGCATGTTCCTTCCTCTTCTTCTGAATGATGAGCATTGATGAGTAAGAGGCTGTGTCGATCCTTTCCTCTCCAACCTTTTTGCACATATCTGCATATATAACATGGGGAAAACAAGTGCATGTGGGTGGAATAAAAGGTTAAGGTACAAGGTGAGAACTAGCTAAAGATGAGCTAGCCACTCAGGAACAACAAGAGGGATAAAAAGGAGAAAGAAGTCCTGAGTGTAGGTCTCGTTTCCCTGATCTAATGCCCATAACAAGAAGATTTAAGAGTCAAAATTAGGTCCAAGTTAGGTGGAGTTTAGTCTACCCAGTGTAACCTGATCAGTTGAGAACTTCTGGAGAGTCTAATGAGAAATGTCAGAGTGTTCCAGGTCCATGTATGGGTCGTTCGCCACTGCTAAGGTCACTGAATAAGAAAGTTAGAGCACGAGGTGGTTAGGATAGCATCACACAATAAGGTCCTTATTCCCACAATAGTTCAGACTGACTCGATCCTAAAGCAAGACTCGATAAAAACATAAAAATGACTCAAGAACAAACTGACTCAAAGCACACAATGCTCCCCCAGACTTAAATCACACCATCCCTGGTTGTGATAAGAATGAAGGAACAAATAAAACACACCAAAATAAAGAAAGCATGAAAAATAAATAGTTCAGATGGATAAGACAATGGGATAGAAAATAGTCCTCAAGGACTCAATCAGAGTGGCCGCTCTCGTTGCCAGGTGTCCTCCTGTTCCTTGGCAAGCGATCATCTCCTGTGGAAGGCTCAGCTGGTTCCTTTCCTGCTCGGCGGTTCGGCTGTGGTGTTCTCGGCTCCTCCTGACCACTCTGTCCTGCGAAACATCCTCCTGTGATCAGCTTCAGGATCTTCTTCATGAGGATGTTGTTCTTGCGCTGAGAATCCACCATCCACTTGCGGTAGGCTGCGTCATCATCTAAGTCAAGATGTGGAGCCAGGTCGAACTCGCCCTCTTCTTCTGGAGTCACATCCTCCACATCATCCATGTCATCATCATCGTTTGGAGGTGGAGCACGTGGGTCTGGGCAGAGCTGTTCCTCAGGTGGTAAGAACACTATGTTGTCCAAGGTGAGGAAGTTGGTGAATCCTGGCATGGGGAGTTTGCAATACAACTGATTTCCCTCCTTATCTTGGAACATGTAGGTGTTCTCGTCGCGTAGGATGTGACATGCGAGCAGGTAGGAAGTGTCAATGTACTCAATCTCGGAGACCACTGTGTAGGCGCTGAGGTTAATACCGAAGTGCTGGAACAAGGGAGTGAGGAGACTGCCGCTGCGATCTTTCTTGTCATCTGTGCGGAGCAGTGCGTTCTTGCGCTCAGCGAACATGGAGATCAGGTGGAAACCTGGGTTGGTCTTGACTTCCTGCACCGGAACAACCTGGTCCCTGCGTATCTCATCATTGAGACAAGTGTAGAGGACCTGGAGCTCACCACTCGTGACTTTGGAGGTGTATTCCTTAGCGAACAGAGTGTTGGAGATGATCTTGGCGAGAACTCTCAACGTGGGGTTCCGGATCTGAGATTGGTACGCCTTGCGAGGTATGAACTTCCCAGCTGCAATGAGATCCCAGAAGGCATTCTGTGGCACAAACTTCTTATCCACTGAGACTCCCTTTTGATCCTCGTCCAGAATCTCATAGACCTCGTTGAGTTCAGCAAGAGAGATGGAGCAGAACTTGCCGTCAGCCATGAAGGAGAATGAGCAGTTCTCGTAGGTCGGTGCCGTCGGGTTCTGGTAGGTAACTTGGCACGTGGCAAGAACTTGCCTCACCAAATCTGGGTATAGAGGGTACACCCTGTAGCAGAGACCAGCGAGACCAATGGAGTCCAGTGTGTCGAACACATCAGTGTCAAGGCCGAGATCAGCTAAAACGTCTGCGCTTGGAAATTTGGTGGGGCAGATCTCAGCCTTGAGGAGCTTGTTGTACCTCGCTGCCGACTCTTTATCCCACCCCTCAACATTGTAATCCAACAGCATAGGGTCACTGATGTCAATAGGCTTGTTCTCCTCCTGGTTCGGCCAAGGGTATCCTTCAGGAGCTCGTGCGGCAGAACCAGGATATCCTTCAGGAGCTCGTGCGGCAGGGGAGGGAGTTCCTCTTGATTTTGGAAGTCTTAGCTTGGGACCCATCTGTAAAGAATAAACAGAAGTATGTTATTAGCACAAGTCTCTAGAAAAACCAAGCAAGCTTATGCAAGGGGGTATAGATCGATTAAACAAGCTTGCTCCAAAACCGATTTTAAACAACACAATTTCAGTTCAACTAATGATTCCCTATGCCATTTATAAATCCCTTGAAACTCACAAAAGTGCATCTCAAAACCGATTAAAAACTTAGATCAAGCTTAAAGTTCCAATCTCAAAATCGATTTCAAAACCCAACCCTAACATGCAATCGGCTAACTTGTTCAAAGTGGTTGATTTCTGTCCTAGCTGATAAGAGAACACTGATATAAAGCTAAATATCAAGGACAATCGAAATCGAGAACAAGAGTATAGAGAAGAGCGATTCAGGCGTGAAGCACGTGAGGGAGGGAGACTCTCAATCCGCGATTTACCTTTCCAGTTGGTGAGTTCCTGTAAAAACAGAGCAAACTTGCCAAGAATTGAGTTATAGAAACCGAAAATCAAAGAGATTGAGGGAGATTTGAAGGTTTCAATTTTAGGGTTCAAGAGGGAGAGGAAGAGGGGGAGCGGCGTGAAAGAGGTAGTGGGGAAGGGAATGGTAAAAACCTTTAAAAAGGTAAAACCTAACCGCTTCCTCTTCTTTTTATTTATTTTTATTTTTTTTAATTTTTTATATTTCTGAGAACTTACCTGGAACAGTCGAGTGGAACAGTCACCTGATTGTTCCGCCGAAGTAACTCAGATTTTCTTGATTTTTATGACCTGCAATTGAAATTTAAAAGAACAGAAACATAAATAGAGAAGAAATATATACATACCAGTGGGTTGGCTCCCACCAAGCGCTTGGTTAACGTCACTAGCTTGACTTTGATGAGCGGATCAGGCTAGAGAAGGATCGCCTAAGGGTATTTCTACTCCTCTGCGATTGGTGTGTCAGCAAGATAAGGCTTCAGACGCTGACCATTGTCCAGCAACACAACAGCTCCATAGGGGCTAACCTCTTTAATGGTGAAAGGTCCAGACCATCTTGATTTTAGCTTTCCAGGGAAGAGCTTCAGTCGAGAGTTAAAGAGCAGGACCTGATCCTTCGGTGCAAAGCTCTTATTGAGGATTCTTTTATCATGAAACGCCTTTGTTTTCTCCTTGTAAATCTTAGAACTCTCATAGGCCAGATGCCTAATTTCATCCAATTCATGAAGTTGCATTGTTCTCCTTTCCGCGGCTGGTTTGATGTCGAAGTTCAGTAGCTTAACAGCCCAAGCGGCTTTGTACTCTAGTTCAACTGGTAAATGACACGCCTTTCCATAGACCAGGTGATAGGGGGTCGTTCCTAATGGCGTCTTATAGGCGGTTCTGTATGCCCAGAGAGCATCGTCCAGCTTGAGAGACCAATCCTTACGAGTAGTGTTCACTGTTTTCTGCAGGATGTTCTTGATCTCTCTGTTTGAGACTTCCACTTGACCACTGGTTTGAGGATGATAGGCGGTCGCGACCTTGTATTTTACTCCATTCTTGCTTAGCAACCCTTGGAACAGCTTATTGATGAAGTGTGTTCCTCCATCGCTGATGACTACTCTAGGAATACCGAACCTTGGGAAAATTGTTGAAGTGAACATCTTGGTTACAACCCTTGCATCATTGGTTGGACTAGCTACGGCTTCTACCCATTTGGAGACATAGTCCACGGCGACCAAGATGTACTCATTCTTATGAGAAATTGGGAATGGTCCCATGAAATCGATTCCCCAACAGTCGAACACTTCCACTTCTAGAATGTAGTTCTGTGGCATCTCGTTTCTCTTGCTCACGCTACCCATCCTTTGACAGGAGTTACATCGTGATATAAATGCATGAGCATCCTTGAACATAGTAGGCCACCAGAAACCGGCTTGAAGTATCTTGGAGACTGTTTTGAAAGTAGCAAAGTGGCCAGCATAGGAGGAACCGTGGCAGTGATGGAGAATTCCTTGAATTTCATCTTCTGGAACACATCTTCTGAAAATCCCATCCTTACCTTGGCGATATAGATATGGTTCATCCCAGAAATAATGTCTAGCTTCCCTTAGAAATTTTCTCTTCTCATTACCAGTGAATTTCAGGGGTTCCTTCTCTGCAGCAAGGTAGTTGGCTATCTCTGCAAACCATGGAAGATTAGGATACTGCTTCTGGATTGCTGCTGTGAACTTCTCTCCTGCGCTAGAACAGTCGGTGTTTGCAGTAGATGACTGTTCCAGACAGTTTAGACCAATCATGTTGACATATTCCATCGGCTGTCCCTCGTCGAGAACGGCTTCATCTGAGACCTTCATCCGTGAAAGGTGATCTGCAACTCCATTATCAACCCCCTTCTTGTCTCTGATCTCTAAGTCGAACTCTTGGAGCAAGAGAATCCACCTCAAGAGTCGTGGTTTAGCATCCTTCTTGGTAAGCAAGTACTTTAGAGCTGCATGGTCAGTGTGCACGATTACCTTTGATCCAACCAGGTAGGATCTGAACTTCTCAAATGCATAGACGATAGCTAGGAGCTCTTTCTCTGTAGTTGCATATCGGCAATGAGCTTCATCCATCGTCTTACTCGCATAATAGATTACGTGCAGCTTCTTGTCTTTCCTCTGTCCTAGTACTGCTCCCACTGCAAAATCACTCGCATCTGTCATGATCTCGAAAGGAAGATCCCAGTCTGGAGGTTGAACAACAGGCGCACTGACTAGAGCTCCCTTGATCGCATGGAATGCGGCCAAACAGTCGCTGTCAAACGAGAACTGGGCTGCTTTGCAGAGCAGCCGTGTGAGTGGTCTAGCAATTTTAGAGAAATCCTGAATGAATCGTCTGTAGAATCCGGCATGTCCCAAGAAACTCCTAATTGCTTTCACCGTAGTAGGTGGCTGTAGACTCATCATGACCTCGATCTTTGCTTTGTCTACCTCAATGTCCTTTTCTGATATTTTGTGTCCTAGAACAATCCCATCTCGGACCATAAAGTGACATTTCTCCCAGTTCAGCACCAGGTTCTTCTCCTCACATCTCTTCAATACCCTGCACAAGTTTGACAAACAGACATGAAAGGAGCTTCCATAGACGCTAAAATCGTCCATGAAAACTTCCATTATGTCTTCAATTAGATCTGTAAAAATCGACATCATGCATCGCTGGAATGTTGCTGGAGCATTGCACAAGCCGAACGGCATTCTCCTGTAGGCGTATGTTCCATATGGGCATGTGAACGTCGTCTTCTCCTGATCATCTGGGTGGATGGGGATCTGAAAGAAACCTGAATAACCATCTAAAAAGCAATAGTAAGGGTGGTTAGCTAATCTCTCAAGCATTTGATCAATAAAAGGAAGTGGGAAGTGATCCTTGCGAGTTGCTGCATTTAATTTACGAAAATCAATGCACATGCGATGACCTGTAACTGTTCTAGTTGGGATCAATTCGTTCTTTTCATTTGTTATAACAGTGATGCCACCTTTCTTAGGTACTACATGAACAAGACTAACCCACTTACTATCAGAGATCGGATAGATCACACCAGCTTCCAAAAGTTTCATTATCTCTTTCTTAACAACATCTTTTAGATTTGGGTTTAACCTCCTCTGATGTTCTACATAAGTCATCGATTCATCTTCTAGATGTATTCTATGCATGCATAAATCAGGTGAGATGCCAGGTATGTCAGCTAGAGAGTAACCTAATGCCTTACGATATTTTCTCAATTCACACAGGAGCAGAGCAGTCTCAGCATTGTTCAAGTCAGAATTTATAATGACAGGATATGTTGAGTTAGGTCCGAGAAACGCATACCTGAGCCCTTTAGGAAGGGGTTTAAGTTCTACCTTTGGAGCCTTGAGCTCACTCCATGAGTCGTCGGCCTGAGACGCTGGAACAGATGGGTTCTGAGTCGAGGCTGTTCCGGCTGGATTGCTGCTTTCGCTGCTCTCCCCCAGACTTAGATTCGCCACTAACCTCTCCATACTTCGTGCTGAGTCCAGAAGCTTCGCATAGGCATCAGCATCAACGTTTTCCAAGCTTTGCTCAGCCTCGGCTCTTGTCAAAGCGAGTTCTAGAGGATCATCAGTGAGAACTTCCTCAATTATTCCCTCATGTGGTTCCAGCAGATCACTCTCCTCCTGAACAGTGAAGGTCTGTCCATCCAGCATTGGCTTCTTCAGCATTTGCTCCATCTGAAAAGTCATCACAATATCACCAAGATGTAAGTCAATTTTTCCTTGTCGGACATCTATGATGGCTCCCACTGTGCAGAGGAATGGTCTGCCTAGAATCAGGGGATCCATGGACTCTTCCTCGACTTCCAGAACAACAAAATCGGCCGGGACCAGCGTGTTTCCTACTAGAACTTGTAGATCTTGAAGAATTCCAACTGGTGTCTTCACTGAGCGATCAGCAAACACTAGAGACATCCTGGTGGGTTTGAAATCTGAGTACCCAAGGCGCTTAGCAACAGAATACGGCATCAGGTTTATGCTGGATCCTAAATCAACCAGCGAACAGGAGAAGATTGTTCTTCCAATCTGGATCGACAGAACAAATTTTCCTGGGTCACCATGTTTCTTGATCTTCCGATTCTGGAGTACTGCACTACATTCCTTGGAGACAACCATGTATTCACTGTCATCCCATATCTTCCCAGAGATCAGTCCCTTGACAAAGTTTCTCATAGATGGCATCATCTGGATCGCACTCATTAAAGGGAGCCTAACCGTGAGATCCTCTAGCATCTTCCTGCATTTAATCTCCTCTTTGTCCTTACGTGTGGCTTTGGCTGGAACAGGGTAGGGGATTTTAGGAACGTACTGGCGAGCAGGGGAAGGGTTAACGGTTGGAGGAACGGCCCCAGCAGGTCGTTCTTCAGCTGTCGGTTCTGTCTCGGTAGGCTGTTCTGCCTCTTCCTCATCAGTCTGTACTGCTTCAGGCGGTTGATCTGATTCCTTCTGCTTTCCTTTCTCAGCGGCTGTGTGCTTCCTAGGTGCGTGTTCTGTTAGAGGTCTTCCACTTCTTAGTGTTACAGCATTACACTCCTTGGGGTTTTTATCTGTTCTTGCTGGGAGTGTTCCTTGCTGTCTCTTCACACTCTCGGCAGTTTGAGCAATCTGGATATCCATCTGCCTCATGTGGCTAGAGACCTGGTCGTACTTAGCACTCAAATCATCAAACATGTGGTTCATCCTTCCATTGATGTCTGTTGTGACTTGATTCAATGCTTTGCCTTGCATTTGATGTCCTTGGAGCAGCTGCTGCATCATCATGGCAAGGCTTCTAGTATCATCTTTGGAAGCTGATTGAGAGGATGATTGAGTTTGCGGAGCAGTCTGTAGATTGGTCGGTTGTTTCTGAGCGTGAAACTGACTGTTCTGCGGGTGGCTAAGCACAAAGGTCCTTCCTTGATGGTTGTAGTTCCGCTGGTATCCAGTGTTCTGGCTGGTCTGAGTGTTGTCAGTCGCTCCATCCGGTTTATTAGTGAACAGGTGAGGGTTGTTCCTGACATTGTGGTTTGGGTTATAGTTCTTGAACTGCCACCCTTGGCCATTCACGTAGCTCACTTCATTCAGGTCCTCAGCAGATTGATCCGCCTCTGATTTGCCATCTGATGCTGGTTTTTCTGGTGTAGCTTCCTCCATGATGAACACCTGGTTTTGCTGGCTCTTAAGCATCTGATCCATCTTTGCTGCTAACTCGTCGATCCTGCTGTTGTCGACACTGTTCACCTTCTCAGTCCGATCATTGTCCTTGTTGCTGTCAGCAGAACTTGAAGCCATGTTCTCAATCAATTTGAAAGCTCTTGGGGTTGACTGAGTCATGAAGTCTCCATTACTGGCCGAGTTCAAGGCGTTTCTGGCTTCCCATCCCATTCCATCGTAGAACACTCCAAGGAGGTAGTCATCCTCAAAACCATGATTGGGACAGTCTCTACGGTAGAGGCTGAATCTATCCCATGCATCACAGAACGGCTCATTAGCATGCTGTTTGAAGGATGTTATCTTGTGCCTTAGGGATGCGCTCTTAGACTTCGTGTGGAAGTGGGTGAGGAAGGCAGATCGGACCTGTTCCCAAGTGGTGAGTGATCCGGTTGGTAGAGAATCAAGCCAGCGATCAGCTTTCCCATCCAGAGAGAAAGGGAACATGGTACACTTGATGTAATCTGGTGGTACTCCATTCGCTTTTGTGAAGCCGCACATTCTCTCAAAGTTTTCAATGTGATCAATGGGGATTTCTGCAGGGAGTCCATTGAAGATCTTTCTCTGCACCAGGCTTATGAAGGCAGGCTTGATCTCAAAATCCTGTCGAGTGCAGGGTGGAGGAGTGATTGCAGATCGCGTAGCAGGCAGGTTGTGGAGAAGGTTTCTCTGTCCTATGGGGACAACTTCTTCATGATGTTGCTCCTGCTGCGGATTGTTCTGAGCTGCTAGCACTGCAGCAGCTTGCTGTGTTTGGATGGTGGCTTGCATCTGCGTCATCTGTTGCTGCATCAATGCGATTGTGGCTGCAAGTCCATCCTGATTGCCTGGATCGGCCACTGTCGTAGATCTTTGTTGACGGTTCTGTCTTTCTAATCTCGCTAGTTCCTCGTTGCTGAATTGCTGTAGTGGTCCTTGTGTATTGCTCTGAGTATGTCTACCGGTCATACACCTGGATCATCAACTGCAACAAGAAATTAGAAGCGAGTTAGATATCTTAGACTAGATATAAAACCGAGAAATAGAGGTAAAAAATCTGGTCCCCGTCGCAACGGCGCCAAAACTTGATACACTAAAAATGAATCCTTGCTACTGCCAAGCTAACAGTTGTAATTCTAGTAATTAAGATTCAAATCCAGAGGACCAGTCTACACTTTATTTCTATAAGTTCGAAATCAAGCTAAGATGAAAAGTATGTTGATTTTAAGAAGTGACAAATAGCTAGCAAGATAAACTAAGATTGGTTCAAATTAATAAAGAGCTAGCCTAGGGTATTTCGTTGGGTGTTGATATAGAGCCAAACAATTATTCAAGCGCGATGAAGTGCTTTCTAAGACTCGGATCACTCAACTGGACCGTTCCACTATCGTGGTAGCGATCGCTTTGCAGATCAGTCTCACCACCTAACTGTCGTTGGGATGAGATCTGATTGCAAGCTTTAGAGATCAAGTCCGATTAGTCCACTTACTACCCTAATATCTACTTTCGCTGATTAGGGATATTAAGCTCATTCAATACATGTCAGGTTATCTCCTAAGCGGTTAGCTAGATGATAAACCCTAGATCTATCAATAAGTGATCAGATTATAAATAGCATTAAGAGCAGTATGAATGAAGAACAGTTATGAATATTGCTTATCTATGTTTAGCTCAGGTTCAACACCCTAAAAACCCTAGGCGAGCACGGCTACTACTCAATCATGATGCAAGCAATCAAAGACATTAATTCTGAAATAAACTGCATAAGATAGAAGTAGAGAAACAAAGGGTTCAGGTTGATCTTCTCTAGGAAAGATGGAGCATTCTATTGCAAATCGCCAAAAACAAGTCTAGGTCTTGTAAAAACTAACGTAAGAAAAGAAAATAGGAGTAGCAGGTCTTTTTATAAGGAGGCGCCAAGAGGTAGAAGTGAATTAGGGCTTTTGGGCTTTAATTCCCGAAATAAGAGTTTCCATATTCGTCTGGAACAATCACCGGGATCACTCCGTCGTTTGTTCCATTGTTCTTCTTGAGTGTTCTCCGCAGGATAACTCTAAAAAGGCATCTTCTCTTCATGTACCTTCTATTCACTCATCTACCAACTCTGGACCTGAAAAAGACCACAAAGTACTAGACTAACACGATTTAGAGACTTGAATCCAATAAAAACATATATGCAAATGATGTGAAAAACACCATATATCAGTGTGTGTGTGTGTGTGTGTGTGTGTGTAACTCATTAGAGAAAGAATAGGAGAAGTTCAAACGTAATTAAATTTGTTTAATATTCTCCGTTTTATATTAGTTGTCGTTTTAGGTTTATGAACAAAGATTAATAAAACAATTAATTTTACATATTTTCAAAATAAAAATACAATTATTAATACACTTAACCATATTTTAACCAACAGAAAAATATAATAGATAATATTATCAATAAATTTTGCATTGAAAATCAAAAACATCATTTATTTTGAGACAAAAATTCTACTTTAAAACGACAACTAATTTGAGAAGGATGGAGTAATATTTTATACATTTTGTCCATCACACAAATAAATGTTTTGGCAAATGGTAGCAATTCAAACTTCGAAAGCTGTAACATCCCTCACCCTAAACAAATCTGAAGAAACAGAGTGAATGTGAGACCCCGATTCCAATAAGTCTCAGTTGTAGCCGCCGCAGCCTCTTCATCCAAGAAGAGATCTTCCGTCTTCCTAACCACCGTATGGATCAATATCACAACACATCCGACCAACAACGGCCAACGGAAGCTGTACGTCTCCTTGGTCAGCGAGAGGACAGGGACAGTAAACAATATTAAGCAAAACTTGACGATCAGAAACATCCAACCGTTGATCTGACAATGGAACAACTCGGCTGGCTCCTCGTATTGGAGGTTAGCGAAGAAGATATAGATTAAAGCCAACACGGTGAAGGCAATGAGCGGGACTGGATGCTTGATAAGGACACTGTAGATGACTATCAAGTAGGCAAAGAAGATACTGTAGTTCATCTGAAAGTAATTGTAGTTCGTTTTGATTCTTGAGGAAGCATCGGAGACGCTGCGAGGAAGCCCTATGGCGTGGACGTCGAACATCACTCGCCAAGGACGACGGGGTATGGGGCGAGCGGCTTTTGTACGTTGGTTGTCACTCGATAGAGACTCGACATCAACCACCGGTGACAGGTGATGCATGAGACGATGTTGGAATCGTGCCATAGTTTGTCATTTATTTTTGTGCAGAATATTTGAATGGAATATCTGAATAGAAGAGTGAGTCTACGGAAAATAATGAGAAGACTATTTGAATTTATAAACTGGGCGCTGTTATATATAATGGAGTGGAGATCCATTGACGAGTCAACGGACAATAAGGAAGACTACTCTAATGTATAAACTGGGCACGGATATGACTTATATATGGAGTGCAGGTCTATTGAAAATTTGAAATAGATGATGAACATTTGCATATACTTGTTTCAAAAATAATTAAATTTATGTCTATAGAATGAAACAAGATTAATTAGTTATTTTTTTTCTGCGTATGTGATAATAGTAATACTAGCTGAATGATTCGATTCATGTCTGTCTGATTCTTTTTTGTTAAATGTCTGAAAATTAGAAATTTAAATTTTCATGATTTGAGCAAACCCAGCTTAAAGTAGTTGCTTACATGCTGAAGGACAATATCACAATACTAGTTAATCATAAAGCAAAGCTTGCTAACGCAAGAAAAAAAAAAGTTTGCTAACGCATTTTGGTTTAGAACGCTACGTCTATGCAGGCATATGAAGAACTACCAAAATACAATTTGCATTAACTATAACTCACAAAATTAATTGACCTCATATTTTAGTAAAAATTAAAAACACAAAACTAAAACACGATGTTTTAGTTACATCTAATTCTCTTTTTTATTCCAAATAATTTCATATAATTCTAAATCAGTAGTAATTCAAGAAATTTATTTTATCAATTTAATGTGCTGTATGTATGTTTTTTTTACTTTTCCGTTTTCTACGATACACTTTTTTTTTACCATAGTAAATATTTTATGAACGGACTTTTTTAAAGCCACAGTTTTGATTATTTGGGCCTTTTAAAATACCCAGCTAGAAACATAAATATGCATATGGATTATGGACGATTGAATTAGAAACATAAGTATGTGTTATGTAAAATTTAAAATATTTCCAGGATGCTGTTATACAATTTCAGTCTGCTTATTTCGTTTAACATATAAACGACTATGATTTTGTAATTCATATTTCATGCTTAATGGTACCCCTCTTTATACTGATATATTGATCACATATTTATAATTTTTAATTATTAATTTTATGTTCATTCCGCACAAAAGTACTTTATTATTATTCTATCTGTAAACTAATTTCCGAATTTTTGTTTTAACGTACCACTAGATCTCGATCCGCACAACTGTGCGGGTATTTGTTTTCATTTTACAAATGTATAAATAAACATTTCAAATATATAATTTATATTATTTTTAGTGTTTTATATTGTATAACCTTATGATCTTGTTGTTTTTATTTTATTCGATATAATAATGTATAATGATTTATTATACACATTAAATTTTTTTATTAATAGATATTAAATAATAATATATTTTTGAGTTAAGTAAAATAAATTCATAATCTAAAATAATTAACAGGCAATCACATACAAAATATGTCTTTTTTGAATTTGGACATTTTGCTTATATATTTTTTTAAACATTTTTTTAGTTATATTATTGAAATAATATTTATTTAGAATAATTTTTGTTTTCATATTTTATTTAAAATAGAATTTATCATCTATCATTTTAGTATATTGCATAATTCTATAAGTAAACACATTATTTTGTTAAATTGTTCAGTCATAATATTTTAGTATATTTTATGCATAGTTCATCATCTATGATATTATTTTTATTTTTTTAATCGATGTAGGATGATTTTTGTGTTATGATATTAATTTATCTGTTTTTTTTACTAAACTAAGATTTTAAAATATTAACTATTTTATTTTTTTAGAATATTTTATTTTTCGTATTGAATTTCAAAAAGTTATACTTTAGGACTTATTTTTTCTTTTGTAAAATTTGGAATATATTATGTGTTTGGAATATTTTTTAGAATATTTTGTTTTTTGTATTGAATTTCAAAAAGTTATACTTTAGGACTAATTTTTTCTTTTGTAAAATTTGGAATATATTATGTGTTTAGAATAATTTTTAATTAACATTAGTTTATAATAATATTATATTGTTAATCACGAAATTAATTAATTTATTATTTTATTAAAAATATTTGAACCTTTTGGTAAGATTATTTAATCAAAAATAATTACGAAATTAGTTAAAATCATTTACATATAATTTTTGAAAACTAAGATCTTGTTAGAATCTTTTTAAAAGATTTGTTAGGATTTTTAATATATATCAAAAGATATTAAGATTTAAATATTTAAGGATTATATATATTATTATTCTTAGTAAAATACATTTAATGAATTTTCTAATTATATATATATATATATATCCTCTTATTATTAAAAGAGAAGCAATTTAAAACAGTAACCTTAATTTAGTATTTTAATTACAAGTGTGCCATTTTAGCATATGTGTCAAGCCCACAGTTCATCTCAGCCATTTTAGTTAACAGAGCTTTAATTACTAGAAAAATTACATCATTTGCCATTGCCACTTATTTTACATTTTTCGTTAGTACATTATTATAACATATAATATATGAGTACTCTGTTTGTTTCGTAACGTAAACAACCGATTTCACTAAAGTGTTTGTGGTCATCCAAGTTTATAGAACAACTCACTAGAAATTAAAGAAAATTGTAAATGGAGTTCGTACTAGAAAGCAGAGGTGAGTCTTCCAGATATTTTTTTTTTTACTTCAAGAGCTAGCTCTCAGAGAGCTGTCAATGAAACAACATTGGTTCGAAAATCCGCAACCGAATCGAACGACATCATTCGATTTTTTATTGGATGGTGAAAGGTTTCTGGAGATTCCACTGTAAATCTGAGTCGCCATTGGCACCACCATTGATGTGAAATGAAACAGAAACACAGAAGAGGAGGAGAAACAATGGAAGACAGATGAGAGAACACAACCCTTTTCATTTGCAGGGTCTACCCAAATGAGAAATTTACTCAAATTTACACACAAATAAAAAATACATTAGAATCACGCTTGAACGAGGAGACTACACGGCAGAAACGAATCAAAAAACTGAAATCTAAACACAGAAGAAAATCAAAGATGGATCAACTTGAAACGATCTGAGAAGGTAGAAGATCCAGAGAAGAAATTATCATAAATTCAAACACAGAAGGAGCAACAAAAATAAATGAACCACTGGCTAATTCTTTACGGTTTGCCCAAAAAATATTTTAAGCTGATAGACTTCTCGCGTTCTCTTTCCAGGGTTAATTGCTTATGATTTGTCTGCAGTGTGGAGATGAGAGAGATAAGTGCGTTGTGAAGGAGGAGAGACTTTTCTTTTCTTTTTTTTTTCCTTTAAGTTTTTTTACGTTTCTAATTTCTAATGATTTTCTAAATATTTTTCCCGATAATAAAAACCAACCACTCACTTTTTAGTTATTTTCATATTTTGTTTGAGTATTTGAATACCAAAAACTCTGTTTATCTAATAATAGTTTAATTTTTAAATTTCATATATGAATCTAATGTACAATAAATTAGGAAATTACTTATAATTTTTCAGGCCAAGTTATCATTATATTAAATGTATCAATTTTTGATAAAAAAAAAAGAAGGAGTATCAATATAAATTATAATACATTTTACATAGAGTTAAAAATTTGATATCTTACGAAGAACTAATATTTTAACAATTTGAAACAACATTGTTCATTAGATAAACAAATTAGGTCAATAATATATTCCTCAAACAAGATATGAAGTAAAAATTTTAAAAATAAACATTATTATTTCTGGCTAAGCGAAAAATTAGACATTGTCTTTTATCCCTTTATATATGAGAAAATTTTATATTTACTGGTATGTTTTGACAAATAAATAGTAAAAATATAGAATTTTGTTTCTCTACATAAAAATAATGTCAAACTAAATCAAATGTTATGTCTTCAATTTATTTGTCCCAAGTCATCACGATTTCTATGTCCAATTTATTTGTCCCACGTCTATATCCATGTAAAATATAAAAATTAGACCCCCTTTATATTTGTAATACATAATCACAAGTATCTTTCCACTTTTACAAACTTTATACCAATGTTTCTACATTACCTTTTTGTAAGAATAAAAGTTCTTTAAGACCTTTACACATGTTTTCATCCTAAATTTCTACAAACTATCTTCAAAAATATAAATTACATTATGATTTTTTTGTTATAATAATCCCACCCTGCGCATGGCGCAGGTCTTATCCTAGTATATATATATAACTCGTTAAAGAAAGAATAGGAGAAGTTTTTTTTTTGAACTTAGCTTTCAAGAACAGGAGAAGTTCGAACGTAATTGAAGTTTGTTTAATAATATTTTATACATTTTGTCCATCATACTGATAAATGTTTTGGCAAATGGTAGCATTTCAAACTTCTAAAGCTGTAACATCACTCACCCTAAGCAAATCTGAAGAAACAGAGTGAGTGTGAGACCCCGATTCCAATAAGTCTCAGTTGTAGCCGCCTTAGCCTCTTCATCCAAGAAGAGATCTTCCGTCTTCCTAACCACCGTATGGATCAATATCACAACACATCCGACCAACAACGGCCAACGGAAGCTGTACGTCTCCTTGGTCAGCGAGAGGACAGGGACAGTTAACAAAATTAAGCAAAACTTGACGATCAGAAACATCCAACCGTTGATCTGACAATGCAACAACTCGGCTGGCTCCTCGTATTGGAGGTTAGCGAAGAAGATATAGATTAAAGCCAACACGGTGAAGGCAATGAGCGGGACTGGATGCTTGATAAGAACACTGTAGATGACTATCAAGTAGATGGTGGTAAGGAAGATACTGTAGTTCATCTGAAAGTAATTGTAGTTCGTTTTGATTCTTGAGGAAGCATCGGAGACGCTGCTAGGAAGCCCTATGGCGTGGACGTCGAACATCACTCCCAATGGACGACGGGGCATGGGGCGATCGGCTTTTGTACGTTGGTTGTCACTCGATAGAGACTCGACATCAACCACCGGTGACGGTGATGCATGAGACGATGTTGGAATCGTGCCATAGTTTGTCATTTATTATTGCGCGGAATATTTGAATAGAAGAGTCTACAGAAAATAATGAGAAGACTATTTTTAGTTTATAAACTGGGCACTGTTATATAGTATATGGAGTGGAGGTCCATTGACGAGTCAACAGAAAACAATGAAGACTGCTCTCATGTATAAACTGGGCACTGATATAACTTTTATATGGAGTTGAGGTCTATTGAAAATTTGAAATAGATGATGAACATTTGCATATACTCGTTTCAGAAGTGATGAATTTATGTTTGTAGAATAAAACAAGATTAATTAGTTTTTTTTCCACGTATGTGATAATACTAGCGTGAGTGATGATTTGATTCATGTCTGTCTGATTTTTTTTTTTTTTTGTTAAATTGCTGAAAATCAGAAATTTAGATTTTCATGATTTGAGCAAAACCAGCTTTAAGTAGTTGCTTACATGCTGAAGGACAATATCGCAATACTAGTTAATCACATACCAAAAATTTGCTAACGCATTTCGTAGATCGCTACGTCCATGCAGGCCTATGAAGAACTACCAAAATACAATTTGCATTAACTACTCACAAAATTAATTGACCTCAGTAGTAATTCAAGAAATTTATTTTATCAATTACATAGAAAATATAACACATTTATCTTCATAAACAAGAACCTTATATATTTCCAATTTCTTATTTTGGTATAGTTTAAAGAACTAACAAAGACTATTATTAGACTATTAGTAAACGCCAAATTGACGTTTGGCGATAACGAGTTTGGCAAAATGAGACACGGAGCCGCCGAGAGATAGATAAAAAAGATGTATTCAATTAGGAGTTTGAAATTATTTGTATTAAAATAATAAATTCACTGTTATTTAAATGTGAATATAAAAATAAAAAATGAAAATTCAGTGTTATTTTTTTTATAAAACATCCTGAAAATTACTGTTATTAACAAAAATTAAGTTGAAGATTTTAGAATACGTTAAGTGTTTCTAAAATGTTTAACAGAAATTTCTCAACTATAAAAAATAAAAATCTAAATCTCATTGTTTTATCGGAGATTGCAAAGTGTTTTAATAAAAATCACATTGAAATTTTTTATTTTTCTACAATCATCTAAAAACTTATTAATAATCAAAATCATTTTGTTCAGTGCATCCCAAAATAAAAGCGGAGTTCGATATTTTGACTTGTCCTACATATCAGATCACACGGCAGCCGAAGAAAATAAAGTGGAGACTTTACATTATTGAGCTTGGTCTCGATGTTGATAATTAAGATTTAATACAATGGAGACGATATTATTTGAATAATCTTGAGCTAAACTACAAGAAACAATGCACGAGTTTTCGATCATACTTTTAAACAAAAAGAAGTTGTAACATTAATTTTGAATGGTTCAACTTCAAGCTAGTAACATTCGTCACCCAAAACAAAAGAGTCTCAAACCAAGCTCACACCAATTAAAAAATGTTAAATTACATATAAAATGATATAAAACACAATACAATTTTTTTTGAACAAAAAAAAACACAATACAATAACATACAGAATATGATACATGAAATTTGAGAGCAATCAAACGATTGATGATGACGGGTATGACGTCAGACCTGAATAGTCTCAGCCGTCGCCGCCTCTCCATCCAAGAAGAGGTCCTCCGTCTTCCTAACAACCGCATGGATCAAAACCAACACAGCTCCGGTCACCAACGCCCCAACTAAGTTAAGCGTCACGTCGGTCAAGAACAGCAAAACGATGGTTATAACCGATAAACAAACCAAGACCGTGTGATCATCTATCTGATAACGAAACACCTTGATAGGCTCGTCTCGGAAGAAATAGAGAAAGATCCAGACAAAAACCAAAACGGTCAAAACAATAAGGGATGTCGGATGCTTGATAAGGCTGAAGAAGATCAGGACCAAGACGATGATCGCGTAGTTCGTCTGGAAGTAGCTTAGGTTCTTCTTGATCCTTGAGAAAGCATCGGAGACACCGTGAGGGAGCCTCATGCAGTGGAGATCAAACATCACTCTCCATGAGCGGCTCATGGCCAGCCCATCTTTGATACGTTGCTTGGCGCGGGAGATCGAGTCGGGATCCATCACCGGAGAGCCATGAGACGACGTCGGAATGGCGCCGTAGTTCGTCATTATTTGTTACTATTATTGACTAAAGTGGAATATAATGAAAATACTGTTGCAATGAATAAATGTTGGGACTATTATTATATGGAGGAGGTCCTTTAAGTTAGGTTATGCACATTTGCAGAAATTTTATGCTTATTGGATAAAACAAGATTAAATAACTTATATTAGATCATGTCGTGAAAATATAATAATAGTGTAGCGTGAGGATTTGATTCATTGCCTGGTTAATAAATTGGAAATTATAAAATTTAGATTATTTTGAGTTGGTCAACAGCAATTTAATAATAGTAGATTACCTGTTGAATGACTGTTTAGTTAATTTGATAGTAGATTACAGACACGAAGCCACCGAGAGAGAGATGATAATGAATTGTCCTGCATATTACACGTGGCCACGTTCCAGAGGAGTCTTTCTGAGTCTGTTTCGTCAGTCACTTGTCATGTCGGCAAATACTTTGAGTAAACATTTACAATTATAGTCCTTTGTTCTTTATCAGGATACTAATTTAGCCCCAGTTTTTTGCGTTCTTGAATTTAAAACCCAATACAAACGCAATCCACAAACATAAGCTCAGATCAGACACTTCACTTCCCAGGTAACTTAACCAGATGGGAAAAAGGAATATATACCTTTTTTTCTTCGATTCCTCTTTGAAAATTTTCATAGAGAAAAAACAAGAAAAATGTGTTGGCTAAACGATGTCAGTTTTTGTACTTAATAACTGCTTTTCCATTTTTTTTTGATTTTAGGCTTTTACAAATAATGAACTTAGTTAGGGGCCTACCATAATTGAGGCCTCACCTTTGACAACGTAGTAGTCCATGTAATCAATAATATTAGGAGTACACTTTTGAGTTTTGAAGCATACTAGTCGTAAGTTCAAGAAAATGTTAATTTGACATTATTGATTGGTGATTTTGTGATGATATTGGCTGTTAGTGATGTTCAGTGAAAACAACCCTTTTTGTCTTATCACGTTTAAATTAGTTTCAGTAGGTTGTTTTGTTAATTACATCAACTTATCTCTTTGGAGGATAAGAAATGTCACTTCCTTAATCATTATTATATGCCACAATACCACATCTAAATTATTATAACCCAAAGGTTGTC
Source organism: Hirschfeldia incana (assembly GCA_026261945.1). NCBI lineage: Eukaryota > Viridiplantae > Streptophyta > Magnoliopsida > Brassicales > Brassicaceae > Hirschfeldia > Hirschfeldia incana. The sequence goes on along the minus strand of JABCMI010000028.1, from coordinate 864,270 downwards.
CCGTACCTTCCATTATTTTTTTTTTGATTGAAATATTAAATTTATTTATCAACAAAAAAATTTTTTTTTTACAATACTAAAATTTGGTATGATTACAAAACTTGAAAAGAACTTGGAAAAATAAGAGAGACTTTCAAGTCACAACTACAAGCTTCTCTCCAGCCACCGAGTCATCATGTTACTATAGAGCGCCACGTTTTTAGAACGTAAAGATGACACTCTATTTCTAATGGTTTTATCCATTGTTCGAGTAAGCTCTGCAACTGTACGGTAGGTAGCGTTATGCTTCCTGTTGTTATGTTCTCACCAAACTCCATGAAGTACAGTTTGGAAAGAGAGTCTAAGAAGGCACAGATCAGTAACGCTACGCCTAGGAGATAGTAGTGTTGTCACTGTAACGTTCCAGTCAGGAGTAGGACGTGGTAAGATGCCTTTCGTAAGCTCTGTCCAAATGGTGTATGAGTGTGGACAGGCAAAGAAAAGGTGGTCTCGAGTCTCATTCGATTCACCACATAGACGACATGCTTGGTTTTCACCCCACATTCTTGTCCGGTCCCCTGTTGAAAGCCAGTTATGGAAGGCTAGCCACACAATAAATGAAAAACGAGGAGTGGCTTGTGGAAACCAAACCAAAGCACACCAGTTAACTTCATTACTCCGTTCTCAAATTTTTTCCCAAGTTCTTTTTGCTGAGAACCAAGTTTTGTAAGCATCATCATCATGTCGCCAGAGGATACAATCGCTTCTTGCACCCTCGACCGGTGGCGGAACAGAAGAGATGCTGGCTATCATCGCCCGTAGGTGATAACCACGACAGCGTCTTAAGTTCCACTGTCCATAAGAGGCTGCATTGGTGACTGTAGCATAGCGAGTGATTCCCAGTGTTCTCGTTCCTGATTCTCCTGCAACGTCAAGAAGTCATCCCATAGCTAACCAATTATCAAACCAAAACAGAGTGTTCTTACCATCTACAATCTCTGAACGGAGGAACTCCATTGCTTGCCCACGAAGCTTGAGTAACTTGCGCCAAATCCAAGATCCTGCACATCGATCACTTACATCCCAAAAGCACTGACGCCGCAGAAGATTTGTTTGTGTCCAAGCAACCCAGAGGGACCCTGAATTAGTAAGCAATCTTCAAATTAAGCTCAGTGCAAAGACCCGAGATGAGTCAGCCTTCCATAATTTCTAAAATGGTAACAATAATAATTGATCAAATGATCATAGATTAGTTAGAGACTGGAACTCTGTACAACTACTAGAAATTACAAAAAGTTATTGACAATTCCAAAGCGGGTCATAATAACAATACATACGAGTGATCATGATCGTGATCTATCAAATTAAGATTGGGACGTGAATAAAAAAGGAACAAAATAGGCAGAGGAAGAAGAAAAATGCAATACGTATAGCAGTTTAAATCATCGTGGAAAAGAAATATACATATATGATTTTTAATGATTGACTTTACCTTTTTATATGCTTTATCGGCTGATATAGTCAATTTTTACTTTTTTTTAACACTGATTGTATTCGTAATCTGAAATTCAAAAAAGAACAAACTACCTCCTTAACAACATACACACCTCATAAACAGAAAACTTTGGAAGAATGAAAAACAGAAAAATAAAAAACACCAGTAGGTGTCAAAACAAAGCATGAACAAATGAAACATGCTAGATACCGACATCCAGCGGGAAAGCTGTGTCAGCCTGTCATGGAGACTCCATTGGCAGCATCTGCTTGGATAGTGTATTACTAGCCAGCAAAAACCCCAATCGCTAGATAAAATTGGTAGCGATGGACCTACGTAACGCTGATAGCAATGTTAGTAGCAACACCATTCTTAGTGAGAAATATATGCTTTAAACCCCAATCATCAAAGGAGCTTAGTTCCTTATTGCTTTCACTCTATATTGGAAGTGCGGGTAATGCAGCAGCTACAAGATAGCATATCCATCATGAAAGAAGGTGACCTCATGTTGCCAATGATCCAAAATTAGGGGACAAACTGTTAAAGCATAAGAGCAGACTTTTGAAATAAATTGGCTCTTTTTTATCCATATTAACGGTTTGAGAAGAAACCAGTTTTTGGAGATTCGTCTCTATTCTGAAACATCATGGTACAAACAAACGACACAGACCATTGCCCCATAAAGATTCGGAAATAATGACAAAAACCATTGCTCTACCAGGAGCATGCAGTTCTAAAAACTAACACCATACAAAACGAGTAGTGGACCTTAACCCTTTACCCTCACAAGGCCTGAAGTTAGGGTCACCAACCTCCACGTGCCATCACTGAGAACACACCAAAGCGAGCTGAAATCCACCATATGAAAGACTGTACTTCTTTCACAGAAATTGAAAGCTGGAGATAAGTCAGAATGTAGACCATGGCCAAGACTTGAAACCACCATCCAGTCCACAAAATCCAAGCACGCCATCATCTGAAAGAGATTAAGCCAGCGAAACAACCTTCTCCAATCCACATACGCCCTCGTTGAAACCATCACCACAACCACAACCAAGATCTCCACAGTTGGAGAAAAACTGGAAGCACCACCACAGCTGGTCTTAGAAAAGAAGAAGTGAATCTGGCGACTGCACATGCGGTGACCGCCAGAGAAAATATCTGATCTGAAAATCTTAGAGCGTTAACTTTTTACTCAGAATTCCAAGTGGTTGAAAAAAGAAAAAAAAACGGTCAATTTTTGTTAGAAATGCAATTAGTGTTGAATAGTGAATTTTTACAAAGATCACTGCACCGATATATCTGAGATTCTGATTTTGAAATCTTTTCCAACTAATACTATAGATAAACAGACTGCTTTTTATTAGCTACTGTTTGGACCGTAATCCAAACTTAAACTTCTCAAATAGATATGATTTTGTCGAGTAAAATTCAAACTTCGGAAAACGTGTTTTAACACATTTCCTGCTCTCGTCTACTATTTAACCATAGCCATGCAGGTAGAGTATACTTAGAAGTGTTGCAGAAAAAGAGGTCCAATAGGCTTGTACACAAGAGACTCAACTAAGTACACATGTCCAGGAGGCAGAGCTCGCCACTGTTTACAATACTAGTCTAATGAAATAGATTGAAGAGGAATAGTTCAAGGAAATTAGGATTCTACATCATTCATGCATATATCAATATCATACACCATTTACTACGTAACGAGAAGTTTTATGGTCAACAAAAGAAATAAGCACTAGGTTGGGTCTACATGCAGACAACTCAACAAACATAAGGTTTGGTGATTGTGTCCTTATAATTTGCCTTTTGACGAAAAACGACAAATAGTTACCACGTGTTCTGTCGCCTTCCACACGTGCGATTCCTTTTTGTCTATACACTCCATCATGTTGTCTGTTCTGTCTCACTATCACTTTCATCCATTCCCACTTACAAACACTCGTGTGACTTCAATGCAAAATTGATTCTCCGTTTTCCACAACACTCATCTTCGTTTGATCCAGATGGGTAACTTGTTTTTCATATGCACTGTAGGAAAATTTATAATTATATCTTCTTCTGCAGTCCATCTGCATATCATAATCATCAACGACATTTCAAATAATATACACTTAACAGTTAGAAATTTTGAGTTTGGGTTTGAATGTTAATTGCTAGCTGCAAGTTTTCCCAAAAAAATACACTTCCATTTTTGTCTTTACAGAACTGAGTCCAACTTGTCAAAAAGAGATGCGACTTATCTGGTCCTAACGTGCAATTTTGTCTAGAGCCTAGCTAGAGCACTTACCATACCATATCTTTTTGTCATCAAATCTTAATATATACAATGAATATGAATATTCTGTAAGAATATAATGTAAAGAACTGATTACCTGAAGCGAGTGACAAGATGGTGAAGAAAAATTGAAGCTTCAAGACGGGCCAAATCGAGACCAGGACACAATCGCTGACCACCTCCAAAAGGACTGAAACTACTCGTGTTCATGTCCCTTTCCTATTGTATAAAACAACGTACAACAAATTAAATATATATATATAGTCTTAACTATTTGATTGTATATCAAGCGTATTTGTGTGATTCTTACTTGCCATCTCCAGGGATTGAATTTGTAGGGAGACTCATAATAAAGTTTATCAAGATGGACTGATCTGAGATAAGCCAAGAAGCACCATCCTTTTGGTATCACGTATCCTTTTATCTCAACATCTTTCATTGCTTTACGCATCACTCCAATTATAACATTTCCCATTCTCAGTGTCTCTGTAATGACCTGATGATAAATTGGTATTTATTGATTTAATTGCCTTTTCACAGGAGAACTAACTATTCATATAATATCTTACCAAAAAACTATTCTTTTTTTGGCACAAACCAAAAATAAAACTATTCATATAACAATAGTTATCTTATTTCAGTGGCAAGGAGAATATATATACCTTTTGTGTAAAAGGTAATGACAAATAGTCATTCCAATATAGTGGCTCTCCTGTCAATTCCTTCAATCTTTTTAGTTCCATGTTTTCTTCCTGATAAACCAAAATTTTATAAAGTAAGAGAAGTGGTTATAAAAATTTCGTGGTGAACTGGTGATCATAGATCCACGAGTAAATATCAGTTTCCAATGCATAATTAATTTTTTTTCAGTGTGATATATTTTTTCTAATATGAAGTAGAGAAAAGTCTATCATTATAGCATCAAGTTCTTTTTCATGCCTAGAATATTTGTTTACTGGATTCTGAAAGAATATTGTCAAATATTCTTGACATATTACGTACGTTTCGAAACTTATAGCCATAATGTGAATTCTATACTACTGGGATATAGATATTTAGCTATGATTTGTAGACCAGCGAACTAAAACAGCTATTATTGCATGAATACTGTTTACGTAAATTACCGTTAGAAAATGAAGAACACTAGGAGAATCAGAGAGAAATCTGACGGCGAGGGTGATGAGGACAGGTACAGAATCGTGGCCAGGAATCATCATGTCAACCATATTGTTAGCAATCAAATTGTGAGTTAATTTTTCACTTGAGTCCTTAAGCAACACATCCACAACATCTTTTGCAATGACACCATCTTCTTCTTTGTTTTTTGCTCTCCTAATTTTGCCTTCTATGATTCTTTCAACTTGCTTAACCATCTTCTTCTTAGCTTGGAGAGATCCATGAAGTTGGGTTCCAGGGAAGTTAACTGGCAATGACATGAGCCCTTTGATGAATTGTTCAAACTCTTTCTTTAACTCCTCTAATTCTTCTCCTTTCTCTACACTCATTAAAGCCTTTGCAAGTACTTTAAATGCAACCTACCAGTTAAAAGAAAACATTCAGTTACCTGTGACAAAATAACTAAAATGGTAAATAATTAGTTCTAAAAAAAAGAGAAACTTGTAATCATCATATCAAATGTAATTATTGCAACCATGTTCTTTAAAATATATTAATGTTCCATGGTAACATCATTATGATTTGTCCTTTTTATTTCCTCAATCAATGAATGGACCATCATATATACAAAAAAAGAATTATAAAAGAAAGTATTAATTAATGGAAGAGTATACTAACCGTCTTGGAGACATCTTGAAGGAGAACAGGTTGGTCCTCGGACCATAGATCCATGGATTCCGACAAAAAATTGTGCATGTCTTTAACGACTTGTGCTTTGAGAAGTGCTGACTTCAAGAACGAACCGACTAGTCCATGGAACCTTCTGTGTAAACTCCCGTTTATCAGAAGTATGGACGATTTTCCCATTAGCTCCCTCACCGTTTTCGGGTAGAAGGGCACGAATGCGTTCGGGTCGCTCTGTAAAACTGTTTTGTTAACCTCTGCGTCCGTCGACACGATCGTAGCCGTTCCAAATATATGCGACTTAAACACCCTCCCATACCTTTTTTTACATACATAAAACATTTTAATTTATAGTTATTGAATAAGAACGTCCTTATATATCAGTCTTTCCCATATTTTCTCAGGACTGTTGTTTGGGTTTTGACCCTCAAATTCTAACTTCGCTTAAAATCTACTTTTATATGAGTTTAATGGGGATTATTTATTTATTTATTTTTTCTTTTTACCGGGGTCTTATTTTTCTTTGAAGTATGAAATTTTAAGTTTGCTTTAAATTTTGTAAATATTCTTGTGAACATTAAAACGTAAAGAGAGGGATAAGAGTTCATACATAAGTCGACGCTTGTCCATGAAACTCTCTGGATGGTCTGAGTAGGCAGAAGAGATGAACTCGATGGTTTCTCCGATAACAGGCCATCCCAAGCTTCCTTGTGGAAACATTGGTCCGTGGCTCTGAGTATTAACATGATCAATAAGTTTTGTCTTTGGAGCTGTGGATGATTTGAGACCGTTGATCTTGTTGCAGATGAGGATGATGATGAAAAAGAGGAAGAAGGCGAAGAGCAAAAGTGATGAACAAGTGTCCATTAATGTTTTAACTTAGCCGCACGCACACGAATGGGTTTGTGTTTTAAAAATGTTGGTTTTTGTTTTTGGGACTTTCTTTCACTTTGAATCTGTCCGGGTATCTCTTTATATAACTTTAATCATGGTGCGGTGTGGCAACAAATCATGTGGCTGATAATTCGTTTATTTTATTCATTATTTTTTATTTAATTCTAGACGTGATAATGTAAAGTATATAATTGGTAAGATAGTACGTCATTACACTCTCGATCTTTTATCTTAATTTCGGTAGAATCTAGTCTGCAATCTGTTAGCTCAACGTACAACAAAGAACAACATAAAAAGAGTATAGTTGGAAAAGAAGAAGAAATAAAGCACCCATGACGCAAAGATAAAACAGAAGATGCAACGTAAATAACAATTTGTATCTTCTTTATGCTATTGTTATACAGAGATTATGATCTCCAGTTTAATTTATTTACGTTCATAATTACAACGCAGAAAATAATATGGACTTGAGCAAAAGAAAGAAATTTGAACTATTTCTAAACTGGCACTTTTATATGATAATTTCAGCCAAACAAACAAAAATCAAATATTTTCCAAAAAGTTTATTATATTTTTGGTAAAATATTTTTAATTATGCGAAGAAGTAAGGTTGTAGAGAGAATATTTGCAAAGAGAATAGATAAACAGTATATTGAAGAAAGTGTGATAATTATCTTTTGGCTTGTGGGGTATTTTTGGGTGCGCCTTCGTGCAACTCCATTAGGCCACGGACCACCTATATATTTACACATTTTTCGTCAAGATCGTAGTGGATACATGTATGCGCGAAGATAGGCATGAGAATACATTTATAGTACTTATGTGTACACATGCCAATACGTACGTGGTAACGACGTTGCGAAGGAGAAGGATAACGTACGTAGATCATGGTGGTTTCATGAGACAGAAAAATATGGTTTGCTTTTGAGACCAGAAACTGATTAAATGTGTTATGATTGGAGATGTACCAAAACTTGGTGTAGTCTAAACTGCAGATTTATTAATCTTGGAATACATTACGTAACAAAACGAAGCTCTACAAGAAAAGTATGATGCAATTATCTAAGGCCAGTTCAATCTCCTCATGATCAGACCACATGCGCACCTTCACACTTTCATACAGTTTCTGCATGTATAGTCGGCTGTATAATATATTAGATTCTAAGGAAGTGAGATTACTTAGCCGCTTGACTACTTTTGATATCGTTGATTATACAAACTTTGAGCCTAAAAAGCCAATCTCTTAATTCTAATCAACATCCAACCTTTTGACTAGTGCCAAACAATAAAATTTTCCATTCTCTTTTTATCACTTTAGAATAGTTGTCTCATAACTATTATTTCTTTTGGGAAATCCTACCATTGTTTTATGATATCTATAAACGCCATTTACAAGCTTTTCAAACAAGCAATATACCTAACACGGGAGCTATCTTATATGCATGATCATCACTTTATTGTAAACATTTTGATTAAAAAAAACTATATTTACTGTACAAATTAGTGCTTTGATCAAATCTAATCATTGCATGAGTCCCTTTAGTTTTAAGGTCGTGCATCTTTCGAAATCCGAGAGGGTTTTTGAATAAATTATGTGAAATCTCTTAATCTATTATGTTGTTGTATAAACTATGTATTTCTCCCAAAGAAGCAAAAGTCTCAAAGACTGCGAATTGACAGAAAAAAAAAACAATTCAGAACTAATGAGAGCCAAATGATTTACACAATATTAAGAGATTCTAATATTAATTCATGTTATTTCTAATTTTGGGGAATCGTGGGGTTGTTTTCGTTTGGACCATATCTCCATGACTCCATGTGAAGAAACCACTTGAAGTTAAAAACCAGAGAATATTTTTGCCCCATTTGATTTCACAATCTCTAGGGTTTTGGATAGCCAAGAACATGATCTTTGTCCTCTTTTTCATGAAACTGATACTAAAATCTAAACAACTACCATTTTGACCCTTCGATGAAATTTATGCTATATATACTCCTTTTGTGATGAAGTGTAATATCCAATGTCGAGAAAAAAATGCATAATAAGTTGTTTTAAGAACAAATCTTAGGTTCACCCCTATGGTGAACTTTTAAATTCACCTCTTCTCTAATAACCAAACAAATTTCCAACTAGATTAATGATAAAAAATATTCAATATTTTTTAAAAATCAAAAAATTATAAAATAAAATAGTGTCAATTTTATTAATGTTAGTGACACCATCTAAACCTTAAATTCAAACTCTATACCCTAAACTCAAATTCTAGACTTTAAACTCTAAATTATAAACCCAAACTCTATACCTTAAATCAAAATTCTAGACCCTAAAACCAAACTATAAACTCTAAACCAAAAACTTAGACCCTAAATTCAAACTCTAAACTCTAAATCCAAATTGTCAATCCTATATTTTAATTCTAAACTCTAAACCCTAAATCATATATCTAAACTATATACACTAAACCCAAATCCAAGATCCTAAACCCAAACCATAAACCTTAAACCTAAACCTATATCATAAACCCAAATCCTAGACTCTAAACCTAAATATTAAATCTTAGAGTTTCTAATTTGGTTTTATGGTTTGGATTTGGATTTGGGCTAGGATATATTGTTTAGATTTATGATTTAGGGTTTAGAATGAAGGTATAAGATTTAATGTTTGGGTTTAGAGTCTAGGTTTGAGTTTAGGGTATAAGTTTATGTTTAGGGTCTAGATTTTTGGTTTAGGGTTTATGGTTTGAGTTTAGGGTCTATGATTTGGATTTAGAGTATAGAGTTTGAGTTTATAATTTAGGATTTAGGGTTTAAAATTTTATTTTAGTTTGAATTTAAGGTTTAGATAGTGACATTAGCATTATTAAAATTGATACATTTTATTTTTTAATTATTTTGGATTTTTAATAGGAATTTAATATTTTTTTATCATTAATCTAGTTGACAATTTGATTGGTCATTAGAGAAGATGTGAATTTAAAGGTTCACCATAAAGGTGAACCTAAGTTTTGTTCATGTTTTAATTAGGAAATGTTAAAACTATGCGTAGTCAGCCTTTAAACCATATAACCATACACTTACTGAACCCGACACCAAGAGAGGTGTCCCAAAACCAAACTCAAATTAGTCATAAGCTATATAATATCGTAACCAGTGTCCTCTTTTGAAACACAATCAAACTAATACTAAAAAGAGAATAAATTCCAATTCTAGCCTGTCCACGTAGGATAGGAAATTCAAACCAATCAGAAGACTCCAATCTGCCACATCGCTTTCTATTTCATGTCAATTAAAAACTTCGCGCACAGAATATTTTCCATTAGCAAATCGTGTTTCGTCCAATTTGTATTCTGAACTCTCATGCCCATTTTTTGGTCCAGTCTATTTATCGACAGCAAAGGCTTAATGCTTGAGTTCTTCTTCTTCGTTCTCACCAGATAACCGTTGATTCATACCTTGAACGTTTTCTCTATAGTAACGCCTGATCCACCCACTATTTTTCATTAAACCTCCTATTTACTCAATCAATCAAAAGACATGCTATCGTTTGGATTCCCTTAGTTTGTGAGGTTATATAAACCCTTATTTTCATTCCCTACTCCACACAAAAACTCACCAGACCTCCAAAAAAATTTACCTGTAAATCGCATCAGTCAATGGCAACCAATTCAGCGAAATTCACTAGGAAGGCTCCAGTTGCTCAGTTTCCGTTTGATACATTTTTGGTGTGAAAAGGTATGAGAAATAATAGAATGCCAATCCCAATTGCATTGTTTTTTTTTTTGTATTTTCCTTCTAATAAGTTCCTTGCAGTTTTTTTCTTTAACATATTTGTTATTCCGTTACTTTCCTACATGTTATAGCCGCATGATACTATACCCAGAGTCACATGTAATGTTCTTACAACGATCATGATACTGGCTGATATTCTAATGTGAATTAAAATTTCAGAAAGCAAACAGGCAGAAAAAGTTTCAAGAAGAAATATGTTAAGAGAAGAAGATACGGCTCACATGGCAGCTCTCAGAAAGAAGCCACGTCTGGTATGTTTAAACACATACACTTCAGTCTTCGCATAATCTGTTGTTTTAACCATGTTGTTTATTCTACTCAAGGTCGTAGGGAGAAGAATTATCACCTAAGAATAGCCGCCTTCTTCTCAGCGACATTGACGCCGAGGTTAGTAATGGATTTATAGTTTTCATATCTGAATCTCATCATCAAAAGACACTTCTTTTTTTGCCTTACCGTGGTTCCTAGATAGTAACCAAGGTACAACGCCACCATCTGCTCCCCTGCCATTCTAACAGAACCGACCTAGATAGTAACCCGTGACACTGCGTTAGACCGTCCACGTATTCACAATCAGAATACTGCTGAGGAACTTACGAGGTAAGATTTTTCAATTTTTTTTTTTCCTTTTTCGTGACTGTTTCATGAAGAAAGGTATGTCTCTTTCGGCAATTCGATTGTTTTTCGTGACTGGGATCATGCTGCTTCTATTTTCTCTTTTGTATAATGATGGGAACCGCACAAAGACATGATCGAGATTGAAATTTTTAGTCTGGACTGAGAAAGAGGAACATACTTTGATGATGATAAGAACTTTGTAGAATATGTTAGAGACAATGAAGCCAATACTCATTTTTCGTTATGATACTTAACCCAATGTGTTTTGTGGGTTGTCTTACATTGGTCTCTTACATTTTTTGTTTTGTTTTCAGGATGATGGCTTGACAGTAGTGAAGCTTTTTTTTTGTCATCGACAGTAGTGAAGCTAATCCAGTGTATATTGAAAGATTGCTGCAAATTGTACTGAGAAATATGAAGATAGTGGGAACAAAAACTCAATTGAATGAACTTTCTAAGAAGATATTGGAATCAGAGAGAAGCATATTGCTAACATCCTTGGACCAGTAGAAACGGTGTGAATCATTTTGGTTTGTAACAATTATTTCAGAACATGAAAAATATATTGGATTTGTTGGAAATAGTAGTTTAAGGTTATCGTTGCTGATCATTTATACACCAAACACTTAATCTAACATGGGTTCATTGTCACAGGTAAGGAGACTGAAAGGTAACAATAATAATCGCTATATTATTTGAGACAAAGCTTATAATTAATTTTGCTATAAGCCTATATTCTGAATGGCGACTACAGTTAGGTTTCATATTAATTTTGCTTTATCAAAAGCTTTGCTTGAATCTGTATGTTGTCATGTTAACATTAGTTTCTCTTTTTTTTAATGTATTTAGATGTTTATCAAAGGGAGAGAAATTTTTTCCAACGTGAAGATAGTTAGAGCTACTAATGATTTTTAAATCTCATGATATCTCTATTATGATCGGGTGATTGTGGTCGAGTGGTAAGGAGACGGGGCTGAGACACCAACATGTTTCAGGTTCGATCCACTTGCTGCGTGAAACTAAGTCACAATAATCCTGGTCACCTAACACGGATATGAGCCTATGCTTTAGGGCCCATTTGAATACCCGGAGAGAGGGTCTATCCGTGGGCTGCACCTCTCCTTGCGGATTAGTCTGGGCCTCTCTATGGGCCTGAGATACCCCCAAGTTAATCAAAAAAAAATGATATCTCTATTATGGTCTTCATAGATAAATATGTTTGGCGAATTGTTATTTTAATGGTTCATGTTAATACTCTTTGCACGTGGAAAGTTGTTACATCTGTGTGTCTTAAATAAGGTTGACATCTGGGGGGGTGCGGGGGCCTTCGGCCCCCGCGGTACGGTATGCCTTTTCGGTTTAGGAAATTTACTTTTTCTGTTGTATTTTTCTTATTGGGAAAAGGAAATCGGGTTTTTTGAGGCTTGTATAAATATGGGTCTAAGGGTTTGTAAATTATTAATTCACACAATAATAAGAAACCCTAAACGGGTATTTGCCTCAATTCGTTTTGCTCTCTGTTCTTCTCTTATAATTTGCAGCCGTTCACAACAACTGGTATCAGAGCCAGGTTACGATAACCCTAAAGGATGACCGGAGGAAGTTCTCTGAAGTTCGATATCCCTAGATTCGATGGGAAGGGAAACTTCGGTCTGTGGCAAAGGCGAGTTAAGGATTTGCTTACGCAGCAAGGGATGAAGAAGTCTATGTTGGAGTCAAAATCGGAAGCCATGGATCAGGATGATTGGGAAGAGATGCAGGATAAGGCCGTCTCAACGATTCGACTTTGCTTGTCGGATGACATAACACATCAGGTGATGGATCTCACAACTTGTAAGGAGATGTGGGATAAATTGGAGAAGATGTATATGTCAAAATCGTTATCTAGCAAACTATACCTCAAGCAGAGGTTGTTTGGTTTGAAGATGTCTGAGAGCGGAGACCTGGTTGCACACGTCAACAACTTCAATCAAATCATTGGGGATCTGGTGCGTGTGGATGTGATAATTGAGGACGAAGATCAAGCCATGATCTTGTTGTGTTCTCTGCCTCCTCAATATGAGACGTTGCTGACAGCTCTAACAGTCGATAAAACGACCATAAAGCTGGAGACAGTTACTGCCGCGTTGCTCTCACATCATGAGAGGAGGCAGAATACTGGGATGACAGACAACCCTCAAGGTGACGGACTGTATGCCAGTCAAGAGAGAGGAAGGCAGCGGGGGAAGCAACAGGATGGTTCTAGCAGGAAGAGATCAAAGTCAAAGTTCGGGAAGAAGGTAGTCTGCTATAGGTGTGGCAAGCAAGGCCACTATAGAAGAGACTGTCCCGAAAAGGGTCAGAATTCGAAGGAAACAACGAATTCTGCAAACGTGGTTCAGAAGGTGGAAGACTCAGAGGAATCAACTGATTCAGACATGCTAGCTGTTACGTCAGGGGTTCTCACGGATTCTTGGATATTGGATTCTGGCGCTTCATTCCACATGACCTCTAACAGAGAGTGGTTTGAAACGTATAAGGCAGGAAACATGGGATCTGTTCGACTTGCGGATGACAAAGTGTGCAGTGTTGTGGGCAGCGGACAAGTCAAGTTTCGGATGTATGATGGGACTATCAGGACATTGACTGAAGTCAGGCATATACCAGCTATGAAGAAGAATCTTATATCCCTTGGAACGTTACATAGAAACGGCTTCAAGTTCAAATCTGATGATTGTGAAGTATTGAAGGTTTTCAAGGGTTCTATGATGGTGATGAAGGGACAAATGACAGTTGGAAGCGTGTATCGGTTGATAGGGAACGTGGTTGTAGGTGGTGCTGCAGCTGCAGTTTCTGAGTCGGAGTGTACCACTTTGTGGCATATGCGTATGGGCCACATTGGGGAACACGGTTTGAAAGAACTCCTGCGAAGGGGTCTTCTGGACGGGTTAAAGGACTGCAATATGGAGTTTTGCAAGTTCTGTGTGATGGGAAAACAGTCCAAGGTATCCTTCAAGACGGGTCAACACACGACAAAAGGTCTTATTGACTATGTTCATTCTGATGTGTGGGGACCAACTCGGGTGCAGTCATTGGAAGGATCAAGATACTTCGTTTTATTCATCGATGACTTCTCTAAGAAGGTTTGGGTGTACTTCATGAAGCAGAAATCTGAGGTGTTCGAAAACTTCAAGGTTTGGAAGGCTGAAGTTGAAAACCAAACGGAGAGAAAGGTGAAGTATTTGAGATCGGACAATGGCACAGAGTATACTGATGGAAGGTTCCAGAAGTTCTGTGAGGAGCATGGTATTCAGAGGCACTTCACAGTGCGGAAAACACCTCAGCAAAACGGTGTCTGCGAAAGGATGAACCGTTCGATTGCTGAGAAAGCAAGGTGTTTGAGGTTGAATGCAGGGCTAGCCAAACAGTTCTGGGCGGAAGCAGTAAACATGGCAGTCTATCTCATCAATAGATCGCCAAGGAGTTCCTTAGGAGGGAAGGTCGCAGAGGAGGTATGGACTGGGGTAGATATTGATCTATCAAACTTGAGGATATTTGGATGTCCAGCTTATATGCTAGTTTCGGGAGACGAAAGATCAAAGATGGATTCGAAATCCAAGAAGTGCATCTTTCTAGGCTTTGAGAAAGGTGTTAAAGGATTCAAGTTATGGGATCCTGAGGCAAGGAAGAGGGTGTTTAGTCGAGATGTGGTCTTTGACGAGCAGTATATGGTGCAGCAGGCGATATCAGACCGTGTGCCTGTGATCATTGAGACTATCACGGATTCTGAAGTTACTCAGGAGAGTTCTTGTGGAGATAAACCAGATGAAGTTAGTAATGAGCGGTCTGTGGAAGAATTGCAGAATGAGGCTCAACATGGAACAGATGAGAGTTTGGCTTCTAGGAGACCAAAACGTGCAATAAAAGCTCCAGTGAGATTCGGGTTTGAAGACATGGTCAATTTTGCTCTTGTGGTCGAGATGGATGATCCTACCACCTATCGTGAAGCTATTAATAGTGATGAGAGGGAGGAATGGATTGGATCTATGACGGAAGAGGCAGAAAGTCTGGATAAAAATCAGACTTGGGACCTTGTAGAGTTACCTGAGGGGAAGAGAGCTATCGGTTGCAAATGGATCTATAAGAAGAAGGAAGGGATGTCTGTGAAAGAACCTAAGAAGTTCAAGAGCAGAGTGGTGGCAAAAGGGTACTCGCAAAAGAAAGGTGTAGACTACGACGAGATTTTCTCACCTGTAGTACGACACACTTCCATACGAGCTGTGTTGGGTTTGGTAGCTATTTGGGATTTGCATCTTGAGCAGATGGATGTGAAAACGGCATTCCTTCATGGAGAGTTGGAGGAAGAAATATATATGGATCAACCTGAAGGTTTGGTGAAGCCTGGAGAAGAGCATCTGGTGTGTAGATTGAAGAAGTCTCTCTACGGTTTGAAGCAGGCTCCAAGGCAGTGGTACAAACGTTTTGATTCATATATGTTAAAGATTGGCTATCAAAGGTGCGAGTACGATTGCTGTGTGTATGTCAAGTCCCTTGACGACCATTCTCCCATATTCCTGCTGTTATATGTTGATGATATGCTTATTGCTGCAAACGATATGGAGGACATAAATCGTTTGAAGGGGTTACTGGGAGAAGAGTTCGAGATGAAGGATCTTGGTGCTGCAAAGAAGATTCTTGGAATGGAGATTCGCAGGGACAGAAGCTCTAAGAGATTATGGCTTTCTCAGAAGAGCTACATTGAGAAGGTGTTAGAACGTTTTGATATGTCAAATCCAAAGGCAGTCTCTACACCGTTGGCGAAGCACTTCATACTTTCAGCAGAGCAAAGTCCAAAGACTGCTGAAGAACTCGAGGATATGGCAGAGGTTCCTTATGCTAGCGCAGTTGGTTGTTTAATGTATGCAATGGTGTGTACAAGGCCGGATCTAGCACAAGCAGTTAGTCAGGTCAGTAAGTACATGTCGAATCCTGGAAGGAAGCATTGGGATGCTGTGAAGTGGGTTCTGAGGTACTTACGAGGCACAAGTGACTATGGGCTTATGTTTGGTGGAAAAGTGCATGATTCAGTTATTGGGTTCGTGGATTCAGACTATGGTGGAGATCTGGATAATAGCAGGTCAACTACAGGGTATGTTTTTACTCTTGCAGGAGCACCTATATGTTGGAGATCGGTACAACAACCTATTGTAGCGATGTCGACCACGGAAGCTGAATACATGGCACTTGGAGAAGCAGCTAAGGAAGCAGTATGGGTACAAGGTCTTGTATCCGAGTTGGGTGTTGATCAGGAAGGAGTTCAGCTACACTGTGATAGTCAAAGTGCACTATGTTTGGCTAAGAATCAAGTGTATCATGGGAGGACGAAGCACATTCGTATAAGGTTTCACAAGATAAGGGAGTTAGCAGCTTCAGAAGAAGTCTTATTGGAGAAGGTGCATACGTCAGAGAACCCAGCTGACATGCTGACCAAGCCTGTTACCACGGAGAAGTTCAAGCATTGTTTGGAACTGCTCCATGTCTACCAATGCTGAGAAGCAAAGGAGGTTCCCCCCAGAAGATAGACGGGATAAGGAGTTTGTAGAGATTTTTCGTCAAGGTGGTGTTTGTTGCATCTGTGTGTCTTAAATCTCTTCCCTCCTGAGATTTTTCGTCAAGGTGGTGTTCGTCAAGGTACGGTATGCCTTTTCGGTTTAGGAAATTTACTTTTTTCTGTTGTATTTTTCTTATTGGGAAAAAGAAATCGGGTTTTTTGAGGCTTGTATATATATGGGTCTAAGGGTTTGTAAATTATTCATTCACACAATAATAAGAAACCCTAAAACGGGTATTTGCCTCAATTCGTTTTGCTCTCTGTTCTTCTCTTATAATTCGCAGCCGTTCACAACAAAAGTTGTTTTCAGGACTAAAGTAAACCATCGGTTATACTATGGACCAATGAAGCCTTTAAAAGAAGATACAACCGAGGCAGAGTAACGCAAAGAGCAGTTAAGGTTTACTTTTGTGAATGAATGTTTTACATACATAATATGCTATATTGATAATGTGATTGGTGAGGTGTGTGTGCAGGAATTGTTAAAATTAATTGATATAAGAGCAGTATTTGGTAATGTTGAGAGAGAGCTGGAAAGGTTGCAAAACGCAAGGAAATCCGTGAGGAAGATCACGCACTTTCCTACTATATTTTTGTTTAGCCTTTTTATGATTACATATCTTATAGGGATAATTTGGAAAATACCCTATTTAGGATTTGAAATTTGAAAAATACACTGCCTCTAATTTCTTTTGAAAACTACATTTTCTTTAATGTGAATTTACTTTTTACCCCAATTTAATATTTCAATAATTAATACATAAATTCGTAATTGATAATAATTTATAATAATTTACATTTAAAATAAATATGTGTTTAAAGATCAATATGTGATAAAAAAAGATATATAAAATAAATAAAATTATGATTTTTGTTGAGTTTATCATGACTTTAATATAGATTTTAATTTATTTTTCTAACTTTAAAATAAATAAAATTTATTATTCAATATAATAAAATTTATATATATATTAAAAAGATATGGGAAAGATATTATGTAGTTTAAAAAGATATTATGCATATTCTCTAACGATTTTTCCTTTTTTCTAAAACAATTATTTTTAAACAAAATATAATAAAATTGAGAAATATTAAGATTGGGCAATTTGGTAAATTTATATATAAATAAGTGTATTTTCCAAAAGCTTAAATCAAGAGTGTATTTTTCAAATTATAATCTTATTGAAGTGCATTTATCCAAATTTTCCCTATCTTATATTGGGTAGTGTTTTAAACAGAAAAATTCATATTAAATTCTTATATAACTTTAAATATGTAAGTATGTAATTTAAAACTATTATGTAAATGATTTTATTTATAAATAATCGTGTTCTCTGTAAATGTTTTGTGACAATTGTTAGTATTATGTTATGTCTGAATTTATATACTTACTTATTTTAAGTTATATATAAGCTTACTTCCAATTATTTTGAATTTTGGACAGCATTGTGTGCTGTAAATATAACTGATTACTTCTTGAGAAATTCCTTGAAATAACTATGTTGAATACTACGTTTTAAAAAATATACTTAATCAAAATATTATAACATTTGGATTTAAGGTGTAGTGGTTATTGTTTAAGGTTTAGTATCGAGAAGGAGGTTCAGTTTATAAACTTCTATAAACATTTTTAAAAAATTATAAATGCATTAGGAGTGTTAATTTTATCATTTATAAAAAAAACTTAAACTACCAATGAAAATGATTATCATTTAAAATTATATTTTACAAATGATATCAAATTTGTGATAAAATTAGTATTCTCATTTATTTTATAGATTGGTCAGTTACCACCGTTCATTTCATTTATTTATTTTTAAAACATTAACATTAAACTAAACTAAAATTTAAGCTTTCTAGTGAACCTCTCTTTCACTCCACGTCGGCCCTGTATAGATTCCATCGCAAGCTGAAACTGCTGAAACCGGTTCTCCGTAATCTCAACAGAACTAAATTTGGGAACATACCTCAGCGAACTCGTGAAGCCTTTGATGTACTGTTGGAGAAGCAAAAGGAAGCATTGCAGCTACCTAGTGCCACTACATTTGAAGAGGCGGCTGAGGCTCTGGGTACATGGAACTACTGGGCGGGAATTGAGGAAAGTTTCTTGCGGCAGAAGTCTCGTATTACTTGGTTGTTAAATGGGGATCAGAATACTATGTTTTTCTTTAAAATTGTTCAATGCAGAACCTCTCTCAACCGAATCAGACAGCTGCTCCTGTCAACGGGGGAAACAATAACGAACCCAAAGCTGATCAAAGAAGCTGCTGCAGCACATTTTGAATCTTTCCTGCAACAACCAGTTACGCCCATTGCTCCTCCTCCTCATCGTGATCTGTCCGAGTTGCTTAATTATCGATGTCCAGACCACACAGCTCAGTTACTTATCCACCCTGTTTCTGAAGCAGAGATCAGAAATGTGCTCTTCTCCATGCCCTCTAGTAAAGCTCCGGGCCCGGATGGGTTTCCAGCGGAGTTCTACCGTGCTACATGGTCTATTATTAAGCAGGATTTTGTGATTGCTGTTCAATCCTTCTTCATGTTTGGGTTTCTGCCCAGAGGTGTAAATTCCACTATCCTCACCCTAATTCCAAAACATGATGATGCTAAAGAGATGAAAGATTACCGACCAATCAGCTGCTGCAACATCTTATATAAAGTGGTCTCCAAAATCTTAGCTAACAGGCTCAAAGTGCTACTGCCGGACCTCGTTGAGCCTAACCAATGCGCTTTTGTGAAAGGACGATTACTACTTGAGAATGTCCTCCTAGCAACAGAGCTTGTCAAGGATTATCACAAGCAATCTATAAGCCCAAGAAGCGTCCTCAAGCTTGACATTTCGAAAGCCTTTGATTCAGTAAATTGGTCTTTCATCACCACTACACTACGTGCGTTGGGCCTTCCTGATATGTTTGTCCACTGGATCCATACGTGTCTCTCGACAGTTGCGTTCTCTGTTTCAGTAAATGGGGAGTTGGAGGGGTTCTTTGGAAGTGAACGTGGGTTACGACAGGGATGTGCGTTGTCGCCATACCTATTTGTTATCGTGATAAACGTCCTCTCACGAATGCTAAATAAGGCGGCTAGTGATGGAACTATTGGTTATCATCCTTCGTGTCGTGAGGTAAATGTAACGCACCTTAGCTTTGCAGACGATCTAATGATTTTCACTGATGGTGCAGCTGAGTCAGTTAATGGAATCTTTGAGGTCCTTTCTGAGTTTGGGCACATGTCTGGTTTGCTGATTAACCCAACCAAATCGTCCATCTTCATGGCTGGTCGAATTGATGAAGCTTTCAAAGCAGAGGTAAACCGCCGAGGCATTCCAACGGAGTCATTACCGGTGCGTTACCTAGGTATTCCTCTCACCACAAAGGCGATGACTCGTGCTGACTATGAACCGTTGATAGATATGATACGCTCACGCTTACTTTCTTGGTCAAGCCGCTCTCTCTCTTATGCAGGACGTCTGCAACTCATAAAGACTGTGATTGGAAGTATAACAAATTCCTGGTGTCCTGCACAAGGCGATGACTCGTGCTGACTATGAACCGTTGATAGATATGATACGCTCACGCTTACTTTCTTGGTCAAGCCGCTCTCTCTCTTATGCAGGACGTCTGCAACTCATAAAGACTGTGATTGGAAGTATAACAAATTTCTGGTGTTCTGTATTTCGACTTCCACAACGCTGTCTGGATACTATAGAAGGACTTTGTGGTGCGTTTCTCTGGTCGGGATCGCCGAACACACATACGAAGACTAAGGTGGCTTGGGATGATGTTTGTAAGTAGAAAGAAGAGGGAGGCTTGGGGATTCGGCGACTCCAGGATACGTCAAGAGTATTTGCGTTGAGCCTAATATGGCGACTACTCACGAACTCAGGCTCGCTATGGGTGGCATGGACACAGAGATACTTGCTACGCTCTCATAGTTTTTGGGATGTTAGTGACAGATATGCAGGCTCATGGATTTGGAGGAAGCTACTGAAACTAAGAGACCAAGCGTCACAGTTCATCCGCTCAGAAATTGGTAATGGGAACACAGCGCTGTTTTGGTTTGACAATTGGTCGGGAGTTGGTAGATTGATCAACATCACAGGAGACTCAGGAACTGTACTTCTTGGAATCCCACGCTACGCAACGGTCTCAGCTGCGGCATCTGCTGGTCAGTGGAACTTTCGTCGATGTCGGGGCTATCACCTACGGGCGATGATAGCCTCCATCGCCTCTGTTCCGGCCCCGGTGGAGACTGCAGCTGATGATCGTTGTCTATGGCGTCATGGGGAAGATGACTACAAGCCAGTATTCTCTAGCTCAGCAACCTGGAACCAAATTCGTCCTCATTTCCCTGCAGCCAATTGGAGTAAAGCAGTTTGGTTTCCACAAGCCATCCCTCGCTTCTCTTTTATAACATGGCTGGCGTTTAGAAATCGACTATCAACAGGAGCTCGCAGTAGAGCTTGGGGCTGTATACAACCGTGCATTCTCTGCAGGGAACCGGATGAAACTAGAGACCATCTATTTTTTGCATGCCCCTACTCTTTTACAGTCTGGATTGATCTGGTGGGCTTCTTACTTGGTTCCAGAGTTAATCCTGACTGGTCTATCACCATTGCATCTGTTCTCTCTACTCGCAGGAAGGAAGTGGACTCATGCCTCCTAAAACTGGCACTACAGGCCACGATCCACACTCTGTGGCGTGAAAGAAATAGTAGGCGTCATCATGAAGCACCAAGGAGTACAAACTACATTGTTCGGTTTGTCGATAAAACTATCAGAAATCGAATCTCTTCGCTACGAAACAGGAAGCCAGAGTTTTACACATCCATGATGCAGCGATGGCTTAGTAGGCCTCCACCACCTTGAGTCACAAGTCTATTTAATTGTTTCTCTTTTGCAAACCATAAACTTTAGTTTCTTGTATTTTTTCTTTTGTTGATAATCAATTTAAAATTTCAACAAAAAAAAAAAAAAAAAAATTTAAGCTTAATTTTTTTTATTTGAAACATGATTATTGTAAAACATAATAAATTTTGATCAGGTAACGAGAAAATGAAAAAAAAAACTAAGAAAATTAATTTATATAGAAAAAATAAAAAAATATAATTACAGAAATATAAACCGCGCTCGGTTCAAAAATCTAGTTTATAATAAAATGACAGCGACTTTCAAAACAAAATTTGAATGCATTGATAAAATCTTTACGATGGACAACTGAAATTTAGTCACATAAAGTTGTGACGGTGAAAACCAACCTTCTGAGAAAAGCGAAGTAGCCTTGATTTCATCTCCTAACCCCTTACTGTTGATTAGAAAAAAAAAATCAGAGAAAGCATCTCCTTTTACAGAGAGAAGGTATGATGATAGGATATTCTCCTAGCTAGAGGAGGATCATAAGCAGTGTCTGAACGCTTGATTCTTGGCTAGAATAATCGATTTCTGGTCTACTAATTCACATACTTTTTTCCTCTTCCAACATGCATTTGATCAGCTCTCCCTCGTTGTTACTTCAGTGGCAATGCTGGCTCCTGTGCCACAAACCGAGTTTGCAGCTACAGGACAAGAAAACACAAAGCCGAAAGTATACAGTTAGATTTATGTCATAAAGGTGGGTCTATGGTAAAAAAATGTCATTTGAAAACGAGGACAATGTTTATAACTTTAACCTTGTGCAAAAGAACAGGTAAAACAGGGAGGGTCCTCGGGTAGGTGTCGACAAATTATGTAACAAACTACACTATAGAGGAGATTCATGGACCACCAAACACAAGTCTTAGGTCTCTCACATGGAGAATTGCAATCATGTACTCATCTGAAAAGACATGTTATCTGAAAAGGCAAGTGAGTGAGATAAAAACAAAACGAAATGCTAATCAAGATAAGCAATGACCCCTACTCACTGAGGAGTGAGTGAGAGATGTAGTTGTATGTGAAAGTGAGAAAGACAAAACATAGATGACAATACTTGTAAGAGGAAAACAAACAAAATGAAAATCTCTGTAGAAAAATAATATATGATCTCTTAAAAAGCATCTTGGATTCGATTCTTATCACCCTCTTCTAGGGTAGTACCCCTAGCTATCAGATCATAATCTAGAAAATAAACAACAATGATTTTCATGTCGAAGACACAAGAAAATTCTTTTTACAGTGCATGTTACTTCAGCGTTACATTACCAAGAAAGAGTCCGGTAGACGTGGACTATACTTCTAAGCTGATGAGTCAATAAGCTATATAACCAGCAACGAACTAAAGTGTTTTAGTAATGGTTATGAAATGTCTAAGTGACCATTAACAAATTAATAAAGATGGATAATTCATGAAAATAAACAATGATATGTTTCCAAAGCAACTTCCAAGGACGCAACGTATTCTTTTGAGAGAATCCATCAGTATCTTATACATGGACTAGGAATTTGACCACACAAAAATGAATAATCCAAGTCGAGAATGTGAGATTTTAACAAATAACAAGTCTCCGATCAGCGATTAACCCTCCGACCTGGTTTCGGTATAAGGGCTCAATGTGTAAAACCCTTTTACTTAAAGACCAAATTCGGCCCAATAAGGCTGTATGATGCGAACATGGCTTTATCGCCATTGACTTTGATGGTTTATTATATGGAATGTGAAACATGGCTCCCAAGTCCACAAAACTGGATAGACCAATATCGATCTTCAGTACTTTCTCGCTTTCTATATGAGTTTCCATATATGAAGCTCGTTTTTTTTTCATTGAAAAATTCAAATAGAGTATCACTAGGCTCAGCTTGCGGAGAAAAAAAAAACAAATGAGAATCAGTAAGCCTCAATAAAAGAACTCCCTAAACATGTGGGAGAAAACAAAGAGAAACAAAACAATTAGTAACGATAAAGCATCGAAACACCATATTGGATAATGGTTTCAATGGTTTGAAACTACCTCTTGAGTTAACAGATTAACTAACCAGCGAGGTCCATTACTTGTCACATAAGAATGGAGGCGGTGATCCCTAGTGACGCTTATTGCAATTTTCAAAGCTGCAACGTTACCTGCAACATAGACCACTTTTAAGCTGCTTCTAGGGAGCATATGAACACCCCTAGACACTTCGTAACATAGATGGTAGAGAGGAGGAATCAACAAGGGGTTCATCAGGGCTTCTGCAGTACTCATCAAGAGAATTCAAACATGCATTTTTTAGTTTTAAATCAGCCATCGCCCTCGTAGCCCATGATATCGCCATGAGCTTTTCTTGAATTTCCGAGGTAATGCCACTAAGGAGCGTCTACTATGGAATATAGCTTTTCCACTGGAATTTCTCACAATCTAACTAGCGCCACCGATAAGCCCTGAACCCGACCATGATGAACCGATATTACATTTGACAAAGGACGGAGGTGGAGGCTTCCACACACTCAAAAAAACCTGATCAGCTTATGGAGGTAGAGAGTATTCTCCAAGGTGTCCCTGAAGCTTTAACAAAACCACTGCCTCCTCCATGGCCGTGGAGACAATTCTCGAGGCAACATGGTTTGTAAATTCGAAACAAAATTTGTGCTTTCCAAATTTGCCAAAGCAACCAAGGAAAGGCTAAGCGAATAAATTCACCTATGCTCTGCTTTTGGCTGCATGATATCAAATAATGCATGTTGAGGAATACCGAGTTGGGAGACCAACCTGCAGGAGATAAGGGGAGATTAGAAGCTTGCCAAACCTCTTTGGCCACCGAACAGTGAAATAGTATATGGCAGATCGTCTATGGGCCTTGTTGACACGGGACACGTCATTTTTACCTGAATTCCCCTAGTCCGGAGTTGAGATTTCACTGCTAGAGCCCCCGATAGAATCCGCCACAAGAAGTGCCGCAGTTTGGGAGATGTTTTACACTTCTAGAGTTTATTCCACAGTTGTTTTTCAGTGGAGGAAGCATCGTAGGAGTACATGAGTTGATGGCACTGAGGGCGTCAAAGAGTTTATAACCACTTCTTGAGTCATATTGTCCATTAGTTGAGAGACCCCAAAGTCGAGTCTGTTCTGGATAGAGCAAACTTTGTTTTGAGAACTAGGTCAATGTCTTCCTCTGCTATCACTTGACGGATCACGTCGATATTCCAGGTATGGGAATGCTCGTCAATGAGATCATGGACCGTCAAATTGAGGTCAACAACTGCATCTTGTCTATAGCGAGGGGGTCTAGAAGCAGTATCTAAAAGCCAATTATCCAGCCAAACTTTAGTATCCTTACCACTGCCTAGCTTCTTAACCAAACCTTCTTTCAGTAACTCTCGGCCATGCATCATGCTCCTTCACGCATACGACGGTCTAGTGCCAATACCACCGTCTAGAAACTCATTTCTTCTGAAATAGCGCTGCTTGAGGATACTAGCCAGCAGAGAGTTTGGAAATTTTCAGATTCTCCAAGCCTGCTTAGCCAAAAGAGCTTGGTTAAACTTCTCAATATCTTTGAAACCCAAGCCTCCTAGTTACTTATCTGTACACAGCTTTTTCCACGCCACTCATGGGATCTTCTTTCTATTATTGTCGCTACTCCACCAAAACTCAATCATCACACTTGTGAGCTTCTCACAGACATCCTTAGATAGTTTGAAACAAGACATGGCAAACACAAGAAGAGTCCGGGCTATCGATTTTAACAAAATTTCTTTGCCACCCTGAGAGAGTGATTTAGCAAACCAGGTCTGCAGATGACCTTGTAATTTTTCCTTGATGAAACTGAGCAACTTTTTTTATGGAACCACTAAAGCATTCAGGAAGTCCCAAGTAAGATCCTTCTCCACCTTCAATTTCAATACCAAAGACATTTTTAATCTCAGCCTTTGTTGCTTCTGAGATTAAGGAACCAAAAATAACTGATGATTTCTGATGATTGACTAGTTGGCCTGAAGCATCTCCATACAACTTAATACAGTCCAGAATTTCGGTAGCCTCCTCTACATTCGCTTTACATAGTAGCAAATTGTCATCCGCGAAGAGAAAATGATGAAACGCCAGACAAGATTCAGATAGCTTAACTCCATGTAAACGGACTGCAGCTTCTGGAAATTGAGACAACTAACCAGAGCTTCAGCACATAAGATAAAAAGAAATGGCAATAGAAGATCGCCTTGGCTAATCCCGCGTTCAGGTTTGATAAATCCATGAGAATTACCATTGAGCAATACTGAGAACGAGACTGAGCTCACACAAGCCATGACTCATCTTTCCATCATTCTATCAAAACCCATTTTTTTCTAATAGTACTTCCAAGAAGTTATGAAGCTCGTTTTCCATTGCACTTTTGAGTTTTATGCTTCAAGCATAAAACTTCTTTCATTAGGTATACCAGGTTTTATTCTTGAATTAGTTTACCACCATCTGTTTTGGAAACTCAGATTCTTAACTGTTACTAAGTTGCAAAATATGTCAAATGCAGAAATCGTGTTATAATAGAAATTGGTCTAATTCACAAAGACTATATCTTCACGCGATGTATGTGGGACAAATGTTACTCTTTCACGGAATCTTACTATCTCAAATTTCATCAATGATTCCTTAATAGTTTGGTTTAGCATTTTAATGCTCACTTAATCGGAGAGACATGTATTGTACACAGATATGTAATTTGTAACTCTTATGGTTGTCAAAATCATGAAAATGTGTTTTGCAAGTTGCGCCAATCAACTAGTACATTTTATCATATATATTACTAGAGTCTTTTTCCGCGCTACGCGCGGAGTATATCTAATAAATTTTACCACTTTTAATATAATTCTTTTATTATCTAATTTTTTTTAATCTGTATAAATTTATTTTCTCTACATTTTTCGTGTATAAAATTATATTAGTAATTTCTTTGTTAACTATTGAAGCCAAGGGTTTCTAAATTCTGTTGAACATTAGAAGATCTACACACATGAAAAACATCTCTAATACTGTGAAAATAATAAAATGGTAAACAAAAACTATAGTTTAGTGAAAACAAAAGTTAGATGAATTCAGAGAAAAAGTTATCTAAGCAATTTTAATTTTGTTTTTGCCATTTTGTATATAAAGTGATAAATCTATTTGCTGAAAATATGATTAATTACTACAGTTGAAAAATATCTATATCAATGAAACAGAAATATTTTTTAAAAGTTTCTAATGAAAATGTCATTTTCCAAAAATATCACAAAGGAAATTTAATTCTTAGTGATGTCAATTTTGACTATTGTTTATAAACCTTGAAATTATGCCTACTACTTAATTTAGTTATTGCATAAATGACCAATTTAAAAAAAAACTTATTCCGGCAATTATAGTTATAATTTTATTAATAGGGCTACACCTATAAATTATTTCTAAACATAAGCAATAAATTACTTAGTTTCAAAATTGTAAGAAAACCTATAAATTAAAATACATAACATAAATACAATGCATGATTTTTGTATCACAAATCAAATAGCTTATTCAGTTGTATGTATATATTAGTATATGAGAATTTTGATCAATTTTTAAAAAACTATATTATAAGTTTTCTCTAGGTTTTTGTCGGGTCAACCGGTTTCATTTACACGGGCTAGTGACGGGTTTTGGGTTTTATCAGATTTTTACTTTATAAGTTTTCATTAAATTCATTAAATTCAAACATACCAGTTTGATTCTGTTTTTTGGGGTATTTATGGATTTATAGATAAAAATATAAGATAATTGTGGTTTGCCATTTAAATATCGGGTTGTTCTTATAAAAATAACATATAACTCAAATAATTTTTAATATTTTGAATAAAACTATTTGGATAATTCGGTTTAAAAATAATATTTTTACCATATTTGGTTATTTAGAAACTAAATATAATATCTAATTTCTAATTTTAAATTTAAAGTACACATTTGGTTCTCGCACTTCTCGGTTCGATTTTAATTTTGTTTGTTTCAGAGATATATCATATGCTCAGTTATTATAATAATTTAATTCAATTATGATTTCATATTTTTCAGTTTGGTAGAATTTGAAATTGTGGCCAAACCTACACACTCTCATATATGGACATTCATTTAAAATAATTTATTTAATTTCGGAAACAAACCCACTCTTTCCAGCAAATTAGTGTTGTTATATTCTAGTTGTTTACATTAAATATTCAGTGACAATGGTTAGATAAGCAAATTAGTGTTGTTATAAATCACCGAAACGCAACTGCGTTTCTGGAAGATGAAGGAAACGAATTTTGGATAATCTATATAAGGAATTTGAGAAAATAAATAAATCCATTGGTATATTTTATTTACTTTTCGTTCAATTATGACAGCATTATTTTTACTTGTGTAAAAACATAGTAGTGTAAGAGCGTTACATGTTCTTTTTCCCGACTGGCTGCGTCTTACTTGATATTATTTAAGTTTTGTTTATAAGTTGTCTGCTAAATTCCTAGTACGTACATGTTCTATCTTGTTGTTCTTTCATGCTAATGCTAAATTTATTTAGTAGGGGCATATATTAGTAGTGCACATAACATTTATTGTGTGTTTTACTGTTGTATTGAATTTGATTGAACTAATATTAACTATAGCTTCCTAGGCGAAGATGTCATAATAGTTTTTTTCTTTCGGGTTGTTATGATAATGGCTGTTGATCAAACTTTCTTGGATCACTTGCCGACGCATGTGCTCCTTTTTTCCACCTGAAATTCCCATCAGCACCGGAGAGTGAGAAAATGGATGACCGGCATTACATCTCTGCTAATCACTTCTTACACTATTTTGGAGATTTAATTCGACAATTTACGTCTGAAGCTAAACATTTTGAGCTATTTTCCTTTTGTAAAGAGTCCAGAGAAGCAGCTGTTGACCACCAATGAAGATCCATCAGACTCAGAGCTTTGTTTATGATACCTTGAACTGCCCATTACTTTGTGTCTCTAGAGATATTCTTTGGACTTTAAAAGAGTCATCTTGTTAGTCTTAAAGAAACCATACACATTTAAAAACGGTGAGTAAAAAGTAAAAGCCATAATACAATTAACCTCTAACAAACCGAAGCACAACTTGAGTTTACATAACAAAAATAAAAAGACAATGAAATCAAGACGTGGATAAAAGAGTCAGACTGTAGCACGAAGGCAGACTTCGTTCCTCAACAGAGTAGTCAACAATTTCAGGCTTTTCTGGATGAAATCTTGCTTTGGTGCAGTTTGCATCAAGACAGATATTGTCGCTGGTGTATCGATGAGATTGGAATCTTTGCTCCGACATCCTCTTCGGTGTTCCCATCATCATCACCTTATATTCTTCAAAACTTCTTATACTGTAAAAGTTCTTGACCGGAATTTCAAATGACGACATATATGGCATTGCTTTTAGGGGTTTGAAAAAGTTTCTGTGCCGCTGCTATGTTGGCCTTTGATGCAACCACCGTGGTCGAAATGGGTGAGAATGGTTATCGAACTAATGGAGATTGTAGCTGTTCACTTGGGTTCATTGACTGTTTCTTTGGGGGAAGTCTAGCAACATCAAGCCCTCTTCTTCCTGCTGGTGAACAAAAGAATACGTTCAACAATGAAATCAAGACAGTATACTCATCACTATAATGATATGTTAGTTTCTGTTTATTGTAAGAGTTAAAGACTTAAAATTACCAGTTGATAAAGCTCCATTGACCTGACACTGATCTGCTTTCTTGTTAGTTTAGGAGTCTGGTGCATTGCTGCTCCTACGGAGAGTCTTCGGTTGGTTGCTGTACCACCAGTTGACATTTCATGAGCATCTTCACCACCAAGGGGTTTTGATGGACTTGGTTTTGACCCTTAAAGGGCCTCTTGTTCTGATTCAAGCTGTCCTTGGAGCTTCTTCTGATCTTTTAATATGCAAAACCAGTAGCATCCCACAGATTTAGATTAAGAAGATTATACTGGGAAAAAATAATAATACTGATGTTAGAAGCAGGAAAGCTTTCTAGCTGCTGTCTAGAATCACAGAAAAAGCACGACGACGTATTAATAGTTAAGGTTGAAAAATATATTTTTTTCATTATAAAAGCAAAACATGACTCAAACCATAGAATAACAGAGATATACATATTTTGCTAAAAAAAAAAACAGAGATATACATATTAACTTCCCCACTCACCTTGAGCACATGGTGAAGAATGAAGCTCTCATGAGGTATAAAGGCCATAGCAGCTTCCAACTCCCAAGCTGAATACAAAAGGAAGTTCGTTAAAATAGTTCACAATCAGTGTTGCATCACAGAACCAACTTATCGTGTAGCTTTCTTACTAAAACACAAATTCTGCATTAAAAATTTCCCACCATGATATAAAAAAGAATCATAAGCGATTTGTTTTATAAAATTAAATCCTGCAACTAAAGGATTCCATCATCACATCAAAGGTTTCAGCTTTTAAATACATGATTTAAACTTTCAAGGAATCATGTTAATATTCTTTTTCTTACACCACAATGAATTGGAACTTTGTTTTGCTAAGACAATTGTAACAATTGACAAACTACTGAGCAATTTTTTTTTTAATTTCTTTGGTTCATGAACAGATCAGACCAAATGGGTTCATCAAATGAAAACACTCATCACAGCAAAATTACTCAACAGAAGTTTTTTTTTTTGTTTTTTTAGTCAATGATTCAAAAGTGACAAAATTGTATTAATCAAATAAGTAAAATCAAAATAGAAGGTTAAAAAAGGTGCCTGAGAGATATGCCTAGAGCGCAGAAGTTGATCTTTTCTATGAATCAGCTTCTCTCTTCCTCTTCTCATCAACAACATCTGAAGACCAATTAAGATGCCTTCTAGATTCGGTCTTCTCATCTTCAACTCGCCTCCCGGAAGAATGCGTTGAGGAAGAGAATAGCCAGAGCCGTTGATGAATCTTCTGTTGTGGAGGATCTGACAATTGCTAGCCATGCAATCATCGAGGGTCTTTTCAGCTTCTCTTTTGAGTATGGGTTAAGAGAGGGAAGCCTCTGAAATATATAGGAGGGAGGACGGGAAGTGAAGAGACGAATGCGTTTTGATTGTTACAGTAATGAAAAGCTTTGATGAAACATGGTGGTATTTGTTACGGAGAGTTTAGGTGACGTGGAGAAACATAACTTTCTAATTGGATGGAAAAATTTTGCACCGAAGCCCAAATTTGCAAACACAAATTTGTACCCAAGCCCAGACGAAAACGGAACTGAATAAATGAAAGGGACGAAGCCCGGATGACGTGGAGAAAAAAGGGAGGAAGCCCGGGTGACGTGGAAAAAAAAAACAATCCCATTGGAGGATTTTCCTATCCGACGTGGCAGTCTTAAGATGGCAGCATATCCGCCTATTAATAGTATAGGATTAATAAACATAACAATAAATTGTAATAATTTGATCTAATCCACATAGGCAACATCCTTATCCAAAGATGAAAAGCAAAACAAGTATCTACTAATCTATAACTCTATATAGATTAAATGCGACAGTAGACTAGATTCGGTTGTCATTGGTGACTTTTCTTTATGAGTAGGCCCATTTTTTAACTATCGGCCCCATAAACGTCCAACGAAAATCTGTGTACAATTGCAATGGATTACAATGGACCGACCAAATCAATCAGTGTTAGATTCGTTATATAAAATATCACAATTTTCTTATCTATTCCTTTACTAAATAAAACTGAGAATGTTTTATAATAATAGGATAACATATGTACGAGTTCGACGCATTCTTCTCGTTTTGCCACTCTAATTATTTATCTGTATCGAATGTGTCCCAGAGGGCCGCTAAAAAAGGATTGTTGAGAATGGTTTAAATTCAATATGTGACAGTCTCATCGATATGATCTTTTCTCGTGTGAATAAGATAACTCATATATATATATATATATATATATATATATATATATATATGGAACATGCAAAAAAGAAGAACATAACACATATCATATTTTGTAACTGATATCTTTTGATCTGAAATAGCCACACATTTTCTCCGTAAAGTTGATGCCTTCTCGTCCCATAACATGCACATTATCCAGAGGTTTCTCATTGGTCCTACCAACAAGGTTGCCGTGTCATCGTATCGTGCCACATTAATGGTGGACCCTATATTTTCTTGCTTGCTTGCTTGTCATCCTAATCCTTATCGTTGGTTCATCACCATTCGGAGATCAGAGTAAATACTATTCGGATGAGAGTAATGAGTATAAAAAAACATGTTTCTGCCACGTTTACAAAAACTCAAAATGTTATTTTCTTTTTATTCTTTTATTTATAGTTCTCTTTGTGTAGCTTTAATTTCTTTTATATCCGACGTTATGGAATCCAGTCATCATAAAAGAGTAAAAATCATCATTCTTTGTATTCTTTTTTTTTTGGAACACCATCATTCTTTGTATTCTTATGTAGTAAATAAACATAAATTGAGAGAAATGTGCATTTTAAAATGTGATATGTCAAAGAAAAGGATATGTCGAGAAAGTGGAGAAGAAACGAGACGTCGAGACTGTTCGTATATAAAGATAAGATAACGCAGTCGCTGAAAAAGGAAAACAACAGATAGCCAAAACAATCAACAGATTAAACCATCGAAATAAATGTGTCCTCTCATATATATAGGAACCTCTCCTTGATACATATGGATAAGCTTAATGTGTTGAATTCATTCTAGTCATATCGAGATTCCTTTTGATTGGGAAATCTATGTATCTATATTATATGTACGATTGTGACGTTCAATTTTGTATAAGATCGTTCCAAAAATAATTTGCATTTAGATCACACAGACCAATTTTTGAAAAATATTGTGTGCACTACACTATAATAGATATGTTCGTCGATTAACTGCAAACTTAACTGCGATGGGTAATTAAGATGATTTACGCTTTCCTGAGTACTGCGACGTTGTATTACGAAAAAGAAGAAGTTGTATTTCGGGTGTAAGGATATTAGATCGAGAACATAAGAAATTTAAAGGAATGTATTGGTTTCTCATTTGGTATGATTATCAATAAGATGGAACATGATGCATGACTGTCCCTGGGAAAGCATATATGATACTAGCTCTTAAATATGTCCTCGTAAATAAAATATAAATATCTTTGCAAATTGCAAGAAATGGTTTTAACCCACGAGCTCATAAGTCATAATACAGTCAGAAAAATGTGTTATTCAATTGGTTAATTACATACGTATGTAGATTATAATTAATTGGATCTAAGAAGGGAAACTGGAATTCCCTGTGATTAACTTATTAGTGGCAAATAAAAAAACTTATTTGTGGCAAAATATTCATTCACGTTCTAATCATCAAGGGCACACGAGGTTTTTACACGATCCGTTCACCTATGGAATGTAAAAATTAATAATAATGGTTAACTCCCAAGTAATGGATCTGTGCGTAGAGACTTGTGAGTCTCTGTGTTGGAATGATCAGTTTAATTTACGTACTGCGCATTTCAACGATGTAACGTACCATAGTTGGATCAGACACAGGTCCATGGGTTTTCTAATGAATATGAAGACAGAGATTAACCGATTTAAAACAAGTATTTGCGTTTAGTGTTGTTACTTGGATCACATGAGTCCACGTAAACGTGATGTACTTGTTGAAAACATGACGAACTGACAAAAAAGGTTTGCAGGTGCAATCAATTCTTAAAGATTGTCAAGTATAATATCTCAGTATTAAGATAAAAAATTATAGCCCATTTTCATAGTTGACTATAGACTATAGCAATGAAGATTTAAAGACAACAGCTCGGATTTAAATCTACATTAACACAAGTACAGCAGAAACATGGCTTCCTTCGCGTTAGCTTCTCTCTTTCTGGAGCTATATCATTTTGTACAGCCATACAGTACAGGTTTTGCAAGATCCGCCGTAAGATCCGGAGCCAAAAAGTCAAATCAATGCAGTACTAAACATTCTCTTTATCCACGCGCCACAAGCCACGCGTGGAAGTAAGTTTAATGAACAATAGAAAAGCAGAAACTCGAACGCGGAAACTGTTGCTGTTGACGCAGTTAACGGGTTTGGTTTATGATGACTCATTTTTTTTTCTTTATTTTCTTTGTTTGGTTTTTAGCTTAATTGCTACACGCAACTCAAATCAGTGGTACGAATCTAAAATTTGATACAAACCATTGTCATAAACCACAACTCGAATAATTTCTTCTTAAATATTTGACGCGGGCAAATAATGGTTTTTAATCAATGTAGTCGATTGCGTTTTAAATTTAATGATGCTTTACAAACACGATGATTCCCCTTTTCGCCACCTTATATTTTTTGCTTAAAACAATTATTGTGTACGTTTGCGTGTTTTGTTGAGTAGGGACTAGGGAGTATATATACTTTATAGGCTTTGTCTGAAACTAGATTATGGATAATTAGTTGATAGCTTCCCCATCCGTTAAATACATGTCAAGGAAATTTACGAGATTGTATAGCCACAGCCAGGCAGCCAGACATATATAGGTTGCACCGTCTGATCTCGATGGCCTCATGAGCAACTGAAGATAATAGGATTAATCAATGTTTATTACAAAATCAAATTAGTAATAAATTTAAGTGGTGATCTAGTTAGGAATCTGTTCAACAATATATAATTGTTTAACAACAAAACAAGATGAACTTTGTAGTCTTAATAAATATGTATAGTTTTAGGTAGAGGGATGAAAAGACAATTCAATATTTCATAAGTTTGCATCATTGCATGTGTCCACTGTCCAGTTCCAGTGGTTGAGATATTTGTGGTTTCATGTCTAACGAACCCTCCTCTTAAATATCTTACAGCTTGCTAATCTAGATATGTCAATAGTACTAATTATAATTCGAAAATAATATTTTAAATTCTCAGCAGTTTACAATAAAAAGGAATATTATGTAAAATTCCAAAATAATCTGAATCGCTTGACGTGAAAACACGCGCCAAGTGGAACTAGTATCAATTTTTTTTGGCAAGTTTATGCGTAGTTAAACGGCGTAGAAATGAAAGGTTAAAATTGAAAATCGAATAAAACTTGAGTTCACTCCTATGGTAAAAAGAGTGTCATGTAGGATTGATAAAAAAAGAAAAAAAAAAAAGAAAAAGGTGAAAAGACGTCGATTATTTTTTTAAAAGCATTCATGACTTCTTCTTCATCACCCACAAAGAACATTGAAAGCTTTGTTTATCAAACTACTAAATCCAAAACATTAAACCTTAAATCATTAGGTAAATCATAAACACTAAACATTAAATCATAAACTCTCAGAATATCTCTTTACCCAAGGGTTTAAGATTTACCCAAGGGTTCATAATTTATCCAAGGGTTTAGGGTTTAGTGTTTTTGGATTTAGGGTTTAGTGTTTTGGGTTTAGATTTATTATATGAGAACAGATGATTGTAAACACTAATTTGACAAAAAAAACTTTCAATATTATGTGTGAATGATGAAGAAGAAACCATAGATTGTGTTAAAAAAATTAGTCGTAGTCTTTCACCTCTTTCGCTTTTTTTAATTTAATTTTGTTCCTTTTTTTACTAATCCTACATGGCGTTTTGATTGGTGGTAATAGTAGAAGTGAATTTAAGAATTTACCATAGGAATGAACCCAAGTTTTTCTCTTGAAAATCATACAAAGAAAAAAAATCACTAGCTGGAATAATCGGGTGTTGGTTATTTTCTTTTCTTTTTCGTTCAGAAAAAAAGTTTTTTTTTTTTCATTTTTCTGTAGTCTTGTAAATGTCGTCATAGAATTTGTGGTGGCGAAACCTAACCCGTGACATTCTTGCAAGGTGTCGGGCCAATACTATCACGCGCATAGAGGAGCACGTAGCGTTAAGGAAAGAGACAGTCTCGTGACTGTAGAGGAGTTGAGTAAATACGGTGTTTAAGATCGTTACCATGTTTAGCTTAACAAATCAAGTGTCTGAGTATTTCTTAACACCAAAACTCCACGTCTCCACTTAAGCTATACTTACTTCCTAACTAGAATGAATTAAAATTGTTCTTATATCATGTCTTTAGTTTCAACGATAGATACATTTTTAGTTGACAAACTAGTAGGTTAGATAGTAAGACGATTCAGCAGATGTAGAACTTACATTTATCATCGTATGAAATGGAATCACCTAATCTTATATTGCTGTAAATACTCGTGAATCAATACACAAAGAAAACTAAAAAAACAACAAAATACTATTGAAACAAATTTCCGAAGTCTGCATATTGATTTCGTGACAAAAAATGTATATTGATTATATAAATAAATAATTTATAACCTTTTTAATAAATACTACTCATTAAAAAAACATATTTATCTACTAAATATATTTTTTATAATTTCAGTGAATGCGGTTATGCATTGAAATTTAAATCATTTACATAACTAACATACATTTACACATAGATCAAAAGCGTTAGAAAATTGTCTCTTTTGCCTGTTCACAAGAATCTAGATTGTATAACTTATAGACATTTAATAAAAAAAAGAATTTAAGGCCATTTTTTTGTTTGACAACTGAAAAATGATCTTTTTACATTACAAAAATCCAGGAATTTTTGAAAATGTATTTAAACCTTAAAGAGGTGTTTTTTTTATCAAATCCTTAAAGAGGTGTTTAATTATTTATAATCAACATTAACAAAAGGCCAAAAACACAGTGGGTCCCAAAAAGGTCTCTCAAAGGTGGACCCCACAAGGAACCCTCCATAGCTAAGTGCTTTAAAAGCAGCTGCAAAGCAACTCCATTTTGGCATCAAAACAGGAACCCGAGTTTTCTTCTTTACACACTTTCAAGAATATAAATTTCTTCACAGATCTTTCTCTCCTTCCACCACTTTCTCTGAATAAAAAAAAAGTTTAAGCGAAAGAAACACTTTCTCTGCTCACCACATCTTTCTCAACTAAGGAAGAATAAGAATAAAGTGTGAGACCCAACTCCAAGTAAAGCAAGATATTTGCTTTTGCTTTCAACAGTCTCCGGTATGGGTTTGAAACCTAATGCCATGAAGAATGTGGCTTCTGCTCTGTTTCTTCTAGGGTTTCTTGTCTCTTTAGTCTCTGCTTCTGTCTCTTACGATAGCAGAGCCATTACCATCAATGGCAAAAGAAGAATCCTCATCTCTGGATCTATTCATTACCCCAGAAGCACTCCTGAGGTTTGTTTCTTCTTACTTTTGGTTACATCTTCTAATTCTAGTTGGAATGTAGTTATAGTTATTACAAAGTTTGAAGCTTTGGCTGTTTTGTAATCTCTAAAACCTGACATTGTCTACCTAATCCAAGTAAATGAAAGTTAAGGTTTTGTTTCTTATCTTGATATGTGTTCTTTTATGTGTAGATGTGGCCAGATCTAATAAGGAAAGCAAAAGAAGGAGGTTTAGATGTGATTCAGACTTATGTTTTCTGGAATGGGCATGAGCCTTCTCCTGGAAAAGTAAGATAAAATCTCACCTTTTTTTGTTGTTTGTCACTGGTTGGATCTTTATTTCCTTGTCTGAACAAAGTACTGATTCATTGGATTCCACTTTATGGGGTTTTTTGGCTTCATCTGCAGTATTATTTTGAAGGCAACTATGATTTGGTTAAGTTTGTCAAGCTGGTAAAGCAGTCTGGACTCTACCTTCATCTAAGGATTGGTCCTTATGTCTGTGCAGAATGGAACTTTGGGTAAATCACTTGTCTCTTAACCTTAAAGTAGAAACTTTAAAAAGGAGAAGAAAAATATCTAATATGATTTGTTTGTTTTCTGTATACGTTTCTCAGTGGATTCCCTGTTTGGCTTAAGTACGTTCCAGGGATTAGCTTCAGAACAGATAATGGTCCTTTCAAGGTTAGACATGTTTTTCTATAAAACTAAGTCTCTATCTTCATTTTGAAGTTACTAAAATTTCACACTTGTTCATTGACCTTTGTTTGACTCATGAGATCATCACTTTATTCAGAAACATTGACTTTTCTTTTCCCTTCTTTTTGAAGGCTCATATGCAAAGATTCACTACAAAGATTGTTAACATGATGAAAGCTGAGAGGCTGTTTGAATCCCAAGGCGGTCCTATAATCCTCTCTCAGGTAAGAAACCTTACTAGTGAACTGTTGATTTTTTCTTAAACAATCCTAGTATAGAGTGTGAGTGTGGGACTAAGTAGACTTTTTGTTTTTGTTAACATCATGTGTTATGTGACAGATTGAAAACGAATACGGACCAATGGAGTATGAGCTTGGTGCACCGGGACGGTCTTACACCAACTGGGCAGCTAAAATGGCTGTGGGGCTAGGCACTGGTGTCCCTTGGGTCATGTGCAAACAAGACGATGCTCCTGACCCCATTGTAAGACTTCTTTTTGTCTTGTCTCTTGAACTGTTTCTTCATTAGCTGTATTCTATTGTCTCTCTTCATTCTTTCTAAAGAAAACCAATTCATTAAATAGTATTATTCATTTAAGTTGCACATGCTTTGGTGACACTTCTTTTCATGATCTTTTTCTCTTTGACTATTAATAAATTCTTCTGTCTCTAATAAATGATATTCAGTTAGTTGTCTTTTGTTCAGCCTCTTATCTCCTTGCATACTTGTTAACTTGTTGAACTTATGATTGCTCTTTACTAGATCAATGCTTGCAATGGCTTCTATTGCGATTACTTCTCTCCAAACAAGGCTTATAAACCCAAAATGTGGACTGAAGCCTGGACTGGATGGTAAGCAGAAACTCAAAAGTGAATCTGTTCTTCTATTGAACTGTTTCTTGGTGATCTAAATCTGTTTTCTTCATGTTTTTTACAGGTTTACAAAGTTTGGAGGTCCAGTTCCTTATCGTCCAGCTGAAGATATGGCCTTTTCCGTTGCAAGGTTTATCCAAAAGGGTGGATCTTTCATCAATTACTACATGGTAAAGCTAAATTTTGCTGTCATCTTGTTTACCTTTTTCCTGAACTATTCCATTTCTCATACACTTGTTTCTTTCTCAGTTTCACGGTGGAACAAACTTTGGTCGTACTGCTGGTGGTCCGTTTATCGCAACCAGCTATGATTACGATGCTCCTCTTGACGAATATGGTAAGGTTGCTAAATCCAAAAGTATAATAAATGTTTGTCTTTTTTATAAACATTGTCTACTACTTTCAAACAGGACTTGAAAGGCAGCCTAAGTGGGGGCATTTGAAAGATTTGCATAGAGCAATCAAGCTGTGTGAGCCAGCATTAGTATCAGGACAACTTACAAGAACCCCCCTGGGAAACTATCAAGAGGTCTCAACTCAAAGCCTTTCTCATTTTTTTTATTATTCTTGTTATTGCTTTGATAAACTTAATAAACTTATGTACATTTGTAAATATGCAGGCTCATCAATACAAATCAAAATCAGGAGCTTGTTCTGCATTCCTAGCAAATTACAATCCAAGATCTTATGCTAAAGTTTCTTTTGGGAAAAATCACTACAATCTACCTCCATGGTCTATTAGCATTCTCCCAGACTGCAAAAACACAGTTTACAACACAGCCAGGGTAAGAAGAATCATTATATGCTTAAGACTAGATATATGATTAAAGAGGATCAACGTTTTGAAACTGTTTACTTCTTGGTTTTGGCTGTAGGTTGGTGCTCAAACTTCAAGGATGAAGATGGTTCGGGTTCCTGTTCATGGAGGACTATCTTGGCAAGCATACAATGAAGATCCATCAAGTTACGTTGATGAGTCATTCACAATGGTTGGATTAGTGGAGCAGATCAACACTACACGAGACACATCAGACTACTTGTGGTACATGACTGAGTAAGTATCCACAGACCTTGTAAAATCTATCAACACCAAATGCATTTTGACTTGTTTACAAAAATTGTATACTTCTTTTGTTTTACAGTGTTAAGATTGACTCCAATGAAGGGTTTCTGAGGTCTGGGAAATTTCCAACTCTTACCGTTCTATCAGCTGGACATGCTATGCATGTGTTCATCAATGGCCAGTTATCTGGTAATTGCTTTGTGTACTAGTCATCTACTACTGGTCCAACTGTTTAGCCTCATTTTTGACATGTTTTTGCTCTCTTACTCAGGATCTGCTTATGGTAGCTTAGACTCTCCCAAGCTAACATTCCGAAGAGGTGTGAATCTAAGAGCTGGTTTCAACAAAATTGCTATACTGAGCATCGCTGTTGGTCTCCCGGTTAGTCCCTAACACCAATCTTTTTTTTGCCAAACAGTTAAGTTCAACGTTAGAGATGTTCTTTAACCTATATGTTCTGAAACAATACAGAATGTGGGACCACATTTTGAGACATGGAATGCTGGAGTTCTTGGTCCAGTTTCACTAAACGGTCTCAATGCGGGACGGAGAGATCTGTCCTGGCAGAAATGGACTTATAAGGTACATAAATAAAGATACAATCCCCTGTTTCCTAATGTGTCACTTTACTGATTAGTCCTTATCTCTTACAGGTTGGTCTCAGAGGAGAGAGTCTAAGTCTTCATTCACTCAGCGGTAGCTCATCAGTTGAGTGGGCAGAAGGTGCATTTGTAGCTCAAAAGCAGCCGCTTACTTGGTACAAGGTTGGTTGTCACATCTCAAGTGTATCTTCAATGGACATCAAGATTAGTTTCTGGTGGTTTGACATGTCTCAATTGTCTTTTGTTTCAGACGACATTCTCTGCTCCAGCTGGCGACTCCCCGTTGGCTGTGGACATGGGAAGCATGGGGAAAGGTCAGATATGGATCAATGGGCAGAGCGTGGGACGTCACTGGCCTGCATACAAAGCAGTTGGTACTTGCAGCGAGTGTTCTTACACCGGAACATTCAACGAGAACAAGTGCTTGAGAAACTGTGGAGAGGCTTCTCAGAGATGGTACCATGTCCCAAGGTCATGGCTGAAACCAACAGGAAATCTATTGGTTGTCTTTGAGGAATGGGGAGGAGATCCAAACGGAATCTCGTTGGTGAGAAGAGAAGTGGACACTGTCTGTGCCGATATCTATGAGTGGCAATCAACGCTTGTGAACTACCAGTTGCATGCTTCTGGAAAAGTGAATAAACCGCTTCATCCAAAAGTGCATTTACAATGTGGGCCTGGACAGAAGATCACCACTGTTAAGTTTGCTAGCTTTGGGACACCTCAAGGAACTTGTGGTAGCTACCGTCAAGGAGGCTGTCACGCTCATCACTCCTATGATGCTTTCAACAGAGTAATTTTTTCATGGATTCTGTATTCTGTTTTGTGCCTTCTTGAAACATATTCTGAAGGTTGTTTTTTTCTTTTTATTGCAGCTTTGTGTTGGGCAGAACTGGTGTTCTGTAACTGTAGCACCGGCCATGTTTGGTGGAGATCCTTGTCCAAATGTGATGAAGAAACTCGCTGTGGAAGCGGTTTGCGGTTAAACCAGCAGCAGCAGCAGCAATTTCACATTCTTTACAGGTTCTTTTTTTTTCTGATCGTATTAGTATGTTTGTGGCTATTTTTACAAGCGGTGGAAGTTGTACAAAAGGGATACAACACACCGTTCAAAACAATTTGGAGAGCTGTTGATTTATATGTGAATAAGCTTGTGTGGTAATTGTAACCCAAGAAAGAAAGAAGAAGAAGAAGAAGCACATTGAGACTGGAGAATAAGGTGTCCATGTGTTGATGATTCTTTGAGGACAAAACTGGGATTATATTATTCTCCGAGTTTTGCTTCAAAACGTGTTTGTTGTTGTTGCTGTCTGTAGTTGTTGTATTAGCTGAGACATTTCTCTGCAATTATCTCATTGCTAAACTTATGTAACGTTTTTATTTCTCTTGAATGAAATATTTTTAAGTCTTGAAATAAAACAATGTCTAGAAGATCATTCACGTTTCAATGTCTTGAGAGATATCCTTGTATAGAATTCTTATCATAATCATGGCTACCATTCCAGAGAGGAACAAGACAATCAAAAGTGAATATATATGATAGAAAATCAGTGGATTTGATCGTCATTCATTAGAAGTT
Organism: Hirschfeldia incana; assembly: GCA_026261945.1. NCBI lineage: Eukaryota > Viridiplantae > Streptophyta > Magnoliopsida > Brassicales > Brassicaceae > Hirschfeldia > Hirschfeldia incana. The sequence continues at coordinate 822,916 of JABCMI010000028.1, read as the reverse complement.
ATGTGTCCCCACCTTAGAAGCTCATTTGATTTCACTCTCCTGGAATTATCAAAGTAACAAAACATGTTTTAGCAACTCAAACAAAAGAGCAAAAGCTAAAAAAAAATAAAATAAGAAGTCTAAAGATGATTTGTTATTAACCTTAAATGAAACATCATATGTAAACAAAATTTCTTTTCCTTTCTCAACTTCTTGAGGGCCAGCACTGCTTTCGATTAAATTCTCTGTGTCCTTGTTGCATGCTGTTAGCTGAGGATTGTTTTCATCCCACTCATGCAAGATACTAATCGAAAAGATAAAAGACCAGTCAATGATTCCAAACAAGACAGACATTATCACAGCCAATAGGCAAATAAAATACCTGTTGGGAGTAACCTCAAATCCAACGATTCTAGCAGAATCAGAATCTTGATCTCTGTGGTACATGACTCGGAAGCTCAAGTGATTATAGATAAAATATTTATCCTCTTTGATCTACAAAAAAAAAATCCAAGCAACTATGGATTGGTATTGAGACAAAATCAACAGAGTTTGAAGACATACATACATACCCCTGCGTAACTCCCTTTGAAGCCAACTCGGAAACTCTGCACATTAGTTGAGTAAGTTCCATCTCTGCTTTCTATAACTACAGTTACTGGAAGACCATCAAGAATCCTGTAACACCATTTCGAGTTAAGGTTTTTGGAGACACAGATACAAAAAACAATAATGCCCTAACTATACTTACATATTAGCACGGTATTCATCATCAATCTTTTCCTTGAATCTTTTTGTGGACTCAGCGTCGAGTTTAACACGACAAGCTACTTTGCTAGGCTGATCCTCCAGCATTTGAAACTGGGGAAAACGTCAAATTTTTCATAATAGAATAAGTTCACATATATAAAGCAATCTAACAACTTCAAGAGCTAGAAGAATTGGGGTATTACTTACAGTATAAACCGAATTCTCAATACGGTCTCCTCTGAGAACCTCACCTAGATTCTCAGCATTGTTCAAGATCTTATCAGGCTTACAGTAATTCAAGTAGTAGTAGTCATAAGGAAGTTGAGTCTTGGTAGAAGTCAGTTTGTTAACTTTGACATAAAGGGGATCACCCTGTTCCACACAAATTAAACAACGAATAATAATTGCTAGTAGAGCCAAAAAAATAAATAAAAGGATTTGGAACACACAAAGTTTGAAGGGCGTTATTACATAATTCAGATAAAACAAAGTCAACGAACTTGTGACAACCCGTCCCGTGGAACACTCATCCATGGACCCCTAGGCTCACAGCGCTGCAGCGCACCGACCCCAACCCCTCCATTATGAGATCTCACTATCTCCATAATTAGGTTGTTGGTGGGACTCGAACCCAGGTCCCCACCCTTTAACAGCATTCCACAAGACAAGCTGTCACCAATTGATCTGCAGTTCAATTGGTGACAGCTTGTCTTGTGGAATGCTGTTAAAGGGTGGGGACCTGGGTTCGAGTCCCACCAACAACCTAATTATGGAGATAGTGAGATCTCATAATGGAGGGGTTGGGGTCGGTGCGCTGCAGCGCTGTGAGCCTAGGGGTCCATGGATGAGTGTTCCACGGGACGGGTTGTCACAATAAAAGTCGACTTTTTATGTGGGCTTATTGTGACAACCCGTCCCGTGGAACACTCATCCATGGACCCCTAGGCTCACAGCGCTGCAGCGCACCGACCCCAACCCCTCCATTATGAGATCTCACTATCTCCATAATTAGGTTGTTGGTGAGACTCGAACCCAGGTCCCCACCCTTTAACAGCATTCCACAAGACAAGCTGTCACCAATTGATCTGCAGTTCAATTGGTGACAGCTTGTCTTGTGGAATGCTGTTAAAGGGTGGGGACCTGGGTTCGAGTCCCACCAACAACCTAATTATGGAGATAGTGAGATCTCATAATAGAGGGGTTGGGGTCGGTGCGCTGCAGCGCTGTGAGCCTAGGGGTCCATGGATGAGTGTTCCACGGGACGGGTTGTCACATAAAAAGTCGACTTTTTATTGTGACAACCCGTCCCGTGGAACACTCATCCATGGACCCCTAGGCTCACAGCGCTGCAGCGCACCGACCCCAACCCCTCCATTATGAGATCTCACTATCTCCATAATTAGGTTGTTGGTGGGACTCGAACCCAGGTCCCCACCCTTTAACAGCATTCCACAAGACAAGCTGTCACCAATTGAACTGCAGATCAATTGGTGACAGCTTGTCCTTGTGGAATGCTGTTAAAGGGTGGGGACCTGGGTTCGAGTCCCACCAACAACCTAATTATGGAGATAGTGAGATCTCATAATAGAGGGGTTGGGGTCGGTGCGCTGCAGCGCTGTGAGCCTAGGGGTCCATGGATGAGTGTTCCACGGGACGGGTTGTCACATCCTTATAACGCCCCGACCGCCCCTACCGGTGAGTCACCCATCCCTCTATCGGGCTCGTGGGCCCCACCCCTATCCGACGATCGGTCCGTTAATTTTCCAAGGCTCCAAATCATTGTTTACTGACCCTGCAATCACCACCCGACCTTTTCCCGTGCTTTGGCCTCACTCGCACGCTATCGCAAATCACTTCCCGATAGGTCACCCATCCTTCCACTACTCCAGCTCAAGCACGCTTAACTCTGGAGTTCTTTCAGGATGTGTTCCGGAAAAGGTAAGTCAACTTTGGTGATATAGGTAGCCAAATCAATTCATTTAAACCTTTCCATGTACCACAAACCCGGGATGTTACAATTCACCCCCTCTCAAAGAACGCAACGCCCTCGTTGCGCCCCACGACAGGTCTCAAGACGCCTCTCAGGTCAGAACTGAGATGGCTAACCAGCTCTGATACCAAAATGTAACACCCGCATTTCTCAAAATATAATAATAATAATAATAATATCTTAAAATCCCCATTTATTACTCCTCGAAAATGAGTCCAACGTCATAATCCAATAAATATCCATAAATCCAAATAAGATAATAAATCCCGAAAATGTCGATAAAACATAAATCCGCAAGTCTGGAAAATAGATAAGTAAAACTCCCAAAAGCACCAATCTGATAGCAATCACTCATGCCCGTCGGTCTCACCTGAAAAAGGAAAAGAAGAGGGATGAACGACAGGGGAATCGCTCAGCAAGGTATGGGATGCTAAACCGTAAAACCACTGACTCAGTACATAGCACTACGACCATGTAGGCCTAGCTCTAGCATGAAACAAACACAGTGTCTAATACACCACATAAAACATCCAATGCGCTGATAGTACATGCTACTCAATGCACCCCGCATTTCCTCATAAGGATATATGTATATCTCCAGGCGTACAGTAGTCCATCTCTGCACTCCCACAATCTGCGCGTCGGCGACTGATACAAACGTCTTTGTACCCCCGCAATCTCACTGCTCGTCGGCGGCTTACACAAACGTCTCTGTGCACCCGCAATCACACTGCTCGTCGGCGGCTTACACAAACGTCTTTGTGCACCCGCAATCCACACAAACGGACATATTTATATATATACATATATAACAGTTTTAGCATCACTCAATTCATTCAACCGTTGAATCCTCTATTATCCTATTTCCGGTTTAACAATCAATAATAACAGTAATCAAACAAGACTCTCAAACAGACTCGATTCACACAAACTTATCATGTTTCGAAACTAAACTTTCCATAATAGTAGTACTAAACTAGCTCGGGATTTAACGGAGTAGCCCTCACCTTTGCCACGGGTTCTGAAGAAAACCTGAGAAAGCACATAACTGACCTCGATGGCTCTAAAACGTCAACTTCAGAATTCTCTGGAAATAAAAGAATATGAAGATTCGAGCAGATATAATCCCTCGATAAAACAGATGAATAACTCAAGACCTGACCGTTAACTTTTCGATCCCTCCGGTCAGAATATAGTCCTACATGTCCTCTTTCCGTAGACACCGAGTTTACTCCGATCGGACACCAATCGATTGACCAAAACAGCTTCATCTCCAGGCTGGTCGCAAACGCAGACTGCACCAAGACCTCTCACGAAAACAAACACAACTCTCAGGAAATAACTCGTAATGATAATCCGCTTGTTGGAGATGAAAGATAAAAGGGTAGAATACTTACTGACAAAATTTCAGACTGAAATATTTTGATTAGGTTGACCGTTTCGCCTTTACGCCGAGACTGGTCGGAACTGTCTCTGAATCGCAACAGCATAAGCTTATTCTTGCTCAGAAAGCAACAACAATAACTTTTGCTGTACAACTCCGATCTCGATTCTGTTTGCTGCTGCAGGTTCCTGGAAACGAGATCTATCTAAAGAGCCATAGCTTGCATGCTAAAGTTTTCTGAATCGGTCTAGGTTCCTCCTGCAAATCCACTCCTCAGCCATGGATCCAATGTAGCCCATCTCTTCTCCTCTCTCCCTCCTTATAGGATCCGTTGGCATTGTTGACGGAGCTGGTACGATCTCTGTTGGTGGTGAGAGATGGTGCACGTGATGATGTAGGAGATGGAACATGTCATGTCTGTGTCAAGCAATGGCGGCTCACGTCTTTAGGTTTTAGGAGAAAAAGACACTTGTGGTTATATATAATCACACCCGGTTTTACTAAACCACAAAGATAATGACTTGAGTTTGGTTTGGTCTGGACCATTAATTAACTAAAGAATATCAAATATTGGTTTAAAGAAATCGGGTCGTTACAATTCTTCCCCACTTACTTGGAATTCGTCCTCGAATTCAGATCTAGAACTGATTGTCCAATATCATCCTGAGAATATAAAAAATTCTGAAAAATAATCATCATCTGATTCTCGGTCTCCCAGGTCTCCTTCTGGATCTTGTATCTCACTCAACAAACTTTGACCTAACATGGTCATCATCCGCGGAACCTCTTTTACTTACCGATTAATAATATCTATTGGCTGGAAAGATGTCAAACATATTTTTTTACCATGATCACTAAGCGGCTGCTGCAAATGAGCTTTGACTCTCTCTTGGTCTTTCTCGAAACTGACATATGAATTATGTTTTAAAACACTGACAACTCTACTGATGCAATCTATACACCACTGCTTCAATCAGCTCCCCCAATGAGGTACAGTCCCATATGCCTCAGTTTAAGTTTTTTTTTTTTTTTCTTATATCCTCTAATCCTTGAAATGTTTTCATTGTTCCGGTATACTAAGTCGCCCACCTGAAACTCTAAATCCTTACGGCGCTTATCTGCATAACTCTTCTGACGGTCATTGACTTCTTAAAGTCGGACCTTGAGCATGTCCACTTGCTCTACCGTCTCTTAACCATTGATGGTTTTATAGCTTGTCGCTTCCCCACTTATGTCCAACAAAGTGATGTACATCAAAGTATACCATAAAGAGCCTCATATGGTGTCATCTCAATACTCGAAAGATATTTGTTGTTGTTGTAGGCGAACTTTGCTAAAGGTAGATACCTCCCTCAGTTTCTTTCCCACTCTAAGACGTAATCCCTGAGCATATCCTCTAAGGTCTGAGTATTCTTTACTGGCTGATTATCTGTTTGCGGATGGTAAACTGTGCTTATAAGAATCTTTGTCCCAAGTGCCGTATGAAAGGTTCTCCAAAATATCAATGAGAATTTTTGCATCATGTTCAATACAATGCTGACGAGAACTTTAAGTAACCTCACAATCTCTATGATATAAATCTGCACCAACTGATTAATTGTGTCTGTCTTCTTAATCGCTAAGAAATGATTCCATGATCATCCATATATCATACTTCCCACCTGGAGTGATAGGTCGTCTACTTTGGCAAAATCCGTTTCTCCAATAACTACTAGGTACTTGACATCCCTCTATAACAAATCTGACATGAACTCTATACAATCTCATGATCTTACTGATGCAAACATGCAGCAACTGATCTCACGAAACCGATGTTTTTTTTTTCCTTGATGCTCCCCTTGTTCAAATCTCTGCAGCCCATACCAAGGAATCTCATATCAAATAACTCCTTAGCATGTAGCACATAACCAATAGAACTATCCCATGCTCCAAGAATACGAACTCTTGCCCTCAAAAAAATTAACACTACTTGATGTCATGATAACCAATCCCTCGCAAATATGACATCATAATAGAACACAGCTCCAACTCTGAAGAGTCTCTAAATAACTCTGCCCCACCAAGAAATACTGGTACAACTCGATGAATATAAATAGTTCCCAGTATCATATGCCAACTGAGACATCTCTGAAGCGATCAACACAAGCAAAAACTGATCCCACGGATCTAATATCCACACAACGCGACCTGGCGTACCCCAATCTTAAAGCGATCCCCACGAGTTCACAAACCAAACATGCTTTCAAAGCAATCAATATACTCATACACCATGATGACACATGCCAACCAATGGCTCAACTCTCACACAAAAATAGCTCCAATAACAAAAACTTGTGGAACGATAGCTTCAAGTTCGGGTAGTGGCAGAACGTCACATATCCACTCGCGGATAAACTCCAAACTCAACTGACAAAACTAATAACCACCTCGGCAACCTGACAAGCTTCGAAATCATCTTCTGGTGAACATCTTGCTAAAACCATGCTAATTCGAGACAGATGACGATGACTTTACTCATCGACATAAAAGACAAATTAAATTAGAGGAGTGATACCGAACGAAAGGTGCTTCCCATTTAAAAATTCAAATACCCAAATCCCCATAACCATTTAAACTAATTTAAAACTAAATCAAAACCGTATTAAAATCAAATATATAAAACCGAGTCTCCACGAATCGCCATCCCGGGTCGGAGCCGGGACGGAACCCCGCTCTGATACCAAAATGTCGCCCCGACCGCCCCTACCGGTGAGTCACCCATCCCTCTATCGGGCTCGTGGGCCCCACCCCTGTCCGACGATCGGTCCGTTAATTTTCCAAGGCTCCAAATCATTGTTTACTGACCCTGCAATCACCACCCGACCTTTTCCCGTGCTTTGGCCTCACTCGCACGCTATCGCAAATCACTTCCCGATAGGTCACCCATCCTTCCACTACTCCAGCTCAAGCACGCTTAACTCTGGAGTTCTTTCAGGATGTGTTCCGGAAAAGGTAAGTCAACTTTGGTGATATAGGTAGCCAAATCAATTCATTTAAACCTTTCCATGGCTCTAAAACGTCAACTTCAGAATTCTCTGGAAATAAAAGAATATGAAGATTCGAGCAGATATAATCCCTCGATAAAACAGATGAATAACTCAAGACCTGACCGTTAACTTTTCGATCCCTCCGGTCAGAATATAGTCCTACATGTCCTCTTTCCGTAGACACCGAGTTTACTCCGATCGGACACCAATCGATTGACCAAAACAGCTTCATCTCCAGGCTGGTCGCAAACGCAGACTGCACCAAGACCTCTCACGAAAACAAACACAACTCTCAGGAAATAACTCGTAATGATAATCCGCTTGTTGGAGATGAAAGATAAAAGGGTAGAATACTTACTGACAAAATTTCAGACTGAAATATTTTGATTAGGTTGACCGTTTCGCCTTTACGCCGAGACTGGTCGGAACTGTCTCTGAATCGCAACAGCATAAGCTTATTCTTGCTCAGAAAGCAACAACAATAACTTTTGCTGTACAACTCCGATCTCGATTCTGTTTGCTGCTGCAGGTTCCTGGAAACGAGATCTATCTAAAGAGCCATAGCTTGCATGCTAAAGTTTTCTGAATCGGTCTAGGTTCCTCCTGCAAATCCACTCCTCAGCCATGGATCCAATGTAGCCCATCTCTTCTCCTCTCTCCCTCCTTATAGGATCCGTTGGCATTGTTGACGGAGCTGGTACGATCTCTGTTGGTGGTGAGAGATGGTGCACGTGATGATGTAGGAGATGGAACATGTCATGTCTGTGTCAAGCAATGGCGGCTCACGTCTTTAGGTTTTAGGAGAAAAAGACACTTGTGGTTATATATAATCACACCCGGTTTTACTAAACCACAAAGATAATGACTTGAGTTTGGTTTGGTCTGGACCATTAATTAACTAAAGAATATCAAATATTGGTTTAAAGAAATCGGGTCGTTACAGAACTCCTTTAAAATGCAGATCCTAAAACATTTTTCACATTTATGAAGTCCAGATGGTTCCAAGGATTTGTAAATCTCATAGATAGATTCCTAATAAGATAGGGAAAAAAAGAACAAAAGCTCCAAAAAAGAGTTTACCTTGTGGAAATCACGAGGAGCTACACGGGGGAGAGAAAAGGCGAGTGATGAGGAGAAATAGAGGAAGAGAGTGGCGTAGAATCGAAAGATTTCTACTTTCATCTTCTTCTTCTTTTGTCTCTTGTCTCTTGTCTCTCTCAGATGGAAGTTTGCCGGGGAAATTCAACGGCTCACGACATGTATTTGTTATTTAACGAAGATGGACGAAATGAATACGATGCCGTTTTGCATGTTTGTGATCGTTTGTATTTTTTTTGTGCTTGATCGCTTGTATATGAAAGTTAAAAAAAAAACTTCTCACAATCAAGACTCCATGATTGAAATAATTTCCGTTCTTTTGTGACATTGTTATGTTGGGGAAAACAGACAGAAATATTTTATGAAGTTTTAATTATTAATTATGAAATTTTGATTTTGTGCATAAATATAAGGAAGCCCTAAACAGAGTCGGATCTGGGGCATAAGTTAATGAAACATTAGTTTTGGTCTTCAAATTTTGTAAAGACTATATTTCTATCCCAACTGTAAGAAAAAAAATTATTAATTTTTTTAAATATATATATATATATATATATATATATTTATTTATACTCTTAATTTTTAGATCATGATCTTAAAACACCCAAAGTTAAGACATCCAGATCATTTCAATTTTCTTTTACTTCCATACAAACGATGCAGTCATTGTAAAATAAGGTTTTCTGTGACGGACAAATTTAACATTTATTGAAAAAAAAAGTGGTTAAAGAACATTATTGATTTAGTTATTGATTTAAGAACGAGAAGAAGCTTCATGTCAAAGCAAAAATATCAGATTGGGCAGCCACCTAATTTTTTGTAAGCATGTGACATTGATCTCAAGAAATAACTTAAGCATGTGACATTGATGTCAGGAAATAATCTAAGCATGTGACATTGTTAAGTAAAGTTAGTTTGATGGTTTGACTTCCTTATAATAAGTTACGTTGGGCAGATTTGCCCATCGCATTGTGGGCTAGAACTTCTAGGATTTGTAGCCGTTGTTATTAAAACTAACGTTAGAATGGTCCAAACTCTAGTTCACAGCACGCATATCATAATAAAAAGAACTGGGTGAAATTATATTTCATAAAAGTTTCATACTTGTTGCCATTTTGAGCCACATATTATATGTATACACATGTGCTCGTATATTCATATAATTAAACTCCAATATTATCGTGTTCGCTGGAACTTGGAAGATTTTGACTACAGACAGTAGAGTTGTAATTTAATATATTAAACCAAAACTATTAGGAATCAAATAAAATGTCATATAACTTGCAATTTATTTCAACATACAAGTTGGACTCTTTTTCACAACCAAACAAATTGGACCATATAAGATCTGCAGAATCATATCATATAAATGCTCAATAAATGTATCTATCTTTGCCATACGTGATCAACTGATTTGCGCAGACTTCATGCTCCAAGCACTTAAGCTTAAGACATCAACACTTTGAGATCCATAATTAAAAGCAAATATATGTGAATTCTTTCCTGTTGCCAGTTTTGGATACACTCTGGAGGTAATGCATGCTCTTCCTCTTCCACCAAAACTCTCTACTACGGAATGATCAATCTACACATGAAACAATCAAACCTTCTTTAAAAAATCTACAACGAAAATATTCTTCTTGCATTCTTGAACAAGATAAAATTATAGTCTTGATTAGAGGCTAATTAAGCTATTTGATAATTATTTAATTGTCTTTTCACATTTGCATGCCTTTTAACATTTCTTGAAATAGTAACATATGTGTGAAGTGAAGACTTAATTACCAAGGCTCTGAGGGAGATTGGTTGGCGAGGATTAATATCCACAAAAGCGCCATAAGTTGTTTTGTCATTATCTTCCTCCAATGAAGATCTGTCCCAAGTTCAACATCACCAAAAAAATGTCACAAAATTAGAAAGTCAAAGTTTGATATTTCTTCAATAATTTCAAGAAAATTCAATTCGTATATATGTGACTGTTGAAAAAATAAACATAACTACATAAGTACGTACTTGTCGCAAGGATTAGTCTATATTAATGTACTTAAGAGTTAACATGGATCTTAATCAAGGAAACGTACCTGCTTTGGTCACTGCACATGAGCACAACGTACTTATTGCTGTTTCGATGGGCTTTGAAGATTCTAAAATAAACGGATGTGTACTCTTCCAGGTTCTTAGATGCAAGAACCATTAAACCGAATGGTCCTAGATCGGACTTAACCGACACATTCATCTTACTACAAATCAACTGTGGATCAGTCCAACTTGGTTCTATCACATCCGCTTTCTCCAGGTTTCTCACTTTGAACAAAACCTCCACATCAGCCTGTAATAATAATCAGTAGATTTTTAAAAACCTAATTTTTAATTCTAATTATTTAATTTCATATATATAAAATAATGCACCTGTGCAGCTGTCACACCATAGACTTCAAGTCTAGATCTTGAATTTAAAATTTTGTTACGTAAGTTGACTTGCTTCGTACGTAATCTCTCCACTTCCCGAACCGGCCATTGAATCAATTGTTTCCCGGACCGGTCAAGCCAAATTTTCCTTGGAATCGTCTATATATAAAATAAAATAAAATTTATTAATTTAATTTCAACGAAATTAGGCTTACTTAAGTTTCAATTAAACATAAATAAATTACCTGAATACCGGACCAGCCTTTCTCAACATCATCCTCAACTGATGATGACTCGTTAGTCCAACCCCACAACACTCTCCTGTTCTTGGCCGAGTCGTAAAACGTTTTCGACGCGTAGTACTTCCCGTAATCGTATCTAGGAGCCGTACCGTCCATTTTAAAACCTTTGTCGGGTACGAACTTATCTCCAACCCGGTCGTACGTACCGATCGTGTAATAATCATGTTTCGTGTCATCCAAGCTTATTTTCAACACGTGCTTTAAAACCTCATTAGGTTCACCAAAAGACGAAGTTTCCACCCCCTTAGAGCCAAACCTCGTCACGGGGAAAAAGTCAGGACATTCCCACATTCCACTTCCGTCGTCATAATGCAACGGCTCGGGAGATTTTTCCCATTTTAGAAAGTCTTTGCTCGTGTAAGTGATAGCTAGTCCACGACGGTGGATCTTGCTTCCAATGATCACTCTCCACTTCTTGTCGTGACCTAGCCACGCGGTGGTTGGGTCACGGAACGAGCTGGCGTTGATTCCGTTGACGGCGTCAGGAGCCATCAGAGGATTCAACGGTGACTTTTTCCATTCTACGAGGTATGGATCGGAGAGATCCTTAGGCTCGGCTATGTTTTGGACCTGTTGGTTCTTGGGGTCGATTCCGGTATAGAGGATAACCGGTTTGCCGTCGTGGAGGATTGTAGCCGAACCGGACCAACATCCGTTGATATCAAACGGCTCAGACGGGAAGATAGCTGGAGGATGAGGGTTCCAGTTGATTAAGTCTGTTGACGTGGAATGAGCCCACACGATGTTACCCCACACGGCGCCTTTGGGGTTCCATTGGTAGAAAAGATGATATATTCCTTTGTATATCATAGGGCCTGTATAAATGTAAATATTTTATTAAATGCATATGTAATCATCGTGGTGCAGCGCAAAAAAAGGTCGACCAATGCATTAGAAAAAAATCAAATATACGGTTGGTATGCTGACTTATTGGTATAATTAATGTATCTGAAATATAATAAATTATTAGTTTACAGGGGAAAGATCTGTCTATTGGATAGGAAGAGTTGACTAACCATTAGGATCTGCTCACGGCAAGAAACCAATCCAATTTGTGCAAGCAGGAGCCATAAAGAGGTAACAAAAGGTTAGAGAGAGAGAGAGAGAGAGCGAAGAAAACAATATTGACTTGAGATTGAGATTATATATGGCGGTGTTGAATATACCGTTCATCCAATTCTTGGGTGGTTGAAAATGGTAACCGGTCCGGTAGGGCTGGTTGAGGGAAGGAGATTTGGTGTTAGAGCTTTGCGTAAGCCTATTGTACACATGGTGCGAGGCTTCGAGATCGACGACATAGTTACTAAGAAGTAACGTGAACAACAACCAAAGTCCAATGTTGGAGCAAACTTCTTTGGTCATTGTGTCTTTTTTTGTGTGATGTTTTTTTGTTTTGGTTGTTGTTTGAAGGAGGGAAGAAAGATCATGTCAAATTTATAGGCAAATGACGAGGGCAAGCCTGTCAATGTAAAAAGTTGAGTATTGTATAATTTATTATTTGCAAAACGAGTTTTATTTGCCTTGTTGGTTTATGTTAATAATGAATGTTATACTGCCATAAGTCAGACATTTAAACAAGTTGTTTCCAACTATTTTCGTTGTTTTAAAGATAAACGAGTCTAATTGAATGCTTTTAGATTTCGTACCAAACTTTGAGAAACCATTTTCAAACATACAATTCTGATGGTATTTACAAATATTTAAAATTAAATGATGATGTTTTGGAGTATTAATCCAAAAAGTGATAAAGATTTGAATAATGTAATTTGCGGAATAAAATTTAGTAAAACTAACGTCAATGTAATATTCCTTCTACATATGATATGACCAGATTAATATATATATATAGAAACAATGGGGTCAGAAATAATACTCGTAAGCTTAATAGAAACAATGGTTTATCCGATTCTGTTAGTCAACTATTTAAGGCTATCAAAAGTGTAATACATAAGAGTTGGGACTATTATTAGGGTATGGGAGTCTAACATCTCGAGGGTATATAGTTTTGAATTATATCAAATTCGGTTACAAATATATTGGTAATGATAAGAGACGGCTATATATCGAATACAAAACGATTATAAAAATTACATTGGTGATTTGCATGGAGGTCAAGAAGCCACAACAGTTCAGAAGAACGTGTCTCCACTCTCCATCCGTCCAGACACGAGCAAGAAGATTAAAAAAATGAATATATGTAAATTAATTAAATGTTGAATAATATATAGTGGAAAAGTCAAATTTTGGACTCTACCTTTGTCCCTTTGTAGTATCCTCATTCACGTTTTCATACAACTTTATAATCTTTCGACATTCCAAAAACAGACCGTACCACGTCGTAAGCTGCAACTCATATTATCCACTGTGTGATATAATCCACCAATCAGGATCTCCTCTCTTTTAATCACCGATACGTTTGGTTGACAGCTTAAACCACGCATATTAGCAATTCATTTCAATTCATATACATATACATATTCTGATTATAAATATATTAACGGGTTTATTTTGTTCGTTGACAATAAGTTTAGTTTACAAATATTTTTGTTGTTGTTAACAATAAGAATAGTTCGAAATAAATCACGATTTTAAAAAGGATTTGGATGAGTTGACTGTTAACTTCTACATCTCAAACTGGAAAATAAAAGTAACATTTGTGACAAGTCCGAAACCATCTTTTGTTTGGTAATAGTGGAGTAATATCGCTTGTACGTCGTTGCCTGAAGCGATACAAACTCCTCCTTTCAAAATATGTGTTGCTCTATGTCTATGGTGAAAACTATTCCAAAAATAGAATTAGTCTCATAGTAGCTGATAACTTTATGTTGGTAAACGTGTAAATATGCAAAAGATATTGTAGGTGGCAGAAGTCTTGATGTATGATCCACTTTTATTCAACAATTTATCGTTAAGACAACAGATGGTTATCAACCATAAAACTATCAGTATAAATTATGACGTTCAAAGGGTATTCATTTTAATCTTTTTTTGTCAATATAATTTTATGTGAGAACTTGTTGAATTCTCATTTTTAGCCCAAGAAAATGCATTACAAAGAAAATAAACGGTTGGTAACTTGATCGTATCATATCTTTATTTTGGATGTTATCTTATTCGCCTTAAAGCTTCCAACAACAACAAAGCATCATATAATATATTTTTTTCTAAATGACGTGCTAGACTGCATGTTTAATGTTTCATATCTCTCTACATGTGGACATACGCGTTTATTATTGGCAGAGAAGATCTCAAGATATTGCGCCCTTTGTTATATACTATATATTTTATATAAAAATAAAACTGCATATGTCTAATTGACTATATGCCAGAAAACAAATGATATTAATTTTTATTTTATGTTTAATTAAGAAATGATATTTATAAACATGGATCTTTTGTTTGACAACCTCCAATGCTATTTTATAGATTACCCAGTTATCAGGGCATCAAAGTTGACTACTTGTCTATACCGTTTCGAGGAAAAATATACACAAGTAAAGATGTAAAGGTGTTTGAATAGTTTAACTAGTATACTTCATTTCAAATATCTAAATGAGATATGGGAAAATCATAAAATTATTAGTGTAAATTGACGATAACACGTGATGTACTACTCCTGTTTAGCGACAACAGTCGGCAAAAGATTTTGAGAAAAACATGTCTCTGAATGAAAAATCTTGACCAAATCACACATATTCTATCGACATCATTCATATGCTTTCAACTGTTACTTACTTGTCTTTAATTTTATATTTTCAAAAGTGTACCTAAATCCAAAATTTGCTTTTTTGCTTTCTCCTATTTAAGAATTCAGATTTTGCTAACATTTTTGTTCCGTCAACGACTTGCTAACATTCATGTACATATATATCCATAACTAGACATCATCAGTAACGTATGTATACCAATACAATGAATATAAAAAGGCATATAGTCGACCATTTTCATCATCCGGATTTTGATGCAATAATTGATTATCTTGATCTCCTGACACGGTATTATAGAAAATGAAATAGTAGTCGTTTTTAATTACTATCTTTAAGAAATAACGTCTCATTCAACTGTTAATGATGATAATACTCTTATATGTATTTAGTTACAAAAAAGATAATAATTTTTATACGTATATGAACGACAGTTCAGATTTTGTTTGACTTTTTCTTGGCTGGCTCCAAATCTATCATTCTTCCCTAGGGCCCCACACAAGAAATGTAGAGTGTCCCCTCCACCGTCGATGTCTTAAAACTACCATCTTTTTATCAAAGGCTTGCGTTGGTGGTGATGGATGATCGAGTATCGCGTTTAGCTCGGTCCAGAGAAACTTAACCGATGATACACGCTTTGGCAAGGCAAACAATTAAGCACGAAGATCCAGATTAATAAGCTATGTTTAACATTTGTCATGATCTTTTAGCAGCCTCTTTAACTATTATTGAGCATGTGCGTTCTTCACTTATTTGAATATCAATTCGTTATTTGTTTAGAGGAGGCTCCAAAAGTTTAGGGAAAAACATATTTAACTAAACTAAATTCTAATCCGCACTTATTAACACTAGTTGCAATTGAATTAGAGAATGTTTCACACCGTTTTGCTTTGTTGGGTTTGCTGGTTGGATTAAATTGTTTACGTTTTGTGTTTGTGATCATGTGATTCAGTGTGTTAAATTTTTGGGCCAGGGCCGGCCCTGAATAAGTATGGGCAAAGTAAAATTTATGGACCCACTAAATGTGACAGAAAATAAACATGGTAAATGAATTGGCTAACTTTCACACCATGAATTATTAAAGAGAGCTACTGATCCAACGAGACTTCAAGCATATGATTGCTCTGCGTCTTCTCGGGGATGCCATACCGCTTCAAGAAATGGATTATAAACATTAATTGCGAAAGAAGATGCCCAAAAATCCTCTGGTCCTCATTAGCTTCGATTGTCACTGATGGCGTTTATTAATTTTGTTCTAAGTACATCCATGATTATTTTTATTGTGAGGTTGCTTACTTAGAACTCTGCTCACACAGCTACTCATTTCTGCATTCCATTCACTCTGTCCCTTGGAATAAAGAAAATAAGGTAGTTTTATTAGAAGATCTGGAAGATCGATCTAATCCAATGGTCAATATTAAAATATACATCAATATATTAGAATAGAAAACTTATCATTATCTATTATATACTATTCCATATTAGTTTAGGAAATTAGTTTGATTTATTCTCTATATAGACTATGCATATTGTAACATTATTTTCATGAGAGTGTAATATAATTCTTCCATAAACACTTTTGTGTTCTTTATTCTCATCAATTTGTCATAGTATCAGAGTCTCAACAAAACTAAAAACTTCTAATCTTTTTCATCATCTCGTTGCTCTTCAAAAATCAAAGATCAACATATCATATCATCACCAATTCCTGTGATTTCGTGTTCTTTGAAACACAGAACATCAATTCAAAAACATCTTCACCATCTTGTTGTTCTTGCAAAAATCGCAAAACAACATATTTTTTTTAAAAAAATCTTTGTGTCTCGACATATTTGATACACAAAACATCTATTCAAAACATCAACTAATCTCTCATCATCAACTTCCGTATGGCTATCAGCTCACGGAAGAATTTCATATTTCTTGACGACAGTCTACCAGCAGCCGATTCAACCTACCTTGAAGATTGGATAGCAAACAATTTTTTCATTGTAGGATGGATAAAACAAACATCTATCTCAACTCGCGGAATCGCAGAAGAGTTATGAGACATTCATCAAACTTCTGCAACATCATCAACAATCGTTGTTTCACAAGCTTTTGAGTTATTTTTACTACTATATTTTTAAGATTGTCCAATCTCATACGTGTTACCACATATGAGCTTGAGGGAGGATATTAGGAGATCTGGAAGATCGATCTAATCCAATGGTCAATATTAAAATATACATCAATATATTAGAATATGAAACTTATCATTATCTATTATATACTATTCCATATTAGTTTAGAAAATTAGTTTGATTTATTCTCTATATAGACTATGCATCTTGTAACATTATTTTCATGAGAGTGTAATATAATTCTTCCATAAACACTTTTGTGTTCTTTATTCTCATCAATTTGTCAAGTCTAAATGAACATTCTTCCCTCTTTGAGTTATTCTAATTGTAAATTTTATCATTTTTGGGGTTCATTTTGCGTTAGGTTTATGGTGTTCTTTTGTACTTGTCTAAGGAGTATAACATCAACAAGTTATTTAAAATGCTACTTGATTCTTTTTTTTGTACAGATGTACGTGTATCACAGGCTATTTTGCCATTCCCAAGTGGAGGTTCATTAATGTTTTGACTTACTGTCATCTGTTTACAAGCTTGTTTGTCTTCAGTGTCACAACGCCTTAGTTTCGATAGTCTAGCTACTGTTCGATTAAAAAAATCTGGTCATCTCTGAGATATTTTTGGAGTGTATGATACTGCTTGGTTAGTGAACCTCTGTCTTCACGTTTTCGATAGTCAATTCAAAGGGCATGGAACAGTACAAGAACCTGGTTAGTGGATATTGTTTTTAGTAGTTAAGCTTACGGGTTCTAATACATGTTATGTTAAGAATCTAGAAATGGTAAAAAGTTTTGTTGTTATCTAACTTGGGCTACAGTTCCCTTATATACGTTTTGTACAATCATCACCAACACATGATCTAGTTACAATGACTCAATCAGAGATATTGGTATGGGCTAAGGCCCATATATAATGTTCACCTTCAGATGACAAGAATTGATGTTGAACTGGTAGTTGATGTTGTTGTCATATGGCTTTTCAATACACTAGAAGCACCGGAGAAATATATGACCTATTCTAACCATTAATCTCGCAAACCATCATTTTCGATCTAAAACACAAGCGGTAGTTAGGTTTTACGAGTTCTAATACCATGTTATAAATCCTAGTAGTGGTAAAAGGTTTCTTGTTTATGGAACTTGGGATACAGTTCCCTTTTATACGTTGTGTAGCTGCCTTAAAAGCCTACAAGAGGAACAACAATCGACACTAACATATGACCTAGTTACAATGATCCAATCAGAGATTTCTGTATTGGCTAATACATAAGACTAAAGAGTTGCGTAATATAAACAAGGAACACATATTATCTTTTTTTTTGGGGTTAAAATTACATATTCTCTTTTCTTTCCCTGATTTTGATGAAATACGAATATGTTAGATCACGAGAAGGTGAGCGAAGATGGCCTCGATGTTCAACTAAGCTAGGTCTTCGCGTAGCAATCTCAATTTAAATCGGTTTATCATTTTTTACCCGGCCGGTATAACCAGTTAATATTGTAGACTTGTAGTTAGTTCGTTGCGGGGACCAGCAAAACGGAGACATTTCCTAGTGACAGTGGTAAGAGGAAGACCAGAAACGGAAAACACGGGAACGGAAGTATTCTTCTTATGGGGGTCTCGTAAGCCGGCGACCAGATTGCATGGCTCTGCTCTGTTCATAATCCAATGATATCTTGACACATGTCCTTTTTGGTCCAGTATGGTTCACTGAACCTGTCGTTTTCACGCATGTCTATTACCGAAGGTGACATGAGAGTGTTCCCGGAAAATTAAGTGTATCCTTCTTAAGCTTTATGTATTTTAAAAATTCAAAACTAAAAACGATAACTGTTAGTTTCCCCGTGTGACCAGTTAAAGACAATAATTAAAGTCGTGTGAATTTTACTAAAGAGTTATTATTGGGTTCACCCTAAAGTGAACTTATAGATTCACCAACCAATAAAATTTATTTATTTTAAATTTGACATTTAAAAAAAAAAGAAATAAAATATTGCCAAATTTAATTACGTTTTAAAAATATAAAAATAAATAAAAATAATGCTAATTGCAACAAAAAAGTATTCTTTTCAAAAAAAATTAATGCCACAAAAAAACACCAAACTCTAAATGTTATACCCTAAATCCTTTAGTAAAGGGATAATTTGCAAAATACACTATTTAGGATTTGAAATTTGAAAAATACACTGCTTTAATTTTTTTTTTTGAAAACTACACTTTTTCAAATATGAATTTACTTTGTTACCCCAAATTGATATTTCAATAATTAATATATAAATTCAAAATTAATTAAAATATTATAATTATCAATATTTAAGATAAATATGTGTTTAAAGATAAATATGCTACAATAACAAATAAATTATGATTTGTGTTGACTTTATCATGAATTTTATATAGACTTTAATTTATTTTGTTAACTTTATATAAACACAAGTCATGTTGCATATTTAAAATAATAAAAAAATTTAGATAATAAAAAATTTAAAATATATTAAAAGGACATGAACAAGATATTGTGTAGTATATTAAAAAGATATGAAGACTATTTTTCTTTTTTTAAACAATTTTTTTGAAAAATATAATAAAGATTGAGAAATATTAAGATTGGGCAGTTTGGTAAATGTATATATAAATAAGTATATTTTTCCAAAATCTTAAACAAGGGTGTATATTTCAAATAATAATCTTATTGAAGTGCATTTATCCAAATTTTCCCTTTAGTAAACCCTTGATAAATTCTAAAATTTGAATTTTTTTAAAAACTATTTATAACACAATCTACAAAAAACTATACCCTAAAACCTAATTCTAAACCCTAAACCTTTGAGTAAATCCTAAACCCTTGGGTAAATCTGAAACCCTTAGATAAATTTTAAACTTTAAAATTGAAAATTTATCCAAAAGTCTAAGATTTAATGTTTGTTGGCAACATTAAAATATATTTTGAATATACATTATTTTTTAGATTAAAAAATCTTCTTTTTTTATTGGTATAATTTTTATTTAATTTTTATTTTGAAAGTATAATATAATTTGATAATATTTTGTTTTTTTAAAAGATATTGAATCTTAAATGACATAATTCTAGGGGGTGAACCCAAGTATAAGTCTTTTTTAAAAACAGAAATTAAATATTGTCAAATTTAGTTACGTTTTAAAAATATAAAAATAAATAAAAAAATACTAATTGCAACAAAAAAGTATTCTTTTCAAAAAAAAAATAATACCATAAAAAACACTAAACTCTAAATGTTAAACACTAAATCCTTTAGTAAACACTTGAATAAGTTCTAAAATTTCGATTTTTTTAAACTATTTATAACGCAATCAACAAAAAACTATACCCTAAAATCTAATCCTAAACCCTAAACCTTTGAGTAAACCATAAACCCTTGGGTAAATATGAAACCCTTGGATAAATTTTAAACTTTAAAATTAAAAATTTATCCAAAAGTCTAAGATTTAATGTTTGTTTGCAACGTTAAAAATATATTTTGAATATAAATTCTTTTTTTTAGATTAAAAAGTCTTGTTTTTTTGTGATTAGTATAATTTTTATTTAATTTTTATTTTGAAAGTATAATATAATTTGATAATATTTTGTTTTTACTAAAAGATATTGAATCTTAAATGACATAATTCTATTGGTTGGTGAACCTAGAGGTTCACCTTAGGGGGTGAACCCAAGAATAAGAATAAGTCTTACTAAAATTAGTGCTTAGTGGTAAAATATGAAGCTGGCAAAAATAAAATAATATGAAAGTTAGGTGTGAATGTTAACGAATTTCAATAGGCTAATTATTAACTACTAGGGGTTTGCCACCGCTACGCGCCGCTTTCTAAATTATTTGATTACTTTGATATATAATTTATGTAGTGTATAAATTTATAAAATAGATAAATATTTTTATTATGTTGCATATAAATTTTACACATAATATTGAGATATGATAGTAAACATACCTAAAATCTTTTATTCGATAAATTCTTGTTAGTTAGATAATATGTATTCTTTATTTATCGTTTATTTTGCATCATTATTTGAAATCAGATGAAATTTTTAGTTGTCATTTGCAGGTTATTAACCATTTTCTTATTTAAAGCCAGTGACCATTTTCTTTCCCTTCTAGTCTTTACATATCAAGATTTTCGTACAGTATATAAGTAACATATTAGCTTTACTGGTTTAAACTTTGTTGCGACATTCATAGATGTTCCAACGCATAAAACAAACCATAACAAATTTTGAATTTTATTGTGAAGAGGATGTCAAAACAATAATTTATTATTCTTATTGTGAAGAGAAATGAATGTAATCTAGTAATGTGCAAAAAAAATAATACATTTTTACCTTCGATTTGTTGATCTTTACTTAAGAAATTTATTTTATTATTGTTGGTGCCTTGAAGTCTTTGACTTTGTTTTTGCAATGATCCATTCAACAAATAAAAACTTTGGTAGACCCAAAGTTCCAATGAATACTATTAAAACTGAAGACTTTTTTTTGAGGTGCCTTTCAAGTTTCAAAGTATTTACCACCATTTGCCATTGACATATTTTTATGCTATTGTTTTTATTTTAATGATTGATTTTTTTTTTGTTTTTAATTCTGATTCAGAAAAACAATATGGTTACTCGACTCCCCCACAAATCGTGGCTGTTTCGATTTTTTAAAACCTATGCTTTTAATTAAATAATATTTTCCATAAAATCATTTTCTTCCAACTAACAATATATTACCTTACTTATTTAAATTAGAATTCTAAATAATTTAAACCAACAAACAAGATCTCCTAAAACCACTCCACTAAATTCCTTTACTTCGAGTAAACCATCAACGTAACTTGGCAAAATTATAACTACTGTTTCGTGCCTTTTGATGAAAATATGTCAGTGGTTATAAATATGTATAAACATATTCCACTGAAATTTATAATAAAAAAAATACTTGCATCGATATATATGAGATGTTCAAAGATGAAAAAGGGTCTACCAACCTATTCAAATTTTAATTTCATTGTAAGATAAAAAAATTTAAATAAGGATGAGTTAAAGTGGAATATGTCATTGTATATAACCCAAGGGGAACATTATTATAATAAAGATTTACGTCATTAGCTATATAAACTAATTTATCTATATTATTAAAATAGAAGAAATATTCAATGATGTTAGATGTTATATAACAAAAACGGTTATTAAATTTTGTTTTAAATTGTCATATGTAACTAAAAAATAATTCTTTCATATTAAAAAAGTTACAGCATATCAATATCTAACAGGTATTTATTTTTTAAATACAATGAATTGTAAATTTTTTTTACATATTTTGATATTTTTTTCTCCATAATTGTAGGTACTTCAATGCTTATCCAAATAAAATAATATGCTTTCCTTTATTCAAAATGGTAAATATGTTTTTGTAATTTTTCTTTGCTCCTATTTATTATCTAATAATTTGTTACATATCTAATTTAAATTCTGAGTATTTATTTAACAAACAAGAACATTCCAACAAATATATATTATAAATTCATTTATTTTAACGGGTTTTAAATAGGTTACTAGATTATTTGACGGGAATATTTAGTTAACGGGTATATTTTTTGTTTTACATGTTTTTATTTAGGTCTTTTATTTAAGTTTTTATTCATATTTCTATTTCTCTTTATATAATATTTTTCTTAATGATTAATAAAAGCTTTAGTAATTGTTAAAATAGTTGGATCACACACATATTAATATATCATGATGTTGTTTTAATAGAATAGATTCAATTAAAAATATTTATTAATGTGATTGTACTTTAAGTTAGTGAAGACCATATTAACCTATTTACACACATATATAAGTATATAACATAATATATTAAAAATTATTTTTCCAAACATTTTGCAAAAAAAAATGTTCGGTTTTCGGTGCGGATTGGATTTGATTTTAGTTTTCGGTGCTGTTGGATTTGATAATAATTTTAAGATATAACACTTTAAGAACTGTTGGAATATATATGTCAGGTCTAATATTCTTTGATTTGTTGGGTTGATTTCAAGTCAGATTTTTTTTGTATGAATATTTTTGACTAATTATGTTAGGCCACTAAAAAAAATATAATATGTTGCAACCTTTGAGAATAAAGTTAGAAAATAATTTTTGAAATTACATATGGTACAAATGTATAATTATGCAACTTTACATATTCAATATAGTTACCAAAAATTATATTAAATTAAATTAATATTAAACATAAATATGATTACAAAAAATACCACAAATATAAAAATTATTTCTCAAAAGGATAATTAAAAAAAAAAGTATATCCGCCCTTTAAAAGGGCGGGTCAGAATCTAGTTGATAACTTAAAAACGACCCTCCTTACCAATTAATTCATGAAAAACCCTCTTTTACTACTCTTCACCTCTCGATTTGCTTATGCTACAAATAAAAACACTTGGACTTTAGTTGTTTTTAAAATGATTATATTCTATCTGTGAATGTAGATTTGATTTTAATCTGGTTTCGAAAGAGTTTGTTGGTAAAGGCCAATTCTACTGATATCTTTAATCTACCGAAAAAGAGATCCTAATTCGTTGGCAGAATCCATAAGTCTGCTATTATATTTTTACCCGAATCCAGAAATTAATGTTATATGATCTTTTTATATACTTTATTCGATCAGCCAAAGATAATATTTAAATTGTTTTTAAAAAAGATAATATTTAAAGTAAAGTAAAAAAATGTGAAACAGACAAAACTCACGGCAAATGCATCCTCTCAAGTCTCAACACAAGACTGAAGCAATCAGAGACTCACCACATCCAACTAAACAACCTGAGTTTTCATTCTCCATGAGAAACACTGAGCCAAAGATGTAGAGCAGCTCTTCTGTAGCAGTAATTCTAAACTGTCTACCCCAACTGGTTACATATCAATCCCTACAGGGCCGGATCCTCAGACTAACATCCGCTTACGGAACAAGCGTCCTAGACTGCGCTAATTTTATAGTTCTTGCGACAATACATGGAGACTGATAAGCTGCTCTTCTCTCTTTTATGCATCATGGACAACTTTTCTTTCTTCTGCAACTTCTCAAACAGTTTCGGCTTCTTCTTTTAAGTAAACAGAAAAAGAACGTTTAGCACTTGTTCCTGATCACTGCAAGCAATATAAGAAAGGAAACTCATTATGTAGGTTGAAATATTTAACTCGGACATGTTTAAGTATCTTAGGTCGTACCGATCCATGTCTTTGTTTAACGCAATCATGGAAAGCCAATCACGGAGATTGTACTTTCTCAAATATTTCTGGTCAGATACTTGAAGTAACTCGAAAAGAAAATTGTAATGTACTGTTTGGAGAAGTTGGAATCGGTGGTGATGTTAACGTGATCTTTCCTTTGTCTCGCGTAATGAAACGAAGTCACTAAGAGCTCCGGTGTTGCCGCCGAATTTATTTTGTTCCTGAAGAAACCTCTCAAGCGTGGAGATATCATCAATTGGTTTATGTCAATCAATTACAAACAGCACTCACTTGACATAACAGCCACTCCTATAGCCATCTATGTACATGGCAAATTGTAAGTCTAGCTGAAGGCAAAGCTGAAAGCCTTTCGCAGATACCCTCATAACCTTTTGCTAACTCATGTAAAATATCTGGTCTCATTGTCTCTGCATCAAGTAATCCACTCTTACGCTTCTGAACGACCTTCAGATGATTTTCGAGATGGTGATGCACATTGCATATAATCGTATTCCATTTCTTTTATTAAGAATAAAACCGCCTGACTTTTTTTTTCTCGGAGACAACCTGACAAACTGAAAACTTGAGATATAATTTCTATAATCAGTGTAATTTACAATATAAACAATTAGATTTAAAAATATATATTAAAATCGTTATGATCCAAACAGATTGATTGATTCTGGTAATACCATTTAATAAAAAGTCTCAGGGACCATGAACTCTAAACGAAAGAGATAATGGTTTGTTCCAATAAGTAATTTTTAATATAGTCAGTTTTTCATCAATGCAATAGCAGAGAAGGTGGTTTCAGACCTCTGTATTCTCTCGTTTACATTTGACTCAAGACTCAAGAATAATATAATTTCAAGTTAGTGATTTGTTCTAGCCATATGATCAATGTATACAGATGCAAGAGAAGGAAGGGAAACACAATTTTCTATATTACTTTTTACTATTCGCATCAGTGCACATATGTGAAAAAACTGTATTGTCTAGTGTTCCTTTTTTGCTAAAACGTAAATATCATAGAATGATGAAAGAGTTTACAAATCTCTAAAAACTGAACCATCTTGGCAAAAAATAGAATAAAAAACAAGATGGGACAAAGAGTTACACAAGAAGAGCTATCTCAGCCATAGCACCATAAGAGAGTTGAAATGCTTCCTATGTCTCCTAGCTGAGATAATATTCCTCATCTCCTTTTCAATACCCGAAAATATAACTGCAGCCGAAAGTGAAATCTGATTGTGAATCAAGTTGTTCCGTTGCTTCCAGATGTGGAAGATGACAGTGTGGGCTGCAAGTTTCCTGAGTAAAGTAAGCCTTCTTGAAGAGGAAGATCGGATCCAAGAAAGGAGCTCCGACCAGGTTGTAAGCAACGATTGTGGAGGGCGACAGCGTGTGAGAACTTCCCTCCAAACATCTCTGCTGAGCACGCATGATAGGAATAGATGATCTCTGGTTTCTTCATGAGCAGAGCAGAACGGACATAGAGGTGAAATTGGCATCCCCCAAGCGGCGAGTCTAGCTCTTGTTGGTAGTCTGTCATAATTTGCAACCCACATGGTGAAAGAGAACTTCGGGATGCTCCCCTTGAACCACACCACGTCTGTCCAATCCTTTGAGTCCCCTCTCGGACGCAGCACTTCCCAAGTGGATGAAGACCTGAAAAAACATAAAGGGGAATCACCAGCAATCCATTCATATTTATCTATTTGATCAGTTGGAAGAGGAAGGGAAATAGTGGTAAGGTAAGCATGGAGATCAACTTCCCTTTGTGAACGAGGGTGAGGTAGAAGCCAAGTTGAGTTCCTGATAGTGTCCGCAACGACTGCGTTCTTCCTAGTTCGGAGTGCTCTAGGGCCCGACTCTCCAATGTATTTGATCAGCTGACCCATTGGAGACCACACATCATACCAGAAGCTCGCCTTCTGGCCATTACCAAGCTTGATTCTACAGAACTGCAACGCAAGTGGTCTGAGATCCAGGAGTTTCCTCCATGCCCAAGAGTCAGCCGCAGACGGTTCTATTGTCCAGAAGGATTCACCGTTTATGTGAGTGCACTGGTGCCAATCCACCCATAGCGATGGGGAGTTTGATAAGAGTAGCCAGATAAACTTGAGGCAGAGCACATGATTCCACACAGTAAGATTTCTCAGTCCCAGCCCACCTTCATCTTTAGGCAAACAGACCGTGTTCCAGTCCACCTTAGCAATACCTTTTTTCTCTATATTTCCGGACCAGAGGAAACGAGAGCACAGAGCCTCAATGCTTTTGATACAACCTTTTGGCAAGATGAAAGCGGATAACCAGAAGGAGACAGTACCGAAGATGACTGTTTTTAGTAACTGGAGTCTACCTGCAAACGAAAGCAGCTTGACAGACCATGATTTAAAGATCGCAGTTAACTTTGTCATAAGTGGCGAGTATTCCGATATTTTGAGCTTCCTACTCATGAGGGGAAGACCGAGGTACCTTACGGGTAGCTGACCAGAGGGGAAACCAAAGCTTGTGATGGCTACGGTTTCACATTGGTCCAAACCTGCGGTAAAGATCTCAGTTTTCAGGCTGTTCATATGAAGACCTGACCATGAGGCAAAATCATCAAGACACTCAGAGATCCCATGCAAACTATTACTCGACCCATCAAAAAATACCATGACATCATCAGCGAACATAAGATGGTTAATTTTAATCTGTTCGGTTCCTGGGTGATAACCAATGAGTCCTGCGTTGTAACGAGAGAGGAGGAGTCTTGATAGGCCCTCCATGGCTAACACGAACAGATAGGGCGACAGGGGGTCTCCCTGCCTGATTCCTTTCGAGCTTTTGAAGAAACCACCAGAGACCCCATTAACTATAACCGAGAACGATGCAGTAGAAATGCATTCAGTGATCAGTTTGATATATCCTTCAGGTATGTCGATGGCACGCAAGGTGGCAGTGATGAAGTCCCAACGCACGCAGTCAAAAGCTTTCCTCAAGTCCACCTTTAGCATACCTCTAGCCGATATAACCTCTCAGTTGTATCCATTTACTAAATCAGTCGCCAGCAATACGTTTTCTGCCAAGAGACGACCCGGCAGGAAAGCTGATTGTGACTTTGAAACCATTAAAGGGAGGATCTTCTGTAACCTGGATGCCAACAGTTTCGAGATGACCTTGTACACAGAGTTTAGACAAGAGATTGGACGGAAGTCTGAAGTCTGAGACGCGTTTGGCTTCTTAGGGATGAGAACAAGATTTGCAGCATTCCATTGTTTCAGTAATTTACCAGAGTGAAAGAATTCAAGGACTGCTTCCGTTACCTCTGCTCCAATGATTGGCCAAGAAGCTGTGAAGAACTCTGCGGAGTAACCATCCGGGCCTCCTGATTTATTTTTAGGCAGAGAAAAGAAAGCTTCCTTTATTTCTACAGCTGAGAACTCTGCGCCAAAACTACTCTTCTGATCAGCTGAGCATTTGAAGTCAAAGAGAAGATCAAGATCGCTTTGGATAAACATCGGTGGGGAGACTGGGCTTCCTAGCAGATCAGTGAAATAATCAATACAGAGCTCATGGATCCCTGCTGGAGAGTCTATCTTTACACCACTGCTCGAGTAAAGAAAATGAATATGATTCATTGCTTGTCTAGTGGCTGCGTATCTGTGAAAGAGTTTTGAGTTACCATCGCCACAAGACAACCAATTTATATGTGATCTCTGAAAAAAGAACGAAGTCTCCGCAGCTGAAAGTTCCTCCCATTCATGAGTAGCCTGTAGCTCAAGTGAGGCGTTATGAGGAGAGGGGTCAGTAAGCACAGCTGATTGAGCGTTGAGGAGTTTCTCGTGAGCCTGAGCCGTCTTTTTCTCAATACCAGAGTAGTTTATTTTGCTAAACTCCCTGATAATATTTTTAAGCATCTTCAGCTTCCTTGACAGTCTGAACATTGCCGAACCAGTGACGTTAAGTGAAAACCAGCTCTCACAGATCAGATCGTGGAACCCCGGGTTCTGGATGAGGAAGTTGTAGAATCTGAAAGGCTTTTTAGTTCTGAGTGTAGCAGGATCGAGTGTGATTGTAATGACTGCATGGTCAGAGAAGTCCGGCTTGCCAACAAACGCCACTGAGGAAGGGAAGACAGAGTACCACTCGTCATTTACTAGACTTCTATCTAGTTTCTTGGCCAGAGGGGTGAGCTTGCGTTTGTTCCACCAAGTAAACGTAGTGCCCCTGAAATTTAGATCATCCAAGTTAGCATTTAGGAGGCAATTGTTAAACACCCTACAACGTTTATCAATTTTTAAAGAAGGGGGTTTAGAGTGCTCAGAGGGGTCTCTAATTTGGTTGAAGTCTCCTAGAAGCAACCACGGCTTTTTATCCAGACCATAGACTGTGACCATCGACTCAATATCAGACCAGAGGAGGTTTCTCTCAGCAGGATCATTCGAGGCATAGATCACAGAGATGAAGAACGAGGTCGGGGTTGATGAGGGCCAAGTAATCTCCGCTGTTATCATTTGTAGAGACTTGAACAACACAGTCACGAGTAGAGAAGGGTGCCAAAGAAGCCAGATTTTTCCAAGAGGCGAGAAGCTGTAGTTGCTCTCCATAGACCAACCCGGGAAAATTTGAGTAACGAATTTACTCATCTTGAGCTGCTTAACATGAGTCTCAAGGATGCCGCCAAAAAGAGGAGAGTTTTTCCTAAACCATTTACGTAATCCGCTGCGGTGATTGTATTTATTTAACCCGCGAACATTCCAACAAAAAATGTCTGTCGACATAAAAATTAGTTGAGTTTGGGGCCCCTGCCCCTGCTTCCTTTTTGGCCCGAGCTATTCAGACCTGAGAATTTCTTCTTGTTACGAACTGGTTCGAATTCCAGCTCAAAACGCTCTAGCTCTCCTTCCTCCAGTTCTGTGTCCGACGATTCTACATCAGAGGAGTCAGATGGAAGGTCAGACTTAGAATTCCTCGAGTTACCGGACTCACTGGTCTGTCTCTTGAACTTGAGGTACTCCGGTGTCTCCGGGGTTTTACTTGTTCCGCCTTTTTCCATCTCCTTTACGTTGCCCAGAGTGGGGTGTAGTACGATCTCCGTACGTTGCTCCTTGTTTGCTATGTCTGGCGGTTCAGAGGTTGCTGGAGGAGGAGGAGTTTTGTTTGCATCTGCAGGCGCTACCTGTGTTCTGTCCACTTCTCTCCAAACTTGTTTGTTTCTTGATCTGCTTCTTCTTGTTTTCCTACCAGTACCTCCATTG
The DNA here is from genome assembly GCA_026261945.1 of Hirschfeldia incana. Lineage (NCBI taxonomy): Eukaryota > Viridiplantae > Streptophyta > Magnoliopsida > Brassicales > Brassicaceae > Hirschfeldia > Hirschfeldia incana. Next base: position 793,669 of record JABCMI010000028.1, on the reverse strand, counting down.
CGTTTTTCAAGGGGACAGTTAGCGAAAACGTGCTCCGTCGAGTTACAGCGCTTACATGCTTTAACCGCGGAGGGACATCTTCTATCAACGTGGCCAATCTCTTTGCAGATACTACACACTGGTGGCATCCATGGGCTGGAGACTAAGACCCTGCAAATCTCTCCTGATTCAAATTGAGCATTCACGGCTTCTGGAAGAGGTTTCCGAGGATCTATGATAGTAAATACTTTAGCCACCTCCAAGTTTGTTTTATTTGCTGTTTGAGGGTGCAGATATTTCGGATGACCAACCAGACCTGCGATTCTCTCCAATGCTTCCTCATTAAAGAACTGAAAAGGCACCTGCCTTAGCTCGAGCCATATAGGTGCGGAGGTGAGTTCAGGTTTGGATGGGACGATCCCTGGTTCCCATTTGTCTACAAACATAGTCTGCCCTTCTATCAGCCAAAGGCCTTGCTTTACGACTCTGTCTCTCGTTGCTGCGTTAGGGATCCGAAACAAGTACGAGAAACCTTCCATTTTTGAAACTGCGATATCTCGATAGTGCTTGCTCCAGATACCGTTTACGATGTTGTGAAGCGTTCCATGGGAAGGGGGATCAGAGTAGAACTGTCCCATGACAAAGGGCTCCCATGATTTTCTGTTTCTCTCAATCACGGAGTTTGGAATCTTGATACAAGCCTCACCCGAAGGTAGAGTGAAAGCCTCCCCCTTCTTGGAAAGCTTTTTCCCTTTTACATGAGCACACCAAGTATCCGTCGGGTCCTTCTGTTTGGTCACTTGGGCTTGTTTTTCAGCAGTGGCTATGGGGGGAGACCCCGGGTTACTCTGGGCCTCAACCGGAGCACACTCAAGTGGTGAGTTTTCATGTCTATCATCGCTCTCCACGAGAGCAGGAATGACAGTAGTATTGGCATCCTCAGCTATTAGCGAGCTCACCGGAGCAATGGTGGCATCAGCTGTAGCATCTACGTTTGTGTTATCCTGGGTAAACAGAGCCTTAAGTTCTGCTTCCCCTTTCGATTGAGCTGCAGAGGAGCTTCTCGACACGCCGCCAGAGCTCGACTCTTGGTTCTTTGATTTCGCCTTCATTCCAATTTGAGATGGATCCGCCGCGCAATCGGCGATCTCTGTCTCTTCTGCCTGGTGAACATTCGAAGATGGGGCCAGATCTGAAGCTTCCATGGAAGACTGAGCGACTGAATCGAAAACGGTTTCGATTGGTGCATCAGGGGTTCCTGTGGAGGCAGAGACCGGCGGTACCTGAGACGGAGGGGATTTCTTGGATTTTGGGGGTGATTTTTTTGGGGATTTTTTGGGTTTCTTTTTCTTCATCTCCGGCGTCGGAGAACCGGAGGAGAGACTCGCGAGAAGGCGACTCCGGATGAGTCGCCGGTGAGAAGCCGATGTCGGCACCTTCTTGGAAATCGCCTTATCTGTCGCCAAGGAGAGAGAAGAAAGTAGCCGTTGTGTTAACTACAAACTTCTGACCAAAACAGAACACAGGTAGCGCCTGCAGATGCAAACAAAACTCCTCCTCCTCCAGCAACCTCTGAACCGCCAGACATAGCAAACAAGGAGCAAACTGTTTAGGGTAAACTTTTTATAGTGACTAGCCCCACCGCTTGCGCGGCCCCAAATCCAGGAAATCCCTCCCCTCCGGCTTGGATCTACGGATTAATGTATACTCCGCTTGCCCCTACTCGTATGGGGAAATCCCTCCGGCTTGGACCTACTGGTTAGTATACACCGCTTGTCCCTACTCGTATGAAGAAGGATTTATTTGGAGAGGCATAGTACCATCCCGCTGTCCCCGAGAATCGAACTGGCGACCTCGGGTAGCCGTGTGTGAGAAGATTTTGTTGGGACCACTAGGCCACCAACACTTCTCCAAAAACTGTTTAGGGTAAACTTTTTATAGTGACTAGCCCCACCGCTTGCGCGGCCCCAAATCCAGGAAATCCCTCCCCTCCGGCTTGGATCTACGGATTAATGTATACTCCGCTTGCCCCTACTCGTATGGGGAAATCCCTCCGGCTTGGACCTACTGGTTAGTATACACCGCTTGTCCCTACTCGTATGAAGAAGGATTTATTTGGAGAGGCATAGTACCACCCCGCTGTCCCCGAGAATCGAACTGGCGACCTCGGGTAGCCGTGTGTGAGAAGATTTTGTTGGGACCACTAGGCCACCAACACTTCTCAAAATTGTCTAGTGTTCCTATGAATAATATGTAGTCATCTCAAAATATTTCAATGGATGAACATCGAGGAAACAAATCAACCCAAAAGATCATCAGTTTTAAAGAAACGTGGCAAAAGAAATCTCCAGCTGGACAAAGAATTTTACCAGAAGTCCAAACCAAAAATAATTAAGAAATAATAGCACATGGGTCACAAATTTGTTCAGAAACCCAAACCAAAATAACTAACAAATGATAGCTCGACAAATATCCTAAAACCCCCTATGGAGATAGAAAAACATACTTTATTTATTAAGATTGTAATTAGTTGATTGTTAAACCGAGTAGATGGGCTCCATGGGTTAGCTCAATCATTTTCATAAACAAAGGGTCCTACTGTGTTCCTGATAGATGTTCCGCTCGTGAACTAGTAGCCCTGTGACTAATTGACTCTATTCACTGTAACTCACAAACTTTCACGAATTCATTTATCAACTAAAAAAATGATTTAACATTACTTCTCGATTTTTTCGCTTTAACTAGGGTCGGTCCGCCCTACGGGCGGGATGCTTATTTAAATTCAAATTTTGATAATTTTATTTGTTATTTAGGTTTTTATTTTCATGTGATTTTATGATTTGTGTTTTGGTTTTACATTTCCAATATATATATATATATATATATATATATATATATATATATATATATATATATATATATAATATTCCTCACACTTCATTTTTTTTGTCTCTGAAAAAAAAATGAAGTGGTGAGGAATATTATATTCATTTACTTAATGTTTGATGTTCATTTATTTTTCTAACTTGTTTTATTTATCTTTATTTTTTTGTCAAATATATTTTATGACATCAGTTTTAGTTATTATCTTTATTTTTTTTTGTATATGTTGAACAACTTAAAAAAGATCTCATATATTTTGGATATTATTAGATATTAAATCTGAAAATAATTAATATGTATAAATATATAAATCAGAATGATCTATTCGTATATCCAAAATATATCAGTTTGAGTATTTAATATTTCTATTCGGATACCTATATATGTGTAATTAATATTTCTAGATACCCATTTTTAAACATGTTCATATTTAACCAGTTCGGGTTTGGTGATATTCTTTGGATTGGATTCATGTCTTCGGATCATGTTTATTTGTCCAGTTTTAAATTTGAGTGTGGTGATAAAATACAGAAATCATTTCTGAGAAATTCACTCTTTTTCTTTTTGTTGACTTGAGTTTAATGAAACTAAATAAAATCGTAATTGGAATTTCCTCTGTTTTTGTGAATTTCTATCTTTAATTTTTTAAATTATATTGTTTAGAATAAATTGTGTATTTTAATTTTTTGTTAAATATCGATTAATATTTCGCCGAGCTCAATACTTTTTACCAATTTTATCATATAGATGGATATATGTTGTATTTTACTATATTGGTGGTCTGATAAAAGGCACAGCCATACCTATACTGAGCAATCACCAACGGCCACCGTTCAAAACACGTAACAAAGACATTAGTCATGAAAGGTTTGCTTTGGTTGGATGAGTTGAACATGCTGAAATTAAGAACTGAAATTGGAAACGCATCAACAATATCAAGATAATGATAAAACGAATGGTGTGGTTGTCTTCAGGATTTAAGTCTTTTGTGTCTTGTTGGCAGTGTGAGAGGTGAGAGAAAATTAGAGAAAGATCAAAGAGCAGAGTGAGACGATTTCGATGGTTGGAGTTGATACTGTTACGGTATATGTTCAGAGACTACATATGAAGTGTCTTTCCACCAAGAAGCTTCTGACGCTGTCACATGAAGACTTTTATTAGCATCTTCCAATGAAGTATGCAGCTCTTTTATGTATTTTTCTTATCTTGTCTCCATGAGCTCATATAGCCTTCTCTCCAGCTCATAAGGACTTGTTGTTGTTACTCCAACGGTCCTGGACACATTCCTTCTTAGTCCTCACTCTTCTCTGAAAACTCTTTTAAACTGTTTCACAATAACAGTTCCATTAGAGAATACATTCAAGATAAATGTTATGTGGGAGCGAATGCGTTTGAGTTGAGACAAATCAAAATAGTTAATCGCTTGAATCTTAAGGACTTTAATGTCAAGTACTTTACCATGAGCGTTGAATACTTACCCTCTTATTCTTGACCAATCTGAAGAAGCTCTAGGACTTTAATGTCAAGATGATCAACATGTTAATGTTTTTTAAGACCCTTCAAATCCAGTGCTGAAGAAAAGCTCCCTTATTTGCAGTTATAAAGACAAAATCAAGAGAGAAATTAGTCGATGATACAATGATCAATCCTTCTATGAAACTAAATTCAACTCATTGCCATATAATTATTCAATTATCAACATTCATGTCAAACATTATATAAAATCCATTGCTACTGATGTTACAAAAATGTGTAAAAGGGAAAATTGCAAAGTATACTCACTTCACACTCGCTACACTTTCAGAGTGGAATCTAGAAAGCTTCGGTCACATGTTCCCAACCATTATTAACCATTCATTGTTCATGTGTGTAGCTTGTTCACATTCGTGAATTAGGATAGGATATCATAAATGAAGCAGAGATCCAGCCCCAAGTAACAGGGTCAGATTCAGTCGCTTACCATAATCTTGCCACGGGTGGAAGTCCAAGAGGAGGAGCCTCTGCCGAAAGATTCAGCGAATAAATCCACAACTTTTTGGCTATTCTTCGTCGTAAGCCTCACATGAGCTTTCCACCTCTCATGCTTTCAGTTTTTATGTTGCTTCGTTTCCTCTTTCGATCGTCTTCGTATGCACACATCCTGCAATCTATTTGGCCACATCTCGCCTCCGCCGCATTAACATCTCCACCGCTACCGCAGTCTATTTTAATTGAGAGATAGCCATTTCTCAGTAAACAACTGGATTTCTTTTTACAATAGATTGATAGGATGATTTCGAGAGTATGGATACTAACCTTTTTATACTCGAAGTTTCACCGCCTTTCAAGAGCAAAATTCGCATTTAAGGTAGATCGTGGATGGTGATTCAAGAACGACTTTAATAGGATGAATCTGTAACTCCTGTATTCTTGGATCGTTAGAAAGAAGATGAAACAACTTGATTGAAAACCTAGAGAATCGTCTGATATCGCTACGATGCAGAAGAAACAGGAACAAACAATAGAATCTAAAACAACATGTTTCGAGCATAACGACTTAGTCTCTAAAATTGGGCTTTGTGAAGCAAAGTAAAAACCACTAATGTAAACAAAGCCCAAACAGAATATACACCTGAATAAATGAAACGCTGCAGTTTTCTTAACGGGACACGTGTTGCACATTCGGAGTTCGAGTTTATGACGTGTAATGTGGCGCATCCTGGTGAGAGATAACTCAACTTTATAATAATAGATAGATTATTAACATTGCATATACGTCCGTCTCACGTTTTGAAAAATTATTTTCCAAGACCTTTACTCTGTAAGCAATAAATAGAATCATCGTAATCAGTCATTAGAATCATTCAAACTTGTTAACACATGCATGTTTTCTAGTGATCTAGAAAATGTTTATTAATGTGGTGTCAGAATATGTTAGCCTTTTTTCAAACTAAAAATATTATGTTTTGTTATAATCTAATTCATACATAGCTGACATGGAGATAGGGACGTATAATCTTTTATAGACCCATAATTTCAGGACAGTTTAATATAATAACATATACATGCCCATCCAAGTTTTTCATCTAAACTAGTATTTTGTTTCCTGTCAGCCTTACTGGTTTTCTTCTAGTTTACCGAAAATGGACGATGAGTTAAAAAAAAGTTGTTCTATATGACTATATCACGAGTTCATTTTTCAACATATTTTTGAAAATTCTCCATATGGGTGATTATGAAGATGCTTATATTTGATCCAAAAAAAAAAACAAAGAAGATGCTTATATTTGAGAAGTTTTAGTACGTTTAAGCCATATATGACCTCGAGATTGTGTGATCTACGAGGTCCATTAGTATTTTCTTATTAAATAATTATGTTATACTCAAATTCCAAATAAATACTAGTATTACACTACTTTGAATCTGAAACATACATTTTAGATAGTTAATGTAGTCTGTCAATGTGTTTCTTGTAAAGTTAGTTTTATGTGTGTGGGTGAGCTTGTGTTCCATATGGGAAGAGGATCGGACAAATCACATTGATAGAAGATAAATAATTTTGGAATAAAACAAGAAAAAGACAAAAACGAGATATTTTTATGTTCTTCTTTTCATTTGAAAACAATTTAAGACAATTCATTCGACCTGGTGATGAAACACGCAATTTATGTGGTCATTCGAATTACATTTTAAATGTAAGATTTACTACAAAGTATATAGTGTTTAGAAAAATCAATTAATTGCATGACGGTCAACGTATAATATTATTTTGTATCGTGTAGTGAAGTTTCAAGCAAACCATTTTTCCCATAGTTATATGCTACTAGTATTTACTACTATTGCCAAATTATTAGTCCATTTTCACACTATAATAAGGGTAATCTTCTGGATGCAAGGGTGTCAGCAAAATGAATGACAATATGTGACTTGAGTAGACATTCAATTATGTATTTCCTTTTAGTATTTTTTTTTTTTTTTTTTTTTGCTTTCCGCATTATTCTAGAAGCAAAACAATTTTAGCTAACATCATTTCCCAATACGGAGCAATATATAGGAGACCTAATTCGTATTTTACATGGATGCTATGTTATGCACCTCCCCTATCCTAATTTATTCCACTCAATGTATAATTAAAAGTATGAAATAAGATTAATTATATACCAAAAAACGTATGACATCAACGAGTTGTTTGGGCTAGTGATAAATGAGTGTTTAGTAAGCACTGTACCATACATGTTCAATTCTTGCTAGAATGAATTATTTACATTTTTTGGTTTTTTTTTTTTTGAGAAAACATTTTTTGGTTTTCCGACAAAAAGGTAAAATAAAAGATAACCAAAATGCATGGGACGCGTATTTCTAATTGCAACAGTTTGAATATTTCTCCTATAAGTTTTTTACAAAAGTTTTTTTTTTTTGAAAAAAGGATTTTTTTTTTACAAAAGTTATATAATTACTTGAAAGTGGATCACGAGAGCTGGAACTGCAATATAATTTTACTAGATTTCAGGTGAAGCAACACGAGTGTGTTGATAACCAGTCAATTATTTATATATAGTTATATAGATAATTAGCTAGAAAATATGTTTTGGTTATTCATCTCCTTCACATATAATTTCAATCATTACCACGATTTATTATTATTATTATTATTATTATTATTATTATTATTATTATTATTATTATTATTATTATTATTATTATTATTATTATTATTATTATTATTACTAGGTAAGTAAGCCGTGCGATGTCGCACGGAAACTCATTTTATAATTGTTTTTTTACAAATTGCAATACAAAACTTTATAAAATAAATCAACAATAATTCAACTTATTTTAGTCCCAAAAATATATTCAATCATAGTCTTTAAAGTACTTACATTATTTATTTCCAAGTAGTTTTGAATCTAATATTTCATAATTAATATATATATATATATATTTCCATTTGTAGTTTTTAAAAGGTGTGAGCAAAAAAAAAACTACAGTTAGTTAGTAATAAACAATTTTTCATTTTTTTGTTTTCAAATGATTTTGGATAGCAAAAGAGATAATGGAAGATATGGAAAAAAGCAATAGAAAATAGTCATTCTCATAAAAAAATATATTTGAATTTTTGTTTCCAGTTTAATTAATATATATTATATAGTAAATATAAAAAAATTATAAGACATGCAAAATAACCTTCTTTGTTAAAGAATAATGAAATAATAGATCTTGTGATGATGCAAAAATGTATTAGACATTCTTCGTACTTTTGAAGACAAATTTATATTGCTGAAAATTAAACGTGAATTATTAAAGTTTTGATTTACATTTACCAATTGTTTACTTATTTGATAAATGGAAAATACAAAATGTACTGGTTTAAGAAATAGAATTAGGAAAATGTTCTACAACACACTATATAGATATTGAAAAGACACAAGTAATTGATACAATCTTTCATATCAATGTTTGTAACTATTAGATGCACCTTTTCTGATCAAAATAATAAAAATAAATACAAATTTCTAAAACTGGAAACTAAGAAATGCATTTTTCAGAATTCAGTTAAAAACAGTTATTTAAAATTTTAGAAAGTTGTAATCATAGAGAAACAGAAGGATGCAACCTCTTGTGACATTTTTCATAATTCTTAAATTAAAAACACACAATTCTTCACATTAATTAGGATTGTTGTACCTGAACCATCATCAACAATTAACTCTACCTGATACCTTGTAAATACAACTTTTATACATTAAAAACAAATAAAATTTACAGATATTTACTATATTTTTATACATATTACCTTAATGATCCAGTTATATCTTGTTGAGGATAAATATCACATACAAGTGTGTCTCCATCTTTCTTTAGTTTCTTTTTGCACTTATCACATGAAATGTAATTCCGACCACTTCTAGAACATATGTCAATGACCTTCGCATGACACCTAAATACTATTATCCTATAATTTATATATTTTAAGAAGTATTTTTGGTAAAAGGTTTTTAAAACCGATTAGTATTTTGCGAAGGCTGATTTTTTACCCTATAAATGTATTTATTTATACCTGTTCAAATTCTTCTCAAAAAATATCAAGAAGTTTGGAGGCTGTAATAAATTTTTGTTGACTTAAGTTCACAGAACTTTTTCCTTTAAGAATATCACCTTATATTTTTGGGAGTGTTCTTATTTATTTTTATATGTATTAGTTATATCCAAAACTTAAAAATAGTAAATATTAATAAAATATAAATTTACCTTTGTTTGAAATCATCAATTACATTTATTGGGTCATCAAAATTAATTTTCGAAGCGGATGTTGTATTCAGGTATAAATATCCTACATTGTTATTAGTAATCTTTTACGAATGTATTTACTATAATAAAATTAAAAACAAATATTCAATACTATTAATTTTCCAGCATGACCTATTGATATAGGTGTGGTTCAATTTAAAACAAAAACAGAAGGTATATATAACTGTTTATATGACCATATTAATATAACTGCTAAACCTATACTCAATCTTTTACTGCCTAATATCTATAACTCCCCACGTTTTACTATCTAATATCTATATCATTAATTAAAAATATTACGTCACTCATGTATTTATATCTACTCACTCACGTGACTTACATAAGTTAGTATAACACTATCAAACTTTAAAACATTATACACCATAATTACACCATTATCTTACAGCATAGTATGACACAATAATTATGCTTTATATTTACTAACCCTACCATATTAATAAAATAGATAATATATTAACATAATATTACCACTGAAAAAGTTGATATAACAAAGTATTTTTTATTTACCAAATATCATTAGATTTTTTATTTCAGTTTCATGAAATACAAGTTTTGACTAATTTATCAACCAAATTTAGATTTTGTCAATAAATAAATTAAATAATAATTATCAGAAAATTAAATTAAAAAGATCAGAAATGGGTCCTAAACTGCTAAATAATTGTTTAACATATTATTTAAAATTTGAAAATATAAAATATAAGTTTAAACTGTAATTGTTAAAAAGATTTAAAATGGGTCCTAAACTGCTAAATAATTGTTTAACATATTATTTATAATTTGAAAATATAAAATATAAGTTTAAACTGTTATTATTAAAAAGATTTAAAATGGGTCCTAAACTGCTAAATAATTGTTTAACATATTATTCTTAAAAATGTATTAAAAAAATATATCCATCATTTGATTATAAAGAAAAAAACATAATTACAAAAAATAACACAAATATAAAAATTAAGTTTCTAAAAAATGTATTAAAAAAATATATCCATCATTTGGAATGGCAGGTCAAGAATATAACTTCCTAATTAGAATACAAACAAAATTTAATAATATAGGTAAATATAAAAAGGTTTATTAATTAAAAGTTACACACAGGTACAACCAATGATTCAACTGATAGTCGGATTTTGGGTTTTGACGGGTGTTCGTGAGTTTTACCGGATGATTAAATAATATTTTTTTTCCTAAAATCCAAACCAGATTACATATTGGATCATTGCGTTTTCGGTTCAACCGTAGGTTCAAATCGGATTTCAAAATAATGGGTGCAAATTTATAATTACGTAAAATCATAATTTTAATACAATTATTAGACCACACTTATACCAATAGGCCAGATTGTTGTTTTAATAGAATAGACTAATTCTGATCTACCTTTCAAAAGACGGATTATACTTTTTGTTTTACATTTTTCTTAGAAATTTAATTTTCATATTTGTGTGTTTTAATAATATTTGTGTTTTGTAATCATATGTGTAAAATTGTTTCTAAAATGATTAGTAAGAGATTTTAATAATTGTATGAAAATAGTTGGACTATACCTAGATTATACCTATATTAATAGGTCATGTTCATAATTTAATTGAATAGATAGATATGATTACAAAGAAAAACACATATATAATTAGAACATACAAATATGAAAAGTAAATTTTAAAAAAAAAATTAAATAAAAAATATGAACATTTTTTCAAAGGACGGGTCAGATAAAAACACAAATATGATTACAAAACATACATATATGATACAAATAAAAACACAAATTATATAAATTTAATTTCAAACAATATATACAAAACAAATAATATACCCGCCCTCTTCAAACAATATATACAAAACAAATATATAAACTTAGGGCGGGTCACTCTCTAGTCAATACTATTAAATTAGCAGTATGACCAGTTGATATTAGTTGATTCCATCTTAACTTAATTTTATTAACTACAATATTCAAGAAAAATTATATGAAACCTTCTATATCATAACCTCTTCATTTTTTCTAAACCAACCATAATTTTTTTCTTTTATATTCCTATATTATAGGGATCCACTACTTCCCTTTTAACTAATCAAAAATCCACGTTTATATAAGACATTTGACCATGTAGAAAATCTAATGACATGTTCGACTAACATATTTCGCCAAAAACAAAATGTTTGACTACAATACAATGTAATATACTTTACAAATAATATGACCATATATGATATGTTCCATATAATTCATCCATATGTGCAATTAGAAAAGCCAATATTATTTAATTTCTTAATGGTTTTTAATGAACGGGTCTATATATTGTAAAATATGTTATATATATATATATATATATATATATATATATATTTAAATGGTTTCTAGATTTTGACCCGTAATTTTAAGAACATGTGTAATTTTTTGTTTTACTTTTTTTAGAAATTTAACTTTTATATTTGTATGAGTTTTTATTCATATCTGTGACCCGGCCTTTGTATAATATTTTTTTAAAAATGAGTAATAAAGATTTTTAATAATTGTATTAAAAAGGTTGTACCACATCTATATTAATAGGTCATGTTGTTGTTTTAATAGATTCTGATCTGTTATTAAAGGCATGAATATTTATTTTTTTTCTATTTTTTAGAAATTTAATTTTTATATTTGTATTTTTCTTTGTATAATATTTTTTATATGGTTAATATGAGGTTTTAATAATTATATTAAAATAGTTGGAACACATTTATATCAATAGGTTATATTGTTGTTTTAATACGATAGATTAAAACTTCTTATTAATCATTTACAAAAAAATATTATACAAGAAAACACAAATATGACTACAACACTCAAATTTAAGATTTTAATTTCTAAAAAAAAATGTAAAGCCGAAAATATACCCCCCCTTTTTAGGGCGGGTCAGAATCTAGTTATCAATTAAATTAGCAAAAATTTTACTTTCAAAAAGTATAAACATAGACTATTTATAGATTTTGAAAAGTTTTATTTGAAAAGTCACATATTTTCAATTCAAACAGTTGCAACTTTTATTAAAGAAGAGACATGACCTTTTAAGCAGTCGCATCTTTTTATAATGAAGAGACACAACTTTTTATAATTGTAAAAATATACCTATTGAAATATTTTAACTACTTTTTAAACTAATTGATTTTTAATAGTGAAAAGTTACAACTCTTAAAACTAATAATTTATTTTTATAAAAAGACACAACTCTCAAAAACAATAGATTTCAGTTTTTAGTGAAAAAACATAACTGTTTTTGATAATGAACCTACAAAAACTATGAAATATATAGCTAAGACAAATAAGTAAAAATGTAGATGAACTTTCAGACATAACTGATTGTAATAATATTTTCTTTGTAGTACTTGATATTATAAAAAGTCTTAAACATAGTAATATATAAAGAATTAGAGATAACTCATTAAGCAAAACACGAGATTTGTATACATGTCAGAGAAAGGACAAGAAGACGATGATAGAGATTCAATCTTCCCAGGCCAAGCCCGAAAGATCGTTTTTTTTTTCTCGAGGTGAATGGTCATCTAGTTTAAATGCTATTTATAATTTTCAAAAAATTATTTGAAAAGTCACATCTTTTTAATTTAAATGCTGTTTTTTTAATAATACTTATATAAAGAGTCACAACTTTTCATTATAAATGGTCACATTTTTTTAATATAAACAATTATTTTAAAATAAAAAGACACAACTTTTAATTGTTGAAAACACATAACTTTTCAATTTAAATGAAGTTAACAATCTTTAGAATTAATTATCAATTAGATTAGCGAAAATTTTACTTTCAGAAAAATATAAACATTGACTATTTATAGATTTTGAAAAACTCTCTTTGAAAAGTCACATATTTTCAATTTAAACAATTGCAACTTTTATTAACAAAGGGACACAACCTTTTAAATAATCGCATCTTTTCATAAAGAAGAGACACAACTTTTTAACGAACAATCGCAATTTTTCACTAGAATTAAACTACCTATAAAAATACAGATCTATTGGAATTAATTGGAATTCCTATTATTAATAAATTATTGTTATTTGCATATACTGCATGACTTTTATTGGCTCGACGGCGCCCTTTCGAACGTTGAAAATTTGCCACTTCCCTATCATTTGTTTCCGATTCAATTATATTTTCAACGTTTGTACCATACAGACGGTTGCATACACACCGAGTAAATGGTATAGGACTATACTGTGATCTAGATATGTGCATAATCTCCATTATTGTGTATTTTATTTGGTTATAAAGTAGGTTAGGGCATGCGGCACTCACACGACTATATATTCCATTTAAGTTCTTTTCAGCAATCTGTAAAATGTAAACTCTGATTTTTTTTCTTAACATGTAAAGCATCAAAACGAAAAAAGAAGAACCAATAGAAAGTTAACCTTTTTGGCCAAAAACCTCAAATATTAATCAATGACTCAATCATAGCTTAGTTCTGTAACTGACGGTGTAAAGCTGTAAAAGTAATTAAACTCAACTCAAAAATTAATTATGATTAAATAAATAGAAGAACATACTAATATTTTAATTCACTAATTTGGTCGGCAATTATTAAAGTGGACCATGAATAAGTATTTTTGTCCCACACTTTTTCTCTCGGTGACATAAAGTAGTAATTCTGATTCATAAAGAGTAAGAAAAATAGTGACTACATGAATAATTCTACTGCTTCTCAAGAGACGTTGTAAAATACAACTGTATTGAAAATATTTTTTTTTTTTTTTTGAACACATTGCAAATAATTCTTTCTCCAAGCTTTTCACAGAGCAAAGTGTATATTTTGGTCACCGTGCCTTAGCGAGATTTAAAGAAATAAAATGTTTTTCAATTATTCGAAGCTCGTGGAAAAAATGTAAAAACGAAAATACACGGAAAACAAATTTGCAGGTAATGATAAAGAAATGACAGATTGCTGAAAAATATATAAAAATAGCAGAAAATGCCATTTTTTCTTTAGCGGTAGGGTTCTTCTTCATTTTTTTCTGTATTTTTGTTTTATTTAAACTTTTTGAGTATCTGGGTTTCAAATACAAAGAGAAACTCTTGTCCACAATCTCTCTCTCTCTTTCTACTTCTAGGTATTTTGGATTTTCTTCCTTCTTCTGTGCTCTCTACAAAAATAACTTGTCAAGTTCTTGATCATGTTTCTGTGTAGTATTTTGTTGCTACTTCTATTCTGTTTCATTTACACTAATTTGTTGATTGCAACTATGAACCAGAAAAGTTGATAGAGGTTGTCTCTTGGGTTGAAGCCAAAGAAAGAAGTAATACATATACACTACACACAAATATAAAAGAAGGAAGTTAGGATTATATATATAGGGGCTCATTTCTTGTATAGTTGTATGTATCTGCGTAAACTGTTAAATCGTCTCTTTGTCTCCGTTTTCTTATCATTAAATGTCTATATTTGTGTATATATAGATCTGAAATTTTCTTTTGTCTGTTCTTATTTTTTTTGCCTGTTCTTATTTTTTTTGCCTGTTCTTATTTTTTTTTCTCTTAAGGCATTGGTGATGATGAACGAAGACATCTTACTTCATCAGCAAGTACAACAACCAGACGAGAATATGTCGAATCTAACATCAGCTTCTGGGGATCAAGCAAGTGTCTCTTCGGGAAATCGAACTGAAATAAGTGGTTCTAATTACTTCCCTCATCATCAACAACAAGAAGAGCAACAGCAGTTCTTTGCACCTGAATCTCAGCTTCAAAAGAAGAGGAGAAACCAACCAGGGAATCCAGGTTCGTGTGAAAAGAATGATTAAAAAGAAAAATACACAACTTTTTTCTTGGTTTTGGACTGATTCGTTATTCCAATTATTTGATACAGTCATCTTCGTGGAAAATTATGGGTCTTCTCCCAAAAAGAATATTCTTTTTACCCTTTTGTTCTCTTTATCATCTCTATTCTAAACAAAGGAAAGAAACAAAAACTTAGATCAAAAAGAAAAGGCCACAACTTTATTAGTATTTTCTTTGAAATTTCTGATCCTAAGGCCGTGTATTGTTCGATTTTTTCTTGTGTGGTAATTATAGTTTTCCTAAATATATTTATTATATTTAAGTTAAAACACCAATCGCTGCTTTGTTAATGTTAGTTTACCCATCATCAGAAATTTTAAACAAGTATTTTTGAGTTTACTGACAATGGTTTCATCTTTCGATATATATTTTTATTTCAGACCCGGGATCAGAAGTGATTGCTTTGTCACCAAAAACTCTAATGGCAACAAACAGATTCGTGTGTGAGATCTGCAACAAGGGGTTCCAAAGAGACCAGAATCTACAGCTTCACAGGAGAGGTCATAATCTGCCATGGAAGCTGAAGCAACGATCTAACAAAGAAGTGATAAGGAAGAAAGTGTATGTTTGTCCAGAAGCAAGCTGTGTCCACCATGACCCATCTCGAGCCCTCGGTGACTTGACCGGAATCAAGAAGCATTTCTGCAGAAAGCATGGGGAGAAGAAGTGGAAATGTGACAAATGTTCAAAGAAATATGCGGTTCAATCAGATTGCAAGGCTCATTCTAAGACTTGTGGCACTAAAGAATACAGATGTGACTGTGGCACTCTCTTTTCTAGGTAATTAAACCCATTTTTATTTTCTATTTATATTAGATAGATTTGGAATATATAGTAATTAATTACAATTAATACTGGTTTTGTATTTGGGGATGTTGTGGTGTTGTAAGAACTGGACGGACACATGGTACAAAGTATTCTGTTTTGATATGAGTAATTTCATTTAATCTGAAAGAGGACAAGAATGGTAGCTCGAAAGAATCTTCATTTATAATGTATGAAACTAGTTCCGGGTACTTTTCTTCCTTTGTTTCTCTTTAGAAAGCCATTATGGGTCTTTTTTATTTCTCATTTTTCTTGCATTAATCATTCATCTTACAAATACATACATACATATATATATATACATATATATATGATTGCTACACGCTTTAGATTGGACCACATAGCTTCTCTCAACGTGACATTTCTGAATATTAATTAACATTGTTATTGATCACATCATGGTTTTGTTGTTTGCTAAATAAACAGGAGGGATAGTTTCATAACTCATAGAGCATTTTGTGAAGCACTGGCCGAAGAGACTGTAAGGGAAGTAGTAATACCACAAAACCAGAATCATCAACCAAACCCTCTTATGATTCAACAATCTTCTTCTTCTTCTTCTCATCACCAAGCACAACCAACCGTGAACATCTCTTCCTCGTCCCACATCAACAGCTGCAACACTAGCAGCAACCACCTCCATACTTTTCCAATGAAGATAGAGCAACAACAAAGCAATGACCATATCATCAATTACCACCACCATGGCATCCCTCCTTGGCTTGCTCCTCAGGCGCCGCAAGATCTCACATCTTCAAACCCTAACCCTGACAATGGTGGAGGAGGAGGTTTGTTCTCTCTTGCAGGTTCTCCTGCTATGTCAGCCACCGCGTTGCTCCAGAAAGCAGCTCAGATGGGTTCCACAAAGTCACCTCCATTACCACCAAACAGAGACTCTGAGAGGCCAGCTCATCATAATAACCTCACCACGACAATGGCAGCGACGATGACATCACCATCTGGCTTCATCAGCTCCAACAACCAAGTTTTGTTTCAAGACTACAATGCCTCCAAGTTTGATCATCACGGTGGAGAAGAAGCCTTCGACGACACATTCGGCGGGTTCTTGAGGACAAACGTTGATACTACAACCACTTCAGGACCAGAGAAGAATAAAAGCGGTGGAGACAGAGGAGGAGAGGGTTTGACGAGAGATTTCTTGGGGATAAGACCGTTAATGTCTCATAATGAGATTCTAAGTTTTGCCGGTCTAGGGAACTGCATCAATGGCTCTGCTTCCGATCAGCTTCATCCAAAGCCTTGGCAGGGTTAGTTAGATTTTTGCTCATATATATAATGCATCTATCTAGGTTTTTATATTAATATATGGGTGTATACATTCATAGCTAGTTTCTTATGATCTATAATCGTTTTTCCTTTTCTTATTTTGTTCTGCGTTTTATAAAATTTATATGTCGAAAGTTCACCAAAGGGGAATCAAATATAAATTTTGATTAATTTTCTTATGCATTCGTCTATTTCGCTTCTAATTTTCTTTTGGATTCAGAAAAAAAGACCACGTTTATTGGTCAGTTAACAATTTGTTTTGTTGTATTTTCTTTATGACGAATATGGAACCCTCGTTATTATAAGAATAAAATTATTTATGATCATTTACAAAATTATTAGGTAGCTGAAACGTAAAAGAAAAGAGGAGACAATGAAATATATATATATATATATATATAAGAAACTAATAATTAAATGTGGCAACTGAAAATCATAAAGTAATTAAAGAGGAGGATATGCATTGGATTCGATCGTTCATCAGGGTGACTTTTGCTTATAAACCTAATTCATAAATTGGAAATGCAAAAAAATAAATGTATCGATCTCTGCGTATATGTATTATAAATTTTATTTACCTATAATTTTTTTTTCTTCTTATAATTAAGATCTGATCTAATGCAGGCACGCAAGTGGGATCAAACAAAAGATAGAGACGCATCACGCTCTTCTTGGTGGCATGCATTAAAAATATGAATATCACACATGGCCACAACTTTATAAAATGCTACTGTTGATTAGACATTAACACGTTCTTAAAATTTTATGATTAGTTTAGTTACAACCCTTGATCGGTTAGATTACTGTTTGCAATTTGACAATTTTAAACTTGTTATAATTTATATACCGGGATTGTCGTTAAAATAAATTAAAAGAAAAGATATGCTCTAGTTGACCATATATATGAAGTTGAACAAATATTTGAATATTTTTTGTGGTTTTTAGCTAAAGTATTTCACATGCAATAAAGTGTGGAAAATGATTGAGATAGATAAAGATGTCCTGTTTTTAAACGAGGCGGATGTGACATCTTTTTCAACACATTTCTTGTAGCTAAATAATACTACTAAGGGAAAAAGTTATAACTTGATATTTGATTTTAATGGAAGAATTTACAACAAGAAAATATCTTTTTTGGGTCCAAACTTACAGTGAAGTAAAAATAAAGAACATTTATAGATGTAAAAGATGTCAAATACAGAGGACCCATTAATATGTCAGTGTCAATATAAGTGTGGTATTTGTAAGGTTAGCTTTTTGTCTGATTTTATTGAACTGATCCCACACAATCAGCGTTTTTACGTATTTGTTTTTTTTTGTTTGCTTGTCAAAGATAATAACTTTTACAAAACCTATCAGTTAATGTTTTTCTGTCCCACGGGATTGTCTTCTATGTGGCTCCTCTGCCGAGTCTAAAGCTCATATATTTTTCAACTGTTCTTACTCGACTGAGGTTTGGTCAGCCTTCTTCGCTCACCACTCACTTTCCCCACCTTAGTCTTGATGATATTGTTGGTTGGGTTCGATATTGTTTTCCAAATGAAAAGGTTAAGAGTCATCTGCCACTTGCTGTCACAATATCATCTATGGAGAGAGCGAAATGCTCGTTTGCTCGGGGTTTTTAAGCAACCATACATTTTGGTTGAGGAGATTCAGTTATTAGCTCGAGCTAAACTTGCGGGACTTTTTTTTTTTTTTTTTTTTTGGTAAAATGTAAATATTTATACCATTTTTGAAAATTTTCGACATTGTTGCTAGCAACTTATTACACATAAAAAAAAGAAACAACAACAACACAACTCAGACAAAAGACCACTCAAGGCGGCTGGTAAGAATCGAAGTAGAGCATCAGCAAGGAAGGAACAAACGGGGTTCTCGCTGGGCATGAGAGGAGTCGATCACGGATCAAACGATCAGCAGCTGCGCACAGAGCCGAAACAGGAGCTGATGAAGAGGTGAAGATTCTTGCATTTCTCTCCTTCCAAATGAGGTAGATGATCACCTGGAAGTAGAGCTTGAGGAGCGTAGCTTGGTTGGCCGAGAAGGAGCGATGAGGGGAGATTATCCAAGCCGCAATTGAGTGGAGGTCCATGGGCGGATTGTAACTTATCTGAGCCGCAAACCCTGACCAAACTTGAGAAGAGAATGAGCATTCAAAGAACAAGTGGTGATGCGTTTCCACCGCGTGGTTACAGAGAACACACTCCCCCGGAACATTAATGCCCCACCTACGCAACCTGTCTTTTGTTGGTAAACGCCGTTGAAGCGCTAACCAGGACGTGAAGGTGTTTCTAGGAATATTTTCCTTGAACCAGATGACTCTGGACCAGGACACAAGAGGCGTAGGAACTCTTAAGGCCTCCCACGTATGCTTAGATGAAAACATAAACTACTGATCAGAGGATACTTTCAACTTCTCTCCTTACTAAAACTGAATCATATATCTATACGTGGTACAAGTTCTTTCAGCTTTGAGGTTTTCAAAGCATATCACTTCTTGTATTTTTTTTCCTTATATTTCCTGTTGGAGTGAGTTTGTAAACAATGTCTCTTTTGGAGATTTTTTTTTAAACAACATAAATTTATGCTTTTGCATGCTTTAGCCTATCCGCAACTGTTCATGAACTTCGTGAATTGTGTGGTTTAATCATATCGGCCTTTTAACTTAAAATCACACGACTGTGGTGTTATATGTGATTCATGTGGAAGTAGAGAAATGAGTTAGAAAGGGAATTGTATTGGTCAAATACAAAGTAAAGGTAGGCTAGATTAAAAGAAAAAAATGAATCAAACCGTGTCTGAATTCCTCGGTTAAGCGAATTCCGAATCATCACACGTATGTAGCAAAAAGGCAAAACTTGAATTAGAGCAAAATTATTTCCGGAAATGTTCGGGATTTTGAACCCGACGTGAATCGAACACGCAACCTTCTGATCTGGAGTCAGACGCGCTACCATTGCGCCACGGATCCGGATGCTAAAACGTCTAACCTAATTATATAGAAACTAATGTTTAATTCTTTTAAAAGATAACACAAGTTCACAGCAGTCTAAATCAATTTCACAGCAGACTCTGCCGTTCGAAACTAAATTTTCAGATAAACTTGTGTTATTTTGTGTGAGAGAAGAGCAGCTCGCGGTATTACATAAAGATATGCGATTGGTCAAGCATTGGAGATTTGGGTCACAAATTAATAAGATTGATCCTGGTGAGGTTTCGTGGAGCAAGTTCTTGAGATTCACGTCTAGTTGTATGGGTGATATTTTTGCTGTGGTTGTCGATCTAGAGGATTATATCATGAACCCAACCAAACAGCCCAAATAATTGGACAAGATGTATACTTTAATCAAATCTGTGAATATCGGAGAGGCTCGGTATCTTGGAAAACATGACGGGCGTGGATATATGATCTGAATTATGTCGCCCACTTGTGTGCTCTTCTTATGTTCCAAGCTCAGTGCCTGCAAACACAACCAACCGGGAAAGTTAGAACATTTGAGTATATACTCTCTTTTGATTTGAGAGTATATACTCTCTTTTAATTTGAGAGTATATACTCTTCTTAGAAAATACGGACATGAGGAAATAATATTTGAGCATATACTCTCTTTTGATTTTACAACAGAGAGATTTGGAAAGCGGTTGCCTCTGCCGATTAAATCTCATGGTCTAGAAAAATTTATGTCTCTATCTTCTGTTAGAGAAGAGCAGCTTGCGGTATTGCATGAAAACTGGCTGATTTGTGATAACACATTAGAGATTTGGGTCACGAATAAGATTGATCCAATGAGGTTTCGTGGAGCTAGTTCTTAAGGATCACCTTTAGGTGTATGGATGGTAATCAAGCTGGGAGTTTCATCATTGACAAAGAGAAGAAATTTTTTTGTAGTTGTCGATCTAGATGTTTATGAAGGAGGGAGAGTGTGCAACCAAAAAAACCAACATAATTGGACAAGATGGATACTTTAAATCTGTGAATATGTGAAAAGCTCATGAGTATCTTGAAAATTATGGATATATGGCCGACCAGTTCTGCCGCCCACATGTGTGCTCTTCTTATGTTCCAAGCTCCGTGCAACTACAAACCATGCAAACCAACCAACCGGGAAAATTTGTTGCATTTGTTACTGTTTTGACCAGCTTGTATCATTCTATGCTTTTCTGGTTTCAGTCTCTTCTACATCATGGAAGCTTGTCTCACATCCTAAGTCAAAGAAGCCAGAAGAGGAAGAAATAAATTAACAGTTATTTTCTTTTCCTTTAGTTTCCATGCCTTGCAGCATTTACAAACTCACATATTTCTTCCTCAACAGGCCAAAATCCTTGGAAGGTTCGGTGTTCGACTAGGTTAGAGCATGATTAATGGAGGTTTTAGGATGAGATTCTTATGGGAATATAAGAAACGATCTCTTAATTTTTACTGAAAAAGTTAAAAACCGACTCTTATAATCTGACCCTAAGAACCCCCACTAATCATGCTCTTAGGTTTGTTTTCCATTATGCATGTTAGTTTGTTTTGGAATCTAGGCTGTAAATGAATGTTTAACCCTAAAAATAAACCTTATTAAGTTTATGGTTATCGCGTTGGATCCAAGAAATTGTTAATGATTATATGAGCAAAAGAAAAATGGTTGCAGACGAAGGAAAGAAAGCTTTTTAATAGCCGGCAAAGCAAACTCATCTAACCATACATACTTTTATCTTCTTATTAATACACACCTACATATAAAATCATAACCTAAACATATCCAATTTTTAGAAAATTCCAGTCATATATTCTATTTTTCACCATTAGGTCATGACCATGTTTCACTTCCTATCACTTTTCTAAATATAGAGCACTATCCCAATGACTTTGAATAGGTCAAAATCTCTTTCTTTCTCTTTCTCTCTCTCATCTCATTGCCTCTCTCTTATATCATCTTGTCTCTCCTCCCTCATTTTCTCTCCATCCTCCTGTATTTCCTTTCCACCAGGAGAAAACTAAGGAACCGATAACTCGCAAACCCATCAAAACAAAAACAAAAATGCCATCAGGCAAACCTTCTTCTTCTGTCTTCTCTTTACATCCCAAACCAACACCATTAAAACCTTCAAGCAGCACCAGCAACAACAACAGCACCACCACAAACCAAGCATGCGCGGCTTGCAAATACCAACGTAGGAAATGCGCTCCTGATTGTCTTCTCGCTCCTTATTTCCCTCACGACCGTCACCGCCAATTCCTCAACGCGCATAAGCTCTTCGGTGTCAGCAACATCACCAAGATCATAAAAGACCTTAGCCCTCCTGATAAAGACGCAGCTATGTATACAATCATGTTTCAATCCGATGCTCGTGCGAATGATCCCATCGAGGGATGCTATAGCATCATTAGAAAGCTTCAGTACCAGATCGAATACTCAAGAAACGAGTTGGAGATGGTTGTTCAGCAATTGGCTGTGTTCCGTAATCATCATCAAGAACCGCATATTCAGATTCAAGAACCTGAGGATCTCTCGAGTTTTTCGAGTTCTTGTGATCTAAACAACAACAACAACTCGGTTACTTACAACTACCCTCTTCATCATGTCCAAGAACCAATTCAACAGCAGCAAGAACAACAACAATATTGCTCTTCTGGAAATTTTAATGGGTTACAAGAAGACATGTGGTGTCTTCAACTTCAAGATTCATCAACGACAGTAAATACGAAGGGAGGCTTCATTGATGAATGTGAGGACGTTAAGCCTGTGGAAGAGGTTTCTAGTGAAACTCACGAGTTCGAGCATCATCATCATGATGGTTTCGTTGAAGAACCATACATCATTTCTTCTTAGCTTTTCCATTTTCTTTTGGTCTATTGGATTTTTTTTTATTATTTTCGTGATTTTAGAATAATTTTTCTAGGGCTAACAAAATCTCCTTTCGCTGATCGATTTCAACAGTTATGTTTTAACTAAATTTGTTTACTTTATTTCATTTTGGTAAGATTTGTTATAGGAATGTTAGATGTAAAAGAAGCATGGAATCTTCAAGATAAATGTTACACAATAATTGATGGAATAAAACACGTTTTAATAGCTTCTGTATGAAATAAGATTGTTTATTTTTTATTTTAGTTTTGCTAAAATGAAATAAGATTGTTCAATCTTCTATAATATAATGAGGGAGTTTCCTCACTCCATGTGCGACACGTCAGCAGTATTGTGGGTCCCCCCGCATTATTAAAAAACGAAACGGGCTTATCTTCTGTGTTCTGTTCTTGGCAAATGGGCTTCATGTTTTTGATAAAACCTCTGCGTCTCTTACTGGGCTCTGTATTAGACTGGCCCAGCTCTTATGGTCGTGAAGATTAGGGTTTCACCGCCTTCCTCCAGATTCTTGATGTGGCGATCCCTCTTCCGGTGCTCAACAGTTTTGTTCGATCTTTTAAGTCTCTACGCACGTCTGGCACAAAACGCTTCCTCATTATTATATATATATATAAAACATCGATGTAAGCTTTCATTTGCTTCAAGCTTTTCTTCTCTACCTTTTGCGATTGTTTATTCCTCTGAAATCCGTTACGGAGATGACTTCACCAGCTGCTCCAGTCGCCGTTGCCGCCGTCCCTACTCCCCCTTCAACTCTCTCAGCCTTGGATGATCCGCCCAGTCTGTTTTCGGCCGACTCATAAGATTCTGGGATTCCAGGAACATAAACAAAAATGCAGAGTTCATGGGCATCACCATCCTCCTCCTTGATGAACTGGTGATGATTGTTAGATTATTTTGTGTTTGCTTATTTTTTTTTCATATATGAAACATTTCTTCATGTTTTTTGATTTTGTCTCTGAGAATATTTATGAACAACTAATGATTTTCTTCTGTTTCTCTTACAGGATTCCGTGGTGGACATGGTTCAATTGGAACCGACTCGGTTTCTTTATCTGAGTCTTCGGAACAGTTGTAGCAAAGGAAAACAAATTTTATGAGGCAAGAAGAGGCTCTAATTCTGCCGTGGAAGAGAAGTATTTTTCCTGGTTCAGACCACCAGGTAAGTAAAGTAAAGTAGAGCTTGAACGTAAAACAAAGAGAGATTTGAGGGTTGGCTTTGTTTTGTGTCTGTTTTGGAAAAGCAGGTGGTTGTTCTTAAAAGTGTCTCTTCTCTCTTCTCTGTCACTTAGAGGGTGTGAAGGTAAAGTGAAGAAACATCTATCTAGAATGCAAGGTCAGTCTCTTTTAATCAACAACTTTCATTATATATTATTCCAGAAGTCATGAAAAAATCAACTGGAAAAATATTACTTTTGTTTTATGCAGCTCAATCTCAGAAGTTAAAAGGCTCTCTTGACTTCGTGGGAGTAATTTATTACAGTGCCACGTTACAAGTGTTATTGACGTGGATCATAACACTCCAAGTTGGAGATCCGACGTGCACATCGAATGGAAAGTAAGTTTATTTTCTCAGTTACATGATTCTATTTTTTTTTTAGTCACATGATTTGATATTTCATATTGTGTTTTTTATTCTAGGTTTCTTGGCTCACAAATTTTTCATTACTTTATTATCAAACAAAACAGAACAAAGCTGTATAAGTTTTGGGTTCGAGAATGTGGTTCAGAATGAGATTTTTTATACCCGCAAAGCTTAAAAAGTTTCTAAATTATGCAAAAAGCAAATACGGAAACCCAAATTTGTTCTAATTGGTAAATTTCTTTTAGATCCATATGTAGCCTCCTCCAAACTCCCCTTTTTCACTTTTGTAAATGTAACTAAAAATTCCAACAATTATGTAGGACAGTGCGATAGAGACTATGCAAAGAAAGCTAAACTCTCAAATCTGATGGATGTTCAGAGGATAGAGTACCACAAAAAACATCTCTAAAGCATCCACCAAGCCGTCCAGTGAGTCTATATTCCCTTTTAGTTACTTGACAAGCGAGAAACATGTGCTGAAAGCTTAATTGAGTTTTTCTTCATCTTAACTTCTTATTACAAATTGTGTATTTTTTTTTTTTTTTTTTTGTCACGGATTACAAATTGTGTATAATTCTCATTTTAAGGTGGATGGTGTTCAAGTAGAAGGATACTATGCATGATCATTACTTGACAATTGCGATAAAACGCTGGCTATGGTGTTAGGTACGGTCTATTATAAGTTATAACTAGACTGCAACACCATTGTGCAAAGAATTTTTGAAGAAAGAAGAAATTGAAGATTCAAGAAAAATGGTTGATGTTAACTCTATTGCCAACAAGAGTATGAAGAGAGATTATCAACATCGTCTGGTTCGCTTTCCTGTTTTATACATATCATTTGTTTTTTTTTCCTTGATGCTTCATGTTTGTTGTCATTTGCATAATACTTTCCTATATTTTGTCAATTTTGCATTTATAATTATAAAAGTACAAGATTTCTGAGTTGAATTATATCTATGTTGGTTTAGTCACTATAGATAGTAATTGGGACTCACCACCATTTCTGATTGTCCCTCATCAAATGCATTTGAAGCATGAACATTACAATTCTGATTGGTTTAGTCACTATAGATAGGAACTGGTAGTCACCACCATTTCTGATTGTTTCTCATCAAATTATACCTGCAAAAGAGCATAGAAGCTATGTAATATATTATGTGCTATTTTTGTTTGATGGCTTTATGTCAGTTTCGAAAAATGATAGAGATGAAGACAACTGAAAATTACAAATAGGAGAAAATGGTGATCATGCTCGATCCTAGGTCTACTTTTATAATTGTACCAATCAAATGTTGTTCATCAAAGATTAGACAGATTCCATTTTTTTTCCTGATCACTGATAGATTCTAATCTAAACAGCCATTATATTGTTAAATTTAGTTTTGCAACGAAAGAAAACTAAATTTAGTTTTTATCAATCCAAAATTCAGTATCAGTAATAAATTAAAAAATTTTGAACAAAAAATATAAAAGCAAATTCAGCTAACCTGAACTTAATATATACTCCAACAAAATAACACAATCAAACACCTGCACGACAAAAAAATCAGAAGCCGTTTCTGAACTACATAAAGGCGGCAAGATCACCACCAACTGTTCATTTACGTTTTCTTGTGAATTGAGTTTAAAAGGACAACATCGATCCGACCTATATAATTTTGTTTTTCTGGAAAAAATGTGTGCTACATTTTTGGCCTATTACGGAACAATAACGACTTGCACTTGCCGTATGCATTTTTTTTTACACAAATTACGGCCAGTTACAAATTATAAAGAAACAACACAAATATCTATTAAATTTGGAAGTATGAACATTATTTAAAATAAATACAACATCAAATGAACCAACCATGTAAATTACTCTGCATACAAAACAAATATACAACACCAACCAAAAAAATAGTACAGTTCACCACCCTACTCCACCTTATTACAATACAAATCTTGGAGAATCAATGACAATAGCAAAAATCCAACTTCACAAACACAGCATCTCACCTTCACAGATTTAGATATAGCAACAACAACATTTACAACCCCGCGCTTGCGCGGGGGATGTGCCCCTAGTAATAAAAGGTAGGAAGTGCGGGCAACATAACTAGTTGACACTGAAACAAATATCCATCGCTTAGATAACGAGAAGAATCTGTATTTTCACTTTACTTCGTTTTCTTTTGGATTTTTTTTTTTGTATCTCATTTGGTCAAACTTGATATAGGTAGATGTGAAAGAGACATAAATTTTTTAAATAAGGTAAGACATTTAATACCAATTATTAAATTTATAGAGAAAGTAAATATATTCAAATAGATTAAAGAAATTAACAACTTGTGCAAGATATGTATAATTAGAATAAGTTAAGTCATTAAGAGGAATTAATAAATTCGATAAATTTCTAAACTTGTATTGTCATATCAATAACTTGTGCAAGTATTGTATTTTTTTAAATAAGGTAAGACATTTAATATGAATTATTAAATTTAATATGAATTGTTAAATTTAATAGTTTTAAAAATATATTTAAATAGATTAAAGAAAATAACAACTTGTGCAAGGTATGTATAATTAAAATAAGGTAAGTCATTAAAAGAAATTAAAAAATAAATTACATATGTTTACATGAGCAAAAAATGTATATTCTCATTAAGGAA
Source organism: Hirschfeldia incana (assembly GCA_026261945.1). NCBI lineage: Eukaryota > Viridiplantae > Streptophyta > Magnoliopsida > Brassicales > Brassicaceae > Hirschfeldia > Hirschfeldia incana. Next base: position 766,476 of record JABCMI010000028.1, on the reverse strand, counting down.
ACATTATATTGTCTTCTCTTTGTCTATATTAAATGTTTTTCTATTTTCTTGATTTTTAGAAATATTTAAATAATTTTAAATTGAATGCAGATTTTTGGTGGGTAAATATTTAATCCTTCATATTTGGATTTTGTTATATTAATAAACATGTTAAAAACTATATTTTAGTATAATATGTATGTATGTTTTCCTAACAATAATTATATAAAGGATAAGAAATAATTACTAATTTTTAACATATTTTAGTATAAAATAAAATGTATGTGTGTGTTTTTCTTACCAGGATAATAAATCACATGCAATTTAGATTTATGAAAATATATTATCGGAGGTTGAAAACCAAAATTATATTTTATACTAAATTTATATATATATATATATATATATATATATATATATTACCAATGTTTTTTAACATATTTTAGTATAAAATAAAACGTATGTGTGTGTTTTTCTTACAAGGATAAAAAATCACATACAATTTAGATTTATAAAAATATATTATCGGAGGTTAAAAACCAAAATTATATTTTATACTAAATTTAAATATATATATATATGTTTACCAATGTTTTAAGGAGTTAGTATATATAATTTATAATAATGTTCTAAAGAGTATAATATATATATATATATATATATATATGTACTAATTTTAGGAATGAAAGTGTTTGGAAGCCTAGATTAAGTGGTTTTAGGAATGAGAGTGTTTGGAAGCCTAGATTAAGTGGTTCTAGGTTAACTCTTCTCTGCTGATTTAAAAATAAATAAAAAAGAAATTAGCAAAAAAGAACCAATAGAATTCAGAGAATTAATTCGAAAATGTCTTGTATGAATGCAATGTAAGCAAAAATCACTAAATGACTTATCTTTTAATATATAGGAGGATTATTATTTTATCATTGAAAATTTTGTGATTCACGTATGGCAACCATAAATGCTCGGCTTTGTTTTTGTCTGCATCAGAAGCTCTGTCTCGAACACATAAAAGACTAGCTTTGGCAACTGCAAAAGGAACCAATGCCTTGGGAGACATAAACGTATGGCTCTCGGTGAATCCCTCTGATACACACCAAAAATTGAGAGAGCTATTACCCCTTTGTATTGGAGAAACAGCTTAAGCTTGTCTAGTTGTTTTGTTCTATGCACTTGTGTCAATGGGAACATATTTGGCTGGAGGTGAAGCAGAGCTGGTACTGCTGCTTTCTCCATTGGTTGTAACCTCTGAATGAAATGAGGAGTTCATCGAACTCTGGTTCTTATTTGCTTGTCCTTCTTCCGCAAGTTCTTAAGGAGGTTCATAACCGTTGGAAGGAATTTGGTTGACAAGGAAAGAAGTCCAGGTAGCTGTTTGTTGATCACAGATTGAAACTTTGGCCTTTCAGGGATATTATATTTGAGAGATCAAATGAAGAACAGGGGTGGAAAAAAACTTGATCATACCGCTCCATTAAGGAATTCTCCTGAAATGTTTAATTGCACCAACAAGTTTTGGAAACAAGATATCCCACAAATAGAGCACCGAGCCATAGAGGATTTCTGCCACAATATGCAAGCAACGAAGGGGAATGTGAGTGGGGAGAACAAGATTCTTTATAAGTCAATTATAAAGAAATGGCTAAAGAGTATCTTAAGAGAGTCATGAATTCATTAGAACCAAGAACAACCAGTGCAACGGTTGCCCATGGAGGTGGCAATTAGCCTCCTGAAAATCAATGTGAGTCTAATCAGATTTTAAACCTCTAAAATTATTAGCTGTTAGCTTATGAACCACCAAATGAGAAAGGAAACATCAGTGTACCTGTGCAGAAATAGCCTGTGTAACGGTATATCCTGTCTCGTTCTTGAACTGTCTCCACAGTGATTTACACTGAACAGGTGTGATCAACGTCTTTTCTGGTGCAACCTGATAATTAAAAATGTAAGGATAGAGATCTTATATATCTCAAAGGCGTGAGCAATATAATATAAGATCACTGAGTGAGGTTTTTAGTCACCTGCTCCCAAGTGCTTGATGCGAGTGAATCAACTGTGCTCACGCTCTTGCTGGTAGCACTGTTGCTTGTAGAACTAATCAGAGAGAGAGAGTGCAATGTCTTCTCAGTATTGTCCAGGTCATCATCCAAGCGGATAACAGCCATCACGGAAAGCAGCTTCAAGGACTAGAAAAAAGAGAGCACAGTAACATCACAATGTGAAATGTGCAATCCAAGAGAGCTTCCACCAGTCCGGATAATGCTATATTTAGTTTTGACTGCAATGACAGATTATCTATCAAGAAGGTTTAACATGTATGTCTTTTTCTGCTTGAGAACTCTATTTTACCTCATACAGACTAGTCAGTTCAGACAACTTTGCATTACGGACAGAAGAGATATGGGCTTCAATGTCACGCTGAAGCTTTTCCCTAGTTTTAGATGTATCCCATTTTGCTTGTTCAATTACAGCCTCTGGAACAAAAACGTTTCATCTGTGATCCTAGGAAAAGAAGAATGATACTATGTTCTTATCCAGTAGTCAAGCAGTCGTACTCTGAAGAAATCATTAAAGACAAAATATATTAGGGATTTCATAGTCGAAGTACATAAAAGCTAGAGACCGTCTCTTCCCTCAACACTGGTCCTAAATTTTCCAATGGCGTCTGCAAATATTCATCCACAACTAATTATCCAGGAAACAGAATGATGAAGAAGTGGAAACACAAAGCTAAAGTGGAAAACACAAATACATACCCGTGTTTTATCTCTTATGAAAAACATTATAGTGGTCTTCCGAGGACTAAACAACCTCATCATAACCTGATCGTATGTAGCAGTAAAAGCAAATAGTGTTTAGATTTCGGATCAGAGATAACTGATCCTGATAAGAAGATACAATTGAAGACACTTTACTTACCTGGAAAACAGTCTTCAAAAGAGGTTTATTTGCTGCTCGTTCCTGACCAATATCATGACACCACCTGCATTATAAATCCAAAAACCAGCACTATATAAGATGAAGACAGAAAAAGAATGTCCTGTCGAAGAAAGTAGAGTACAGAGGACAAATTACATGTTCATGAGAACTGTCTGAGACAGCAAAGTGCAAAAAGGGCACTCTGTTTCTCGAAAGCAGTATCATCCTAAAAGCCAAATACAAATAATCTGTATGTAAGTAAGTAAGACATTCTGCATTCACACTTTCTTTTCGAGCAAGCAATTTCTTTGGGTGGGCTTATAAAGACTAACACAGCGCATGAAACCAAGCAAAGACTCTAATCTAATCAATACAAGTCAAGCTTCATCAAAGTCTCAAACCAAATATGCCAAGGACTGAGGCAACACACCTCCTCTACGGCCATCGGTACCTTCTAAATCCATCACAACGGTGCAAGGCTCAATACCACCGCATCTAGCACCTTTTTAATTTTATTATAAACACCTAGTATTTATGTACAAATCTTATACGTAAAGTATATGAGTATGAATTATTCAGTGAAAAAATTTTCAACAATTAATTCTAAACATTATTTAACTTGTATTTATATATTATTAATTCTTGATAAGGATACACTAAGACTAATCCACTATATAAGAAGACTATCATCTAGTTGTGTTACAAAACCTAAAAGCTGCGCAGAACTTTCTTAAACTCATCAGGTATGTTATCTCTTCAATCTTCTGAACCATAATGTTGCTTGTTTTCCACCCTTAAATTCGAGTTTTTTTTCTTGTGGATAAGCTTCATGAAGATCCGTGGGAAAATTTGTATGATTTGTGTGTGATAAGTAGAATTAAACTTTTTTTTTCAGATGGCTATGCAAATCTTTGTTAAGTATTTTAGACGCGAGATCATAACCCTTAAGGTGGAAAGCTCAAACACCATTGAGAACATCAAGGCAATGATACACGATAAGCTAGGATTCCCTATCGACCAGCTGATGCTTCTCTTTGCCGGATGGAAGATGGAAGATCACCATACCTTGGCTGATTACAATATCCAAAAAGACTCAACTCTTTGCTTGATTTTCAGGCCAAGAGGAAGTATGCGAATCTTCCTAAAGACTCTTACGGGCAAGACCACAACTCTTTACGTCCGAAGAACAGACACCGTTGGCAACGTCAAGGCAAGGATACAATCCAAGGAAGAAATCCCTAGCGACAATCAGATAATTATCTTTTTCGGAACTGTGATGGAGGATAACCGTACCTTGTCTGATTACTATATCGAAAGAGATTCAACTCTATACTTGGTTATTGAATTAGGAGGACCACATATGCGAGTCTTCGTAAAGACTCTTATAGGCGCGACCATAACTCTTCGTGTCCAAAACTTAGACACCATTGACGAAGTCAAGGCAAAGATACAACGTATGGAAGGAATCCCTAGAGACAAGCAGAGACTTATCTTTGCCGGATATCAGATGATGGATCACCTTACCGTGTCTTATTACAATATCCAAGAAAATTCAACTCTAATCTTGGTTCATGGTTTGGGAGGATTTATGAAAATCTTTGTTAAGTTCCTTACAGGCAAGACCATATCCCTTTTGGTCCAAAGCTCAAGCACCATTGACGACGTTAAGACAAAAATACAACGTGAGGAAGGGTTTCCGACGGGGCAGCAGAGGCTTATCTTTGCCGGATATCAGTTGGAAGGTGACCGTACCTTGGCTGATTACAATATCCAAAAAGACTCAGCTCTCCACTGTGTTCTCAGGTGGGGTGAAAGTATGCGTATCTTCATAAAGACTACTACGCGCAAGACTATAGCCCTTGATGAGGTCAAAAACTCAGACACCGTTGAAGACGTCAAGGCTAGGATCAAAGATATAGAGGGAATCTATACGCAGCACCAGGTATTGATCTTTGCGGGTCAACAGCTAGAGGATGACCGTCCCTTGTCGGATTACAACATCTGGAAGGAGTCAATCCTTCGAGTCCGTTTTTTACGTGCTAAAATGCAAATATTTGTGGTAACATACAGACCATACAGTCGTAAAACCATCTCCGTGCAAGTTGACAGCTTAGAAGACATTGTTGCGTACCTAAAGGAAAAGATTCAAGACAAGATAGGGATCCCACCAGATCAACAGAGAGTCCAGTATGGTGGTAAACTACTCGACGATAGTCGCACGCTTGCATTTTATAACATCCAAAAGCAGTCAACACTTCACCTTAATTAAATCACATAAAACAGACTTTATCTATACGTTTTTCCTTCTTGTTTTTTTCTTTTCTTGTTTCTGGGTTTTATATTAGACTTTTCTTATGGACATGAACTAGATCGGATATTTGAACTCTAATATGTCTTCACCGATCTGATGATCACCAATTTCTGGACCTTGCCTTTGCTGTTACTTCGGTGGTGCTTCAAATGTGTTCATTAAAGACAAGACTCTTGCCTTCTGTGCCTTTTTACCGTTTTGTTCTTTGTACATGTTTCGTCAACTCTCCACCAACATATCGCTCACGCATACTACCCTGGAGATTGTACTTTTTGCAAGATGACCTGTATTTTTATTTATTCAAAACCAAAAATTTATGATTAGTTGAACCATAAACCATGTTCTTAATCAAGGACGTTGGCTCTTCAGTCCATATTTTCTACAATATAATTTATCAGTCACAAAAATTACAATTTATAGGAACCATATTATCCAAACAAACAAATGTTAAGAATCAGGAAATATAATATTACTTGAAACACTAATGTAGTTGTGTGACAAATAATCTGTGACTTAGAGTGCACGTTATGGAACTTGTATGCCAATTAACACACAAGTTCATTTCTGTAATAATAATATGTATAAAATCCCACTTTCGAGCCTAAGCTAATGGAAGTACTAAAGACCTAGTCTTTTGTGACTTAGAGTGCACGTTATGTAACTTGTATACCAATTAACACACAAGTTCATTTCTGTAATAATATGTATAAAATCCCACTTTCAGCCTAAGCTAATGGAAGTACTAAAGACCGAATAATCTTTTTTTTTTTTGGACAACTAAAGACCTAATAATCTCTTTCTTTGAAAGCCCACTTTCGAGAAAGACAAAAACGACGTCGCTTCGAAGAGAAAACCACAGAGACAGTTGTGTTCCAGAGAGACAAGAAGAAAGGAGTTAGTTTCCGTTATGCGATGGGAAAACATGTTGCATCTCCGACCAAAGACATCGTTCAATACTCGCAAGTCTCTCTTTGTTCTTTCCACCAAACAATTTGGATTCAGTTACTGTCTTCTTTCTTCGTTATGCCACCACCCAACGAACATGGTTTTGGACTCAAAATCTTACACGAGACTGGTTCAAAAATTCGCGAACTCAGGCTCCCCTGTTCTGGGAAAGCTCGCACACACCCACATGATCAAATCCTCCTTCAAACCCTGCCTGTTCCTGCTCAACAATCTCCTAAACATGTACTGCAAATGCCGAGATCTGACTCTCGCCCGCAAGTTGTTCGACACAATGCCTGAACGAAACATCATCTCTTTCAACTCGTTGATATCCGGGTACAGCCAGATTGGGTTTCACGAACAGTCCATGAAGCTATTTCTCGAAGCGAGGGAATCCAATTTGAAGCTTGATAAGTTCACTTACGCTGGTGCATTAGGGTTTTGTGGAGAAAGGTCTGATCTTGGGTTAGGGAAGCTGTTACATGGTTTGGTTATCGTAAACGGTTTGGCTCAGGAAGTGTTTGTGGTTAACGTTTTGATTAACATGTATTGTAAGTGTGGGGAGGTTGATCAGGCAACGTCCTTGTTTGATCGAACCGATGAGAAGGATAAGGAGACATGGAACTCTTTGATTTCTGGATTGGTTCGTGTCGGTGCCGCGAGGGAGACGCTTAACATGTTGTCTAAGATGCATAGAGAGGGTATGAAGCTGACCACTTATGCTCTTGGGAGTGTGTTGAAGGCTTGTTGTATAAACCCGAAGGAAGAAAACGGTATGGTTATACACTGTTATGTAGCGAAATTAGGTATGGAGTGTGATTTAGTCGTTGGTACTGCGTTGCTTGACATGTACGCAAAGCATGGGAGTTTGAAAGAGGCGGTGAAGCTTTTTAGTTTGATGCCTGTCAAGAACGTGGTTATGTATAACGCCATGATCTCTGGGTTTGTTCAAACGGATGGTGAGGGCTGTGGTGAAGCCTTGAAGCTCTTCATGGATATGCAAAGACAGGGGCTGAGACTCTCTCCGACGACTTTTTCAGCTGTGCTCAAAGCTTGTTGTGTCGGAAAAGAGTTGGAATATGGAAAGCAGATCCACGGTTTGGTATGTAAGAATAACTTTCAGTCTGATGAGTTCATTGGTAGTGCTCTGATTGAGCTGTACGCGTTGATGGGTTCGCCTGAAGATGGGATGCGGTGCTTTGCTTCAACGTCAAAGCGAGATATCGCCTCGTGGACATCGATGATCGATTGCCATGTCCAGAACGAGGAGCTTGTGAGTGCGTTTGATCTGTTCCGACAGCTCTTCTTGTCTTGTTTGAGACCGGAAGAGTATACGGTCTCGCTTATGATGAGTGCTTGTGCTGATTTCGCTGCGTTGAGCTCAGGAGAGCAGGTTCAGGGTTATGCTATAAAGAGTGGAATCGATGCTTTCACCAGTGTCAAGACATCAAGCATCTCTATGTACGCAAAATCAGGTAACATGCCGCTCGCGAGTAAAATATTCACCGAGGTCAAGCATCCAGACGTTGCAACGTACTCAGCTATGATCTCGTGTCTTGCGCAGCACGGTTTCGCAAGCGACGCCCTAAACCTCTTCGAGACGATGAAGACCGGTGGATTCAGACCGAACCAGCAGGCGTTTCTCGCCGTTCTAATAGCCTGCTGCCACGGAGGACTAGTCACGGAAGGACTAAACTACTTCCAAACCATGTGGAGCGAGCACAGGATTAGCCCTAACGAGAAACACTTCACTTGCCTCGTCGACCTCTTAGGTAGAACAGGGAGGTTATCAGACGCCGAGAGCCTGATTCTGAGGTCAGGGTTTGAAGACCATCCGGTGATGTGGAAGGCGTTGCTGAGCTCCTGCAGGGTTTACAAGAACAGCGTGTTGGGGAGACGCGTTGCTGAGAGGTTGATGGAGCTCGAACCTGAAGCCTCTGGCTCGTATGTTTTGCTGCACAACATCTACAACGAGTCTGGAGTCAACTCTTGTGGTGAGGAGGTGAGAGAGCTGATGAGAGATCGAGGGGTTAAGAAAGAGCCGGCTTTGAGCTGTATTGTGATTGGTAAACAAGCTCATTGGTTTGCGGTCGCTGATTCTTCTCACTCGGCGAGTCAGATGATCTACGCGATGCTACAACAGCAGTTGGATACTATGAACAGTGTAGACCATGAGACTCTTGTTAATGTTTGTTAAAAGAAAATTAATGCCAAGTTTTTCGCATTAATTGCAGATAAACACGTAACAGAGTATATATATATACTATATAGCCTAAGAACTAGAGAAGAGTCCACTATGTTCAGCGCGGCTACATAGGAATAACGTAAGTGTCAAGATAAGACGGAATAATCATTAATCACTAAACCTACCATCTAAAAGGATAGGGAGAGTATTGTGTCGGTTGATTCATATAGATTTGTCTCTGTCAGAAGACTGATTTTGAATCCGAGAACAATTAAGATTCAGCTAATAAAAATTTGGATTTGAGTATTTTATATAATAATGTATTAAAATAATTATGAAATTGAATATTAGAAGTGCTTATTGTGTTTATAACGATTTCAAATATTTGCTTTGGATACAAATTTGGATTTTTGTACAAAGGGACATGCTCATGCACTACGTACACACATGTTTGGAACAGAACTGTTATAAAAAATTACTGTATTATGGTGGGGGGTTATGGGTTTCTGAATCATGATCATAGCGAATTGGAAAATACTTGTAGCTTGCATTGCATATAGTGAAAGAATGTTAATGCACTCCAGCTTTGTGTCTATAGTTTGTTGGGTCTTAGTCTCCGTAACAAAGTTGCTAGCTTTGCTGCTCTGTGAGGTGCTTGCTTGATATCATCTTTGTACCTGGTGGTGTAGTATATCCTTCAAGTGAGCCATTGCTTTTATTTCCCAAGAGGACACTCCAACCTAGCACTATCAGGCGCCAACGAAATCATGGCTTCTTTGCTCGGTATGTATCTTCGTGGTTAAACCTCCCTTTTGAGTTTTAGAGGAGTAGGGTTTTTTTCAGTTGTCCATGAAAAAGAGGAGTAGAATTTTCAATAAGATGTTTCAAACATTTTAATAAATTAAATCTGGAAGGAAACAAGTTTGTAATTTAAAAATTAATTGCGTTAGAATCCAAAAAGTTAATTAAAATGAAATAAAATATAACGATCACCAAGTAAAAGTATAACTATCCAGAAGAAAACGAGTTTTATAATTTACTCTTTCTCAGTAAAACTGTAGTAAATCAACTTTTCAACACCTCAAACTCACTGCTCTTCCTCATTCAACTTAGAGGAATTCGTTGTTTAGCACTAATAGAAAGTTCTAACTGTTTACTTACTCGATTAGTAATTGTCTGATTGTGACAGCAAAGCAACCAAAGGTGGACGAAGAGTCATAGCTCGGAGAAGAGCAAAAGGTCGTCACAGAGTCACGGTCTAGAAGCATCGATCTCATAATTACTATGTATTAATATTCATGTTTTGATGTGTTGTTGAATCTCGGAGTCGAAGTGAAGTTATACTTTCAAAAGCATGCTTTTCATTTGTCAACATTACAATGTAGCTCCTTTTTAATGGATATTTTGTCAAGGAATCTCTTTTCTACATGATGCTGACAAATTATCATTGCTTTAAACCTTCTAGTAACAGACAAAAGTATTAAAGCTAAAGGGTAATAGTTATGTTTTTCACCACAATCATTTTAAAATTGATCAAAAGAGAATCTCAAAAGTTGACCAATGATAATTGTACATGAAACTTGCATTCAATTACGACAGTCCACACTTTGACCCCACAAATTTCATAGAAAGAGATAAGCAATAACCGACAAAAACAAAGATGAAGACAGCAATTTCCAACACAGAGGCTTAAAACAAACTGACCATATACAAACACATGTGTACGTAGGTGACGAGAGAGAGAGAGTTTGTACATACATGTGTTTATATGTGTTCATTAATAGTGTATAAGGACGAACTTTATATGTAATAGTAACCTTTTCTCCACAAACTCACGACTATAACCTGAAGAAGAACTAGCAACGTTTATGTTTTCCTTCGATTAAACAAAGACAATGCCATTTCTAAAAAAGTATGTAATGTAACATATCACAAATTCTTAAATACTATATAGTATATATGATATGGAAAAGAGTTATCAACAGATGTGAATGATTATTTATGTTCCTCTTTCTCCTTATATATAGATATAAAAACGTATATATTATATGTTTATTACGTACTCATGTCTGGGAATCCCATGTTGATAGATTAGGACTAGGGTTTGATTAAGTGATGACGTATTGTCCGCAAGAGACTGGCGATGATGAGGATGATGATGAGGGAATGATCATGTGATTAATGTATGAGTCCACTCGTCGATGATCACCAGGCATTTGCAAGTTGTACGTTGTGGGGAGAAGAAGGCCGTGGTCTTGTGAAATTGCTTTGCCTTCAAGAACTTGTCCACATATCAACTTCGTGGCCACCAATGGAAAGCTCCTAGGGTCACCGTTATCGTTGTACGGTGTTACAAACACGTTGAGTTTATCACCGTCGTCATAATCTCGAAGGCTGTCGTGAAAAGTGGAAATGGTACTTGCTGGGAGATCTGGTAGTGATGGCCATTGGGGTTCATTATCATGATGGTGATGATGATTGTTTATGAATTGTGTGGCTGACAAAATGTCGAGATTGTTGTAAAGGCTATTATCTTGATGAGAATGGTTTGTGTTGGTAGTGGTTAGAAACTTGATATCTCCCTCTCTGGAGGTTGGAAACATCAATGGGTTCATAACATGATGAGAAGTATGAGAAGGAAGAGGGAGGTGGCTTGGAGTGATGAAATTAGGGTTTGTGTTTGCGATGATATTGGACATGAATCTTGAACTTTCATCGTCGCCAGCAGTAGCGTTGAATACGTTGTGGTAAGGAATGTTAGTGAGCAGACTCGCCATTGAAGAGGTATGATGATGATGATGACCATGATGATGGTGATAATGGTGAGACATGAGCTTCTTTTTTATGCTCGAGTTCCAGAAATTCTTGACCTCATTATCTGTTCTTCCAGGTAGATGTTTAGCAATTTGAGCCCATCTATCAAAAATCCATAACAAAATATGATTATAAAGGTAGTTCAATTTCTTCATGAAAATTTTCTTTAATATAGTATCACATAAAAATCTATATGTAATGTTAATTAAGTAACAACCTGTTGCCAAGAATGCTATGAAGCTCAATGATAAGAGCAGCTTCTTGAGGAGAGAAGCTTCCACGTTTAAGATCAGGTCTTAGATAATTTATCCATCTTAATCGACAACTCTTTCCACATCTCTGCAAACCTAATTAAACACACGTACGGAAAAGAACAAATAGATTAAAACCAACGACATATACTTTTTTTATCAGAAAAGAATCCAACAAATAAAACCAATATATATGCCTGCATGTTTGGGAACAGAGCTCCAGCATCCATGGCCATATGTATTGATGTAGTTGATAAGCTTTTCGTCTTCTTCCGGTGACCAAAGCCCTCTCTTTACCTTTTGCTTGTTGCAGCACGAGTGATGGCCCATCTCTGTTTCTCTCACTAGTTCTCTCTCTTTCTCTCTTTATCTCTCTCTCTCTAAGAATGTTTGCACAATGTTGAAGGGTCGTACAAACTTATAATATTGTAAACTGGGGGATTAATACACAGTTTACGCACAACTAAAATGAGTAAGAAATGACGGCTGCAGAAAAACTTCCTTTTAATTAATGCCAAACTAATAGATAAGAATATACCACCAAATTTTGTGGACCCAATATTTTATATTTTGAATTCCAAAACATCATATTGTAAGTTACATTATCATTAATTGGAACGTTTCTAGCGACTAAAGAGAAATGAGATGACACATTAAAGATATAACAAAGTAATAATATTATAAAATTTATTTAGGTGGGCATTTTAGCACACTGAAGACGAGAGTGGCCAGTGTATCTTTTTAGGGTTTTCTGTTTATAAAAGGTTAGAAGGCTAAAAGCTGAACTATCTCTCGGTGAGAGCCTGTGTGGCTTATTACAGAATCATGGCCATTGACTTCTTCTAGACAGACACGTGATGCTCATGCAGACAGTGCAGGTCCTATGCCTCGGTTTTAAATTTAGTTCTTAGTGTAATTTTTTCTTTTGAACTTAATTTTATTTACTTAATTAAACTTTAGATTATTGTAGATTAATCATTGATGATTAATCTACAACAATCATTGATGATTAATCTACAACAATCATTGATGATTAAATTAATTGTAGTTCAAAGATTCTCACTATGGTCGTCCCTAACTTTATCCTACAGGTGAAATATGTAAGTTATTTCAATCAATAATTATGTCGAAAGACATTTTTTGTTAAAGAAGTCGAAAGACATTTATATAAACGGATTGCATCTAAGTTAAATAATGATTATATATGATTGCCATCAATGGAAGCAAAGTTTAAAGTTTGACATAAAGGGCTTCATTGCTTTATATATTAGATTCTTAATTTGACTTAAGAGTTGATGTCACTACATGTATATAGTTTTACCAACGTGGTGTATTTTAATCACGCGAAAACGTGAAAATGTTTCTCTATATTTTATTTACTTATCAGTAAATATTCGCCGGTCTCTATACGATAAATATATAAAAAGTGAATCATCATTATGTCAAGCTAATAGTGCTGCTCGCCTGCTCATAACAATAACGTCATTTCTTAGGAGGGGGAAACAATCTCAATTTGTTACATGAGAAACTACAGTTCGAATCATCATATATATGTGATATATATCTCTAACATAAATTAGAGTACAACCACTTTACTGACTTACGCATAATCTTTGAACAATCAATTAATATTTATTCCGCTTGTAAATATGGTAGTTTGAACTGTCTTCTTTTTTTCTACGAGCCACTACATAAGAGATCAAAACGAACTCAGATATGCTTACGAGTCCGCGAATACTCGCGAGTAAGGAATATCTTCTGTCGTTAGCGGAACAACTGAACTAAAAACATACTGTATATGCCAGTCGCAAGTGAGAACTGCCGTTCTCAATTATTATGGTTTCTTAACCAGAAATTTTTCTATTATGGTTTCTTTGTTCTTAATTAACCTATTTGTCAACGTTTCTTATTCATCAACTAATATTATATTTATAAGAACTTTGGTGGTACCAAAGTAATATATTAAAACTTAAAATTGTCCTACGAATGATGTCTCTGTAATAAGGGAAAGCTAAAGCGAAAAGCAATATAATTAAATTTAATAAAAAGACTATCAATAGAAACTAAACGGTCTTCTCTCTTGTTCCGGTGATTGGTGGTTCTCACCGCCACCAGAAGGGATTAAAATTCCGAGGAAAAAAGTTCTCAAACCTCTTTACCGCCGGCTTTCTGTCTCTGGGAGGGAATGATTCATCTAGCATTCTATTGCCGGTTTTGTATTTCTGGGAAGGATCATTTTTCTAGCATTTCGAGATCACTGGAACTTATGTTCTTGTGTGGTGAATTGATATTAGCTTGAAGTTTTGGGAATACTGCTTTTGTTTGGTTCTTGTTGTTTCAGTCACTTCGTCGCATCCTAAGTTAGCTTTCTTGGTTTGTTTTTTTTTTGTGATTTATGTTCGCTGTGAAGGTATCTACTAGACCTTATCTTGGTCCTTTGTGGTTTTGGAAGATGGTTTCTAGACGAATCAGTTAACTTGATCTTCTGTTATTCTATTGCGAGGAGGTGGCAGTCTTTGTTCTGTGGGTCACTTGGCTGTTTTGCGAGTGTTCGCGTGTAAGAGCTGATGGTCTTCTTTGCTGTTTTTCCAAGTAGCGTTTCAAGGTATTTTGTCCTCGTATCTTAGTTTTAGTGGGGGATTCTGATCATGCAAGTTTCACATGAATAGTATCTGCTGGAGTTGGTGTAGATTTGATCTCACTATTGTTTCTGATGTTGCTGGTTCTAGTATGGCTTGGTGATGTTCTCTTCAGGGTTGCGACCGCTCAAGACATTTGTTTCTTAGGTCAGCTCCATTGATATCAATTTTTTTTTGAAAAGGTGGAAGGAATAGACTTGTGGACATAGATGGGTTTTAGGTTGTGTTTATGTTTTTTTTTTGTTTGTGTTCTTTGATTTTGGTTTTTATCGACACTATGTATCTCAAATTTTTTTCGAGTTAAGAAAAAAGAATCTAAACGAAAACGCATAACATATCATAGATTCATAATGTATATCATGTCAGGTGTTACAAAAAAAAAGTATATCATGTCATGTCCTGCATATATATAGCATGATACATATATATATATATATATATATATATATATTCCATTTAACATTATCTAAATATATGTATATTCTAAGCGAAACGATTTAAATTATCCTAAAAATGAGATTTGACGCTAAACCAACTATTTGCATAATTATTATCTTATATATAAAATTCATTTAAACGAGATAAGATACATAAATTACTAGTTTTGTTAACATCGGATTTTTCTTACAAATAGTTAATTTAACTATTCAGAAAAGACATTAAAGGATGATAAAATATGAAATCGTCTAACACAAACCAAAATAAATACTACGGTAATAAATCAACATCCAAAACAATTGTGATGAAAATTCACCACTACAGTAAAACTTCTATAAATTAATAATGTTGAAACTACACCAAATTTATATTTTTTTATTAATTTATAAAGATATTAATTTATCGAGATATTATTTAAACCAAATACTAAATATGGAGTAATGAAATTATATTAATTTATATAAAATTTTAATGTATATTAATTTATCGATTATTAATTTATAGAGGTTATACTGTATATCTTACTTTAAAATGTAACTCGATTTAAGAAAATGTGAAGAGAATACATTATCGACAGGGCGGCTTTAAGTTTCAGTGGACCCTATTCAAATACTAAAATAGACCCTACCTTTACATGCATTTTCAATGTTTTAGTGTAAAAGTATTTATTGTCTATTTTAACTGGACCATTAAATGTAAAAAAGTATGCGAAAAAAAAAATTAGACCATGTGCATATGCACTTTGGGCACATGCTTAGAGCATGTGCTGATCATCGAATATATTTCTTTGTCTTCATAAAAGAATAACTTGAGAATATATAACATTTTGATAACAACACTAAATCTAGATTTCTCTTTGTTACACTAACACTAAGGGCTTGGTGTAACTGCAGCAGTTATGGATGTGGTTCTTAGGAGTTCACGGAGACGCGGACGCGGATGGTTGCGGTATTAAACGTTTTTAAAAAATTTATACAATTAGTATATCGGTTAAAAATTTATGCGTTTGCAAGATATTTATAACTGTTTAACTATCAAATACAACAACTGTTAAATAACAAATTAATAATATTTAGATTTTATATAATTATAAAAGTATTAAAAATCATAACATTATAATAAATTTAAAATTTATATTTATCAAATCGTATTATTAAATTGTTTAAAACTATAGAAAATTTTTCGAGTGTTATAATAAAATTAAAATATAGTGTATATATTGTAGTATTTTTTTATTATTTCAATATAAATTTTTTATTGAATATTTTATTTCTTTTCATATATATATTTTTTTAAAAAATTTACTCTCCTACAGCGGGAAAAGTTAATTAATTGGAATCAACTTTTGAATTTAAGATATTTAGAATGATTTAAAGCGATTTGTAGTATCTTTTATAATTGTTTCGAAACATCAATAACTGATAATAACTGCAAAAACTATGTTTGTGGTTAGTAGATAGTAAACCAGTCATGTCCTAAATTAAACTAGTTGTGTCATTTCATTTGCAAAGGTGATTAAAAACGCGTGGACACGCGGGATCGTCTTACTTTCTATAACAAATCAATAAGATCAATAATTTCAATTTAGTGCGTTTGAAATTTAATCTGCTGTTTATTCATGAGTATAAGATCTCTCAGTTTAATTATCTTGTGTAATGTACTCTAATTTATGGATAAATCTACCAAAATCACACTACTTTGTTACATAGAACATACTTCTTACGCTTACTTCAGTAACCTAACATTGCCGAGTTGGCATTAAAATTGTTCAAGACATAGAAATAAAGCCATTTTGTTAGTAAACTACTGTACTAATTTATTCCAAGGGATGAATTTAATGCTTGTGACCGAAGCAATAGGCCCAAACATAAGATTCTTTTCATTACGCCTTCGATGATACCACATGCAACTATTAAAGAGCTTTCACACTTTTATTTCTGTTTTTGATGAGCCATCAAAGGACACTAACTTTCTATACATTTTGGCTTTTTGCTTCTACAAGAACTTTTTTTATGAACAATGTATATCAAATTTCAGAGCATCATCTCCATATATACAGTTTTACTAATTACTGTCACATGCGAAGAAATAAATGTTTCCAAATAGAAATACCATGCATGTATTACTGTATATATCATTGGTTAATAGAAAATCACCTTACATTCCATGCCATCAAATACATATATGATATATTTCTTTTGAATTGTAAAGACCAGAAAGGATTTGTAAAATAATTATAATTTTACTGTGATGTTATTCAGAAACAAGAATTGATGCTTTAAAATACTAATGAATCGATTTTTTTTCAATTAACTATTTAGTATCAACCATGTGTATGTGTCGGGTGGTAGCATAGTGTTCTATAGATCTTAAAAGACATGAATTTGAATCCGTCTACATTCAGATTATCACAGCATGTGGTCATCATCGAAGACGAAAAATGGTTTACCATTTTTTATCATTCTCTTTAGTATCAGAGTTTTCACATTCTTTTTCCGAAAAATGGTTTACCATTTTCTTATATAGTATCACTATTACCACATCCCCTAGTCCATATTGATTCGAAAGGAATCTTATGCGACATTTTATTCAGCAGAAGATGCCAGATAATATAGAGTTAAATTAAAATTGCTATATGTAAACATATATCGGTAACAGTTCCTATATACAACTAGATTTTAGTGTCTGTAACAACAATAATAGCAATGATTGAAGTCAAAATGTTTAGGATAATATATATGTTTACGATCGTTTCCTTGCGTATTATTATGAGTTAGAAAGTCTTTTCATTAGATAAAGTATTTGCCACAATAAAAATTGGCGATTTCTCTCTCAGACCCGAGTTACTAGGTTGGTCTTTACCCACTGGTACCTGGCGTGTTCCTGAAGCTGACTTCCCTCTTTTAGCTAGAAACCACCAACTTTCTTTCTGCTTCTTTCGAATCTAGACCATGTTTGGGAAAACCCGTTGGACAAAAGACTCCACTGGTTTTTAACCGCCGGGTTCTTCCCCCGACCGTGTCGGAGGGACCGCCGGAGCCGACCACCGTCTTCCTCTTCACCGTCCGAGGCCAACAGTGAGCTCTATGGAGGGATTCACAACAGCTGGGACAAGAATTGTAATCTTGTAGCTCAGTGCTAACTTGTTTGATACTGTTCTATACGGTCTATGTTTCTGGCTTCATCGACTCATCTACTACCTTGTGTAGTTTTGGCATCTCAGTTACAACAACCTTCAAGCTACTTTTCAGACACTGCACACAAAGTATCCTCTACAAGTTCCGTACTACTCTCGGTAGTTCCTGCCTTCTTTTGAACTCTGTTTTAGTAAGCCTCTGGTTGCTTATCTAAATCCAAGTCAAGATGTCTCACCGCTACTCAAGAACCGAAAAGGGTAAAGCTAAAGCCATTAATTTTACTTACCAAAAACCGCTGGTCAAAGTTCCGGAAGCAGATGTATTCGAACTCATCGAACGCAACAAACTTACCCTAATATGGCGAGTAACAACCCCGAAGATCCAGAAAACAAGAGCTCTGGTTGATTTCTTCCTGCAGCAATGGAACGTCTCAGGAAGAATAACGGGACGAGCCTTGGATCCCTCTCTCTTCCAGTTTGGCTTTGAGTCTGAGAAAGATCTTCAATCCATTCTCTCAAAAGCCCCTTTCCACTTTAAGAGATGGATGTTAATACTGCGAAAAAGGGAACCAATAGTGTCAAAATCCTTCCCCAACTGCATCCCTTTCTGGGTCAATGTTCATGGTATCCCTCTCCATTACTGGAATGACAAAACAATTGATGTCATTGGTCCGGTTTTGGGTCATGTGGATGTCACTGATGCGACAAAAGCCAGATTGCGTGTCTGTGTCAATGGACTACAACCTCTGATAATGAAAATGGATTTACAGTTACTTTCAGGCAAAGTGGTTGAAGTAGAACTAGAGTACGAAAACCTTCAAAAACATAGCTTTCCTCATGAGGATGATGACTGTCTGAACCGAGCTGCTCTATACAACCACAAGGAAGATAGGAGTTGTCTGGGAATATCCCAGCAAAACACTCTAGAAAGCATTGAAGAAGGAAAACGTCGACAAAATGATAGGAAGAGAGCAAGACAAAGCTCGATCGCAAATCAGGGAGGAGCTCGTTGGCCAAACTACAAAAGGAGCGATAGAGGAGATGAATATGATAGGTTGAGACAATCCAATCATCATCAACATCGCTCCCCACCTAGAGAAAGACGATCTCATTTGACATTTTCTAACTCAGGCTTTGAGGAGAATAGACGGCGCTATGAAGACACGAATCTAATCCCTCGTCAATCCCCTCCTCCTCGTCACTCTCCTCCTCCTAGAAGATACAGGGAGAGTCAAGAAGGAATCTCATATACATCAAAATCACAGAGTAAAGCTCCTCAACCAGTTACTGGAAACAAAAGGTTTTCTAACTCTCCTACCATTGCGAACAACTCGAGGTCCAATCTCTCCCGTGCAGCTCCACATGCTACCCCTCAGAAGAGACAGAGTATCTCATCTCGCCTGTCTGAACCTCTGTCTGTGAATCGCTCAGGAGAAGCTAGAGTCTCTGCGAAAGAGAGAGACTTTCTGTTCATACACAGAGGACCTTTCTTGCTGAGGAAGAAAGATGAGAAACTGAAACTGAAGCTGTAAAAAACGATCCACCACATGGCTTGGAAGTGGCCTTAACATCGCCACCTAATATCTCTATTACTCGTCCGTCGAGTTCAAATGCTTTTGATGTTAACAGACTGGGACCGGGAGATAGATCTCTAATTAGATCACTCAGTGAAGACATGATACATGTCTCACTCCGGCTTGGACCTCTACTCTCAGATTCTACAGAGGAAACAGAAACTGGGGAAACTTATGATCTACCTCCTCACCCAGGTCTCGGCAAAGGCAGCAGGAAAGAGAATTGTGAAGCGACGGGTAGCCTCTAGCCCTCTCCAAACGGGAACTACAAAACGCCGACGCACAACAAAGCTTGCACCTTCCCCTCGACGGAAACTGATGATCGATGCCATATCAGCGGGAGGAAAAGCCCCAAAGAAATCTCAAACGAAGAAGCAAAGCACCAAATTAATCCCAGCCATGGTTATGAAGGAGAAGGATTTTCATCCTCTCCAAAAGTCTCTTCTTTAGCATACATTAGCTGGAACTGTCGAGGTATTGGAGGCACCTTGACAGGCCAGCGGATTCGAGAGCTTCGCAAGAGGATCTCTCATGCGGTATTATTCCTCATGGAAACTAAAAACTAAGATGAGGCAGTCTTCAAATTGTTCAGGAATTCAGAGCTCACCAATCACTTCACTGTGCCTCCAATTGGCTTATCGGGTTGACTGGCTCTGTCATGGAGAGACGACGTTCAGGTCGATATTCTTTACTCTTCTCCTAACATCATTGATACTCGTATCGAAGCTCATGGTACCTTCAGCTTTGTTTCCTTTATTTATGGGGCACCAAACCCCGCGGATAGACCTCTGTTTTGGAGCAAACTAACAGAGCTAGGTGCTGAGAGAGAAGAGGCTTGGTTACTAACAGGAGATTTTAATGATCTCCTCGATAACTCGGAGAAAGTAGGTGGCCCGACTCGGTGGGAAGGCTCCTTCCTATCCTTCAGGAGTTTCGTCTCTCAAATGGGTTTATGGGACCTACAACATTCCGGGAACCACCTCTCTTGGAGAGGGACCAGATACAACTACTTCATCCAATCCAAGCTGGATCGGGCGATGACTAATTGTTCTTGGTTTGAGAAATTTCCAGCAGGACGGTGTGAATATCTACGTTTTGAAGGCTCTGATCACCAAAACCGGTGGTTGTACACTTTGATGTGCAACGAAAGCGGAAGAAAGGTCTCTTCAGGTTTGATAGACGACTCAAGGACAAACCGGAGATTAGATAACTGGTCACAGATCAATGGAACCGTGAACCCTTGGATTCAGTACTGTCAAAAATTGGAACTATCAGAGCGGTAATCATTAGGTGGACCAAGGAGCAAAACCTGAATAGTAACTGTCTAATCCAAGAAACACAGATAAGGCTTGAAGCAGCACTCTCCTCCCCCACGCCGGACACCCGAGTCATAGAGGAGCTCACCGCCTCCTTAGAAGCAGCCTATAAGGAGGAAGAACAATTTTGGCGCCAGCGGAGTCGTATACAGTGGCTACAGAGTGGAGACAAGAACACTGCTTTCTTTTATGCAGCTACAAGAGGACGCAGAGCGATCAACAAATTTACAGTCATCGAAGATTCTGCAGGCAGAGCTACGTATAAAGAAGAAGAGATAGTGTGGTGCATCACTGATTTTTACTCCAAGATCTTCTCATCACAAATGTCTACTTCATCTCAGACGGTTATCGACGGGATCTCCCCTCTTGTTACTGCGGAAATGAATCAGACATTGATAGCTCTCCCTTCGCCTTTAGAAATCAAAGATGCATTATTCTCGATAAGCCCAGATAAAGCCCCAAGACCAGATGGTTTCTCGGCCAGCTTCTACCAATCTTTTTGGGATATTATCGGGGAAGATGTGACAACAGACATTCAGAGTTTCTTTTCCTCAGGGGTGATAGACCCAAGGCAAAATGAAACCCATGTCAGGTTAATCCCTAAGATCATTAACCCTCGAAAAGTTGCAGAATACCGTCAGATCGCACTCTGCAATACGCACTATAAGATTATTGCAAAACTGCTGACTAGAAGACTTCAGCCACTACTGCCGGTGCTAATATCTGATCACCAATCAGCGTTCCTCAAAGGCCGATCAATCTCGGACAATGTACTCATAACCCATGAGATCCTTCACTACTTGCAGCATTCGGGAGCCAAAGTCCGCTGCAGCATGGCGATAAAGACTGACATGAGTAAGGCATACGACCGTATCGAATGAGATTTCCTGAGGACGGTTTTGGAGCGTTTTGGTTTTCATGATACATGGATCTCTTGGATCATGATATGTGTAACGACTCTATCCTACTCCTATCTGGTTAATGGTGCAGCTCAAGGACAGGTCCAACCAGCAAGAGGAATCCGACAGGGTGGCCCGTTATCCCCTTATCTCTTCATCCTTTGCACTGAAGTATTGTCGGGTCTTTGCAAGAAATCTCAAATCAGAGGAGATGTGTTCGGGGTGAAAGTGGCACGCAATTGTCCCCCATCAATCATCTCCTATTTGCTGATGACTCAATGTTCTTTAGTAAGACTGATCCTTGTAGTTGCTCAGCTCTGATTGCAATTCTACGACGTTACGAAGAAGCTTCGGGCCAGTTCATAAATCTGGAGAAATCGGCAATCACCTTTTCAGCCAAGACGCCTGCTGCAACAAAACGACGGGTCAGAGAGCAACTTCACATTCTAAATGAGGGGGGAATGGGAAAGTATTTGGGTCTCCCCGAGAACTTTGGGAGGAAGAACCGAGACATCTTTGCCTATTTGATAGATCGAGTGCGACAGCGTTCCCATAGCTGGACGACGCGGTTTCTATCAGGTGCAGGAAAGATGATTCTGTTAAAGTCAGTGTTAACTGCCATACCGACGTATGCAATGTCGTGCTTCAAGCTCCCGATGTCTCTATGTAAACAACTTCAATCGATCCTTACGCGGTTTTGGTGGGATGCATCACTAGAAGCTAAGAAGATTTGTTGGGTTTCTTGGCAAACACTCACCAAACCAAAGAATGTGGGTGGACTTGGTTTCAGGGAGATCGCTCAATTTAATGATGTGTTGTTGGCAAAGCTCTCCTGGAGAATCCTAAAAAACTCTTCATCTCTATTGGCTAGAACACTCTTTAGGAAGTATTGTGTGTATTCGCCTTTTCTGGACGTCAAAGCCCCATCAGTTTCATACCACGGTTGGAGGGGTTTGCTAATTGGGAGAGATCTTCTTGCAAAAGGACTAGAATGGGCCTTAGGGTCAGGTCACAATATTAACATCTGGACCGAACCATGGCTGTCAACATCGGAGCCTTTGGTCCCTATGGGCCCCCCTACCTTTGAAGCTCAGCAGTGGAAAGTAAGTGATCTCACCAACCCAGAAACGAATGAATGGAATAGAGATAAGATCCGCAACATACTGCCTCAATATGAGGAATAAATCTGCAAGCTTATCCCGAGCTCCTCGCAACTGATGGACGAAAGAGCTTGGCTGCTAAACGCCACTGGAGGATACACAACCAAGTCTGGCTACGCAACTACAAAACTAAACTTTGGTGATCCAGAGACACAAGAGCTCAACTGGAAGAAATGTATTTGGCAAGTTTATACTTCTCTGAAGATCCGACACTTCCTCTGGAAAGCAACAAGTAAAGCCCTCTCGATTGGAGTAGCTCTGGAAAAAAGAGGAATAGCGGTTGATCCTACTTGTAAACGGTGTGGGAAAAGAGAAACAGAGCTTCACTTGTTACTATCTTGTCCCTATGCGTAACGAGTTTGGGAGTTAGTTCCCTGCTTGTTCAAGCCAAATGTGCAGAACATCATATCAGTGGCAGAACTGTTAACCCAGTGTCGACGAATGGTTAATCTTCCACCAGTTGGTTTAGGAACTACTCCTCTGTATCCATGGATTCTGTGGCTCCTTTGGATCAACAAAAACCGGTTGGTGTTTGAAGATAAGATCTACACCGATGAAAACACAGTTTTAAAAGCTGTTCTTGATGCTAAAGCTTGGATGGCGGCTCAGACACTTGTCTTAAAGCCTTCATTACCACAAAATGTGGTCCGATCATCCCTTGAATCTAATGTGAAGTCTTGTATGTGGTTTACTTTTTCAGATGCAGCTTGGGACTTTACTACAGGCAATTGTGGACTCGGTTGGCAACTTAGGGACTCTACAAACTCCTTGGTGGAAAGCTCCTCTTCACACCGGCGTTGCGTGCCCTCGGCTCTTGTGGCTGAGGCGCTGGCGGTTAAAGCTGCAATCACGGCAGCAGTATCTCATCACGTTAGCAGTCTTACGGTTAACTCGGACTCCAAGAACCTCATTTTACTCTTGAAGACTCAAGGAAAGGATGTGGCTCTCAGAGGTTTGCTCCATGACATTCATGTTTTGGCTAGCTCCCTCGCTTATATCTCTTATGTTTTTGTTCCGCGTTTAGCGAATGTACATGCTGACTTATTGACAAAAGCAGCTCTAGCTTCATGTTCTCCCCCTGCTTGATTGTAGACTGAATCTGTTTCGTTTTATATTATTCTGGTTTGCTCAAAAAAAAAAGTCTTTTCATTATCACAAGAGAATAGGATACATATTTTCAAGACTGGTATAGCTGTGACCTGTGAGTGGTAACAAAAGGAAAAAAGTGAACAGAGTAAAGTAAAAAGAAATTACCCTGCCAGCTTAAAGCTCTGTGACACTCCTTTTTTTTCTTTTTTTCGTTTTCTAGCGAGCAATTAGCTAACAAATTTCATGATTAAGCGAACTTTAGTACAATAAGTAAACAGACGTTAGTACACTTGTTAATAGATTTAAATGTTAGAAGCATTGAAATTAAACTATTAATTAATTGATTGCAAAATTTTGATTGGAACAGTTTTTACGGATTAATCTACAACAACTTTTTTGTACCTAGCAATTCAGTGATCATTCTGTTGTGTAGTTATAATTAAAGATGTTCGGTAAGTAAAACACCTAGTTCTCAAGAAAGGAAACTCGAGCACCCAGTTGTTTTGGCATTAGTGTGAAGTACACTCGAAGATAACAAAACCCTAAAATTGCAAGAAGTTCAACTCTTTCGAAGTAAAATTTGGTTATACGCTGTTTAAGGAAGTCAAAGCTCAACGGACACGAGATCCTGTCGGAAACTTCCCTTGTTTTCTCAATTTGACATATATCTTTTTGGTGGTTCTGAAACTGACCTCTTAACCAATTTCTTTGATCCCATCCTTTTTCCTCCATTGATGGACTCTTTGCATTAGAAAAAGCCATACATTTAGTTTTGAAACTTATCTTCTTCTTGACAATTCAGAAACAGGATTGCAATAAAGCTAAGCTGGCTGAAAAAGTTCATATAGTTATGTGATGTTTGTCAGGTTTTCAGCAGATGTTCTTATAGGACTTCGTGCAACAAATTACACACTCGGATTATGATTTAAAAGTAGTTAGATAGTTGAGCATCAGTAAATTAGTAATTTTTAGTATAGCTAGATTGCCTCGATAGGTTGAACATCACTTAACTATCATATGTGAGCTACGGTTAATTATGTATCGATTATACAGTCAGTTCAGCTCGAATAACGGGATAAGATATGTCCATTTATCATTTATATGTCCACACGTGTATACATTATGGGAAAAATACATTGTATAAGAAGATGAAAGTTCCTTGGACATGATGTAAAAGCTTTACAGGGATCACAAGAAGAAAGCTCTCGTCATATTTTCACCATAATGGTTCAACGTTCACTTTCATAGTTCCTATGGGGATAAAGATAGCAACTGCATGACTCTTTAGAATATCAAACGATCCTCATATCCATATCCAATATGATCCATTATTTCATCAAGAGCCTTCTTTCATAAAAAAAACTTCAAAATCAAAATCATTTGCGGTGACATGATTTGGTGGGAATTGGGTCCTAAAATATGTGAAAAGATTTTAAAATAAAGGAGATATAATGAGCCCTTTCTCAAACAAAAAAAACATAAAGGAGATATAAACAGTAAAAAAATCCTGTAAAGTTTTTGGTATATCCGATCGTTATAACTAAAAGTATGGCCGTTGTCAAAAAAAACACTTATGATCCTTTGGATTAACCGAACACAAATCTGAATATATAATTAATCTCGAGACACAAAATTAAAAATGTGAATATATTAAGTATATTAGTTTTACAAATCCGTAGAAAAAAACAATATTAAGGTCGAAAGATGCATTGAGGTTGCACCAAATTTCAGCCAAAAAAGTTAGTATCGAGGACTGAAGTTACTCGGATAATTCACACTCCACGAGAGATGTCATATGATATGACTATATAATACAGTTAAAAAGATGGTAAATTTTAACCCATATGCTTGGACCATAATTTTTTTGTTCTCTCTTTATTCATCTTGGTCTGATATTTTGTTATTTTATTAAAAATTTACATTCCTCCCAAACCAAGACATTAAACCAAAAACAAAAGAATAATAAAAGTAGAAAATGACTAATCACATCACAATGACATAAACACAGCTATGTCCAGGTGTCAGTACACTGTTTTTTGTCACAAAATCAATAATACCCGTAAAACAAAAAGTATGAACTGAGTCAAATGTAAATAATTTGCTTCATTAAAGTCAAATGTAAATAATTTGCTTCATTAAAGTCAAATGTAGAGTACTTTTAAACAGTTTTCTTTATTCTTTACTTCTTGGACGATATTCAAATCAGGTAGATGCCTAATAAATTCATTTTTGCGTTGGTAAACGAATTTGTAGAAAGTAGGAAAAAGGGTATGAGGAATATATAATTATATTTTACTTGATGTAAAAAAAATTCTAAAACAGTGAAATAAAGACTGGACTGTTACGATTCCTTTTTAGAGTAACGTTTTAGACTTCGTGTGAGCTTGGCTTTAACCAAAACTAGAAACTAATTGATCAGTCAATTTTACGAAAATTCTACGGACCGTATTCTAAAAATAGTAATATGATCTGTCCATTTCCATTCATTTATTCGAGCTGACACCATCAAGCCTTCTGCCTACGCCTAAATGCATGGATATATATATATATATATATATATATATATATATATATATATATATATATATTTACTCTTGTCACTGAACATGCACATTATAATGTTTTTTGAACAGATACACTTTAAAAAAATATGTTGAGTTTATAAAGAACTATATGCAGTGGCGGAGCCAGGTAATCACTTCAACAAGGTCAATTATATAACACACATGAATTAAAAGGGTTATTATGCTCAATTTCTAACATTTTCAGTTATTTTGTGGAAAAAGTACAAGTAAAAAAAAATTTATGTGTAAATTCATATGGGTCAATTGATAATGCATTAACACGTACTCGTTAAATCAAACTTTATTAAAAAAAATGTTTGGTATCAACCAAGGGTAATTTTGTAAAATAATAGACGGTCCAGACTCAAAGTTGACTTTCTTCCAAATGAAGTATGTATCATGATTCGATACGGAAGGAATCGGCATCACCAAAAAGAATCAAATTTCTCAATGTAGACGACATGCATGTACATGTTCTACCATCTAGGTAATGTGAAGTATTTGTGGATATAAAAGAAAAGTATTTGTGGATATTTATCACAAAGAAATTCTATGTAGACAACTGTTTCATAGATGAGACCCTACTTTTACTAGTTTATTCTTTTATTGCTCTTAATGGAAATTTACCATAGAGCTGAGGAAGGGCTCTGCAGTCTATGCAAAGAAAAAGAAAGAGGATAGAAAGATGATCAGTTATTTATAATATTCGTTGTTTATCTTTCGCTAATTACAAAGTTTTTTTTGTTTAGCTAATTACAAAGTTACAACTTACAAGTGGTAATAATCTTTGTAAGCTACTTTTTTGTCTATGCAAATCAAAAGAAAGAGGATGAAATTATTTTATTATTTTTAAATGTAATTTTCTTTGCTTACCATTTGCCAATTAAGAAGTTCCAGGTAATTTTCTTTTTTTTTTTGCTAAAATATTTTTCTATTCTTTAAAGCTACAGTTACGAAATGGCGTTGTTTAGGACATCTCTAACCCAAGAACTCATTTTAAGGGAAACAAAACTTCAAAAATAAAGATTTGAGAGTTGATTGCTCCAATCATAAAACCTCAAAAAAATCTTTATTAGTTTATTCATTTGCATTATAGTCCTTGATATTAATAAAAGTTACTAATAATGATAAAATTTTACAAATAAATATAAAACACAGATTTAAAATATTATACAACACACAAGATTATAATATTATATAATAAAAGAAGATACAAATTACATATTTAATAAAACAACACATACACACAAATTTGGAATGTTTGTGTAATATTTTGAAACCACTTGCAAGATATGTAACATTTGAATGTTTGTGTAATCTGCATTAATTTATGATAAATTTGTTTAATGTATTTTATTTTGTGTGAATTTTATTAAGATATTTTTATATTGTGTGACTTTTATTATAGTGTTATTCAATATCTTATTTTATCTTATTTTGGTATACTTAAGTTATTCTAGATTAAGTTTACTATATGTATTTATGAAAAGAAATAACTACAAAACAACAAAAAAACAAGAGAGAGAGAGAGAAAGCGTTCTCTCTGGTGTCTCTCCCCACCCAGCCGTCAAACCCTAGACTCACCATCTCTGCCGTTCGTTTTCAAGGAGGCCGACGACTCAGTCTGAACTGTTGGTCTCCTTCCTCACCGGGTTCTTCTTGTTCCAGCCACATCTACCGATCTGATCTTACGGCGTCGTTTCCTTCTTGTTCCTGTGTCTCTGGTTCTCTGTTTTTCAGATTCAATCGAGAGTAGAAGTGTGTGTGCTTCTCTTTCCTGGAGCGCAGGCGAGGTCGCGAGCGTTTGTCACCATCGGTAGCCTTGTTTCTTCTGACTCCTTAGTGCGTTGGCGTTGGATCTGGGTCAGATCTGAATCTCTAGTCATCGAGTTGTAGGTTGAGAGAGTAGCTACCTCTCCTCCTGTTTCCGACTAGCCTCCCGACGATTTCTAGGGTTACGAAGCTTCGAAGGGTGTAGAGCCTCTCCTCAGGGGATTCGTTCTCAGAGAAAGGCGGAGTCGTGGTCTCCGTTGAGGGCCTCTAATTATAGTTTCAGGTATCATTACCATGGCTTTCTCCTCTCCACTTGGTTCAGTGCTCCCTCTGTTGCGTTTAAGGTGGTTGGATGCTTAGGGTTCTCTGAGGACAGTCCTGATGCCTCTACTTCTTGATATCCAACGATTGAGACTTGCGATTGGTGGGACTTAGCCTGCTGTGAGGGTCTTCTGACTTCTCCTATCCTTCATCTCCGTCGTCAAGCTCCGGTTTGTTCTTTCCGACAGTTGTGATGTGTTTGCTTATCTCTTGGGTCGCGTAGTCGGATTGGGGAGCGTTATACCGACTACGCTTGACCATCGCTTCTTGTGCTTTATTTTCAAGCGAAGACATCTTGACTAGTTAGACAGCTACTTTCCGAGTGGCTTTGGGTTTGGTTTCAATGAAGTCCCTCTTCAGCTAGCACCGGAGTGTAAGCCAGGCTCTCCGTCGTTGCAGCTTGAGAGACCTCCGGGTTAGTCTTCGGCAAACCGTCCCCGCTGAGCCAAACTCCTCTTCCCAGCAGGTTTCGATCAGCAAAGGGTTTAGGAAGTGCTTGAGTTTGGAAATTAATTGATGCGTGATGCTAAGCTTTAGTTCTAAGTGTATTGTTGCAATGCTTATTAGTTCTCTATGGATCCTATAGGTTCTTTTACCTTTTTTTGCGGCTTATAGGATCAGATCAGCTCTGTGAGCAAACTAGATTGCAATTCATGTTGTAATCAAACTTTCATTATTCATCTAATGATATTTACAATTTAGCAAAAAAAAAAAAAAAAAAAAAAAGAAAAGAAATAACTATAAGGACTGAAAAAAAAAGAGACAGTTTTGAGATCGTGAATAGTGAAACTTCAAATCTAAAGTTGGGTTCGAATGATACAAAACTTAAAATGGGAAGATTTGAAGTTTGATTGGAAATGCCCTGACAAAGGGACCACCTCGTACACAGATTCTTCCCTAGCACTCGTATCTGTTATTTTCTCATTTCTGATTCGAATATTTACTTCATGTACTGAATCATGTCAGAAAAAGATATTCAATCAATGAATTGTAAATCCCAAGAAACTAAACAAAGAAAAAAGAGAAACTCGCTTATAGGTTAATCGGTTCGCTTTTTAATCAAAATAAAGGTAAGAATTGATAGATTGGTAAGAAAATAACTTCCTTTGTCCCATAAGCAACAACCTTACCTATGTTATAGGCATTAGGCCTAAAAAGCCTCTAAAGCAACGAAGCTTCTTCTTTCTTCTTCCTCTTTCTCTTATTCAGGCCTCTATATACATCATTGTAGGCATCATTATCATCATATTCATCATCATCATGCAAGTGACAAAAATAAGGAAGTTGTGTATGTATACAGTGGTGATGATACAAATAGTGAGCTCGGTTTGTGCAACAAGTAGGCCCATTGCTTCCAACCACGCTTCTTTCTATCCAGGTTCAACTTATTTTCTATACCTTTCTTAGTCTACCAATCAAACCATTGCTATGTATGTGTATGTCTATGATGATAAGAAGACATGTGGATCTGTAAGTGTGAAGGAAAGACTTCTCTGAATAGTTTTCTGTCAGCAATACAATAGTAGGTTGAATTTTTAGTTGTTTTAACTTGTTTGAGAAAATTAGTGACTTGTAGTGTAGTAGTAGTAGTGGTCACTAGTTTAGTCTCTAAACTGTGGTCCCAACTATTTGTATGATTAACGGTAAAATAATAATAACAAAGATATTAAACTGAACTATAGATTGGTCAGAATGATTTTTGGGGTTATCTCCTAGCAGGAAAAAGAATGATTTTTGGGGTTTATATTCTTACGAATGTCTCAGTTTTGGTTATTCTTTTCCATAGTTACTATTGGCACTGCTGATATACTAAGCCCACATCGCAGTTCTAATTTGCCAAATTTGAAGCCCACTGAGAGGAAAGATATAGAGGAGATGGATAAAGGAAGACGAATAGGATCAAAGCCACCGACTTGTGAGAAGAAATGCTATGGGTGTGAGCCATGCGAAGCAATCCAAGTCCCTACCATATCTTCAAGCCCCCACCTCTCTCCTCATTATGCTAATTACAAACCTGAGGGTTGGAGATGCTATTGCGCCCCATAATTTATCTCTTCTTATTCCTTAATTTAGACACAATTAACATATTATATGTTCACAAGTCTCTCTTTTAAATTATTATCATCACTATTGCAAGACTTGTAACAACTACTGTAGCTATTTCTAATTATAAAATTGTGAAAGTTAAAATGAAATGCATGTATACTATAATACTTGTAATTTTGAAGTATAATCAGATTCACAGGTAGATATGGAGACTGGTCTCATTCAAAGACTATCTCAATTCCAGTTTCTTATATTCATTACATATATTTAGCACACTCAGCAGTCAGCACGAATAGATTCACCGTTTTACATATTGATTTATATATATATTGAGAAAGAAAGTCACAATATTTCAAGTACCTATAATGTTTTTGAACCATTTAAAGCTTTTTCTAATGGATCCTTTTATCTTCTGTTCAACGGAGTAAACCTTGTAACCAGCCACTCTTCTCTTCCTACGCGATTCCGGATCGCTGAAACTCCAGCTTCTAGACGCATCACCATCCGCGTCTGGAACGCTTTTGCTTTTCTTTATCTTTATCTGGTAATCGTTCCTCTGATCACCGGCTGACTCGCCGGTGTAACCTTTCCCCGCAGCTGAGCCTCGGCGGTTTCCGTATGCGGCTGCGGCGGCAGTTGCAGCTGTTGGCTCCATTTCTTTCCACGGCAGCTACGTGATTTGAGTTTTGGTCTGACGAACAAGAGTTGTCTCTGTTTTCTTTATCACTGTAATGTCTATAGTAAGTTTTAAAAGGAAATTAACGTAACAAATGTTTCTTTATAAAATAATATAAAAGCGACGTACGTTTTTTAAGAAATCAGTTTACAATTTACATGTGGAGTTGATCAAGAACCCACTTAGGTTTCGCTTTTTTCTTTAAATTTTTTAAATAACGTTAAACAATTAGGTGTGGTACTTTTTGAATCCGTAAAGTTGGTACAAGTCATTCATGTTTTGAGGTTAGTTTTGTGTGGATGCAATATAATACGTTAAATCATATTAAACCAAAATTCTGATGATGAATATAAATAAAGTTCTTGTAGCATTCTTACTTCGATACTAAGAGATGAGAAAATCTTATTTAAACAAAATTTCACGAAACAGCTTGGATTTGATACCAGAGAATTTGAAACAAACAAGAAAATAAAAAACTCCATATGATTTTAAAAATAAAAATGGTCACAGAGAGAGAGATATGTTTTTTAGAAACTTAAAGAGAGGTAAACAATAAATGCAGAAGGAAAGAGAGACGATGATATAGTATCAAAATCAGATCAAAGAGGTGCCTTGCGAAACAAGAAAGAGAGACCGTTACTTCTTCTCCCTCTAAAGCAGATCAGCAACGTTGGAAGGAAGCTCCTCAACAACAACGTTGTAAAACTTCTGGATATCAAACAGCATCCTCTCATCATCCTTGGTCACAAAGTTGATTGCCACACCTTTCCTCCCGAACCTCCCACTCCTTCCGATACGGTGAAGGTAGTTCTCAGGCTGAGTCGGCAGATCGAAGTTGATCACCAGAGACACTTGCTGGACATCGATACCACGAGCCAAGAGGTCGGTGGTGATGAGCACACGGGAGGAGCCGGACCTGAACTCCCTCATGATGATGTCCCTCGTGTTCTGGTCCATGTCTCCGTGGGTCGCAGAGACAGTGTGGTCACGCCCCCTCATCTTGTCGGTGAGCCAGTCCACCTTCCTCCTCGTGTTCACGAAGATGACGCTCTGTGTGATGGCGAGCGTCTCGTAGAGGTCGCAGAGCGTCTCGAGCTTCCACTCTTCCTTCTCAACGTTCACGTAGAACTGCTTGATACCTTCGAGGGTGAGCTCGTCACGCTTCACAAGGATTCTCACCGGCTTGCTCATGAACTTCCTCGTGATCTCGAGTGCTTCTGGTGGCATTGTTGCTGAGAAGACACCAACTTGGATCTTTGGTGGGAGAAGCTGGAAGATGTCATAGATCTGAAAACCCCCCACAGAAACAAAGTTAGATCAGAATTTAAATATAAATATCAAAAGAATCTTACTAAAAATTTCAAATATTTTTATAGAACTATACTTTAGTAACATAACATAATTAAAATTAATGTTTATATTACAGATTATAATAAAACGAAAAAATAAAACTTATGCTATTTTATAAATTTTTTAAGTTTATATTATATGGAATTAAATAGGGATGAAAAAGATCAACGAACCTGGTCCTTGAAACCACGGGAGAGCATCTCATCAGCTTCATCAAGAACAAACATCTTGATGTTGTCAGCACGGAGAGACTGCCTCTTCAACATGTCGAACACACGCCCCGGTGTTCCCACAACAACATGGACACCGGCTTGGAGGATACGCTGGTCCTCGCGGACGCTGGTTCCACCGACGCAGGCGTGAACCTTTACGCCTAGGTAGTCACCGAGCGCCCTCATGACCTTCTCGATCTGCTGGGCGAGCTCTCTGGTTGGAGCGAGAACTAGGGCCTGGCACTGGACGATGCCGAAGTCCAGCTGCTGCAGGACTCCGGAGCAGAACGTCGCGGTTTTGCCGGTACCGGATTGAGCCTGTTGGATCACGTCGAGGCCTTTGCAGAACGGGACGATTCCTCTCTGCTGGATAGCAGATGGCTTCTCAAAACCTAACAAAAAAACAAACACACACGAGGTGGTGATTAAAAGAGACATAAGTAACAAAAACAAACAAAAGGTATGTAGGGTTATTACCGTAAGCGTAGATGCCCCTGAGGAGATTCTCTTGGAGACCCATGGCGTCGAAGCTGTCGTGGACCTCATCGTAAGAGGTGAAGAACTCATCTTGTCCTTCAAGACTGTATCAATAAAACACAATAAGTTAAGAGAAAAACAACAAAGAGATGGAAGGTAGAATAAAGAAGACTAACACTTCGTTCAGCTTCTGGTCGAACTGACGAGCATCAAACTGTGTGCCTTCTGGTGCGGATCCTGCCATGACTACATAACACAGAACAATAACAGTTAAGAGATAAAATAACAAAACAAAAAGAGGAAGATTATTACAGAGCAAGTAATGTGACAAGAAAGCCAAACTCGAAGTCCATAAAGATAGGAAAACAAGCATTAATATCTGTCTCTATCAATGTCCGGAGAGAATGTCTTTAAAACAAGCACATGGATTCAACTAATTTTTTTTAGACAGAACCATTCAACCTATTCCTCCAAGTCTCAGTCTTTAAAATTAGACAGGCACACAAATTAAAAATAAATAACAATAAGAGATGCTATTCAATTAGGTAAAAAACACAAACACGATCTAAAAGAATCGGTAAATATCATATAAATCGAAGAAAGTTATAATCTTTCGAACAATATCAATCGATTGAATCAGAGCCCAACGAATCGAAGTAAGTACCCAGTCATTAAACGGAAATAAAATAAAATAAAAATCAAATCGAGAATCAAGGGGAAACGAAAGAGACGAATCTGATGCAAACCTGGAGAGAGAGAGAGAGAGATTTGGTAGAGCTGAAGAAGCGAAAGTAGAGTGCTTTTTTGGGTTAACTTAGGGGAGGCTTGTATCTCCCCAAACTCAGATCTAAACAGCGAGAGTGAGAGAGACAACGAGCGAGCGTAGATTGAGCCTTTTGGAGAGTGTTGTGTGAAATCGTAAAAGAGGCGGAGAGAGAAAGGGCGTTGTTTATCTTTTATATTGAGTCTTGTTAGGGTTTTCTCCAGTGGAAAACCTTCTCCTATTCTCTTTGGGGAATTCCGGTTTTACCCTTGTGTAGCTTCTAATTTTACTTCCTTCTTTTGGATCCGGACAAGGATTTTCCCAAGACTCGGTCGTGTCCTAAACTCACTGGTCTTTTTGATTTACTAGATTTTATACTCGCGCTACGCGCGAGTCTGCATTAATAATTAGTTTATACTTTATATTAATTATAAGTTATTTAAATAGAAATTTATATACATATTTTTGTGACAAAATTTATTTAAAATTTGATCTTCTGTTCTTAATTTATGTTTGTTTATCAAATTATTCTTTTAAAAATATTTAGTTCTTAAATATTTATTGTTTGAATTGACAAATGTATAAATAATAGTTATTAATGTATTCATAATGTTTAAAGTTTATACTTTTATCTTTTTAATATTATGTAAAATTCTCGATGCATAGAAATTCATAATATATTTTTAAATATATTTATCATATTTTTACCTAATATGTTGCTCACTTAATATAACTGAAAATGTAGTGTTTTATCATAGATTTTATTATTTTATCTATAATCCATTTTTATAACCACAATTTTGGTATATAATAAATTATTTAATGATATGTTGAAATTTTGACACTTATTTAAAAGCAAATTAATATTTTATGTAATTTAAATGATATTATGAAATTTCATATTTTATACACTGAAAATATGTTAAATATTTTTATTACTTTAACCATTTTAAAATTAAATTACTATTTTATTTTGGCATAAAATGCACTTTAAATTTATTATAAAAAAATTCTAACGTAATACTTTTGTTAATATTACTGTTTTATTTTGATTTTTATTTATTATAAGAGTTGGTATTTTTAACTAACCTGTAAATTTTTCATACTTTTTATTAGTTTAATAATATATAATATAAATGTTTTATTTTTTCGTCTTTTGAAAATATTAACATTTTTTAGAAGATATAATAATCAATTTTCTTATTTTGATTGTTTTTTTTTAAATCTTATATGAACACCCTAAATAGCTTGTAGCCTGAACTTCTTTATATAAAGTCAAATTTATTATAATAATTAATTTTCATATTTTAATTGATTGTTTTAAATTTTTGATTTCTAATGAAATTGTGTTGTTAGTTTTCTTTATTTGATATTGATTTGCATTTTATTATGAAATAAATTACTTTTTTAATATAGATATTTTTTAAAATAATTTATTATTATACAGTATAAATTTATTATTTATTTGACATATTTTGATTGATACTTTTAAATATAATGTAGACAACCTAAATGGCATATACCATCATAATTACTTATAATCACACTAATAATTTATGTAATTTAAATTATATTAGATATTTTTATGTTATACATTGTAAGTGTTTTTAGATGTTTTTGATACTTTAACTACTTTTACAATGGTTTACTATTTTATTTTGGCCTAAAATGTAATTTAGATTTATTATACAAAATAGAAAATGTAATAGTTTTGTTAATATTACTATTGGCTTTTGATTTTCTACTTTACCACAAAAATGAAAAAAATTAATTAACTTGTCAAATGTTAATAATTTTTTTAGTTTAATTATATATAATACTAATTTCGTTTTAATTTTTTTTTGCAAAATATTAACATTTTGAAAATAACAATGATGAATTGTCATATAAATTTTTATATTCCTAATTATTTATGTTAAATTTCAAAATTATTATACATATTGGGATAATATTTGTATAACATTTTTACTTATGTTATTTTTCCTTATTCGAATTGATTTGTATTTTATTATGAAATAAACAGTTTTTTTGTTACAAATAATTGATTTTTTTAATATATTCATGTATAATAACGATTTTTGTTAATTTTGTTAATAGAGCCAGTGGTTTAAATCCTGTGTGGATGTTTTAGTTTTTTTATCTCCTTTAACATACGTTTTCCATTGTTTTTTCATTTGTCTATTTTATGTTAATATACATAAATTTGGAAATCAAGACATTTTAAAAACTATTTTTTTTATATCAGCCTACTTTATTAGATAATCTATATTGTTATTAACAGTTTAAATAGTAATTTAGGATATGTTTTGACTTTGTAATTTTTCTTTTTTTAAACATTTTATCTGATTTTTCATATTTTTATTGGTGGTTTTGAATTATATCTAGTTTTTTATTTTTATTTTCCATTTTAATATAACAAGTAATGTTTTAAAGCAAGTTGTAAAATGTTAATATTTATTTATTTTACTTTAAGTTATATATATAATATTAATTTCGTTTTAAAAATAATTTTGGAAATATAAATATTTTAGAAAACTTTTATTTTCTGTTAACATTTAATCTGATTTGTCATATTTTTATTAGTGGTTTTAAGTTTTTTATAGCCTTTTATTTTTGATTTTCCATTTTACTGTAACAATTAACGTTTTAAAGCAAGTTGTAAAATGTTAATCTTTATTTTTTACTTCAATTTATATATATAATATAAATTTCGTTTTTAATATAATTTTGAAAATATTAATATTTTATAAAATAATAAACTAATATAATGATGTGTAAAAATACGAATGGTCATTTTAATCTTACGTTAACGTCTTTAAAGGCTTATAACCTCAATTTTTATATAGTATATAAGTCTAGAATTAGACATTTTAGAAACATAAACTTTTTAAACAATTTTGATATGTTTTGATTGATGGTTTTAAATTTGTGTAGACGGTCTAAATGGCTTACACTATCATAATTTACTTATAAGCACACTAATAATTTATTTAATTTAAATGATATTAGGTTTTTTGCTTTATACATTGTAAGTTGTTTTAGATGTAATTTTGTTACTTTAACTATATTTATAATGGCATAATATTTTATTTTGACCCCAAATATAATTTGGATTTATTATACAAAATAGCAAATGTAATATTTTGTTAATATTACTATTTGGCAATTGATTTTCTATTTATATCAGCTTTCAATTTTGTTAATATTATTATTTGAATTAAGAACTTGTGAGAAGTCATCTTGTAACTTGTTTTGTTGTCAATGACTAAGAAATTCTTAATCTTATAGATTACACCAGCTTTTAAATCCTCTTCATAGCATGCTATTTGATTAGCTGGAATGAAAGTGTGGATTGTTGTTTTCTGTATAAATTTGTGTGAAACAAACAGTGTTGTGCTTATTAAATTTTAAATTGAGAAGTCTAAATAACAAAATATTATACCTTTTGATCAATAAGCAATAGCTCGAGACCTATAAAAAAACTACCCTTGTTGATGTTACGTCATTCCCAAAAGTAAAATACTCTAGCAAGAACTTCATTCTTATTAAAATATTTTCTAAACAAACTACCCTTGTTGATGTTACGTCATTCCCAAAAGTAAAATACTCTAGCAAGAACTTCATTCTTATTAAAATATTTTCTAAGATCATCGAAAACCAAAGAAGTAACAGAAGCAACTATTGTGTATATATCTCTTTTCAATATCTCTTTCGTTCTCAAAGTAAATCATGAAAACTTTAAAACTTTAGACAATTATTTATAGTCCTCAAATACTTCATATGTTGGAAATTTTCTTAATTTATATATTTAGTTAAATTCCTTTTAAATGTTTTAGTTTTTGTTATCTCCTTTAACATAAGTTTTCCATTTTTTCATTAATCTATTTTATGTTAATATACATAAATCTGGAAATCATGACATTTAAAAAAAATATTTTTTTATTTTTTATCAGTCTACTTTATTAGATAATATTTATTTTTATTAACAAGTTAAATAATATTTCAGGATATGTTTTGACTCTGTAATTTTCATTTTTTTCTTTTAACATTTAATCTGATTTCTCATATTTTTATTGGTGGTTTTGAGTTATATATAGCTTTTTATTTTCGATTTTCCAGTTTACTATAATAATTAATGTTTTAAAGCAAGTTGTAAAGTGTTAATATTTATTTATTTTACTTTAAGTTATATGTAGAATATTTATTTCGTTTTTAATATAATTTTAGAAATATTAATATTTTAGAAAACTTCTATTTTCTGTTAACATTTAATCTGATTTATCATATTTTTATATAGCCTTTTTATTTTTGGTTTTCCATTTTACTATAATAATCAATGTTTTAAAGCAATTTGTAAAATGTTAATATTTATTTATTTTATTTTAAGTTATATATAGAATGTTAAATTCATTTTTAATATAATTTTGGAAATATTAATATTTTCTAAAAATAATAAACTAATATAATGATGTGTCAAAATACTATTGGTGGTTTTAAATCGTATGTGGACGCTCTCAATGGCTTATAGCCTCAACTTTTATATAGTATAGATTTTTACAATAACTTAACGAATTAGTAGATTCACAAGACTAATGGGCCTAACTATGGAATTATGGGCCTAATCTCTTTTAAAAATCGGCCATAGCTTGACTAATCCCTGCCGTTCATTTAGATGCCTCCTCCACTAACGCACCTGAGGATCTCTCCCCTAACGCAGTTCAGATTTGCTTACGCATCATGTTTCGTGCTTTTCTGCTTCCTTATGCGGACTGAATATCTTGGTTTTTAATTTTTTCATGTAACTTGGGAATGTCGGTTTAGTCATGTGCATTTTTGCATTCACTATTTTCAGAGCTTTAGTGAGCTCCTTGTAGGTACTATGTTGAAATTTAATGTTTGTAGCTTTTGATTTTATGATCGACAGTTGTGGTATTATTAAACTGTGCTCTGCCTGTGGATGAATAGCTAGAGAAAGTCGCTCTTACCTCTACATCAGATTAATTGTCTTATATTTATACTAAAGCTACATGATTGAGGCATCGACCTCCGACTCCTTCTCTACTAAATTTACATTGTTAATTGTTTTTTATTTATACTAAAGCTCTCTGTCTAACCAAACTTGAGGGTAACATTGTCAGGTGGCTGGATAAAACTGGCCCCTGGTGAAATGCTTTTCTGAAGTTGAAATTGAAATTGTAATGTTAATTTGAACTGAAATATCTTATTTATTTTTTTATTATCATGCCGAGAATATGACACTAGTCACAGGCTATACTCCATATTTTTGGGACAAAACAAACGTTGAGATGGAGTGCATGGAAGATGGTTATCTCGCCAAGATAGTAAAAGAGCAAGGGACAAAAGAAATTTAGTTGGTGAGGTATCAAAATCTATGGCTTTTGGAGATCTATTTATTATCATGGGTTCTCATCAAGTTTTTGAATGTGAGCTCCGTTTTTTGTAACTTGGCACAGCTTCACAGTAAAGAAACTACTGCCAAGCCTTCCAAGTCCACTGATTCAATGGTTCCCGCTCTGGACTATGTTGATATCCCTCACACTCAAAAGGCAAATGCCTACACAATCTTATATCTTGATTTTTCTGGGATCTCTCTACATTACTTTGACCTATATCATAAATCATCTGTTTATTGTACGGTTTTGACAGGTCACAGTGTCACATCTGGCATACTCAAAGCAAACTA
This sequence comes from Hirschfeldia incana, assembly GCA_026261945.1. Lineage (NCBI taxonomy): Eukaryota > Viridiplantae > Streptophyta > Magnoliopsida > Brassicales > Brassicaceae > Hirschfeldia > Hirschfeldia incana. The sequence continues at coordinate 726,938 of JABCMI010000028.1, read as the reverse complement.
TTTCATCACTACTAATTGACCGTGGATAAATGTGTTGACAAAATGATGGGGTAAGTATTACGTCTCAGATTGATGTAATTTATTCAATTAATGCATGGTCGACAGCTATGTTTATATATGCACTCTTTAGGAGTCCGCTGATTTCATTTCAAGAGGCTTCTAGTGTGAAACGTGTATATGTAAATGATCTTGTTGTCAAGGTACTCTCTAGTCTCTACTTCTGCTTCTGAAACCAAAGCCAAGTCAAATCTCCTTCTCTGTCCTCCATTGTGAAATCTTTTCTCCTTCCGAAAGTGCAGGCTGCTGCATTGGCTCTACGGAAAGTTCCTCACTGCAATAGTTCTTGGACAGATGAATACATCCGCCAGCGTCTTTAACGCTTCATGAAAACTTTGCAATCCACCTCAAGCCGCTATTCTAGCAAATAGGATCCGGTACTACCCTACACACACATACAAGATACTCCATCCATTGACGTTTCTTCCCCAGTAACTGATTTTATTCTGAATCTTTAAACAGCTGAGAACAGAACTGTTGCTGGTAGTGGCTTTGACCAGCAAGTCGTCTTCTTATAAGAGTATGAAATTAAAAGGTTCTCTTTGGCATTCCCAAAAGCTATTAATAGAAGAGAGAGGGAAGGGAAAGGATTCTTGAAACAAACAAAAACAGAGCTAATAATCATAAACGTCAAATTACTTTATGGTGGCATACTGGCATTGGTAAAACACTTATCAGTCCGAAGTCATTAAACAGCAGAAACATAACTTAAAATCACATCTCGACAGCAAAAATGAGCAAACACTCTCTCTCCATCTATCGTTGTCTCTTCTTCCTCCTTCGCATTATCTGCGGGAACTGGAGAGGAACCGGTAACGTCGCAAGACGAATCTTGTTCTCCACCGAGAATTTGCACCCGAGGTTCTCAAAATGCTTCCTCAGATCCATCGAGCTCATCCTCAGATCCTTTGCAATGTCTTCAAAGTCGGTCTTGAACTTATCCACGTGAAGGGTGAGCACAAGAACGTAACTTATCAGAAGGTTGACCTTATCATCAGGAATCCTCCTGCTTGTGTCAAAATCCTTGAACAATCTATTACATTTATCACGGATGAGTGTCGGAAAATGATGTTTCCTAGCCGAATCAACACCGACCATTGAGTTCACGTCCTTGAACTTTATCAGATGTGTTAGCAACGTCAAGATACCAGCAACCGTCTCCTTCTCAGTCTCATCCTGCAAAAGTGCAAATAGACCAAGCTGATATACACCATCTATACGCATACTTCCAAGAAAAAAGGAGAACAAGATGTTACCTTGTTATCACGCAACCTGAACAACCGGTTACGAACAAAAGTAGGGTAACCCTCGGTCGATGCTCCAGCTTCTTGCTGAAGAAGGCGGTAAACATCCTGAAGTTGGGACCACTCTCCCTTCTCGATAATCTGCTCTATAGGATAAGCGTCTTTCGGAATCGTCGCGGAGGCGTTATGAGGTGGAATGTTGCGTGCAACATCAGCATTGGTAGCCTCGAGAGCACTAATGTTGACATCCACTTTGTCAAGTTTATCCTCAAGCGCCTTCTGTGCGTCGGGATCATCTTTAAGAACTCTAGCCTTCCTCTTCTTATCCTGTATACACATACAGAACAAAACCTCCTCTCAAACGATTGATATGCAAACAAAGGATTAAACCATGGTTCTAAAAATCTGTTTATGCAGCAACTCAGCAAAACCATTTAAATCAGATTTATACGACTCAAATCGGTTTAAATTGTTCAAAATCGGTTTAAATTAATCTAAATTCTGTTAATTTATGCAATACTGTTTGTACAAATCCACAAACTTATCTATTTTTTTTGGTTTTACATATCTAATTGACAGTCAATTAAAATAATTTTTCTAATAAAAACCAAAAATAAATCAACAATTTGTTAAAGCCTCTAATAGCTAATCCTTTATGCTAGTTTAAACCCTAGAGACTTCTTAAACATTGGATTAAAACTAATGTTACAAGCACAGAGAAAGAAAGAGTGACACGTACGTCTAGAATAGCTCGCTTGGTCCAGAAGGTACGGGGGCGATGGTCAGCAGATTCTTCTTCATCACCCTCCGTTGTAACAGCACTCTCTCCAGCTTCTGAATCAACCGTCTCATTACCTTTAACTCTCGTCTCTAATCTCAACACCTGCAAGTTCAAAAAAAACACACACAAAATTAACCAAATCTTGATTCTTGATTCTTGATTTGTTTTTTATTATTATTAACAAACCTTGCTGTGAGCAATTGGAAGAATCCTCAGAGTCTGAGTCTCTTTATCCAAAACACCTAACGTGTAGACACAAGTCTGCCTAGCGACTTGCCCGCCGTGGCTCGAACCCACGAACTCCACGTTCGACCCGGGAGGGCTCACCACGACCTCCGTCCTCTTCTGCGACGCCGTCTTGTAAACCGTGACCTTCGGAGCTTCTCCCGATTGCGAAGAGGAAGAGGAAGGATCGTATCCCGAGGCGAAGTAGGCCACGATCGGAGAGATTCGATCGGGCTTCTCGGAGATTTGTTTGACGGTGATGTCTATCGATCCTGTTGATTCGATTGGTGTTCTCTTCGTCTTCTTTTTCTTCTTCTTCTTCTCGAGAGGTTGCGGGGTTTTGAAATCGTCTCCTTCTTCGTCCATGGGGTCGTTTTGGTGTTTGTCCGCCATGGCTGAAGAGCAGAGTAGCCTAACACGAACTCTTCGATAAAGAGTATACGAGATGCTGAAACTGCTTAAACCCTAATTTGGTCGAGTGTGTTTGGGAAATTTGCAAAACAAGTCCTTTATATTTAAGGCCGACTCGATAAATATTCATCTGATTTTGATTTTACTGTAAACCCCCTCTCCGTTATAACGACGTCTACGGTATCTAAAGCTCTGACATTTTCCCTTTATAGAAACAACGCGACGTTTGTTTTTCTTGTTGTATTAGAAACAAAAACTACACGCTGTGTGTGACAAAAATCAAAGTGCATTGCTGACGAAAGAAAATAAAAACAAAGTGCGTTAGAAACATCAAAACTACCCGCTGTGTAAAAACAGAGATTAACCAAAACAATTATAGTTCCAAAGATTTGGCCACATCACTTTTTTTTATATGTAAACAATTATTTTGTTTCAATCATTATATTTCGCAAGCTGAACCATGAGTTTTCAAGTTATTGTTAATCCTCCTGGTGGCTTATGCGAGAATGATAACTGTTCTTCCGGGGGTCAAAACTGTACAATGAAAGCGGGGACTTGGTATTGGCTTGTTCCATGCTGGTCTCCGTCTTAGGGCATCTCCAACCCATACACTAAATTTGGTGTGAAAAAAACACCAAATTTAATGTTTTGGTGTTTCACTTTCTTTTTCATCTCCAACCACAAACACTAAATTCCACACCAAAAAGAATATTCTCTATTATTATAATATTAAATTTAGTTTGCGGTTTATTTTTAATAGTTTTGATAAATAATTATTGTTTATAAAACTTATTAATTAATAAATAAAATATAAAATTACAATTGATAAAAAATAAATATTAATCAATAATTAGAAAACTGAAGAAATTAATTGGAATAATTTATTTAGTTTTGGTAAATAATAATACTTAAGTGATTAATTAAGAAAGATATAAGATTACAACCCGTTTAAGAAAATTATGTAATTTTTGTGTATTTGATTTTAATTGGTAATTTTATGTTTGTTTAATTTTAATTATGTAATTTTACGTGTTTTAATTCCAATTATGTAATTTTATGTGTGTTTAATTTTAATTATGTAATTATATTTTTTCATTAATTTATTATTTTAGTTGATGATATTTATTTGTATTTTTAATTAATTTGCTTCTTTATATATGTTAAAAGTATAATTAACTGATATGTATTTATTTAAATATATTATTTTAAAGTAAAAATAAGAATAAAAAATTATTTTGAGTTTTGGTGTTTTGTGAACAGTGTTACTCCAAATATAGTGTAACACTGTTCACAAAACACCAAAAACTTATTTATGCTGTTGGATTTGCCGTTCGGTTGGAGAGTGAAGCACGTCATATTTGACGTTTTGCCGTTCGATTGGAGTTGGCCTTAGAATGGTTATTAGCAGTACATTTTCGTTCTGTTTCTATGAGCATCATTCTACTAGCCATTTGCGGGTTAAGACTCAGGTACTACTAGATAAATAGCTATATATTCCACAACTCATATATCGGTAACTAATTACTCGTAGATAAATTATTAATAATTTGATTTTTGTAGTGAAAATGAGTACTTTTATCATATGTATTCACAAATGGACAATTGTATGTTGTTGTCTTGTTAATTCACAAATGAACAAGAGTATGTTGTTGGTTGTGATTTGGACATGACATATCATTGTATCGTATGGTTGACTACGATAATTAATTCAGCAAATCATTTGGTCTGATTGGTTAAAATGTATTGACTCGTCACTATTTGATTGAACAAAAGAACTATACGAGTCTATGATAAATCAATTTCATACTGATAAATCAGTTTTATTATCTAGAGGCTCAAAAAACTTGAACATTAACTGTTTGTTCTAAGATAAAAATTTAAAATCTGATATATATATATATATATATATTTTTAAATTTAGGAACCGGAAGATAATGGCGATCCTGCTACAAATATGGTAACAGCGGTTCTTTGTATATGTCGCCAGGGTATTTCTTTACCGTTGATCGCATTGGTTCAGTTTGTCGATCAAATAATCTTTTATACACTAATGATTTATGGGCTTTTTTCAAGAACAACCCACAATTTAAAGTCAAATGCAAAACCAACCTCATTTTTTTGTCAACACTATTCACCTTTGAAATTTCCAAACCATCCTTATGTTTTTGAATTATTTACAAAATTGCCATTATTATCTAATTATTTATTATTTTCGAAAATGACAAAAAACCCATAACACCCTAAAGATTTCATCTTATTTACAACAATGCCATCATCATCAATTTTACAACCACCATTGAACCACCATTTTTGAGCTCATAAAAGCTCAAGATCTAAATTTATAACCTTTTGTTTCTCTTTCTAAGACAACAATTCTTCATTTCCTCTTGTTTTCTCTACATTTCTATCTAAAAAACTCTCATAACTCTTATTTTCATAATCTCAAACTTCATATTTTCGAAATTTTTCATCAGCAAATCGTAAAAGATGCCTCTTTTTGCTCATTTTTGGTGTTTGGACGGTTGAAAGGGTTGTAATCGAGGTTCACACCAGAAAAAGGTAATTGTTTACATGGTTTTCACCATTTTCTTCAGTCTGTATCGCGACGGTAGACTGTTCTATATGTGTGTACCAGTGTGTAGACGTACAATTCAGTCTATTTGTCAACGCACAAGTCAGTTTTGCAATTGACCTTTCGAACTTTTTTTTGCAGCGCAGACTTCCACAACAGTCTACGTCCTTACCTTTGACAACAAAAACAAAAAATTACGTAGACATACCAAGACGGCTACGAAAAAGAGGTTAGTTTTACATTTGACCGAACTTTTGACTTTATAAAGTAGACTTCACTTGAAGTCTACGAACTGTAGGCTGCCAAAGAAGTCTACTTTAGGTCAGTTTTGCATTTGACCAAAACATTGACTTCGTTGAATAGGTTAGTTTTGTATTTGACTAAAATGTTTTTAAATAAATTAAATATTTTTAAAAGTGTAGACTTGAAATGCAGTCTTCTCTTCTTGGACAAAAAAAATTGAGACTGTTTGTGAAGTCTACAGATTTATTTTGGTCAAATGCAAAACCAACCCATGGGTTTTGAAGTTAGACTTTACGCGAAGTCTACGAAGCTGTAGACGTGCATTTTAATCTACACTTAGAAAGTCAAACAATGGCCAATTGCAAAACTAACCTTTTTTCAAAAAAATAAAAACATGTAGACTACATATAAAATCTACATTCTAAAGTCAAAACTTGGCTAAGTTTCGGTCAATGGGAAAAACTAACATTTTTAATCTGGTAGACTGAAAAGTAAGTCTAAATGTATTAAGTTAAAACTTGGATGAATTCTGGTCAAATAAAAAAGGTAACCCGTAAAATTTTCAATTGCAAAAACCAACCTGAGTAGACCTATTTGACCGTCTACGACTGTAAACTAAAAAGAACGTCTACACCAATGTGTCGTAGACCGATTTCACAGTCTACATAGGAAAATAAATTAAAACTGAATTTATGTATTATTCATAAAGTTTTTGCTAGATTTTTTTTTTGTTTGAAAGTGTGTGTTAGTTAATCCTAATGGGTTTGAGTGATTTTGAAAAGAAAACTGTTGTAGTTATGAAATTATAATACTTTTGATTTTACAATGTAGTTAGGTGTTAACATGTAGACATATTTGTATGTCTACGTTTGTAGTTTTATGAAACCTAAAATATTTATCTTCTAATTATGTGAAACTGTATTTTTTTTTTGCATGCAATGATTCAATTACCGGCCGTATACGAAGAATGGGTGGAGAAAGTCTCATTGTAGAGTTGGGAGAATGTTCCGTATATATGATGGTTGTACACATGGTGAACTTATGCATGTCACGAATGATCGACAAGTGCAGAATTTGATTAAGTTATCTAATACACAGTTTGTACGCCTTTGTGTATCAAGCTAAAGCTAAGTACACTACAAATTTTTGGTTTGGATATATGTTAGATAACAAGTGTAGACATCTTTCTAAATCTAAGAATGTAGACTACATTTGAAAACTACGTCATAAATTCTATTAGAAGTGCATTTGTGTATTAATCATCATATATGTTTACTATATAGTTATGTTACAGTGTGTGTTAGTAAATTTTAATGGTTTTCGATGAATTTCAAAATAATTATACACTTGAATTTTTTGCAAAAAAATTGTGATTAATTTCACCCTTAAAATATCTTGAAAATTTTGTTTAGATTTTCTTCTACTCACATGCGTGTTAGGTATTGTTTTACCTCATGGTGGTTTCACTTGTTTGGTTGATTAGTTCTTGTAAAAAACTGAAATCTAACAACAAATTAATACTATCATACAAGTGAAACACAACTAAAAGTGAATACAATTTTTATTGATAATGCATCCAAAAATTATTTACAAATGAACATTTTATTATGAGAAAATATTACAAAGGAATTTATTTGATTGTGTTTGATTTTTCATAATCTTGATGCCTCAAATAAAATCTTGGAAAAAGTACCTGCAAAGTAAGATAAAGTTATGAGAAAAAAATAAGATAAAAAATAAATCATATTTTAGTAGACTTTTTATTAAGTCTACGTAAGGTTTATTGTTCAGTAGACATTAGTTGAAGTCTACACCAACAGAAAATTTTCAGATCCAAAATTGTACATTTAGAACTTTTGAAAATACTTTTTTTCTGAAGATATTTCAAAATAATTTTTTTGTCAACCTTGTATCAAAGAAAAAATATAAAATATGAATCTATAAATTTAGTTCAATATAAAAACAAAATATATATATATATATAATGAGTAAATGTAAATCTTACATTTTTAGGAAGATGATTTGAAAATTTTGGAAGAGAAATACTTGCAAAATAAAATAAAATTAAAATAATATTTGAGTAAGCTTTTAATGAAATCTACTTAAAAATCAAGGCTATTAGACTTCAAGTGAAGTCTACTAGTCCTAACTTTTAGGTAGACTTCATTTGAAGTCTACCATATAGAAAAAAAATCTAAATCTGAAAATGTATATATTAAAAAATATCAAATAAGTTTAAATCTAAAAGCTTTAGAAAATATAATTTATATGAAAATAATAATAAACTAAAGTCATAGAGTTTGAATATGTAGCTTTATTTAAATATAATTACAGAAAGAAATATATAAAATCTATAAATGTAATTTTTACATTTTTTGGAGTAGGAGATAACAACCATGGAAGAAAATACCTGCAAAATAAGATAAATATTAAAAAAAAGACTAAAGTCATATTTTGGTAGACTTCCAGTGAAGTCTACTTACTTTATAAACAGACTTCATTAGAAGTCTACACTGTCAGATAATTTTCAGATCTGAAAAAATCTATACATTTTGAAATATGAAAAACAGTTTTAAATCTGAAAATAATCTAAAATAAAATTTATCAGATAAAATAGTATAAAAGTAAATGTACAGAGTTTGATCTATAACTTTATTTGATTATAAACTTATAAATACACATTTAAAATCTATAGATCTAAACTTACATTTTAGTGGAGGAGATGAAAACCATCAATGGTAATACCTGCAAAAAGATATGTGTGAAAGAAATAACATTTAAAATACACATTAAAGTCTATAGATCTAAAACTTACATTTTTAAGGAGAAAATGAAAACCATGAATCATAATACCTAAAATGACAACATAACATTGTGAGAAAACATGTGAGGATTTTAGAGAGAAAATAGAGAAATTGGAGAGTTTAGAGAGAAGGGAGAGAGTTTTAGAGAGAAGTGAGAGAGTTTTACAAAATTGTGCAGCCATTTTAGAGAGAGATTGGGTAAAATTTATTTATATATGGAGACAGAAATGTAACTAGGTTAAAAGATTGCCGACATTGTAGACTTCTTTTGAAGTCTACTAAAATTAAAAATTAAGAGTATGTTTTATTGTAACGTAGTAGACCTTTTTGAATGTCTACAATGATAATTTTATTATTGTTGTTAATTCATTATTGTTTTAATAATTTTAACATAAAATTTACTGAACTTTATTTTTGTTTTTAATTAATAGTTATAGTATGTGATTTCACATTTTATTCTTAAAATTCAATTTAATTTAAGATAATAAATTTTTGTTAACAAAATTTAAAAATGTAGACTGAAAACGACGTCTCTAGCATTATAGACTTTATTGTAGATCTACGAAACCTTAAACCACAAATCTCAAACCCTAAATAGTTTCTTTGATAATCAAAAAGTTTCCTTTACTGTATCAAATACCAAAATTACACAAAATATAAACTACAAAACATTAATAAGCAGATTTAAGTCAATAAAACAAAAAAAAAATCAAAATCTAAAGTCTAACCTTAAAAATCTACCACTAAGAGACATAACATGTTACAACATTTTGTTTATACACTATGAACATTGTTTAACACATGGTTACCAATTTAGTATATATTCCTTAAAATTGTTCAGTTATATACAATTTTAATATAGTTAATTCATATTATCTATTATATTGATGATTAGTTCAAATCTATCACAATAATTATTTTTATACAATTTTAAAATTAAATTAATAGATTAAATTTTGATGTAGACTATACATTAAATCTACAATTTAGACTTCGCTGGAGGTCTAAAAATATGTAGACTTCAATCTTCTACATGTAGACTTCCGAAAGGATAGAAACGTAAATACAATTCCGTTTTTTTGTTTAGTCATAAGGACTAAATAGTATTTTTATCATCCCTTTAGGTTGTTCTGTATTTGACTGAAATTGGGGTACACCAATGCATTTGACTTAAATATTTATGTTAGTTTTAGCAATTCTCCCATGATTTATTTGAGATTTTGGATCGAGTTTCCAGTTTTACTACTCGTATGTCGACTAGTTCGACTTACTTGTTTCATATATTTTTGTTGTCAATGTCAACGGTTGTTGCCATCTCCTGGACCTTAACAAAGAGTAGTATGACGTGGCTTGAACCCACGTATAACATGACTCAAATAAAGTTTCCTATGTATAACTCCACTCTTATAAGATTTAAGGTCGATATCACTTGATTGTATGGCGTTGTATTGTTTAGTAACTACTACTATATACTCATTTGGTTCCTAATGTTCTATGAGAATCTTGGACAAAGCATCTGGTGATAAGTCTAGTAGTGGTCTAGTTACCGAATCACTATTTTATAACAGCAGCGTGTAATAGCGTTTTCCAAATGAACCTTGTAATAGTCTAAAGACTAAATTCGAAGAAAATAATAATAATAATTCTGGGTAACAAAGAAAACAGCGGCTTTATTGACATTCTTTCAAGAAGGGTTACAAAAGATATGGTAGACATTTCATTATGAGGGAGATTAGTACTCCGGTAAATCGTAGGTATTTAAGAGCAACATTATAGGGAGTGCTTTAACACATGCCCTTAAGAGGAAAACACTAGGACCGTAGGAGAAACAGAAAGAAAATCCATTAATTAAGGGATGGATCTTCACGAAAACCGACAAAAAAAACAAAACTTAAGAGATTTTTCTCAGGACTACTGATAATCTTGCCTTATGATCTATAATATTAAAACAGAATCATATTATAAAAATTTAGGATTATGCCCTTAGATTTTTTATCTTCTTTACAAAATCATACCACTTTTATTTTCAATTTGGCCACCAATCAATATCATTTAATATAAAAGATTAAAAAACTTGCTATATAAAATTTGGCCACCAATCAATAATTATTATCATTTAAAGCGATTTAAAAAATATAAATATATTTTAAACAAATTTCACTATACAACTATAAATATTAAGCATATTTTAATTTTGAAAATCCTTATAGAATTCAGAATGCTCCAAGCTATTCCCCTAAAAATACTAACAACATAAATACTTAAATAACTAAACATGTTTTCTTATCTATATTATTAAAGTTGAAGTATCAATATGAATTAAAATTTGAAATAACCTTTTAGTTACATCTAATGTTATTTTTACAGTCATAAAAGTAATTAATTTTAATAAATAATTTTACAAAAATATGATAAATATGAGTTTCCTTATAAATCGTAGGTTTGCATTAAATTACCTGATATTTAGTTAATTTAGAAGATTACAATTTTTCAATTATTTAATACTGATCGAACAAAAATAATTTTATAAATAGAATATATATAATATTATATATATAATCATATCTAATTTTAACTTCATTGAATATTCTCAAATCTAGGTTTGAAATTATTTTTTTTATAATTATTTGATTTCTTTTTCTTATTTATGTAAAGGGTGGTTCACTTTCACAATGTAAATTTTCATGTTTATCAATTTTTTTACCAATTTTTCTTTTATGATTTTTTAACTAAATCTACACTATTTTGAACACACTGCAACCGTAGATACTAAGATTATTATACATGAATTACATTGATTTAATTTTCTATTATGTTCAAAATAATAAATCTAAACAGTGTTTTCAAATTTTAGAAATGAATTAAACATTATTTAAGAAAAATACAGTACAAATTTATCTTTGTAAAAATTAAATAATTTAATCACTCAAAATAAACTCAAACCAGTATGACTAGATGACCACTATAGTTACGTGAATTTAAATAGATAAAATTATTGAGAACTGAAAAATAATGAGTTCAAAAGGTCGAAATGTAAATGTGTTCGCCAAAAATAAAACAGATTTAAATAAAGTGAATATATCATTTTATCAATTTTAAAAAAGTATTTGATGAATTTTTATTAATTTTTACAATGTATAATATTTTGTATTTTTTAGCGCGGATCAAAATTTAGTTGTATAAACAAAAAAATGTTATATTCCGGGCTTTATACTAGACAAAAATAAATAACTCGTAAATAACCCTAGAAGCATGAAAAAATGGTAGATGGGGTGTGAGATTCTAATGTCGCGAAAGTGAGTCAAAGGGAGCGAAGGAGGTAGGTCTCTAAGTCTCTTGCCCTATAATACCCGCCTTACCTGTATATATATATACTTACCATTTAAAATTTTAGTTTTTAGAAAGTATAACAGACTTAAAAAGTTTAAGACAATTTGAAAAGGAAAAAGAAAAGGAAAAATAATAGAACATGTTTGGTGATGTATATGAATGACTAGAATGGAACATTGGAACTCATGCTCTAAAATGGAAATATCTTTTGATTCAAAGGTGTTTCCACCTTCTTCATCTACCTTATTCACATCAAGATGTCACTTTGACAACCCCCAATATATCCATCTACATGTTTAGCGCTCTAAATGTTTAGACACAATCTTATCTAGTTTCTCTCTACATACACAACACGTATTTTCTTGAAAAGTGTTTATTGTGATGGTTAATTGCTATCAATAGTTCTTGTAATACAAAATCGCGGAATATATTACGCTACTGTAAAAGTAATATTTTTCAACCTGTGGTAAATTAAGTTTTTTACCATTCAGTTTCACAAATATTTTCTTAGATTCCATAGTTCTACTAGTACTATATAGCAATATTACCAATTACTATACTCGAAAAGAAAAGCAATGTTACCAATCAAACTTCTGTCGTCGACACAAATCCTCATATATGTTTTAGAAAACTAAATTTTGATGAACATGTATAAAATTTATATGCATTTGTGAACTACGTCTATACTTATTGTATGTGAGTATATAATCGGATTGTAGATTGTAGGTGTGTAAGAAGAAAGATCTAGGGGGCCTCAAAAAGGGAAGAAAAGGACAGAGCATGTGAAAAGAGACAGAGAAACAAACAGACTAGTGAACAGTCTTACTCTTTATTTTCTCACCACTTAATGAACCTAACCTCTCTGAATATTTCTGATTCTTCACATGCCTTCTCTTCTTTCTTATTTCTATTCTATAACCTTTTTCTAAAGAAGAACAAAAGTACTTTCACTTCACTAGAAACCATAGAAACCTAGTCCCCATCTTTATCCAATGGTCTCTTCCCTACTCTCTATAACACCCTTTTCTTTCTTACTCATCTACCATTTTGCCAGGTTTTTTTTTGGTCAAAAACCATTTTGCCAGCTTAGTCATTTCTTTTTGAACATTATCTTACCATGCAAAAACTATAAACGTTACAAGAATATGTGAAACTGTAAAACAGTCAGAGATTTGTGCATACAAGAAGAAGCTCATTCCGATTTCTATTAGTAATAAATATTCGCCAGTTCTCTATTTTTCAACACATCTATCAGTTGTTTCATCTATCTGGTTTTCCTGTCTTAAGACAGTAGTATCAGGGCTCACTAAATTTAATAAAATAGAGCTCAGCGGCACTCATTTTTAGGCCATGAAGACGTGTTGGGATACAGCTGATATTGAAAATAGCATCTGCGAAAAGGAAGAAAAATAATTTCCAAAAATCTATGCACCTTTTTCTAATACAAATACATGTAATATTAAAGAAAAGAGAGGAAAGAAAATTGAGAGTAGAGGAAAGAGTAGTCAAAGAATAGCATCAAGTGCTGCAGAAGAGGCAACAGAAACTGGGCCTGAGTCTCTTCAGATTTGCCAGTCTTTATAGGACCACACACTTCTCTCCCTTCATTACATTTTATCTATCTATTTTGATATTTACAATATTGGATACTTTAATGTTGTTTTGATTTTACACTACATGGCAAAACTCCTTAAAAGCTCTAGCCCTGACCATTTTCTGTTTTGACAAAATATATGTACCTCTCTTAAACCTTCGTTTATGAATATATACTCTTTGATTTAGCTGTTAACAAATACTCCATAAATTAATATCCCCTTAAACCCTACTTTTAAAATGGTGCGTATATAAATTCATTTCTGTAATCGTATAGTAATCTATATTCCGTAAATGACTTTATCTTCCCTAAGTACAAAAATAGAGTGTGTATATATAAAGGAGGGGCTGGCCTTGTGAAGAGGGAGAAGCTGGCTAGTGTTCAAGCAAATTACATCAGGAGAATAGATGCTTAGAGAGTGAAAGAGAGAACAAACCAGATAAAAAGGGGACAAGGAAAGTAGTCTTTCTTGTCTGTCTCTGTCCTTAACTAAGTAGCCCTAGCTAATCTCTGATCTATCAAGAAAGCTCTCTGTCTCTTCTTTTTATGCTCTTTTTATTTTGCTACATAACTCTTTGAGGAAAGCAAGAGAGAAACAATAAAGATGATGAGCCTAAGTGGAAGTAGTGGGAGACCAGTAGAGAGGCCTCTATTTACACCAACTCAATGGCAAGAACTGGAGCATCAAGCCCTAATATACAAGTACATGGTCTCTGGTGTTCCTGTCCCACCAGACCTCATCTTCTCCATCAGAAGAAGCTTGGAGTCTTCCTTGGTCTCTAGACTTCTCCCTCACCAACCACGTAAGCCCTAAACTTCTAATTACAAATCTTTGACTTTAATTACATACAATTTCAACAAACTTTTATTTGTTTCTTTACTTCCTGTTTTTTTTTTTTCTTTGCATAAAGCTTCAATCTTTTGTTGATTCTCCTGCCTCTAAAGTTAACAGCTTTATATGATTTATAGTGTTTGGGTTTCTGTCTAAAGTCTTCAACTTTTTCTTCCAAAGACCACTTTCACAAACTTGTAGTGATTATATTTCATTAAGGTCTTAACTAGAGTTTAACTTGGCATCATGCATCATGATTCACTTTAGGGTTTTAACTGAATGATGCAGTTGGGTGGGGATGCTACCAGATGGGATTTGGTAGAAAACAAGATCCTGAACCGGGAAGGTGCAGAAGAACAGATGGTAAGAAATGGAGATGCTCAAGAGAAGCACACCCAGATTCAAAGTACTGTGAAAAACACATGCACAGAGGAAAAAACCGTGCCAAAAAATCTATTGGTCAGAGTCAAACAACTCCTCCTTTAATAACATCACCATCTCTCTCTTTCCCCAGCAACAACAACAACCCAAGCCCCACCTTGTCTTCTGCCTCCTCTACTTATTCTGCTTCTTCTTCATCTCCTTTAGCAGAGGCTTACAGTAACAGCAATAGGTTTGGTGTTGGTAGTAGTAACAGTAGAGGTTACTTTAACAATGATTATCCTTATCCTTCAACTTCACCTAAACATCAACAACAAACTCTTCATCGTGCTTCTGCTCTGTCACTTCATCAAAACATTTGTAGTCCTCAACTCAATGTCTCAGCCTCTGCAACTGACCACAAAGACTTCAGGTTTCTTTTTCACATTTTTTTTCATTTCCATTGTTCATTATTTAATTTTTTGTCAATTCTTGAAAAAGAAAGGCATGATAATATGTTATATGTGAAATTTTCTTTTAATTATTATGATTGTAGATATTTTCAAGGGATTGGGGAGAGAGTTGGAGTTGGGGAAAGGACTTTTTTTCCAGAAGCTTCTAGAAGCTTTCAAGATTCCCCATACCATCATCACCAACAACTAACGAATGATCCGTACGATCATAAGTTTGATCATCATGATAACACATACTCATCCTCATCTCAACATCATCATCATGAGCAAGATCATCGACAACAACAATGTTTTGTTTTGGGCGCCGACATGTTCAACAAACCCACAGGAACCGTCTTTCAAAACACATCGAGACAAGATCTTGATAATCAAGAAGAGGAAGAGAAAGGTTCATCGGAAACGAAGAAGTCTCTTCATCATTTCTTTGGTGAAGCGGAGTGGGCACAGAACAAGAACGGTTCAGATTCTTGGCTTGACCTTTCTTCCCACTCAAGACTCGACACTGGTAATAAGCTATATATATCTAACTAGATAATGACAGTTTTGATATATTGGTCGTTTTTAAAATTAATTCGAACTTAATTTCTCAGGTAGCTGATTGATGAGGCCAGATAGCATCACTGATGGGTCAGCACCAAAACAAACACACACACAAGTTTGAAGGGTCACATTTCACATTTATTTCCGTGGAACATTGAGACAAGACACTATTTGCAGCAGCCCTTATATGTATAACATTTATGTAATGATCTCTTACTTCTCCTTGTGTCTTGTGTTTCTTAGGTCCCAACAAGAAAACTGATCCGACATTTATCTTTGTGTTTCTCCGGCTTTTTCCAGCTGCTGTTTTTTTCTCCAAGCTAACTTTTTATTTTATTTTAGCGTAGCTGAAAGAAACACTATGATTATTTTTTTTCCAACGATTAGTGTTGTGTGTTGATTAGAAGAAAAAAAACGAGACTCCTCTCTTCTATTTCCAGAGAGAGAGAGAGAGAGTCGAGAAGAAGCAAAGGAATCACGAATCCGACCAAGCAAGGAAGCAGCATTAGGGTGATTTTGATCAGAGAATTGAGAATAGGTCTCGATTGAACAACAATTGACGGAAAACTTGGCTTACAATTTTCCGGGAAAATGCCAGAGAGACAGAGTAGTAGTAACGGACATCTCGTTCGTTCGCCATCCCGTCTCATTTCTTTTGACCTCATATACAATTAATGGGCCTAACCCATTTAATTATTGCTCACAGCCCATTTTGTATTCCTCTTGTGGTTGGTCAACTAGCTCGTCATTTTTTCAATTACAAGAGTAAGGTGAAAATGAACAAATGATGAATACTTTTATCGAAACAGTTTCTCAAGCCTAGACTTGGGACATGAAGATGTATATGATGTGTCAGTTCGTGAAGTACTACAGTTCGTGAAGTACTACAGGAGGTAGTACATGTGTGTGTCATGAAGATGAGCTAGGGTTGAGTTCGTGGTTTGTGATGTTGGTTGGCTTGCTAAGCTTAGAGAAGAGGTAATATATTTATTAGGAAGTTTACATTAAGTGTAAAGGATATTACTTGAAGAGGAAAAGACAAGATGGTTATTTCTTAAGAGAAAAATGAAAGTTGCTTATGTTGTTTTGGAAAGAACTTGTGGAACAAGTTCTGGCTATCTATATAAGGAGGACATGCCTCCATGGAGAAGGTTGTCTCTGCTAAATAGAAAGAAGGTTCAGAGATCGTTTTGGTGTTGCTTGTGTGATCAAGCCTTTGGTGTAATTGTTCTGCGTTAGTTGCTGACGTAGTTGGTGAAGTACTTCCGTGAAGTGGGAAGATTGAAGCCTAGACTCAGGGGGAGTTTAGCTCGGGATTTGGAGGATCATGATAAACAGAAGTCTAGACTCTAGGGTGAGTTTTAGCTTAGGATTGAGGCTAATCCTAAAGGATTCTTGTAATAGAAAAGATTGGTGTAAGAGACTTTCTTGTTCTAGTGAATTCGAAAAGATAAACTTGTGTGTTTTACTTTCTGCTATTATTTCTCTGCCCTCACTACATTAACAAGTGGTATCAGAGCGGGGCTCGATAGAGTTAACGACTTAGTTTCGAGTAGATCAAGGTGAGTGACAGAGACTGCGTCAGGAAGAAGAACAGAGTTTTTGATGGCGTCATATCAAGAAGGAACGTCTATGACAAAACCCCCACGTCTTGATTCATTCAATTATGGATATTGGAAGGTTCGTATGCAAGCTTTTATCAGTGGGCTTGATGAGGATTGTTGGAGTTCTATTGAAGCCGGTTGGAGTCCTCCGGTGATGCTCAATGATGAGAAGGTGGAAGTTCTTAAGTCAAGAGATATGTGGACTGCTGCAGAGAAGAAGGCTTCAAGTTGCAACTCTAAGGCGAAGACTGCAATTTACAATGCAATTGATGTGAGCTACTTCAAGTTGATTTCTCAATGTTCTTCAGCTCAGAAGGCATGGAAGACTTTGGAGAATATGTTTGAAGGTACTACAAGTGTCAAGCGTACCAAGCTGGATATGTTAGCATCAAGCTTTGAGAATCTGAGGATGGATGAAGAGGAAACCGTGGCTCACTTTAGTGCTAAGTTGTGTGATATTTCCAATGAATGTTTTGCACTTGAAAAGCAATACAAGGACAAGAAGCTGGTGAAGAAGCTGAAGAGATCGTTGCCATCC
This sequence comes from Hirschfeldia incana, assembly GCA_026261945.1. NCBI lineage: Eukaryota > Viridiplantae > Streptophyta > Magnoliopsida > Brassicales > Brassicaceae > Hirschfeldia > Hirschfeldia incana. Next base: position 709,330 of record JABCMI010000028.1, on the reverse strand, counting down.
AACTTTGAGTCAAAGATCTCTGCTGTAGAAGAAGCTCACAATCTGGATGAGATGCCTTTTGATGAGTTTGTTGGGATTCTTCAAGCTTTTGAGCTGAGTAGATTACATGGAGGAAAGGTGAAAAGCAAAGAAGATCCACATGGAATTGCTTTGAAGAGTTCATCTTCTGAAGATCCTATGGTGATGTTGTCAAGAGACTTTGCTGGCTATATGAAGCTAAGAGCAGAGAGGCTGAAGAATGCAAGGAGAAGTGATTCAGGCAGATCATCATCAAAGGTACAATGTTATGAGTGTAATGGATTTGGCCATGTTCGCAAGGATTGTGGGAATTTACTGAAGCTAAAAAAGAAAGATGACGTCAAGTATGAATCTGATACTGATTCAGATGATGGTAAGGAAATGAAGAACATGGTGGCGTTCACAACTTTGGATTCTAGGTCTGAGACAAAATCTGCGACGGGATCTGCTACGGGATCTGCAACAGCGTCTGTGTCAGGAGGTTCATGTGGAAGTAATGATGATGTTGTAGGTGATGACGATGATGGAGACTTTGATCTTGCTGGGAAGTATGAGAGGCTATATGAGAATTGGCTCAAGCAGGTTGAGGCGAATTCAGAGTTTGCTAAGGAGAATGTCAAGCTAGAAGCTCAAGTTGCTGAAGCACTTAAGTATGCCTCAGAGAAAGAAGAAAAAGCACGACAGGCTGGTGCTCAACTTGCAGAAACTCAGAAGGGTTTGAAGATGCTGAATAGTGGGATGAAGCAGCTAGATCATCTGCTTGGTATTGGAAAGAGTGATCGATGTGGCTTTGGATATCAAGGAGAATGTTCTAAAGCTGAAGGAGTTTTTGTATCAGAAGGAGAAACTAAGGCTTTAGCTACGTCTGCTATGAAGCCAGAGGTTAAGGTGTCTGCTGGGAATGCAACAAAGGGAAAGACTGCAGTGAAGGCAGTAACTGATGTGAAGAATGAGAGTGCTACGCGTACTGCTACGGCAACTGCTACGACGACTGCTCCAGAGAGAGGTTCTGGATTGAAGAGTGTACCTAGGCGAAAGTTTCGGCCTGTATGTCATTATTGTGGTGTTGTTGGACACATTAGGCCAAGATGTTTCAAGTTATTGAGGGAGAAGAATCAGATGAAGCAAGCTTATGGTACTTATGGTATGAAGTGTCATGGTTCAATATGTTATTCTTGTGGAGTTCAGGGGCATATGCAGCGTGATTGTTTCAAGTCTGTTCAAGGAGCTAATCATGGAGGATTTGGGCTCATGAATACGTGGTTTAGAAGATTTGATCATTATGGAGATGGTGGAATGAGATTTCCTCTTTACTTTGGAGGCTATAAATCTTCATATTAGTTTTTGACCATGATGTGACTCATAGGGGGAGATTGAAGACGTGGCTTTCTGTCTTGTGGTGATGAGTTCACATACATAGTCAAAAAGGGGGGAGATTGAAGATATATATGATGTGTCAGTTCGTGAAGTACTACAGGAGGTAGTACATGTGTGTGTCATGAAGATGAGCTAGGGTTGAGTTCGTGGTTTGTGATGTTGGTTGGCTTGCTAAGCTTGGAAAAGAGGTAATATATTTATTAGGAAGTTTACATTAAGTGTAAAGGATATTACTTGAAGAGGAAAAGGCAAGAGGGTTATTCCTTAAGAGAAAAAGGAAAGTTGCTTATGTTGTTTTGGAAAGAACTTGTGGAACAAGTTCTGACTATCTATATAAGGAGGATGTGCCTCCATGGAGAAAGTTGTCTCTGCTAAATAGAAAGAAGGTTCAGATATCGTTTTGGTGTTGTTTGTGTGATCAAGCCTTTGGTGTCATTGTTCTGCGTTAGTTGCTGACGTAGTTGGTGAAGTACTTCCGTGAAGTGGGAAGATTGAAGCCTAAACTCAGGAGAAGTTTAGCTCGGGGTTTGAAGGATCCTGATAAACAGAAGTCTAGACTCTAGGGTGAGTTTTAGCTTAGGATTGAGGCTAATCTTAAAGGATTATTGTAATAGAAAAGATTGGTGTAAAAGACTTTCTTGTTCTAGTGAATTCGAAAAGATAAACTTGTGTGTTTTACTTTCTGCTATTATTTTTCTGCCCTCGCTACATTAACAGGACATACCCAGTTTGTATTCACTTCATGATGTTTATTAAAGTAATAAAAGTCCTCAAAAGAAACTGCGCAACCTTAGATTTACAGTGTTCTGTATATGTCGCTAGGAGGAAGATTCCAGACAACATGCGCACCCTAACTTGGTTTGAAGCCCATATTATATTGCGTTTGGGCTAAAGAAGTTGGTAAGAACAAAAAGAAGAGAGCAAATTATACAATACTAAGTTAGTAACGGCATGGATTAAAGTGAAATGATATTCAATACAACAATGCATGTATGCTTACTGCTTGTAATAAACAAAAATGGTAGGATCTATAACTTCGACATAAACCGGAAATAGAAAAGCCTTTAAAATAAATCTTAGTATAGTATGAGTTGTTACAAAATGTTAAGAATTGTGCATATAACCAGCATAATTTGTATTACATGTTTTCTGATAGTTAACAAACAAAAGCTTTATTTCATTCAGTTATTCACATGGTGAGAGAGAGACTAGGCGTATATATAAAACAAGATGATGACATTGACCCATTTGAGATAGATCAATCGTTATCCTTATAAAGTAATGTCTATTAATTATGATTATAAGGATGGGTCCATAAATGGAAAGAAGACAAGGTTATGCATCATGCATGGCCACTGGAAATTAATGATTTTGAGTTAGGTTGGTTTATGACAAATCCACAGGCAACAGTAATAAGTTGATCTTCTCTAAAGTCGTTTTCTTGGTCTACATCCGTGAATGATTCTGTTCGTCACCGATAACTCGTTGCGATAACAACATCTACATAGCCAACGCCGATTTACAGCTCATTTGCTCTTTCTGAAAAGAAGTTAATCCGTGTTCCATAATTTGAGTTTTCGATATAAAGATAAATGATCTACTGCAGATAAGATTATTTTCTGTTTAAATAAAGTGAGTGTAGTTGAACAAAAAAATAAAGTGAGTGTGATACGATCAGGTGCAAGTGTAACTCGTACGCGTGTACTTAAACGGAATGAAGAAAGAGTTATACGTTCTTATTTCAGCGATGTTCAGACAAAAAACGTTTCAACCACGTCAATTATCTTCTTGGAATCAAACAAAAACATTATCGTTTCTTCTCCTCTTCTTCTTTTGGGATGGTCTAGCTTTCAACGTCCTCTTCTTTTGCTTTCCTTCTCTTGTTTAATTTGACCAATAAATATAATTCCTACAAATAAAAGCTGGCGGAAAAAAAGCAAATGAAACGAAGATGCGTTAAAATTGATACAAGAAAACAATTTCAATTTACTTTTTGTAGTACAATTTCAATTTACTTCCACCAATTAATTTCTAGAATATATCCATCACTTTAAAAATAATCAATACTATTAAAACAAAAGACCCTCTTTTGAGATGCCTTTCTGTTTTGAAAGTATTTACAACTCTGTACCACTGCATTATTTTAAAGCTATGATTTTTATTAAACCTTTTCTTTTTCAAAATATTAGTTTTAACAACGAACAAGATATATCGAAATATTGGAGCCATAAATCACGCCTTTGTTTTACCTACCATATCTTCAAATTATACACAACAAATTTATCTGAACAATTCTTAAATAATATTCGAACAGAAATACGTTAAATATCTTTCAAATATTCGAATATCCTTAATAGCTCTGCGGCCATTAAAATGGCGAAACCATCTCAAACCTGACAGTAATGAAGATTCGAGGTGTTACTGGGTTTCTTTATGGTTTTCCAGTCATATTAATCTGAATTAAATGGAGGAAATAATCGTATGTTACAGTGATGAAGATCGAAGAAGTTTTGTGAATCTCAATCAGTGAAGAATATGCAATTCTTAGCTCGGAGATTTACATGTACGAGCATAAAAGGCAAGGCTTGAGCTGAGGTAAAGGTTTTGGTGGAATTTTTATTGTATAGATGAGATTGTATGTCATTTTAAAAGAACAACATGATTTGTATACGGTTGAATATTGAAATTGAGGCTTACTCTAGAAGAGCAGACATGTAATGGATTCGAGGGATAGAATTGTTATTCATAATAAGTTAGGGTGTAATAGGTAGTCTCTGCTCCTGTTTTTTTTTCACTTTTATGTTTATTATAATTCAGTGAAACATGTGTTATACAAAAGACTAGGATTTACTCCAGATGTCTTTGAGCTGAGGGCTCTCTTTGAGGAGCACGGAAGTCTCCAATGTTCCTCAGTAGAGTTATTGTTATACAAAAGACTAGGATTTTTTTTTTGGTGGTGGAATGTTGAACGTTAACGTAGATCACTGAGTTATACAAATAAGTATCAGTTGTAAATCATCTAACGTTTGACAAATTTGCCATTATGATATATCTCCTTTTACGTTGTAGGATCTGTTCTTTTATTCTTATTATCACTTTCACTCTTCTGTTTATTGTACAGGAGAGCAAGGGTAATTTTCAATCATGTTTAACCATATATGGATAAAAAGTTTATGGTTATAAGGGTGATGTTAAGGCTTCTTTAAGTCCCCAAGAGTTTCAAACTTCAATGGAGATTATGGAACAAGGATTTTAGTTGATTGAAGTTTACGGTGATGGTTTTCTTGCGGCTGTTAGACGGATCTACTGGTTTTTTATTAGAGTAGCTATGATTCAAAGAATGGTATTTGATCTAATCAGTATTTTTGGATACTTTTGGAGATTCAAGGTACATGGTGGTTTGTTGATATTTTTATTGTGTTAGAATTTCCAAAAAAATGAATAATCTCAAGGTGTATTTTTGGTCAAATTTGAACCTCAGGTTTTCTTACAAATAAATTAGGGAGCTAAAATGGTGTACGTGGGTGAGCAGTATGGGTTACAGAATGTATGGATGTGTCTCATCCCTTTCTAATTAATAAGAAGCAAAAATACGGATGACCGGGTGATACTTGAAAGTCTAATTCACAAATGAGTTCAAACTTTCAAAGACCCATATATATATATATATATATATATCACTCTGCGGAAGAAATTGTGCAAAGGTCAGAGATTTAATAAGAATCAAATAAGACCCTTTATTTGATTTATATTTGCCGGTAAAAGGATGTCTCGATGGAAGGTAGAAAAGTGAAAATAGTAGCTCTGTTTGCTTCTTCTTTTTAATCAGATAATCTTTGCTAAGGACACCCCGAAAAAATATGAATAAGGGGGGTGTATTGAATCTGAAATTTGAAGTGATTTGATTTATAGTGAGTTTGTAGATGATTGCAGGAGAATTGGAAAATTTGGAGTGATTTTGTTAAAACACTCTAGAATCTCATCTAAAACAGTGAGATTTGGATTTTGATTTTTATAACTAAAGAAGTCCTCTAAAACACTCTAGAAACATTTAAAGTACTCTGAAATCTCTAACTTAAATTTTGTTCAATAACAGTAGATTTTAGAGTGTTTTATGAAATGACAAGTTCAATAACACTGGATTTTAAAGTATTTTTTAAAATTCATGTTTGAATAACAGTGGATTTGTCATTTTAACACAAATCACTTCAAACTCTTAGTTTAATACACCCCCCTAAGTTTGAAACTGATATTTCAAAGGCAAAACAGAAATTTTACATATCTTATTTATTTATTTTTAGTTGTTCAAAAAAATTTCTTTATTTTTAATGAAGATTTATCGTGTGTATGCCTGTGCAAAAATATGCTTACACGTAACAAGTGGACTTTTTTTTTTGCTTTGGAGTTGTCTTCAAACTGTAAAAAACTGAGATCTCAAACAACTATATACTACTAAAGCATGATTATTTGTGAATCTGCGCCTAAATTTTCAAAGAAATTACAAAATATTTAAATAGAATCGTGTAATTAAAAAGAAAATCCGGTCATTAAAAGCCAAGATAGTCTTAAAATAAATTAATATGCCATTTTTTTGTTCAATGTATTATTAAAACGAAATGGGGTTGAAACTTTCAAATCAATGGACTTAAATTTTTTGATTATGTTTAGTAATCTATTTAAAATATATGCCTCTCAGTCTTCCAATTAATTACAAAAATTGCATGTATCTTTTTGCTATCAGTATTTACAACCAATCAAAAGTAATTATTTTACAATTACATTAAAGAATATTTAATATAATTCAGTTTTTAGTCTTTTTTAAAAAAGAAATTCCTAAATATTTGCAACACAGTTTCCCTAAAATCACATTATTAATTATTTGAAAGCATTTATTAAATGAAATCTCAAAAAAAAATCAAATTGAAATAACAAATAATTAAATCAACAAAAACATAATATGAATCTAACTTATCTCAACTCCTTACAAAATAGTTTCATTTAAAATAAAAACTAAATCACATAAACTAAATTTAATAAAATTATAGAATTTTTTTTGAAACGCACAAATGAATTTTTCAATCTAGAGAGTGTTGAAGATATAAAATATTTTATTTAAATTAAAAATAAAATCAGTGTAAAATAATTTTAACTTCGGGTTAAATAAATAAAATCATATTACGGGTTAGAATTATTTTGATTCTTCAAAAAATTAGTCATATTTTAAATAAAAAATAAGTCATATAAATAAATTTAAGATAAATTTCATATAAATGTAAAATATTTAATATATCAATAATCATTATTTTTATTACGTATAGATGAAAACGAACATAAAAATAAAAAAAAAACAACTCCTTACAAAAATCATTAAGACACTTTGAAACACATTTGTTACAAAAATAAATTTGTCAAAGGAAATATACCCGCCCTTTAAAAGGGCGGGTCAAAATCTAGTTTATATTATTAAAACAGAAAGGTCTTTTTTGAGATACTCTTCTATTTTAACAATATTTACAGATTCTTGCCATTGAAATATTTAAAACCTATAGTTTTTATTTAATTCTGAATTTTCTGATTTTTTTATTTATCTATACAGCAGAAAATCATAGATTTAGTTAACAGAAATATCTAACAATTTTAGATCTTCTTCGTTTTTTAAATTATTTACAATCATGCTACTCCCATTTATTTATAACTAAACTTAAATGATTAAATACTTATTTAATAAGCTTACAAGTCGACTTAATAACTTTGTAGACATGGAACAAATACATTTTCATTGAAGTCGATATTTAACCTTATGTTAAGAAGATTAACTAATTTAAAAAGAAGAAGGTATTGTTCATACAATATCGTTCATAAAACATAGAATATGTTCATACAAAATGGACACTGTATTTCATGATCAAACACTGGTTTATTTATTGAATGATGCTTAGAAAGCAACACATGTATACATTTTTGGTTCGAAAATATTCAGCAACTTTATCCAATCATAGAATATGTTAATAATTTAAACTGAAAACAAACGTTCATGAACCAAAATCATTTCTTCTAATATGGTGTTCTCTTAACACTATATATATCAAGCATTGTAAATCACAATGAGACACTAAACCCTGAAATATTCGGACTACTATCCATTTATTTTACATAAATAGTTATCTTACATCATATTGTATTATTTTTACATTATGATATTTTAATAGTACAAAAATAAATTTATTTCCATGATTTGGTTTTAATAATTAAAATATCAATAATTATTTTGAAAAATGTATATGTATCTATAATAAAAAGATAGCTATCCAATCCCTATTTAGACTCAAAATATTAACCTTGTTAACAAATATTCCAAAACTAAACATTTTTCAAAAAAAAAAAAGAACAAACTATCTATAAATTTACTCTAAGAATTCTTTTAAACTGTTTACTAACAAAAAAATAGAATATCTTCTGTTCATATATTAGTTTTATTCAATTATAATTATATTGTTCCAAATCGTGTTGTTTCCCATATACGCTCTGAGACCAATTCGTTTTGTAAATCTAACCGAATATATAACAATTAATATATATCAGAGTCAAGTTTGACAACTAATATAGGATATATTTGACCATCAAGCAAATTCTTAAAGTTGTTTACCTAACAAAAAAATAAAATATCTTTTATTTCCTTTATTCATACCAGGAGCCGTCTAACAGTACGTACAAGTGGAGCGGTCGAATAGGGTCCGGGTTGAAAAACCAGGGCCCGAATTGGAAAATATAAGAAAAATTATCAATTTTTAAAAATAATTGTATAAGTTAATATAATTTTTTTTAAAAAATTGAACATAAGAGTAAATTTAGAGCTAATATTTTTAAAACAACGTCAAATACATGTAAACAAAACTATAATTTTTAAAAATTATTTTATTACATCGTTAAATATAAAATTAATATTTTTTGAACATGGTCTATAAATAATTTGAGATGGCTCTGATTCATATTATACAATAAATATTAGTTTGTTCAAAAAAATATTTCCTATATATGCTCGGGCCACACAAAAAATATCAATTGTTCTTATTTATCAAAAAACATGGCTTCTATCATGAAAATTACTCGCCTCTCTAATGTTAAATATTTTAAAATAGATCGGTGGATAACAATAAAGAGTGAAATAAGTTGCATTTATAATGTTCTACAAATGATTTATTCAGTTTCTGTATAATACTTAAATTATACTCCCTCAGTTTCATATTAAGTGTCGTTGTAAAAAAAAAATTTCGTTGCAAAATAAATGTCGTTTTCGCATTTCAATGTATAATTTATTACTTTTATTCTCTATTTTATTTTTCTATTGGTTGAGATTTATGGGTAATGATGTTTTTATATAGGAAATATACAAAACTAAATGATTTCTAAATCCGTGTGCATGAGCTTAGAATGACACTTATAATGAAACAGAGGGAGTATGAGAAGTTTTATCAACTTTTTAGAAATATTGACAGTTTTTTTGGGTTTTTATCAGGGCAACCAGTCACTGGCTAATGATTGTTTTTTGGTTTCTACCAATTTTAATGGGTTTTGAATCAACGTGTTTTTCATTTAAATTCAACCCGGATTATATATGGATCACCAGGTCTATCTGTTTAACCACATATCACCGAGTTTATCGATTCGACTGCAGGTCCAGATCGTGAATGAACATTGAATAAAGCAAAATTACAACTCTAATAATTATTTTCCATATAATTTTAAAATATTGAATAAAAATTAGTGTAAATCACAAAATCTTATTTTCTTCAAAATCCAAAAATTTTACACACATATGAAAGAGTTAGATAAATCATTATACAATTTTAGCAATAAAATATATACAGTATATAAATTATTACATTATTTTCAACCAAAAAATAATACTGCGCTTTAGAAGTAAGAATCGAATCTTATATTCAGTACTCGTGTCAAATAGTTTATATCTCTCTCGATGTTTAATGATATTTAATTTTCATTTGTAGTTATTTTTGTGAACTCCAGTTGCAAACCTCACAATAAAAACAAAAGACGGTAAGAATATATTTGAAAAATATGTAAGAAATTACATGTTAATATTTAAGTTTTTGAGCATATGTGAATATTTATTTTGATAAAATATTAATCTATTTTATAAATATATATTTTATATTATATTTAATTTAAATTTTAACAAATGTGACTGATAATTTTTAACTTTTAGAATTTGTACTTTACTAATATTACGTTGAATTTGAAAAAAGAAAGGTTTTAGTTTTTTCTAAAAAAAATATTTAATATTTATAGAGTTAGAAATTTACAAGTTTACCATTTTTAGAATTTTATTTTTAAATATTATAGATTTTTATAAAAATAATAAAAAGTATTAAATTTCATCAAAATAAATGAAGTCTTAATAAATATAAAGATAATTCCATTATAAATGTAAACTAGGTGTTTGGCCCGCAGATGCGAACATAAATACTTTGTAACTACGTATTAATATATTATTACTAAATAAATACTATAATGATAAATTATTATTTGTGCTTTCATCAAAAATTCTTTGTCTAATAATTTATTTTATAAATTTATTTGCACACTATAATATATTTAGGATTTTTTAAAAAATATATTTTCTTTTCAAACATATAAAATTATACATGATTAATATTTAGTTATGTTTTCTGTTTTTTTTTAAGTTTTAGCTCTCTTATTAAATTATTTTTTTAGATAACAACACAATAGTATAGGAATTATCTTTTCTTTAATATGTTTTTTAGATTTTGGTTAATTATTATTATTATTAATTATAAATTATAATAAATTATCTAAAAAAATTAAATTCGTTTTTTCTTTATGGCTGATTAAATATTTTGTTAGGATATAAACGATATTAGCCACTCTAACTTTCACGTAAAAGCTCTGTTGTAAAAATTTACTTTGCAAATAATAGTATAGATCAAACAATCTAATGGTTGTTTTATAGTTATGTAAAATGTATAAATTTAAATTATTAATTTATAAATTAAATATGACCATATATATTTACATTAAAAATAAAAAAAAATCTTATTATTTTATCGATTTAGGTCACAGTTTAAACCGGCCAATTTGAGGGCCGGAAAATTATTAATTTATGATATTTATTAATTTATCAAAATTTTATTTGTATAGTTTCTACTATATGTTATCCTAATTCTACAAAAGAGAAAAATTGATAATATATTTTCAAGTTAAACTTTACCATAAAATAAATATTACATGTGTTCAATGTAAATTTATTCATAATTTAAAATCCGAAAGAAATAGAGATCATAATTTATCTTGACTCTGAAATTAATAATATATATATACAATTAAAGTAGAAATATATATATATATATATATATATATATATATATATATATATATTTATATATATATATATTATTACTATGTCAAAAACTTAGATAACTTTCTTAATAATGGTGCTCGCTTTAACATTACACATTTATAAATATAACCTCATATAAAGCAGGATCAAAATATACATATTTTCATATAATAGTTTAAAAAGGATATAATATACGCGCTTCGAAAGCGCGGATCAAAATCTAGTTTTTTTTAAAAAACAAACTTAACAGTCTGAAAATATGCTTTCAAAAAAAATCTGAAAACATATTTCAGTTTGGACATATCAATATTTAGAGCTTCGTTTCTAAATGCGTATATAATGCATTAGAGAATAAATAAAAGACAAACTCTAATTATTAAATGTCACAATTTTACAAGACAACACTGTATTATTATTTATTTTGTTGGCGTCGTAATATTTTATAAAACAAAATAAAAGAGAGCACAGTGTTTGCCAACTTTTTGCTATTCCAGTCTGGTCCACATCTTGCGTAGGGGAAGATCGTTTTTTGGTCCACAGTGATCAGGGTTGCTCAAAAAAAAAAGGTCATAGTGATCAGGAAAAATTAACACGTCTGCACACACATGACTTGAAGCACCCACCCGGCCACCCGTCACGTGCGGGCTAGATTTATATGCACTGGCTTCCGGTCCAAACCTATATTTCTGCGTTTTTCTTTTTTTTTGAAAAAGAATTCCTGCGTTTTTCTGCCACCACATTCTTTGGTCCATCGCTCTAATTTCCCTCCAAACATTTTTGTACATTTACCCATCTGTTTAAAGTTAACTAACATTTCCCTCCTCCTACAGTAAACTTTTTATTCTATTAAAGGTGTTATTTATGAACGTCTTTTCTGTAATTTATATAGTTATAATCTCAAACTAAATATATCTGAGAAAATATGCTATATATATACATATATATATATATATATATATATATATATATATATGTATATATATATATATATATATATATATATATGTCACTACGGGTTTGTTCACGCAATTCACCCAAAAAAATTATTTTAATTCAGTTCTTCTTTTAATTTTGTTTTGTTTTTAATTTGAAATGAGCTTGAATTTATATAATGTGTAATTCGTCTTTTTATGGTTGATCTTATTAATATTTTTTTTTATGATCCTGGTATCCGAATGGTCCAAAAGCAACCCGACTAGCGCCTAATGACTGTCTACAGGCTTAAGCCGGGAAGCCCACCGAAGTTCATCGCGGAAAGCCGCCGATTTCACTGCATATTAATTGACGGTGGTCATTGAGAATCGAACCTAAAACTGTATTGAAGTCGAAGCTCTTTCAAATACCACTAGGCTAACCCCACTGGTTTGATCTTTATTTTTTTTATCATTGTTTGACTTATTTATTGTAAGGAGATTCAAAGTTACTTTTATAACAATTGACTAAATTTTAAAATACAATTGTTTTTTTTTGAAATTTTAAAATACAAATTTTTGTAGTTTGATTAAGAATAATTTTTATTTTTATTTTATTTTGACAACATGCATAGACCTTTTGATCTATTTTTTTTAATTTTAAATCATCTAATTTCACTTGTGTTTTTGTGTGTTCAAGTGTTTTTTTTATATTGTGTATTTCATTCGAAGGATGCAAATTAATATATATATATATATCCATGCTTGTAGATCTATATTATATGTAACTTAAGTTTCCCTAATGTTTCCTAAACCAATAGATTTCTCGGAGGAAAACACATATATTAATTGCACCTAATATATTATATCTATATCTTTTGAGTTATATTTTAGACTCTGTATAACTTGATTGTCAAATTAACGCGAAATTTTGAAGTCATTTACACATTAGGACACTTGTGTGTTGGCTTGTGTAAATTTCTCAATTTATTATCGCCATAGTACGTAGACACATACACAGTTCAGACATAAGATATATTTAATGGTAGTGTTGAGAGTGTCCCACCACCGTTGCCTCCATGTACCGTTTTACGACGACATGTTCACGTACGTGCACACTCCAGAAAAATAGAGAGTGAGTACTATCGTATTTAATATACGTATAGTGGATCGAGTGTGTGTCTTAGCTTGTGTGATTTGAATTGGAGTGAGCCCTAGCTCGTTAATACTTAATCTATATAGGAATAGCTGGTACTGCATGCGAATGACGAGTTGTGCATGGTTGATATGGGACATTGTATGTCCCTTAATTATTCTTTTATCTGTATAACAATATACATATCAATTTATGGTATGATATAGCTGTCTGGATGCTCTTATTAATTGTGTGATCACGACGAAACTTCTTCGTTCAATACGTGCATTCTCTATATTGGCATTCTATTATTAATTTCTAATGAACTATTAAATGATTTTTAAATGTCACCGCTTAGCTAGCTATCATTTTGTCTCCTAACATAAACCTTTGTAATTTTGTAGAGACTGTCAAATTCGTCTTTACCGCCATTTTTTGTTTACATAGAAAGGTAATTAAATATTTAATTGACTAGATTTGATTGTTGGAGTCATACTTTATAAATTAATTGGCTAAATCAGCACGTTACTCTCATGATTGTATTTTCACTTTTCACAACTCCCCCACTTCACCCACCACAAACAGAAACAAATCTATGTGTATATATTGACTATTGTGCTTACCGACGTAAGGATCCGTTTTATCCACTGATTCATTAACATTTTGACTAATTAACAAGAGAATGATCAACTCAATGTCGAATGTATTTCTCTATAATGCGACTGAAAAAACTTCCTACACGTATATTAAGGGTATATTTGTTGAAGTGATCTCTTATAAATCAAAACCATTCTCAAATTTTCGTGTACAATATAATATTTGTCTTTGAAACTTTTTTCTTGTTGAAGCTATTGAAGGATTGATTCTTGATCATGCGGGATTTGCAAGCTATTAATAATAAACACAACCGTTTTATTAAAGTGACTAAACAAACGAAAAGAAAATGAAAGTGGGAAAATGGGTCCGTACTAATGTATGTGATCTTGCCTTTGTATCTGATTTTTTTTTCTTGGCTAGGCAACTTTTGACTACATAGCCACTCTAGCTTTCTTTTGAGTTTTGTCTAGGCAATAACCTAATTGTTTTTATGCTTAACTAATTACAAAAATGTAAGCTAAATAGCATGTTTGTGTTCGCTTTAATAGCTTATCATAATGATATGATTCGCTGGTCCAATCTTGTTAGTCGTTACTTTGTACAAATTTTAATTTTTTTTGTCATGCTTTGCTTTTTTGTGGTCTCGGTCATTTTTTTTTTCATGTAATGCAAATAAATTTCCGAAACATGAATATATTAATATTACCTATAACGTTAGATGTGATTCTTTCTCGTTCTATCAACGCAATCAAATCGAAAGTTGGCAATCTGACACACGTACGTACAATTATCAATAATACATAATTCCATTATTGTAAAATAGTACATAGTGTTTTGAACTGAAACTTTTACTATTCTAGAATCTATATGCACGTAGGTTCTTCACAAACTGACTACGTTCTAACCATTCATTTTCCATCGATAAACAGAATCGTGTATGGTCGATATATGGAAGAGAATATATACCACGTTCATCATCATGTGGTTTAATAATCATCGGCGTTATGATAGAGTGGAAAGAAAGCTAGTGTGTAAGTACTAAAACATTCGAGAGTAGTAAACCACCATTAGAGCAACATTATTGGGGAGTCCCCAAATCAAAGTCCTTCAAAAAATAAATGTGTATGTATATGTTATATATGCGGGTGTAATTGTGAGCTAAGGACTTTACGGAAACCAAAGCCGAAAGTTCCTTATTTAAGGGATTTGATTGGAGGACTCCCCAATAATGTTGCTCTTATAATCTTAAACCATGCTTAGAGCAAGACAAGCCAATCCAATAAAATTCAAACAGAAAAAAATAAGTACTCGAGAAAAGAATCAAATGTTGGATACTATTGTCAATGACATTTGAGACCAAAGTCTCTTCCACTTTGTTCGACTATCTCATTGATCATTATTAGTAGCATCAAATCAAATCTTAAACTTTTAATTAATTATATTTTTTTACTCAAATATCTTCTTATGGAATTTTAAGCATTCTTAAAAAAAAAGGTCAAGAAACAAAGAAAAGACAACGACTCTTTGCTGTTATAGTTGGTGACAGAGAATGATAGAAAAACTCTGGTTCCTCTTTTCTTTGTCAGAGATCAAAGATTAGTTAAACCTCACAGTAATTAGATAGCTCAGTTATGACCCAAATATACCATGATTAACATATATATTGTTACATAAAAGTTACTAACACAAGAGAATTTAAGAAAGAACGTTATTAGAAAAAAATACGCTTAACTAAAACATTATATTATACAATCAAACTTGTAGCAATGGCTCGATTAGTCTTATCTAAACGAGTGGTCTCGTAGACTGGTAACTCTTCTTGATACCTCTCGATACCAATCGCCGATAGATTCTCCAACTCGAACAGATCAGAGCTAGCGTAACTCGCCGCATCATCATCATCATCATCGTCTTCAACGTCGTCGCACGTTGTCACGGCCAAAAGATCCTTGTTCTTCTCGTAAGTCCTAATAAGATCCTTGGCCGCTTCGATAACGCGTCGATTCTCCTCCTCCATAACATGACGATAACGTTTGGCCTCGTTGTAGTTATTATTATTACCGCAAGGGATGTAAACGGAGGAGTCTTCGTCGAGGATCACATTCACGGGACAGAACCGTACGGATCTTTTAGACTTCCCGCTGGACGAGGGAGTTTTGCTGAGGCAAGACCTAGAGAAAGACGATGCTGAGGAGCACGTGGTGGAGGAGGACTGTGTCTCCGCCGAAAAGACAGAGATATTGGAAGTGGTGTTTTTCTTGGGCTTCTTAGGGTTATTAGCGGATGCGTTGCCGCCAGTGAAGAGCGAGTTGAGGAACGTGGCGAGCCGTCCGCCTGGAGAGATGGGTTGTTTCACTTTTTTTAAGTCGGTGTAGATCTTCAAGGCCTTTGACTTGGTTCTCAAGAAGCCACCGGGTTCTTGTTTGGTGCTAGGTCTCTCTCCGGCGGAGGTACGGATTGGTTTCGGTTGAGGAGGAGAGGCAGAGGATTTGGAGCGTCCGTAGAAGGAGTCTGACTCGGAGGAGGAGAGTCCGCTTGAGTCAGAGGAGGAGGTGGAGTTGGAGTATCTGAGGAAAACAGAGTCTGCGGCGGCGGCGGTGGTGGTGGTTTGCCGGGATCTTTGGAAGTCAGGGGCCATTGAGGGGTGGTGGAAGACAAGTTTGTCTTGAGAAGTTTCAAGATCAGCCTCGTGGGGGAGTTTGTTCTTCCTGGTGGGTTTGAGGGGAGGGGAGTCGTCGATTGAGCGGTAGATTTGGTCGAGGAGAGTGGAGGAGAAGGAAGGGTTACGGTGGTGACGTCTAGAAGATGGCTTCTCCCAAGTCTCCATGTCTGTAGAAGAAAAGGCTTTTTTTTTGGTGAGGGGAAGTGAGTTTGTGAGAGAGAGACGAGGAGGAAGAGGAGAGTGTGTTTAAAAGAGGAGGAGGAGTCTGACAACTGGTAATCATTGCCACGTGTCTTTCTCGACAGCTTATGTGACTATGTCTGTCTCTGCCCACAAACACCAATCATCTTCATAACTACGAGTTAAACCCGGGCTACGCCCGGGTCTTTATCTTTTTTTTCTAATTTAACTTGTTTAATTAATTATATTTAGATTATGATACATATATATATATAAATGTTAAGACGCATATCATTAATTTTGGTAGATATTTAGTTAGTATTTGTAGCAAACTAATTTTTAGATTGTTAGAATAAATATTTAGCATTTGCAAAAAAAAATACTTTTTATGATAATACTTTTTGAAAAATAATAATAATGTTGTTTCGTATAGGGTCATCACAAGTACAGTTCATTTGGTTTATAGAGCATTTGTAATAGATTTATGATTTATATGTTTGTCATCATCATCCATAAAACAATGAGGTCCAGTCCATAATAATAATTTCTAATAGTTACCAAAATAATAAAGAAGATGAACCAAAAATAATACTTCACCACATTGACATCCATTCTTGATACACTGTAAATGCTAAGCAAGGATTTGATTCTCGAATTGCATGCTCTTTTCCAATAATTTTATTTGATTAATTATTTATATTTGGCTTATGATATATATAAATGTTGAGATGTCTATCATAATTTTTTAATAAAATTCTTTAAATTTTAATCTGTCAAATTTACATATTTCTTTAAATTTTAAATGTTTTTTGTAATTTTGTTAGATATTTATTTAGTAGTTGTAACCAAAAAACGTAGAGTATTGTAATACATATTTAATTTGATATTTATGTTTCTTTTATCTTATCCTTATGTTGCTTTGACTTACTTTAATTTTTCTCCTATTTTTGGCAACAAAAACAACATTCATTCTTCGACATGCAATTTTTTTGCTTCAGATATGAAGGAATCTTCATGAGATGGAGATTGGGGATGAATCGGAGGATCCCTCAGTGTTTGCGTTACTAAAAATCAAGGCTGAACCAGAGCTCGAGAATCAGTTTCTAATCAGAGATTCAACGATTTTGAAGATCTGGTCCGGTGGTGTGAAGGTTTTCTTGTGAAATCAGCCGGAGCCAAGCTTGGTTCGAATCCAGGGGCTGATTATTTCGTTCTGCCCAGACTCGGCAGAAGAATGATTGTCAAGTGATGACGACATCTCCTCCTCCGACTCCATTTCTGTCCTTTTCTCGAACTCGAGTTATCTTCAGGATTCCAACAAAGAGATGCGGTGGTGATTTTGTAACTATGTCTTTGAATCCATCGAACCCACAGAAGAGCTCGAGTTCTTCTGAGGGTGGAAGAAGCCTCATTTCAAGGGGGTCGATCAGTATCTTGGAAGATCAATCCACCAACAGTTTCAAGATGCAACTTGGAAGCTCTATTTCTCCTCCGCGTTTAATCAATCTGTTAGGCAAGACGATGAGTAGAAGCGATCAGGCGTTTCTTCTCTTGGCCTTCATCGATTGCACGATAATAAGAAGACGATAACTTTTGTCTTCCTCGACCACTTCGCTCTTCTTTTCGCTGTTTTGTTTCTAATGTTGATGTATTTTTTGGATGTGTTGCAGACTTCAGTTGCTCAGTTCCCATCCTTTTGGTAACTATCATGTCTCGGATTTCTTTGAAGTTTTCTTTGATCGGTGTAAGGTTGAAGTTGGTTAGATAATGGCTTTTATAGCGATGTGTTTGATGTAAAATTGTACGTTTTCCATATTTTAGAATTTTAAAATTTGTAAATATGCTTTTTATGTTGTATATTTCCATAATTTATATGAGATTTTTTTTTTTGATTTTGGCAATTGCGTTTCTACATATAGTTTTTACATTTTCTGATATATTGTTTTATGTAGTATTTCCATAATGGATATATAATTTTTTATTCGATTTAGTATTTTATGTAGTATTTCCATTTTGTAAGATTGTATAATTGCTTTTTATGTTATAATTTCCATTTATAATATTATACATAATTTTTAAATCAAAAAAAAATTGTGTTTGATGTAAAATTGTACGTTTTCCATGTTTTAGAATTTTAAAATTTGTAAATATGCTTTTTATGTTGTATATTTCCATAATTTATATGAGATTTTTTTTTTTATTTTGGCAATTGCGTTTCTACATATATTTTTTACATTTTTTGATACATTCTTTTATGTAGTATTTCCATAATGGAAATATAATTTTTTATTCGATTTAGTATTTTATGTAGTATTTCCATTTTGTAAGATTGTATAATTGCTTTTTATGTTGTATATTTTCATTTATAATATTATACATAATTTTTAAATAAAAAAAATTGTATTTCCATTTTGTAAGATTGTATAATTGCTTTTTATGTTGTATATTTCCTTTTATAATATATTATAAATTATTTTTTTTTCGATGACAATTTCCAAAATTGTATAAAAATTGTATAATTGCTTTTTTTCGATGACACGTATCCACAAACGCCTCTCTCTTAGTTCGCTGACGTGGACGCTCTCTGGAGCCTCAAAATGCTACATTTTGTAAGATTGTATAGTTGCTTTTTATGTTGTACATTTCCATTTATTATTTGAGATATTTTTTTCGAAATTATATTGATATATTAAATATTATATTAATTTGTCATAAATGTAAAACTTCAGTAAGATTGTATTATACATTACTGAAGTTTTACATTTTGTAAGATTGTATAATTGCTTTTTATGTTGTACATTTCCATTTATTATTTGAGATATTTTTTCGAAATTATATTGATATATTAAATATTTATCAATTTGTCAAAATGTTAATATTTTATTAACAAAAAAATGTATAATTGCTATTTATGTTTTATTTCACTGATGTGGATACAAAAAAATGTATAATTGCTATTTATGTTTTATTTCGCTGATGTGGATACAAAAAAATGTATAATTGCTTTTTTTTCGATGACACGTGTCAACAAACGACTCTCCCTTATTTCGCTGATGTGGACGCTCCCAAGAGCTTCAAAAGGTTCCTTTTAATATATATAATTACCTATTTTCTCTTTTTTTTTTAAATAATATTCTTAATACTATAGCTTATTAACATTACATATCGTTAATAATATTGAATTTCATGTGTATATACTGGATCATTTTTCAAAACATGATTGATTGATATTTTTTTTAACTTGAAGAAAATTGAGATACATAGTGTCGATAAACCAAAATCAAAGAACACAAACTAAACAAAATAAAACAAAGATATAAACAAAATAAAACAACGACATAAACAGAGCATAAAACTCATCTATATCCACAAGTCTATTCCTTCTATTTTTTCAAAAGAATTCAATATCAATGACCTAAGGAGCAAATGTCTTGAGCGATCTCAACCCTGAAAGGAACATCACCAAGCCATACTAGAACCAACAACATCAGAAACAATCGTGTGATCAAAACTATACCAACTCCAGCAGCTGCTATCCATGTGAAACTTGTATGATCAGAATCCACCACTAAGACTAAGATACAAGAATAAAAGACCTTAAAAAGCTATTTGGGAAAACGTCAAAGAAGACCACTGATAGGTCATGGATTTTACCCACTTTTTACCATGATTTATATATGCTTTTGAAAACAAAAGAATACTTTTAGTGCCTTTCTAGAGCTTATTCAGGTTCAGGTACTCATTGGTGTAAAATGGCTGAAATTGAGCTAAAATGGAGACTTTATGAAGATATTAACCAAACCACTGTTTATACCATCGACCGATACAATTTGAAGACGTCGACCGATAGAAGTTAATCAAGATCGATCGATAGAAGAATTTCAACATCGATCGATACTGAAGTCTCCCGAGTCATTAATTACAAATTAGAAGCCCTAATCGATTCTAATAGTTTTACTAATTACACCTTGAGTCCCTGGCCGCCTGTTATGCTATAATAGAAGGTTTTTGTACTAGTTTAGGGCAGACTTGCCTAGAGACCTTGGAGTAGATCTAAGATTTGAGAGAAGCACTTTGTCACACCATTGAGAGAACTTAGGATTGGAGAAAGAGATCTGAACTGCAATCACAGAGAAGATCTTGAACTCTCTTTGCTTTACTTATTTATTATTTCTCATTTTATTTCTATTCAAAAGCATTATTCAAACCATCATGATTTTGTCTCCCATGAATATGTTTGAGTAGTCTCACTGTTAGATTTAGGTTTCTCATAAGGGTTAAATTATGTACTGATTGAACTATTGTTAGGGTGTTTAAAATATAATTCTTCTTCTAGTTGTTTTTAATGTTATGCTAAGGAATTGATCAACCTTAACCTAGATCTTAGGATTAATTTATCCAAGTGAGAACTTGATAAATACCTGAAACCAAACTAGTTAGATTTATTTCTGTTAAGCTTAAACGAGAGTTTCAGTTTAGTAAGGATTAAAGGACTAAATCAAACTCGCCCTTAAGATTCTCTAGAAACTATATCGATCGATAAAGCACTCGCTTAATCGACCGATATAGCGAAAGGTTAATCGATCGATATCTCCATCCGAGTATCGATCGATACTTTCTCGCGGCTATCGTACGATAGTACATGACCCGAGATCTAGTAGAAGATAACCTCTTAAGTTTGAGTCCAAAATTATGAACACTAAAAACCTTAACACCCTAAATACATAATTAACCCGAGAAACACCTAAATCTAGCTACCCCTTAAAACCTTAAAACAAACACAAGTATTCAACTGGGCAATAACTTGCTTACTTTTTAATCTACTGTTTTAAACCATATTAGTCTAGCTTTACTTCGAAAACTAAACAATCTGTTGTGTAGTCCTAGAATCTCTGTGGATTCGATCTCTAAGTACTACAATCGAACCTCTTTTGATGAGAGTAATTCACTCCTTAGGATAATTTGAGTGATATCAAATTTGGCGCTGTTGCCGGGGATTCTTTTTCCATTACCATCAGATTTAGTTTATAATATAGTCTAGACCCTATTTCCGTGTTACTTAATTACTTTTCATTCTCTCTGTTATTTACAGGAAACTCAAGATGGAAAAGACAGATTTCGGCGTAGCATCGATCGATAACGAACCACGTACATCGAGCGATATGACGAGCGACAAATCGATCGATAACGAACCACGTACATCGAGCGATATGTCGAGCGAAAAATCGATCGACACAGACCGAGCGACATTGATCGATACCAACCAGCCAGAAGCAGGTAAGTCCCCACTTACCAATCTTAATCGCGATGAAGTAGTCCAAACCGAACCATTAGGTAAATCACGCAACCAATCAAACGAATTAATAAACGAACAGGGGACTGCAATCCCTGTTCCTCCCCCGTCTTCAATCAAAGACGATGATAAGTTGCAAGACTACTCAGACCCCATTAAGACCTATTCCAATAGGTCAGCCATTAAGCTACCAGATGATGACAAAAACAAATCAACACTTCATTTTGAATACATCCATCTGGTGCAAGCAAACCCATTCCGAGGATCTACCTCAGAACACCCTCATGATCACATCGATTGCCTAGAAGATCTAGAACTCGGTGACAACGATCGCGCTAGACTCTTTCCTTTCTCTTTAGAGAGAGAGAGGCTAAGAGTTGGTTAAATCAGTTTCCAGCAGGCTCCTTAACCTGCTGGAGAGAGATCCGGAATGCTTTCATAAACCACTTCTTCGATGAGACTCGATACTGGGACACGAGACGAAAGCTTTCAACTTTCTTTCAAGAACCACGAGAATCATTTAGGAATGCTTGGTCAAGATTTAAGCATTATCAGCGAGATTGTACCCACCACGGGTATTCAGAACCATAACTCCTTAAATTTTTTTTACGGAGGCCTAAAACTGGATTACCAAATCACGCTTGATAACGCAAGTAATGGGAGCTTTAGTTCCAGGAACTTCGAAGATGCTAAGCATCTGATTGAAAACATAGCCATGAGAAAATCTTATGAAAATAAAGACAAAGAAAGAGATGCTAGAGCCAAGAACGATCTTCAAATGCAAGAAATAAAGCGATCCTTGGACTCACTTCATTCCCTAATGAAAGAAAAGCCTAGAACAACCCAAACTTCTGAGGACATCCAATCCATCGAACAAATGTTCCTTGGAGGAACCCCAACAAGAAAGCGTTTTAAACATAGATAATTTTGCCCATGACTATGACACCCTAATCATATTTTACCAAGGAAGGAATAGAGCTAAGTTGGATCACTCTTCTACAGGACCTCAGAAATTGAGCAACAACCTAAATTTCAGATTAAATCGCATTATCGATACCATGTCAAGGAAAATTGAAATCTTAACTGCTCAAGTTAGGCATCTAGAGGGTAATACAGCCAATCATGCCATATCCATAAAAAGGGAAGTCGGATGTCTTTCAGGAATGACTGATACAAACCTGAGACGCCAGGTAACTGCTGCAGTACTGAGAAGCGGGAAACAATTAACTCCAAACACTGCACCAAACAAGACCTCTGCGAATCATGGAACAGAAACTCCCAAACCCACCCTAAACCCCGTTCTCCTCTCTTACCCGACAAACGGATCACCTCAGCATAAAGAAATGAAAGCAAATAATCAAAAAACTGAGACAGAAGTGATCAACATCGATGAGGATGAAGATAGTGTAGCGGAACCTATTAATATCGATCGATCTGCAACAACTAGCATCGATCGACAGATACCCACTAGTTCTGAAGAAAAATCAAAGCCCGCTGAGCCAACCATAGAACGGGTATACAGCACAAAACCTCCATTCCCTCCCAAAACGAACAACAAACACAACAGAGAACATGAACTCTGTCGACGAAATTTCGAGGACGTTGAGATAAAAGTACCACTCAAAGACGCCATCATACTTTCGCCTAAGATTAATCAGTTCTTCAAGGGACTGACAACAAAGAATTTTTCAGCAAGTAAGCGTAGTACAATGATGGTCTCTGAGGAAGTTAGCGCCATTATACAGAGCGAAACTCCTGAAAAAGTACCCGACTCCGGAAGTTTTGTCCTTCGTTGCACAATTAGAGATAAGCACTTCCCAAGAGCACTCTGCGATCTAGGCTCTAGTGTAAACTTAATGCCGCACTCAGTTGCAACATTTCTTGGTTACACTGAATTTACACCAGCCAACATCCAATTACTTCTTGCGGATCGCTCTGTACGAATCCCGGAAGGAGTACTTGAAGACGTACCTGTAGAAATAAACGGATTATCCGTGCCAACGGATTTTGTCGTTCTCCATTATAAGAACGAACCAAGAGATCCAATACTACTAGGTAGGTCATTCCTTGCGACTACGAATGCCATTATTGATGTAAAAGGGGGACGAATGAATCTCTAAATAGGAGATATCCACATGACATTTGACATGGAAAAAATCGCCACACTCCCCCTAATTGACAAACCATCATCATATGTGGACGAAATTGAGGATTTAACTCAAGACCTCCTGGAAGAATCATTTTCAGACGATCATCCAGAAAATGAGCTTCTAGCTGTCCAAAATGAAATTTTCAGCATAGATAACAGAGCGGACGATTATGATCATCTCATGGACTCTAGTCCAGAATCGACTGATAACGTAACCAATGATGATGATTCAAAAATTGATATCTCCCGATATATTAATCTCGATATCGATCGACAGACGTCATCACTAGGTGACCTTTCGAAAGAGAAAGCACCAAAGGTAGAGCTTAAACCTTTACCCGCTGGCCTCAAATACGCTTTTCTAAAAGAAAATGACTATCCAGTCATAGTTAACGCAAACCTCACTAATGCAGAACTTAAGCTATTGCTGAATAAACTGCGAAAGCATAGGAAAGCCCTTGGATACTTCTTGGATGACATACCAGGGATCTCACCAGATCTTTGTATGCATCGGATTCATTTGGAAGACGAATCCAAATCATCCATAGAGCACCAAAGACGACTCAACCCGAACCTCAAAGAAGTCGTGAAAAAGGAAATTATCAAATTGCTTGACGCAGGAATAATTTATCCAATTTCCGATAGTAATTGGGTAAGCCCAGTGCATGTGGTACCAAAGAAGGGAGGTATCACAGTGGTTAAAAACGAAAAAGAAGAACTAATTCCAACACGTACCGTCACTGGACACCGCATGTGTATTGATTACAAGAAATTAAATTCCGCAACCCGGAAAGATCATTTTCCTCTTCCTTTCATCGATCAAATGCTGGAAAGACTAGCAAATCATCAATACTATTGTTTTCTTGATGGATACTCTGGATTCTTCCAAATTCTCATACATCCAGATGACCAAGAAAAGACAACATTTACATGCCCCTATGGAACTTTTGCATATCGGAGAATGCCATTTGGTTTATGTAATGCACCAGCCACTTTCCAACGTTGCATGATGTCAATTTTCACTGATATGATTGAAGACTTCATGGAAGTATTTATGGATGACTTCTCAGTATACGGATCGAGTTTCGATGATTGCCTCGATAACCTATGTAAGGTATTAGAGAGATGCGAAGAAAAGAATTGAGTCCTTAACTGCAAAAAATGTCATTTCATGGTTAACGACGGAATCGTACTCGGACACAGAGTATCCGCAGCTGGAATTGAAGTGGACAGAGCAAAGATTGAGGTAATGACTAGTCTTCCACCACCAACCAACATTAAAGACATCAGGAGCTTCCTGGGTCATGCTGATTTTTATAGGAGATTTATTGAGCATTTCAGTAAGATAGCCAGACCTCTGACCACCCTCCTTTGCAAAGATATTAAATTTGACTTTACACCAGAATGTCAAAAAGCCTTTGAAAAGATCAAAGAAGCCCTCATAACCGCCCCTGTCGTACAAGCACCAGATTGGAGTCTTCCATTCGAAGTAATGTGCGATGCGAGCGACTTCTCTGTCGGCGCAGTTCTAGGGCAACGTAAAGACAATAAGCTGCATGTCATTTATTATGCTAGCCGGACACTAGACGAAGCTCAGAGAAATTACGGCACAACTGAAAAGGAACTTCTTGCAGTCGTGTATGCTTTCGAGAAATTCTGTAACTATCTAGTGGGTTCCAAAGTCATTGTTCACACTGATCATGCAGCTATTAGATATCTTTTGCAAAAGAAAGACGCGAAACCACGCCTTATCCGTTGGATACCACTCCTCCAAGAATTCGATATGGAAATCAAAGATAAGAGAGGAGTAGATAATAGTATCACATACCATCTTTCTCGGATACGCGTGGACGACGATGTACCTATTAATGACTCTCTTCCAGACAAAAATGTGTACTACACAGACTCTTCATTTGTCGGTCATATAAAACTCTTATCCGAAAATTCCTTAGCTGACGATCACAATACGTTTAACTTCAGCGATCCCATGTCGATCGATGGCGACGACAACGCATCGATCGATACTTATGATGATATGTCGATCGACGAAGATATCACGGAATCGATCGATATCACTGATGCAATATCGATCGATAGGTCACACGATGTCGATTTGCGGAACGTTTCTATTACGATCACAATAGACACCACTATTACAGTGGCACATAACGTGACTTTCGACACGCACATTATCCCTAAGGATGGGGATTTGTTGCACGAAACACAAGCCGTGGATAAACAATCCCGCGATAGACCCTGGTACGCTGACATCGTCAATTATCTAGCAGCCGATGTCGAACCAGAGGATCTGAAGCGATACGACATAAAGAAATTCTTCAGAGAAGTAAGGAGATACCATTGGGATGAACCTTACCTATATAAACAATGTGCCGACGGCATATTTAGGCGCTGCATCGCTGAAACTGAAATTCCAAACATCATTTATCACTGCCACGGATCCGAATACGCCGGACATTTTGCAACCTTTAAAACAGTTTCAAAAATTCTCCAAGCAGGATTTTGGTGGCCAACAATGTTCCGCGATGTTCATTCCTACATTGTTCAATGTGATAGATGTCAACGTCTGGGTAAAATCAGCAAAAGACATGAGATGGAACAAAAATTCATTCTTGAAATCGAAGTTTTTGACTGCTGGGGAATTGACTTTATGGGACCCTTCATGTCTTCCTTCGGAAACAAATATATCTTGGTTGCTGTTGACTATGTTTCGAAATGGGTAGAAGCAATCGCTTCACCAACGAACGATGCATCTGTAGTCGTTAAACTTTTCAAGAGCATCATTTTCCCAAGATTTGGAGTACCTCGGAAAGTCATAAGCGATGGTGGAACTCATTTTATCAACAAAGTCTTTGAGAACTTACTCAGAAAGAACGGAGTACACCATCGGGTAGCGACACCTTACCATCCGCAAACCAATGGACAGGTGGAAGTTTCCAACAGACAAATCAAACTGATTTTAGACAAAAACTGTTGGAGCTACGAGACAAGATTGGTCTAAGAAATTGGACAATGCACTGTGGGCTTATCGGACTGCATTCAAAACTCCACTTGGAACTACCCCATTTCACCTACTCTATGGTAAGGCATGTCACTTACCAGTCGAGTTAGAGCATAAAGCCGCCTGGGCAACCAAACTTCTAAATTTTGACATTAAGCCGGCCCTGAAAGGAGACTTATCCAACTTAACGAACTGGACGAAATAAGACATATGGCTTACGAGAACTCCAAATTGTATAAGGAAAGAACAAAAGCTTATCATGACAAAAAAATCATTTCTAGGCATTTCACCACAAATGATCAAGTTCTCTTATACAATTCTCGTTTGACATTATTTCCCGAAAAGCTCAGTTCTCGTTGGTCTGGCACTTTCACCGTAACTAAGGTCCACCCAAGTGGTGCTATCACTCTTACTAATGTAAAAGGAGAAGAATTTACGGTAAACGGCCAACGAGTGAAACACTATTGGGTTAAACCCCCAAAGGAACACCCTTTAGAGTTGGGTATACCTAACTCATATTAGAGTTTCATATAATAAAAGTCAAGCTACTGACTTTAACTAAGCGCTGAGTGGGAGGCAACACACTAATTAGATTTATAATTTTCAAATTTCAATAGAATCCTTTAGCTTTTAATTCTTAGTTAAAATAAAATTCAGCAAAATTAGAATAACTCGTAGCCAAATTGGGATTATATCGATCGATATAGGGATACCCTTATCGATCGATAGGGACATATCGAGGGCGAACCCCGTTTTTAACTCGATAAGCGTCGTCTCCTCCTCATAAATCGCAAAACAACCCGAAAACTTCAAAACCCTTTTTCTCTCTCGATCCTACACGAAATCACTTCGTTTTTTGCCTCAATCAACTCGAATTTCATCCTTCTTCTCGGTTTCAACCTCTATTTCACAATCCTTCAAGGTATATTCACTTGAATTTCTAGATTTTATGAACCCTAGGTTCCCAAACAACCTTGACTTGAAAACCGGTTGAAACATTTGTTTTTCTTTGATTGAAGTTGCTAGGATTGATAGCATTGAGGTTTATGAGTATTAGAACTAGGATTTACACTGCTATTTTGCGATTTGGTTTGCTGCGATTTTTGCAGGTTTCAGAACCAGATATCGGTCGATATAATTCATCGTGTCGATCGATATGAGTCCGATATGAGAGATACAGAGATCCAATATCGATCGATATACATTAGTATCTATCGATCGATATGAGCTTATATTGCGAATGCTAATGACATATTTTTCATAATAATTGCAGATGAGCTCTCCAGACGAACATCGAGAAAGGAGAACCAAGCGTCGTCTCGACCCTAGAGACACCACCAGCTCACGCCCATCTACTTCCACCTCAGCACCACGAGGTGACGAGCGCGCTCCTTGGCCCATTGCAGATGGGCAATCTGTCCGAATCCGCAGAGTTTTCGAGGATCCGGCAACAGTTGCACAGTGCAATGCATGCCTGCACCGCACAGTGTCTGACGACTGGGACGACTATGACAGCCTACTCTACAATGCCTGGCTGAACGTAGAGCTCGCCCCTACACGGTTCATTGATCCTAACATTGTCCGGAGCCTCGGGATCAGGCGTGACCTCAGAGACATGCTCGCTCAGCTCGGTCTTGGGACCATGGCCTCCCAACCCTACGACCTATACCCCTCTCTCGTCAGGCAGTTCATGGCTACAGTCCGTTTCGAGTACAAAACCACCCCAACAGTGTGGCTTGTGATGGCGTTCTCTCCTTCTTCGCTCGAGGCATCAGGTACACATCATAGTCTCTTAGCTCTGCGAAATCTACGGTTTCCAGAACTCTACGGCCACACACAGCAGCCTCTCATCCTTCCCACGAGTGAAGGAGTTCTGGGAACTCTTTGGTACCAGCACTTGGAGTTCGACCACGGCCATTCAGACTGAGATTCGTCACCCTACTCTGCGCTACTTCATGCAGATCCTTGCCTCCACTTTGCTTTGCAAGATGGAACCAAACAAGGTAAGGATTCACGAGCTTACACTCCTCTACCACGCGCTTGACGGAGTGCTCGACCTGACCTTTGTGGATCTTGATCATGACCTGACACCACCAAACCTTGGAGCTGTATTTGCTGAGCACCTCGTGGGTTTGAAGATCAAGCCTTTCACTGGAACCACGCGGAAGCAGGAGCGGATACGGAGCCTCCTCACACCGATCTTCCAGTACCTCCAGATTCGTTTGGACGAGGGCAGCGCTATCACGTCTCGCGTTTACTTGGACGCAGCTCACCTGCGCAGCAGCCTTTGGCTCGACAGACAGCTTACCTGGACCTTCAGGACTATCGACGGAGAGCGTAGGATCATCTTGCTACGCCGTGAGTTGACTGACTTCAACGGCGATTACGAGAGACTCAGATTCCATCCTGACACGCGCATGATCAGAGACCCCACCGCTCATCGTCGTCCGACACGAGCCCGCAGCACAGACACTCCCAGAGCTACACCAGCGACACGCCTTCCATCCTTCCCAGACCTCGCAGGCTTGGAGGATAGCGATGAGAGGGTTTACAGGAGAGGAGTTCTACGTGCCCTTCAGGCTATCTGGTCCCGCGTTTCGGATTTTAGCTGCTCGAGCCGTACCAGCACTTCGGCCCATGATCCATCAGCACCGGGACCATCTCACCAGTACCGTCAGGACGACGAGGAGGAGGAGGACGACGAGGGCAGTGAGGAGTGACCCACTTGCCCATCTTTATCCCTTATCTTATGCTACTATGTTTTTCTTTCTTATTTCAGACTTGTAGGATTTATTTTCGTACTTTACTATGACTCTGCTTGCTATTATTTACTATCTAACTATTCATGTGTGTTGAGACTATCTAACAGAGCTATCATAGAGATATAAAAACTCAGAGAGGATGAGTTGGATGGAAAACAACACCATTGAAGAAATCCGCAGAGAGCTCCATATCGATCGACAGTTATATTGTCGATCGATATACTTGCCCACACATCGATCGATGTCGGCTACACCGTATCGATCGATATCTCTGATGAGAGGTACAAAATATCCTGCTAACATGAACTAATTTGTTACATTTATTTTCTCTCCCCTTAGACATAATAACACTGGGGACAGTGTTGTTTAAGTCTGGGGGGTATCCACTAACATTTCTTGTTTTATGACATTCATTCTCGTTTTATAAAAAAAAATTTCAAATAAATTTTTTAAAAAAGGAAGCAATGATTTGTTTGATCTAAATTCCCTATATAACCACTCTTTAGCACCATTCTTAGATATGTTGACTGCGGAAAGTACTATAGATGCTAAAGTGGAGCACCTGTCACCTTGTCGACACTTTTTATGATTATTTGGAAGAACCAAAGCTGATTTCCAACCTAACCTGACATTCTATTGTTTGTCTTGGGGCTTGGTATACAAGGGATCGGAATCCCCCTGCAAGTCTGGAAGGTAATAGTCTGTGTGTTTCTGATTCCCTTCCTTCTCTCTCTTCAGCACCCGATCTAAAGAAAGAGAGAAATAATTTGTATAAAGATGTGATATGATATCTTGAGAAGTAGAGGGGTAGGAGTGATTCCTGCGACCTCATTATTCTACTTTAAAATATTGATCAAGGCGAGAGGTAGAAGTGATTCCTGCGACCCCACTATTCGCTTATTCTGAAAGATATATATGTCGCTAAGACAACTAAATAAAAAAGATAGCCTTTGTGGCTGTCAATGTTCATTTAAATCTGAAACTATGAGGGTTCAGAGAAGAGAGAAAAAGGAGGAAGAAAGGAATCAGAGAAGACTACATGTGTGTTCAGAGACTTGCTTGGGTTGAGTCCATGTGTTCCTTGATCGATACTCCCAAGGTAAAGCCTGCACTTTTATTTTATGCAAAAAATGAAATCAGTAGAGGGGAAGACAAACAGGATTTAGGTCATGGATTTTATCCACTTTTTACCATGATTTATATATGCTTTTGAAAACAAAAGAATACTTTTAGTGCCTTTCTAGATCTTTTTCAGGTTCAGGTACTCATTGATGTAAAATAGCTGAAATGGAGCTAAAATTAAGACTTTATGAAGATATTAACCAAACCACCGTTTATACCATCGACCGATACAATTTGAGGACGTCGACCGATATAAGTTAATCAAGATCGATCGATAGAAGCATTTCAACATCGATCGATACTGAAGTCTCCCGAGTCATTAATTACAAATTAGAAGCCCTAATCGCTTCTAATAGTTTTACTAATTACACCTTAAGTTCTTGGCCGCCTGTTAGGCTATAATAGAAGGTTTTTGTACTAGTTTAGGGCAGACTTGCCTAGAGACCTTGGAGTAGATCTAAGATTTGAGAGAAGCACTTTGTCACACCATTGAGAGAGCTTAGGATTGGAGAAAGAGATCTGAACTGCAATCACAGAGAAGATCTTGAACTTCCTTTGCTTTACTTATTTATTATTTCTCATTTTATTTCTATTCAAAAGCATTATTCAAACCATCATGATTTTGTCTCCCATGAATATGTTTGAGTAGTCTCACTGTTAGATTTAGGTTTCTCATAAGGGTTAAATTAGGTACTGATTGAACTATTGTTAGGGTGTTTAAAATATAATTCTTCTTCTAGTTGTTCTTAATGCTATGCTAAGGAATTGATCAACCTTAACCTAGATCTTAGGATTAATTTATCCAAGTGAGAACTTGATAAATACCTGAAACCAAACTAGTTAGATTTACTTCTGCTAAGCTTAAACGAGAGTTTCAGTTTAGTAAGGATTAAAGGACTAAATCAAACTCGCCCTTAAGATTATCTAGAAACTATATCGATCGATAAAGCACTAGCTTAATCGACCGATATACCGAAAGGTTAATCGATCGATATCTCCATCCGAGTATCGATCGATACTTTCTCGCGGCTATCGTACGATAGTACATGACCCGAGATCTAGTAGAAGATAACCTCTTAAGTTTGAGTCTATAATTATGAACACTAAAAACCTTAACACCCTAAATACATAATTAACCTGAGAAACACCTAAATCTAGCTACCCCTTAAAACCTTAAAACAAACACAAGTATTCAACTAGGCAATAACTTGCTTACCTTTTAATCTACTGTTTTAAACCATATTAGTCTAGCTTTACTTCGAAAACTAAACAATCTGTTGTGTAATCCTAGAGTCTCTGTGGATTCGATCCCTAAGTACTACAATCGAACCTCTTTTGATGAGAGTAATTCACTACTTAGGATAATTTGAGTGATATCAACCACCAGCTCTTACACGTGGACACTCGCAAAGCAGTCAAGTGACCTACAGAACAAAGACTGCCCACCTCCTCGCAAGATAAGAATTGAAGATCAAGTTAACTGCTTCGTCTAGAAACCATCTCACAAAACCACAAAGGACCAAGATAAGGTCTAGTAGATACCTCCACAGCGAACATAAATCACAAAAAACGAACCTAAAAAGCCAATTTAGAATGCGACAAAGTGACTGAAACAGCAAGAACCAAACAAAAGCAGTATTTCCATGACTTCAAGCTAATACCAATTCACCACACAAGAACATAAATTCTGGTGAATGAGATGCTAGAAAAATCATCCTTCCTAAAGACACAAAGTCGGCGATAGAGATGCTAGAGGAATCATCCTCTCCCAAAGACAGAAAACCGGTGGTAAAGAGTTTTGAGAACCTCTTTCCCTAGAATCTTAGTCGCTCCCGGTGGCGGTGAGAACCACCAACCACCAGAATAAGAGAGAGAGAAGACCGACGGCTGCTCTTGTAACTAGGTGTTTTCTAGTTGAAATTTTAGCAAGTACGTCATATATTGTAATCATTTTTTTTTTCAAAATTGTGAAAGCCTTAAATTTTGGAGAAACTATTACATTGCTGAAATCATAAAACTCTCACTTATCATTAGTGATCCAGCTAATTTGAACGTAAGTAATATAACACATTGATTGCCATTTTTTCTCTATTATAATGGTCCATAATATTATAAATTTTGAGAAATCTAAAATATGTGTGTTTTCTTTCGTTAGTGATGAATCAAAATGGTTACGTTTAAGAATTTGTCCTGAACCAAAAAGATTTATGGGATATCTCATATCACTGCTCCGTTACAAAGCAATTTGGCCTTTATTCACATGACACGACCCGAAAATCACTTGTGTGTTCCCTACTTATAAAGTAAAAGATTAAAGTTTTTCCTCTCCTCATCATAAGTCTTATTTGTATTTCATTTTATTAATTTTCTTTGTATTTTGTGAGTACTATAACAAACTATATGTGATTTATTACAGGCTACAGCAAACCCAATATTGATACTTGGGTCCATTACACTTTTTCTTGGTTTATTATTTTAAACATAAGAATGCTAACTAAGTAGTACTGCAAATCTATATTGCTCTACAATATTCAACCATATCTTTCTCTTATATACTGATTACACATCATCATTTAGAATTCATAGATTTTCGTATGGAGATTAACATACTGAAATACGATATGAGAAAAATATTAAAAGGTTTGGGACTGCGAGAGAAACGTCTAATCAGAGAAGAGGCTTCGAGAGACCATCTCGAGTTTAAAATTTAAAAGACAATCCGTCGTGTGCGGAGGGAGTAAGGGAGTAAGGGGGAAACTACCCCATATAAAATACTGAAATAATTTTTTTTTATTGAATATACAAAATTATATGGTTTCAGCAGTAAAAATTCTTTTACTTCCCCATATAATTTTAATTCAATTGTACATTGCCCCCGTTGAAAGTTTCGTCTGGCTCCGCTACTGGCATCGTGGTTTGGTTGTTTAAAGTGTACGTAAGTGGAATGATGAACAGCGATCAATTTGGTGCTTTCGTATGTAAAGCTCGTGATCGGAAGTAAAAAAGAGACACCCTTGGAACTCAAGCCTAACCTATGACTATGTGTCTCTACTTTGGTATAAAAAGAACATGCATCTAGCTAGTTTTAAGGTGGCAATACATGTGGGAATAAAAGCCACACAACAGAATGTTTTGAGATCATCACTGATATTCTCACGTTCAAGTGCAATTTGCAATGATTTACGGCGAGATATAACTAATGACGTGGCGGTTAGATGAACTCACAATGAATCTTGTGTTTTCTTAGAATTGCCATATATAGAGTTTCAAACAAATGATCTAGAAACAAACTTTTGCTACATAACTGAAAATTTGAACTCGCCAATACACACATTGAAGAAAAAGAATTATTCCAGATGTTCACTAAAATTAGTCAAACGTCGAAGAATGAAAAGAGGGAAAAAAACTGACGCAGGCTAGCTACACATAGTAGAATTTGTCATATACAAATAAATGGAAAATGAATTCTAGAGAAATTAGTCAAAGATTAAAATAAGAAGCAATGTGGATGGTTAAAGGACTTTTGGATGATGAAGGAACAGTCAAGTAATGCGGCTAAAGAGGCTCTATCGCTTATTAATCGAACAGTACTCAAACAGCATTTCTCAGTACCAACCATGATTTTGTAACCCACTTTTAATGGTGATTTGAGTTTCATGTGTAGTCGGAATAGTGAATGAAGGAAACTTGTGATTTGATCATTGGAAACACCTTAGCTAGCTACTTACCCTACAAAACACAACCGAACCGTTCCGAACACTCGGTTTAGCAACTTAATCATAGGAATAATAGCAAAATTCCACTTCGTATTAATTTGTGTGGGTTTGCGATATTTAGGATCTCCAACCAACGTCACGTAAATTATAGTATGATATCATACTTGTGTGTTTAATTATAATACTATCTTTTGTCAAAGTTATATAATAGTATTTTTACAAAGAAATTGCTAATAGGCAGGGAAAACAGCAGGAATCCAACAGAAATGATTAGAAATAGACAGCAGGATTAAGACAAGATAATCTCCCTGATTAACAAAATCAGGCTTTATTAGCAAGTAGAGAGGATTTTAAATTATGAAGAATTACTGTAAACGTCACTATCTTTTACCACGTACAAGTGACCCAATACTGTTATAATATTGATGATCACATTTACTTTTCTTTTTATAAGATATATTTTGGTAACAACCACTATATATATATATATATATATATATCTAACAACAACTTAATATTACTCAAGTGGAAATATTTAATATCAATTTTGGAATTCAAAAATTAATATCACGATGACTTATATTTGTGTTAAAACCAATATAATTTGTTGCTTGTTCAGTTTTCCTCTATTTTTCTATTTCTGTAGATGTTTCTTTAAGTGTTTCTTTAACAAGTAATATTTTATTTTCAAAGTTTGAGTTTAAATTTTGAATCATTTATTGTAATCAAATTTTTAAAAAGTTTTATTTCTTAAATTAAGATTTCAAAATATTAGATTACTTTAATTTTACACCATATAAAGTTTGTTTTTTTGTGGTGAATTTCAATAAGTTATTTTTACTATCTATGATTTTATAGTATGATTATTCATTTTCGAAATTTTATATCTTGTCAAGAAAATTTTGAAAAATTGTACAACTATATATGAATTTTGAGTTTATTTTTATTACTACATTATATAGTATTTTACAATAAATATTTGACTTTTTATAATACTTTTTATTTTTTTCTCAATAGATTTTGTTATAATAAAATAAAAAATAAATTTATAAATAATTTGATTTTATTATTTTAAATAAATTATTAAAATTTCATAGTTTTCTAATAACATATTTATAAATATTATATAAACTAAAGGTTATTCTATACTATTATATTTTCGTATAGAATTATTTTATACAATTTTGCTCAAAAAACATATTTTATACAATATATTGTTGAGTGTTTAAAAAAATATAGTATCATATATAACAGTTTAACCTATGCTAATTCATTTATTTTTGTATAAAAATATTAAATAGTTTACGAATTTTAACACATTTTAATGATGAGTGATAATTTATTTAATTAAATAAAAAAATTAATTCACCTATTTAATAAAGTTTCATATTCAATTCATATAGCACAGCTATTTTCATATAATACATAATATAATTAATAAATAAATAATATATATATATATATATATATATATATTATAATAAAATTTCAGTTAAAATTGATTTATAATAACATTATATTTCTAATTACAAAATTTATGTATGTGTTCTTTTATAAAAAAATATTTATAATTTCAAGTAACATTTTGTTAGATTGTTTCTCAACAGATTTTATTATAATTAAAAATGAAATTAAAATTTATAATTTTTTTTAAAAAATTATTGTTATTTTATTAATTTTAAAAACTCTACAAATAGAAATTCAAAGAAAAAGCTGATATGGAATTGTCAAAATCAAATTAGGGTGTTGAATATTTATCACAATCTTATGATTATCATAGATGTAAAATGCTTTTGATTTGAAAAGAGATGTAAATGTCTTACGTATATGTGCCAAAGAGGTATTATTGTCAATTAAAATGGGGTTTGAATGGTAGACAAATCTTACTGTTGGGTCATTAATCATAAATAATAGTTTTTGTATTAAAATTGTTGTTCAAAAAAAAAGTTATTGTATTAAAATGTAAAATAATTTCCAAGCAATAAAATTAGAAAACTTGGACTGGAATTGATTCAGAAATAAATATTTATTTGAAAAAGTATTTTTCTTTTAATTTTAGGAAATTTAATTCTCAAAAATATTGACTAAATGAAAAATTAATTTTAGAAAAAAAAACAGAAAATATTGTAGAAACTGGAAACAATCAACACTGTACTCTTTTTGTATTGTTTAACTGGTCTGCCCTTTATTTTTGCAGATTCTTTCTCAAACCATAAGTTCACAGATAAAAAAAAGTTGCTTGATATATCAGCACGAACAATAGGTGCAAATATTTTACGTAAGATTTGAATGATAAAACCATGGTTTTAAGTTAACAAACATTTTAGGCTTTTCCATAACATAATATTTATGGGAAATCGTGATATTAAGATGTGATGTGTTCGTTGCTCAAAAAAAAAAGATGTGTTCAATTAGCCTTCCACATGAAATGATATGTAAAGCTGATTACCTATACGGTTATCTAACGGAAAGCACTTAATTTTTGATGATATAATATCAATATTAGTGACTTTTTAGCCGCAAAGTCTTTTTTTAATAATCTTATAGTTTATTTTTAGGTGTGGTTTATAGAAGAGAAATCTTATTCAAATACAAATATGAAAATGATGCCAATAATACATAATCATGGGGTACGTTAGTTATTATGCCGCTATCTTTTTTGGCTGAACTTTTCTAGTTTATTGGGTGTTGAACTTTTGTTTTGGTTAAATTTTTGGTGTTGAACTTGTATAGTTATATACAACTGTAAATCATAAATTTCCCTTTGGCGCTACACACACCTTCTTTACTACATTTAAAATTTATTATGCTTTTGCTTTATTTGATGTATATTTTCATATTTTTTTTGACAAAATATTGTATATTTTCATTTTCTATAAGCTACACAAAAAATGAGAGAAATTAATTAAAATAAACTCATCATAGACAACCGGAGTAGGGATTCCACGCATGTGTGGATATGATAGACAAAAGAAAGACAAAAGATTCTAATCACATCATGATTTGAGCAGGTGCAATTCAATACCAAAAAAGAAGATTCCTTTTAAATCAAAATAGCTAGAGAGCACACGGTTTATCAATAGACAATAGATACGTTTGATATTCATATTTTGCTCAAACAGACCAATCAAACGAGCAAGATAGACTTACCACATACAATGTTGCTGTATATCAAACGAGCAAGATAAATCACTCCACTATAATCTGTGATTTGACATATCCTTTTGTTGACAATCACAGACCTGAAATTTTGATTCGATCCAGTATTCGTTTCGATCTGAAAAATCTGAATATCCGTAATTTAACAAATCAAAGCAAATACTAAAATCTAATATCCGTCAAAGACGAAACAAATCACAAATACTAATATTAATAAAACGGATATCCGATCTGATCCGTTATATACATATATATGTATACATGTTTATAAAATTATACAATATATATACTTTTATATCTCTATATAAGTTTTATAATGTTTTTATTCAATAAATTAATTATTAGTTATTAAATTTTTTGAAAATATGTATTTTCTTTAAAAAAATTGTAATGCAATATTATTTTTAATATCAGATTTTCTTCTTTTTCTTTTATTTTACTTTTTTTACGGATCGAATCGGATATCCAACAAAAAATCGGATATTTTCCGATATCCGAAACACCGAATATCCAAAAAGTTACGGATCGGATCAGATCAAATAATCGACTATTCGTAAGACACAGATCAGATCATGGATATCTTTAAAACTCTGGATATTCGCTCCCGTATCTATCCCTAATCACAGCAACGTTTCAAATATTTTACTGTAGAAAAAACGATTTCTAGCATTGAAATTACAATGTGTTCTAAGAAAAAACACATTGCAATTACGTCTCAACGAAATTAACATTTGATTTGTTAGGAGAAATTGACCTTTTTCTGTTTCAGCAAACAAACTTTTAATTAGCCTTCTCAACAAACAAGCCTTTAAATTAACCAAAGCGGTAGAAGATAGAGCATCTCCATCTTAGAATGAGTGAGAAATTCTATAAAACAATTAAAAGGAGGTACTAATATAAATATTGAGTGATTCTTAAAATCACGAAATACTCGTGCAATAGTTTAAGAAATCCTTTTAGGATGGAGTTTCTCTTAGAGTCATGCTTTTAAATAAATTATGGCCCTTTTGACTTATTACATAAAATAAATAAAGTTAATTTCAAAATAAAATTAATATATGTGAAATATGATCCCCAACTATTTTTATTTTCTGTTATTTCATTTTCATTAATCTCCAACAAAGTTTCAGAAATCTCAAGCCACCCTTACTTTTGTGTGGTAACTATTATTAATATATTTTTCTCCAAAAAAACTATTATTAATATTGAGTGGACTCAACAGTTAAGACCACGTTTAATTAACCAGAGAGTAGACAAAAATGAACCAAAAATAGTGTTATTTACCTCCAAATAATTGAGTTTAAGGAATTACTGGAGAGTAATCATTTCTCCATAAGGTAGGACTGACGAGAAAATAAAGCTTGGCCTATAATATCGGAGGAGCAAGCAAAGTAAGTACAAATTAGGCCTTAAGCAAAGAAGTTGGCCCCTTGATTTAGACCCACCTCCTCAAACTAAGTATTTACTTCTCTAAACATGTCAATAAAACAATCAATTGGATTCTGTTGTTATGATGATATAATGTGCGATGACACCTAAAAAACAAAAGTAATCAATGAGCTAATCAAAACCTATAGGCTTAGCTTCAACAAGTTCTTATCAAGAATATTTGTTTTATATTATACAGGCTAGGTGTTCAAAAAAAATATTATACAGGCTTGAGGTGAAGTTAGGTCAAGCTCAACAACTAATGATTCTCTATCAAGAATTTAATAAGGAATATGAAGAAATCTAGAGAGAAGCCACATAACTCAGAGAAGAGCATTCAACAACTAGACAAATCTCTCAATGCTCTTTTAATACTTAGGGAACACTGGCAATGGGAAACACTCAGCAAGCAACAATTTAAGTAACATGGTTCCACACTTAAACAGTATCACATGCTTTGTAGGGTTCTATACCTGTTTTACTTTGAGAGAAACTATACCAACAGTAGGGAGTTTATAAAGCAGGGATAGAGCTTTTACTGGATAACTGTTGAGAGCTGGGAACATTTTATGCATTGATTGACTAAAAGAAACAAAAACAGAGTTTGGCCGTTTCACAAGGAAAAACAGAGCATTTGCTTTCAGCTATTATGATCCATTAGACAAGTAGAGAAAGGTTAGAATTTTTGTTTTTTTTCTCAGAAGTTTGCTGCCCAACTCGGATGACCAAGTTGAGACTGAGGAGAGGGCACAACCCCAACTCCGACATTACCACCAAGCCCAGGTCCCATGTGGTGCAGATTCGCCATTGCACCAGGCTGTGGCGGGTGGAACAGACCCTGGAACTGCATTTGAGATGACTGTGTTGCTGCTGCTGTAGGGGCGTTGAAGGATGGATGTGCTGTATGGGATGGTAAATAAGCACCATGAGGCGTTTGTCCAGCTACGTTGTAATATGGAGGAGACTGAAGATTTGAAAGATCTCTTGGGTTCTGCATCCAAATCTCAGAAGTCTCCGCCTGTTGTGTCCCATAAAAGAAACGCAAATCAGAAATAAAGCATAACGGGTCAAAAAAAGAGGAACATAATCACACCATTACCTGAGGGTTTGGAACGTAAATATTCCCATCTTTGTATTTCATGCGAGATGGATCTTCAAGTCCCATGGCGCTAGGAGAATTAATCTGATACCCATTAGGACTGTTGTAAGTTCCAAAACCCGCAGGACCACCTGGTACTGGTTTGAATTGCTGGATGCCAAACTTCACACCATTTGAACCGGGATGAGAACCACCTCCAGGCATCAGCACATAGCTATTGCCATTTGAAGGGTGTGAATACGCCGCTGGGTTACCTGAGTAGCCTGGCATGGGCATCTGGGGAACATAGAGTGGGGAGACGAACTGACGGTAAGGCATGAGACTGGGAAAATGCGAAACATGAACTTGCGGGTACATCTGTTGCTGTTGCATTGACGCCTGTTGTTGCTGCTGCTGCAACATGGGAATCGTAGATGGAGGGGCATTGTTCACCTGCTGCTGAGATGGTAATCCTTGTCCTCGTACGTTTTCATCCATTGTCTGGCTAAAATACGGGAAGTCATAACTACCGTGACCACCATATGCCTGCTGGAAAGGGACGAGAGTGTCAGTTTTGAGCAATTGAATCTCCGAGTACTCATCCAAATTATCAGATTTATGAGCCTCCTCTTCCGGTAGTAGTTGCTCGGATGGAACCGATACACGCGAGTCAGATTCAGAGATTCTCAGATGATCACCAAGAATATCGATAGGCTTATTAACCCCCGGACCATCTGCCAAAGTCTCCGGAGAAGTAACTGGCGAACTGCAAACATTATCACCGAGTTACTCGTGGAAAGATACAAGTGATCTTAAACTTTACTCGAGATGTAACAAAAAAAACAAACAATATCACCAACTGTTAGAACTTACCTACGATCAGATTCTCTCAGTTCTTCAGAAGAGCATGATTCCTGCAAAGCTGCAGTTGCTGAGTTCATTGAAGAACTAAACTCATGACCAAAGCTACCAAAAGTTAGCTGACATCGGTCAGTCTCTGGGAGGCGAATATGATCTGCGATGATGACATTCTGCGTTTCACTGATATGAACATGTGAAAGCTTATCTTGCAACTTATCCGCCTCTGATTCCAAGTTTATAGTATTATCAGCAGGACGAGAAGCCTGAGACTTTGTTGGTGTTCCAATTACTCCAGGGTTATGTTCAATGGGCTTCTGAATCGATTTAGGCTTCCACTCCTTGTTCTGTGAGACTCCTGGTATTAGGAACAGGTTGATACAGAATATCAGTAGTCATAACCAAAGTAAGGTACAGACACAACCTTAAGTAAAATGGTTGGCAGGAACCAAGTGAAAATGGCACACAACATACATTCAATTCATTAATAGTTGCATATAGATTACCTTTTGTGTGGCCACCAACTTGTTGTGTTCTAGCATATTGGCTTCCTCTGTTCCCACGCTGCCTGTTCAAGAGAGGCCTATTCTTTTCCACAACGCTGGGCAAAACAGACTCTCGTGGAGTAGTTTGGCTGACTTGAGTAATCTTTGAATTTGGAGAAGATGATCGATATGCACTTGGAGTCCCAATTTTTGACAAAGCATCAGCAGATGGATCTTTAGCAGTAGTAACTTCAGAAGGTTTTCCACCAAAGCCTCCACCTCTTACTTCACGTTTAATAGCTCCCACGGGTGATGATCTAGAAACAGGGGACGGTACATGAACTGGATCTGTGGATGACGGATATACACCAAGAACTGAATTGGTTGATGGCACAGTAACACCACGGGACGTCTCCTTTCCATCAGAGAGTTCTTTTTTGGTAGGATGGTGCAATGGAGCAATTTCAGCATCTCTGAGCCTGACATCTGCTTCCGCAAAACCTTGAGCTCCAGAAGAGTGATGATTGCCTGAACCACCTGTTGAGCTGGCAAACAATGAAAATAGAGAGACAATCTTATTTTTCTCATCTAATCAAGCATAGCTTTCTCTTGAAATTATAAGATAACAAGTCCTCGGCTCTCTGTTTTCCCAAGAAGTTACAAGTTTAAGGGAAACTAAAACTGCAGTAGGATGCCTACCAAGTGAACTGTGAATATATTGTCTCCGTCTACCTAATCCAATGCTACAAAACTAAGGTATGCCTCTTATTGTCCTAAAGAGTCTTAACGTATTTTTCTGGAAAACTACAGCTACAGAGACATAACTCCCTTATAGTAACACTAAAACAATCGTTAAAGAGTATCATGCTATTGAACACGCTAGAGTAATAACAGGATAGCGTATAGTTGATGAAACATACCCTTTTTTGTTCTCGGTGGCCACTACCTTGCTAATATTTGATCCATAAGACTGGGCGGAAGAATGCTTCAACTCTTCATCAACATTTGGACTAGACCTGTTGTCTCTAACAACACGAAACTCTCTCTTGGATCCTGCACTAACATGAAACAAACAAATTCAGACATACAAAACAGAATGTGTAGCTTCAAGTTTCTCCTATTTTTACTTAGACCATCATATTATCTTTTTGTAATTCAAGGGATTGTGGCACAGGCTACAGGCTACAGGCATAACAAAAGAAACGGGCAAGTATACAATAATCACGTTTATTTACCAGTAGCGGGGTTTCTCGGAAACGCATTTCGCGGAGCAGCGTTCCTAGGGAAGACATTCCTACGGTAGCCTCCTCTCCCAACACTATGTTCAGGCTGCATACGAGCTTTCACTTCGGTAACACTTTCAAGAGGTTTCCCAGTAAATGCATTTCGCGGAGCAGCGTTCCTAGGGAAGACATTCCTGCTGTAGCCTCCTCTCCGAACATTATCTTCAGACTGTGTACGAACTTTCACTTCAGTAACACTTTCAAGAGGCTTCCTTACGTCGACAGGCACAACCAGTACTGCATCCTGAGGCCAAAGGACAATCCGTAAAATAAAATAAAAAATCAGAGTTTACACACGACAGAGAGTCTCAGAAGTTTGCAACACCCTGTGCCACATAGAAGCGGCCCTCCAAACTGAACCAAGAAACATAAAAGGAGGATGCTTTTGATAGAAAAGTTGAAAATGTTTAGTAGAAGGCACACATAAAAGAAGAAATTTCATGGTTGGAAGGAATGTTCACTAAACCAAAAAAACAAATCTAGCACATGTAGACAAACCGATGACACAAGTACTACTACTACTACTAGCACTATTGAACAACAACCTAGTCCTACTGTTTGTGAGATTTTACCTCTTTCTTCCTGTCTCTTCTTCTCTTCACCTCATGGAATGGATCTGAAACAAAACAAATGCTTTAGCACAACAATCAAAAACTCCTCATCCACATAACTAATCATTATTCACAAACAGAACACAGAGAACAAGCAGAATAACAGAAAGAAGAAAACTTAACACTTTCAGAATCAAGACCAAAAAAAAATCAAAACTTTATATAACAAGACGTAGTAGCATTTCTTGATCATCACAATAACGAGGAGGGAAAAAAAAGAGAAACCTTGATGAATCAGCTTCTGAACAGCCTCGTCGGCGTCCATGTTAGCTTCTTTTAAAGCGGTGTAGATATCGGCGTCGGAGTGATTACCAAGGATTTCTTTAATCGATTGAATCACCTTTCTCTCTTCTTCATCATCGTCGGGTGGTCCCATCACTCGATTACCGCCGGTTCTCGACTCGGACACCATTTACCGATCAAACCTGTCTCGGGGGGGGGGGGGGTAATCGGGAAATCGATATGTGAGTATCTAGCGAAACGAATTGCGATCCGCGTAAGTGAGAATCGTTGCTAGTGATTCGACTCTTAAACCCTAAAATTCAGAAAACAGCAGCGCTAGGGTTTCGAGTGCGGAGAAGAAACACGAGGAGGAGGAAGTCATTGCCACGTGTCGAGAGAATAGTGACAATCAGAAACTGGATAGATTCGAAATGACTAATTTACCCTTATTGATAATTTATTAATTAACAGAGTGTTTTTTATTTTGTCGGCCAAATTTTATTTATAAGTACCAGGATATCTGTTGTTACAGCATTATTTTTTAACAGAGTGTATTTAATCGTAGAGTTATAATAAAAACATTAAATTACGTTTTTTTGATATTTTAATTTAATAAAAACATTAAATTACGTTTTTTTTTGATATTTTAATTTAATAAAAACATAAAATAATAAAATATTTTATTATAATTTTATGATTGTTTTTTTACATAAGTTGCAAAAATTTATTTTATAGTTAA
Source organism: Hirschfeldia incana (assembly GCA_026261945.1). Taxonomy (NCBI): domain Eukaryota; kingdom Viridiplantae; phylum Streptophyta; class Magnoliopsida; order Brassicales; family Brassicaceae; genus Hirschfeldia; species Hirschfeldia incana. The sequence continues at coordinate 665,150 of JABCMI010000028.1, read as the reverse complement.
AAACAGTTGTTCTACATAAGTTTAAGTTAATACATGTATTTTATATATAATGGATCATAGACGAATTGCTATCAAATTTGTACTTAGATTAGAGAAAAACTATACATTTTCTTATGAAAAAAAAATTGAAAGTCAAATAACACCAATTGAGTCAATTATATATGTAAAAAAGCTTCTTAAATGCATTGTACACAACAACAACAACGTAGCAGTCAGATACCCAAACTTCACTGATGCTGGTGTCAAACATACTGTCATTGATAAAAAGCTAACACATAGTTCAGATTCAGCATTATAATAAAACCAGTCTAATGAGTAAAATATTTTCTTGACGAACATAAAAAGGATAAAAATATATTTCACGATAGTTCTTGGATTTTTCATTATATTGATGACTTATTTTAATAATAGTAATATATTGTCTTCCATAAATTTTGATTCATATTTTTATTTCAATAATCACAGTGTCTTAAACAGTTTATTAGTTTTTCTTTGTTTTTTAACAAATACTTCACTTTTAATTACTTTTCAAAAAAACATATTAGTTATAGTTAATTAAAACATATAAAACTGTGAACTCTCTCTATATTGTTTAAGACTAATGTTACACAACATCAATCAATATGTATTATTGATAGTCAGTTAAATATCAAATATATTGCTAGATAAAATATCAAATTTGATTGATTTAGCTTCGATATTGTGATTTTAACATATTTTTCTATATATCATATATTACTGAAAATTTCTTAATATATAATATTTTGTAGAAAACCATTGTCGTTATGTCTTAAAATCTAATGCTCTGTAGTTATAATGATTTTTGATAGTGCGACCTATAACTGTAAAACAACACTTGACAAATATAGACAATCTCTTTTAAGTTTAACATTTATACAGGGAATAAATATTTTCAGTTTGAAATACCATATTGCATATGTTGGTCTAGGAATAAAAATTAATTTTCGCACATAACTTTCAATTATGATTTCTGTTTCAATTACCTAGGTCTTCTCTTTGATTTAAATTCTTTAATAGTTGACCTACAATAATAAAACCAATTTTCTTAGTAGCATGGAGAAATATATTTTCCATGTATCTTTCGGTTAAAATTTATGCTTCAATAATTAGTAATCTTATATATATATATATATATATATATATATATATATATAAATAATCTTATATTTGATATGAATAATTGTAGTTTCTTTTGGATTTATGATTTCTTAAAAAGGAAATTAACTATTTAAATAAGAAAATTTATTATTTATAAAAATATATTTGAAATAATTATTCTACAAATATTTCTTTTGATTAGGATTTGAAGAAAGTAAAACTACTATTAAACACTCTTTTACAATTTTCTTCTGTTCAAGATTATAGAGAAGGACAACTACTATCAAATATTTTTTACAATTGTATTTCCTTTAGAAATTAAGAAAAGAAAAATTAGTATTAAATAAATTATTTGACAAATTTTTTGGTTTCAAATTTTAAAATATAAAGTGAAAAATAGTATTAAATAATTTTAAAATTACTTTAAAAATCCTCTCTTATCAAATACAAAATTTCCTTATTAAATTTATATGGTAATTTTGTCTTTTAAAAGAATCTGGTGAGAAACATGATATTATAATTTATTTAATTAACAAATAAGAAATTTTCCTTATATTTTTTCAGATATTTTCCTTATTTACTTTTTGTTGGTAATGAACATGACATTATAACTTATTTAATTAAACAGTGTCAATACAAATAATATGAATAATATGAAAAATTATTAAAATTATCTAAAATAAATGATTATAATTATAATAAAACCAAAACATATTTGTAAAAGTTCAAATAAATGATTATATATTAATTTTCTTTTTGTATTATAACCAAAAAATGAAAAAAAAATTATCTGCTAATTTTCGTTTTTCATAATCCTTTTTTTATCTAAATATATATATTTTTAATCATTATATATTTAAATACATGTAAAAATATTTGAAGAAAAATTACTATCAAATAATATTTTGTTTACAAACTTAAAAACAGAAATATTACAATTAATGATATTTATAGTTACTTTTTAACAAAAATTGTTTTTGTTATTATCTTAATATATATGTTTTTAATTATGAGATGAATTAACACATGTCATAATATTAGACATATAATCGCCATGTGTCGCAATCATGTTAATTAGTAACTTTAAAAAATACAATTAATATTAAATAAATTATTTGACAAATTTTTTAGTTTCAAATTTAAAATATAAAGTGAAAAATAGTATTAAACAATTTTAAAATTACTTTAAAAATCCTCTCATATCAAATACAAAATTTCCTTATTAAATTTATATGATAATTTTCGTTTTTAAAAGAATCTGGTGATAAACATGATATTATAATTTACTTAATTAACAAATACGAAATTTTCCTTATATTTTTTCAGATATTTTCCTTATTTACTTTTTGTTGGTAATGAACATGACATTATAACTTATTTAATTAAAACGGTGTCAATACAAATAATATGAAAATATTATTAAAATTATCTAAAATAAATTATTATAATTATAATAAAACCAAAACATATTTCTAAAAGTTCAAATAAATGATTATATATTAATTTTCTTTTTGTGTTATAACCAAAAAATGAAAAAACAATTATATGCTAATTTTCGTTTTTCATAATTCTTTTTTATTATCTACATATATATTTTTAATCATTATATATTTAAATACATGTAAAAATATTTGAAGAAAAATTACTATCAAATAATATTTTGTTTAGGAATTTAAAAAGGAAATATTACTATTAATAATATTTATAGTTACTTTTTAACAAAAGCATGTTTTTGTTATTATCTTAATGTATATGTTTTTAATTATTAGATGGATTAACACATGTCATAATCTTAGACATATAATCGCCATGTGTCGCAATCATGTTAATTAGTAATTTTGAAAACTAAGCTTTATATAATAAGATGAATAATTTGATGTTATTGAACCATAAATTTGAATTTGTTATTTTAAAAATTATTTTAAACCATTAATATTAAGAGAAATTTAACAATTTTAAAATAGTTTATTGGAATTTATTATTTAAAAAATCAAGTATTATGATCTAGATGATATCTAGATGATCCAAATCATATGTTATGAACTTATGATAGGAGTGGACGTTCGGGTATCCGTTCGGGTTCGGATCGGGTATTTCGGATTTTCGATTTCGGTATAGGGTTATAAAACCTGTTCGAGTATTTCTATAGTCCGGATCGGATTTGGGTATTTTTAGTTCGGGTCGGATTCGGATATTTAGATTTTGAAAGAAAAAAATAAAAATTTTATTTTTTAAGTTTCTTATATTTAAAAATATATATTTTACTTAACTTATTTTTATATTTTTAGCAGACTAAATGATTAATAGATTTAGAAATAATATTTCAAAAATAAATAAATATTAAATTTACTATTTCTTTTAAATTTTGGATGTAAATTTTGTTAATACTTGAAACAAAAAGCTTGACATTAATTTTAAGTGAGTATGAAATCATTTTCTCCGTAATTATATGTGTATTATTTGATATTAAAGTATGTGTAGTATCAATATAAATACTTTAAATAAAATGAAAGATGTAAACTAAAAATATAAAGGTAAATATATATATGTTCGGTTATCTTCGGATATCCATTCAGATTCGGATATTACCCGTTCGGGTTTGGGTGCTGCTTCGGGTAAAGTGCCCACTCCTATGTTATGAGGTGAGCATGTAGTTGCATATGCATTATCTCAAACCAAAAGTTGTATTCCATCAAATGTATAGCTTTTCTACAAGTAAATAACATTTGAAAGAAAAAAAGTGTCTTGGGTTTTTGCTGTGTCAGATGGGTCTTGTTGCAGAGAGCATCATCACAAGTACTGCTGTTGTATCCGAGCTCTGTTCTCTTCCCACCACAATCTTGCATTCGTTTCCCCAAACCTCTCTCGGCTACAACAACAACAACAAGAAGCAGACGCTGTCAAGTACTTTCCTTATTCAAAAGAGTAATGAGTTTTTGTTGTTTTACCTGAAGCGAACCCGTCTAAGCTCACGAGTCCCATCTGGCAAAGCTCTGATTGTGATGTAAACACCCTCTTCGTCTTGTTCTACCCATTCTGTTTCCATGTCACTCGCGTTACTTACCGAAACCTCCTCTGAATGATCATCATCATCTTCTTCCTCTTCCATCGATGAGCCACTGCTTCTTGCAGACATATCAACCGATGATGTGTCGGTTTTGGTCCCACTTATGCAGCTAGAGAGTTTCGGCGTCGTTGCAAGACCAGATGAATCACGGTACCGACTCTGTGTCGTTGGTTGATGAGCGAGTGAGCCTTTTCCTCGAGGGCATTCTTTCTTTAGAGGTGGAGTCGCAGGACTATTCTTGCTAGAGCTCTAGTAAAATAAAAACAAATAAAAAAATTGGCCCTAGTAATAAGACCCATTCATGTGTCCGTCAGAATCAAACACAGAGAGTGTAATACCTCATCTTTGGATCTATGAGGAGCGGTTGGAACCGGGACGCTCTGCTGATTAACTTGCTGCACATTGTATAACTCCATCACCTTCTCAAAATTCTCCCCCCACCACTTTTGAGCTTCCCATTTATCAAACATCTCACGGCTACAAGCAAATAGACATTTGTTAAAAGAAAAAAAAAGATCAACAAATGAAGAGCTGTCTTAGTGGACTGTAGACAATAAACCAACCAAATGAACAGTAACTCATGATATGTTCTAATCATCATCAATGTAGAATGCTTTAAAGTGTCCCCCTTCTTTGATGATGCTATGAAGAAAGTTAGTTAGCTACTCTCATTCATACATGATACATGTCCCCCACCTATCAACAAGTTTCACTAAAAAGTCTTCCTTCCCCACACACACACACACAGTTCTTGGAGTCTCCATTTAAAGATCGGATTCAACTACCAAAAACATATAATCCACATCTCAAAATTTTGTTTCTCACACGTTTAAGGACCACTTCACGTAAAGTGCAAGTCGCCAAAACATCTTTAATATAGAGTTGTACTTCTCATAAGCTTGTCCCTATCTCCAAAAGTCAAATCAAAAAACATAATGGATTTAAAAAGTTCATAGAGTTTTTAACATTTACCTGAACCGGATCCGTTTGAGATCATTCCCTCCCTGAGACAATGAAACAAAAGTGATGAGGACACCAGGCTCCACTTGAGCAACCCATTCTTTAGGCTCATCTTCTTCTTCTTCATCCTCCATGAACACTGTGGACTCTGTCCTTATGGATTCAGGCGTGCCTTCTCCACTCAAAAGGCCTTTTAGCCTTGACTCCATTTCTTTCCCTAGAATCTTGGGCGTTGAGCTTCCGCTTCTTCTCCCAGGTCTTTTGTACGCGTAATGGAACCTCCCAGAAGGTGATGCTGCGGCATCTGAGTCACGGTTCCGGTTTGAAGAAGAGCCTGAACACGGTTTGCAGCTTTTGTAAGCACCTGACGCTTTTACTGCCATGTCTTTTAACTGAAACCAACAAGACACAAACATGGTTCTTTATTTTTTTTTTTTTTTGAATAAAGACACAAACATGGTTCTGTCTCAAACAAAAACAAACAGCTTGTGAAAGTGACATATTAAAGAAGAAGTGTTGTTTATCTTACTTGTGACGTCAGGGACTTGATGGTCTGCTTAGACCTGGGTGTTCCGAGAACTCTGTCATCTTCTTCTTTAGATCCGTTTAGCTGCTTCGAGCAAGCTATGCACGTGAACATCTCTGTCTCTCTCTATCCCTCCACGAATTTTCCTGAAGATATAAGCAAAACCCATTAAACCACTTTCTCAAATCTAAAACCTTTTTCAGATAAAACAGAAGAAAGACTCAACCTTTAAATGAGAATGTAGTAGTTTACACCACTGCACTTGATGAACCCAACACTTGCAGCTAGCTCAAAATTCGATTGCTTTTCTAAACTAAATGTATTACTACCACCACTGAAAGAAGGTTGGCAGGGGAAGATTTTGGAGAAACCGTTACGCCAAACGGAAGATTAGGACAGCGGATCTTGCAGATCAGTGTTATGAACGGTTCTGCAATTTAAACACTCTCTCTCTCTTGGATCCGTTCTTTGCGGAGTGAACTTTTTTTTTTGACTGGTGAGAGATTGAACGCGAGAGAGAGAGAGACTCCACTTTCAACACTTTCTGAAATGCGAATCCGAGTTCACAAGCAACATGCTAAAAAGGGTTTAGGGTGAGAGAAAGAATGAGAGGAACTTTTGAGATCGTTGCACAAGTGGTGTGTGTGTCTTGTGCTTCTTCTTCCTCGTTATATATATTAAAAAGAAAGCTCTACAGCTTTTATTGCAATTTTAATATCTGAGATTTGCCAAGTTTTTGGTTTTATTTTTAACTTTTTTTTCTATAAAAAAATTGATGGGTGAAGTGAAATAAATAGTAACTGTGCAGTCTTATAATAAATTTTCAAGATTACTTGATTTTCTATAGTCTTTTTTTTTTGGACAACTGATTTTCTATAGTCTAGTTTTTTTTTTCTGAACAACTTAATTAGTCTGGTTATTTTATACTGTATTTTCGTATATATTGAAAGCTGAAACTACACTTTTGTTCGATTCATCTGTGTACTCATTCATATATCTATCTATATTATTAAAACTGAAATATTTTTGGTACTGTTTAGAAATAAAGATAGAATTTAAATGAAAATTGTTTGGTAACTTAGATAATAGTATTTTTGTACTTTCTATCATTTGCACATTTACCTATTGTATTTATAATAAATTAAGTATTTTTTTATATATATTTTTATTTACATAATCAGCCACTCCATTTACAATCAATTTAAATTAATTGATAACATTTTCAAAATTTATCTAATCAAATCGATATTCATATACGACTATTAACTAAATAGCATAAATTAAAGGAGTGTAACATTTTCATGAAATTAACTAAATCTTCAAATTACAAAACATAAAAACATACATGAAAATTTTTATTAAATCGATGGTTTAAAAATTTATACTGAACATAAATTAAATAAAACACCCGTACGGAAGTACATATCAAAATCTAGTAGATCTTATAGATAGAAAACCAAGTACACGGCCTAATTACTTGGAAAAATAAATGCACTGCTTGGAAATGTGCAAAAAATAGGACGAACAAAATTCAAAATTGTTGTAATCCTCTTCTCTTTATCCGATTATTTCCTTTTTAAAAGTAAGATATTCAGTACAGAATATACTGATTACTTTTTTAGGTGTGGATTTTTTTTTTTTTTGAAACAAATTTTAGGTGTGGATTATATAGGAGAAATAGAGCTATGAAGCCGTGCAAGATATCCACGCCGTGATCAGCGATTGACACGTGCAACACTGAATGATTCTGATTTCTGACTGTCTGATTTTTGACCCACGGAGAAAGAAAAAGGAAACCAAAATGCAAAGGAGAAAAAGACTAATCTAGTATCTGTCTCTTGCTGTGAATTTTCTCAATTTCAAGTTTCTAAAATCATTCAAGACAGTTACTTTGGAAATGTTTTGACATAATAATGGTTAAAGAGTATACTACTTTCATCAGCCCTAATTTCAAATTCATTCGACATTTAAGTAAAATGCAAAACCAAAAAGAAATGGTTACGATTGTATATGTCTGTATATCTTTCACTTTCAGAATCTTTTATGGTAACAGGAGCGCCGTGAAGCAACGGGAGAGAATTAACTACACTGTTGGGTTTTTTTACCTTTTCACCATCTTAAAATTTCAAATTTAATATTAACAATTTACCAGAAAAACAACAAAATTAATAGTTTTGTCATTCTCTTTGGCAAAAAAAAAATCTCTCTCTTTTTTATTATTTTATTACTTTCTATATTTGTTTTCACCAAACACTACTTGGTTCATTCTAAAAAAAAATTACAGCAACGGATACTGAGAAATATTGGTACTGATTGTCTACCAATGCCATGTGAAAGCTCGCTGTTTTCTCTTTGTTTATACATTTTATATTTTGTTGTTTCTCTTTCCTTTTCACTGTTTTCGACTGAATCTTTGTTCTTATATATAGTAGCTACACCCATATTGGCTCCCACATTAATATGACTATATCTGATATAAGTAAAACACCTCGCAAAGTCGCAACCATCTCTGTTTTTTTTCGGGACCAAACCCTGTTCTCTCCCACGTTGCGTATCTAAATAATTTACTTTTCGGTAGTTAAGTGTCAATTACTAATTTACTAGGGCTCAAAAGTCAAAACTATATGTTGTTGCATTTCTGAAACTATTTTATTATATTTGAAACATAATCAAATGATGAATGTTGTATCTAAGCAATCTGTATATATGTGACTATTTTGAGTCGTAAAGAATATCTCTAACTACTTTTGCCTTAATGGACTACCAAAAATAAATGCCACAAGTATAGTCCCAATTCCTTTTTAATAACCGTTTGAAAATTATCCTTACGGGAATTATCAACAAATTATTTTATCTTCTGTAAACTTCCCGCATGAATTTGAATCATTATTGCTCTAACCTTCAACCATACTAGAGAATAATTTGCGCCCTTAAGGCCAGTTTAAAAAAAAAATATGCACTCTCGCGTGAATATTGATTTTTACATTTTTATACATCAATATTTATTTTTCATAATTATTGTTATATATTTTGATGCAAATATCCGAACTCGTTTTAGATACATTGGTTATTTAGTTGTTTTTTAAGTTTATATACATCAAAACTTAACTTATCCAGACCCAATAAGACTCAACTCAAAACTTGAACATAAATTTATAGTATTAGATTGAGGTTTGATTTCAAAAACAAAAAAAATGATACTCGAAATGAATAACTTGTACCTAAATGAATAGCCAATGGTCATGCTTAACTGATTCTATAAAATAATAAAAATGATTTTTTTCTATGTATTTGGGTAAATTAAGCAAAATAAAAAGAATTTTTTATTTAGTGAAATAATATATAGAGTGAAAAATCAAGTTATTATTTTATTCACAACACATGTCTTTGAATTATGTTTTTGGCTACGTAATTTTCACCTATTGAAACTAAAATAAGAAATGTTTTAGCAAAACAAACTAAACCAAACGTTCAACCATATGAAAATCTAATGAATAAATTTTGCACTATTATTATGGTAGTATAATTAATGATGTGAATTATTGTGAAATTAATATAATTAAAGAAGTTGTTAAATTAAGTGAAATATGTAAATACAATTAATGTAATAATGTTATCTATGTTTCCAAATATTTTTCATTTAAACTACTATCCATGTTTTCAAAAATAACTAAAATTTATTTCAGTTTTAATAATATATATTATAAACATGTCTATTATTATGTTCACTATTGTGTTTTTTATAAATGGGGTTTAAGTGGATTTAATATAAATAAATATTCATATAAACTCATTTAATTTAACGAGTTTTAAATAGATTATTTGATTAAAAATATTTATTAAATGTGATTCTACTTAAATAACACCATATTAATCCGTTTATATGTATACATATATCTAACAGAATATATTAAAAATAATTCAAGCATTTTCCAAAAAAATATTTGGATTTCAGTGCAGGATTGTTTGATATTGGTGTTTGGATACAACACTTTAAGAATTGTTTGAGTATATAAACCAAGTCTAATATGAGATTTTAATTTTCAGATCTATTCGAGTCGAATTCTTTTGGTATGAATATTTTTGACTAATAACGTTAAGTAACTAATAAAAAATAATATATTTCAAACTTAAGAATAAAAATTTAAAATAATTTCTGAAATACATATGACTCAATTGTATAGTTATGCAACTGGACATAATTAATATAATTACCAAAATTAAATTATATTATATTAATTTTAAACGTAAATATATGATTACAATAATAACAAAAATATAAAAATTAAATTTCTAAAAAAAACAAAAATTATATACACCTTTTAAGAGAGCGGAAAAGAATCTAGTTCTAATTTAATTTATAATTTGTTTAATGGTGGGTCAGAATCTAATTCTAATTTAATTTAGAATTTTTTTTTGTCAAGTTTGCAGTTTCGTATTTATAACAAGATATGGACCCGTGCGTTGCACGGGTTTTATTTGATGTTTTATTTTTACACATTAGTTATTGGATTTTTCATTATATATTTGTGACTTATTTTAATAATAATAATATGTTTTCTTCCATAGATTTTGATAATCACAGTGTTTTAAATAATATATGAGTTTTTTTTTGTTTTTTTAATAAATACTTCACTTTTAATTATTTTTCAAAATAATTTTAGTAGTACGTAGTTAATTAAAACATATAGAACTGTGAACACTCTATATTTTTTATTGTTTAAGACAAATTAAAAATAGCACAATCTAATATATTAATGTTACACAACACCTATCAATATGTATTGTTGACAGTCAGCTAAATATCAAATATATCTTATTATATAAAGCTTAGTTTTCAAAGTTACTAATTAACATGATTGCGACACCTGGCGATTATATATCTAAGATTATGATATGTGTTAATTCATCTCATAATTAAATCATATATATTAAGATAATAACAAAAACATTTTTTTTTAAAAAGTAACTATAAATATCATTAATAGTAATATTTTCGTTTTTAAATTCCTAAACAAAATATTATTTGATAGTAATTTTTCTTCAAATAGTTTTACATGTATTTAAATACTTATATTAAAATGAAATACTATCAAATATTTTTATAACTATTTTTAATATTTAATTTGTAAGGAAATTAATCTTAAAATAATGTTTTGTATTTTGTAAACCCACGTGCAGAAAAAAATACTATCTAATAAATAGTTAGATTTTGATCTTTTATAGTTTTTTTGTTAAAGATCTTTTGTAAAAGGAAAACTAATTTTAAATAACTATTTATTCTTAAATAGTTATTTATATGGAAATATTTTGATTTTTTACATTTTTTTTTGTTAAAAACCTTTCGAAAAAGGAAAACTAACTTTTAAAATTCTTTTATTGAATCTTTTTAAATAAAAATATTTATTTAACACATGTCACAATCTTAAATATATAATCGCCACGTGTCGCGATCGTGTTAATTAGTAATAATTTGTTTTCACTTTTTAAATAATTGCTAGATAAAACATCAAATTTGATTACTTTAGCAATTTTAACATTTTTCTATATAACATATATTATTGAAAAATTCTTGATATATAATATTTTGTATAAAACCATTGTCATTAAGTTTTACAAATTTAAAGCTCTGTAGTTATAGTGATTTTTGATAGCGCGGCTTATAATTATAAAACTGTACTTGGCCACAATAGACAATTTTTTTTAAGTTTTGACATTAAATCTTGTTGACAATCATTAAATAGCAAACTCAATAGGGAATAGATCTTTTCAGTTTGAAATGCTATATTGCATAAGTTGGTATAAGAATAAAAATTCATTTTTCCACATAATTTTCGAATCATGATTTCTACTTCAATAATCATGATGTCTTGGTCATCTCTTTGATTTAAATTCTTTAGTAGCATGACTAACAATAGCATAACCAATTTTCCTAGTAGCATGCATAAATCAATTTTCCATGTAACTTTCAGTTAGGATTTATGCTTCAATAATTAGTAATCTTGTTTCATTGCAAAGTCTTTTTCTTTGATTTAAATAGCTTAGTAGCATCATGACTTACAATAGCATAAGCAATTTCATATTGTGATAAGAACAAACACAAATAAACATAATCATACATAAGCATAATAGCCACATTAACTTACGTACACCAACATAACATATATATGTACAAACGCCTATGTAAAACTGTGGCAATAACTAATATACGGCAGCATGACAGTTATAATTTCTTTTTAGAAAAAATCAACATCAGTTTAACGTAAAGATTGCAGTATATATAGTTATTTTTTCAACATGTGACACCCTAAAAAAAGAATATACGAAGATGTGAAAGAACATGCAGAAATACTTACATAATATTTTCTAGTATCTCTTATAATGTTTGATATCAAAATATGAGAAGTGATAAAATATGACAGAGCTTAATCATATATAATAGATGTGAATAATTGTATTTTCTTTTGATTTGTGATTTTTTAAAAGGAAATCGACTATTTAAATAAGAATGTTGATTATATATAAAAAGTATTTAAATAATTATTCTACAAATATTTATATTAGGATTTGAAGAAAGAAAAATACTGTAAAACGATTTTTTACAATTTTCTTCTATTCAAGATTATAAAGAAGAAAAATTACTATCAAATATTTTTTTTACAATTATATTTTCCTTAGAAATTAAGAAAATGAAAATTAATATTAAATATTTTTTGACAAATTATTTTGTCTAAAATTAAAAAAAAAATAAAAAGTGGAAAATACTATTAAATAATTTTAAAATTACTTAAAAAATTCTTCTCTTATCAAATAGGAATTTTCCCTTATTAAAGTTATATTGTAATTTTACTTTTTAAAAGAATCTGGTGATAAACATGATATTATAAATTATTTAATTAACAAATAAAAAATTTCCTTATTTGTTTTCAGCTATTATCCTTATTTATTTTTTGTTGATAATGAACATGGTATGTTAAATTCTTTAACTAAAAAGGTGTTAATATAAATAATATTAACAAAAATTAAATGTATTATAATTATCATATTTTCATGTTTAACAATAAGTCGTGTCATCTTGTTTAAATTATTCCATAGTACTTTTCCTTTTTATAAAATAACCTAAACATTGTAAAAATTAAAACAAATGATTCCATAGTAATTTTCCTTTTTATATTATAACAAAATTAATTATATAAAAAAGTATATGGCAATTTTAGTTTTCAAAATTCGTTTTTATTATCTAAGTATATATATTTTAATCATTATATATTTAAACACATGTATATATATATTAGTTTTGAGATAGATTAACACATGTCATAATCCTAAATATTTATTACCACGTGTCACCATCATGTTAATTAGTAACTTTGAAAACTAAGCTTTATATAATAAGATCTCTCTTTAAATATTTTTTATGCGCCACCCTCCCATAGTTCCCCACACACGTTTTTTTTTTCCGAGCCATTTAACAAAAACATTTTATTCATGCCGTCGGTGTTCGAACACAACTCAAGAGTCAAGACCTTACTCAAGTGTTAGATGATTTCTCCTTACTTAATTTTACCAGCTATATGGTCATTAGTATTTAGAATTTTATTCATACCTTTATGGTGACAAGATAATGCACCTTCGAACCTGAAAAAGGGCATAAAGCGAGATTAGTCTAAAACACAAGTCATGATGAGACATGCAAGGAAGCATGTAATCTTCTAGATTCAAGCTTGTTACAATGATACGTTAACTAATGATTTAAAACTTTATAGAGTCGTTTTCCAACTAAGTTATCAATACCTTTTGTCCCCCCCCCCCCCCTCCCTCTCCCCCACCTTTCTGTCTCCTTCAATGCTTAAGTACTTCATTTCAAAAATCATTTATAAACCAATTTAAGGTTACCCGCATTGTTAAGCAAACCATGCACTTTTCAAAGTTGAGTTAAAAGTCTAACGCTTTGATAAATCTCTTTATTCAAGCTAATTTCTTTCACCAATGGTAAATTATAATCAAACGAATTGAACTATTTATATATGTGTTAAGAGATGTAGTACAATTCCTTTGTTTTATTACTAAAAGCATTTGCATAAATGATAAACCAGACGTTCTTAATGGCAAAGGTAAAAAGCAGATGCAAAGAAATGAACAACCACAAAGTTGGGTCCAAATTCAGTTAATAACCGACGTCGGTAAGCCCACTATTTACTGGGCCCAAATAGAGTTAATGGCCCGCTCAAATCTAAACCGCCTCATGAAGAAGAGACCATGTTAGTTTTACCATGCACTTCTCCGTAGGCGAGTATTCCCCCCACATACATCGATCTCTGCCTTGCAGCTCTTCTCTCTCTCTCTTTTTTTTTTCCTCATCATTTTGCTTCACGCAATCAAGCTCCGATCATTGTCTCCGAATCGGTTACCGTCACTCTCTCCGCTCGAAACCCTAACTCGCTTCCGGTTGAACCAATCGATCGAGCTCGTCCTTCTTCGGAGCATTCGTTTTGTAGGTTGTGCCGAGCGAGTTGGTTTCGGATCGGGATTCGATTTTTTTTTTTTTGAGGTAATGAACGAGTCTATTCGCTTCTGATTCGTAACCTATTCTCTTCGATCTTGTGTTATTCCGCGTTATCGGGAGCAGCTTTTAGGGGGATTTGGTGATTCAGGTGGTCGATTTAGGGTTTTGATTTACTGGATTACGTTGAAGGTCCCTTTAATTTGATTGTATTCTCTCGTAAGATAGTAATCGTTGGTTTCAATGATATGTGTTGAAGGAGTAGCATAATAATAACCAGATTATACGTTTTTTGCTGCTTAAGAGTTAAGGATTTTGTTATTAGTCTGACTAGATCTCGTTCATGGATTATAGTTTGAAACAGTTTTGAGGCTGCGATGAATATGCAACCTGGTCTTCCGTCTAAGTCTTCATCAAATGGATCTCCATACATAAGAGGAGAAAGGGAGGGAGTTATGAGTAAGGCGAAGTCTGTAAAGTCGCATCCCGCAAATACACTAAATGCAGGTTAGATTTTTAATACTTTGTGGTATGTCTGCAACGTCATGTTGTGAGTTCTTATACTTGTTAATATATATATTCAGCATCCAATGGGGAAGCTGGAAGCTTGAAGGGGCATTCACGCGATGGTTTAGTGTACCTCACAACATGTAAGATTGGGCATCAGGTGGAAGTGCATCTCAAAAATGGATCGGTGTATAGTGGTATATTTCATGCTGCTGATGTGGAGAAGGATTTTGGTGAGGATCTGAGAATTTCTTTTGTTTTTTCCTTTAAGATATGTGAATGTGAAGCATAGAAATTCATTATTATTTCTTGCCGTTTTATAAGTTTCTTTGAACTTTCAGGAATCATCCTAAAGATGGCATCTTTGATTAAAGATGGTTCTTTACGAGGTCATAAAAACCGTTCCGAGTTTGTCAGAAAGCCACCTTCCAAGACATTTATTATTCCTGCTGATGAACTTGTGCAAGTTATAGCAAAGGTGTGCTTGCTTTTAACAGTTACACTCGAACTTTTTTTCTGTTTTAAGTTTATATCCATCGTTCATGGCACTATGTTACGTTGATATTTGACATTTTGATTCCTCATGTCATTGATATTTGTGTTAGGATCTCTCGATATCCAGTGACGGTATGAATGCCGTTCAGAGTGAGAAGCCGGGGGAGCTGTTGACGGACTCTTCTATATCAAAGTCCTATCATGTTGACCAGGGAAGAGAGCTAAAACCCTGGATACCTGATGGAGATGTTCCTCAGGGACTGGATAATGTGTTTGATGACCCTTGGAAAAGGTATATATATACACATATTTGAATTAATTGCAATATTTATCGGATGCTTGATTTGTAGATTTGTTTGCTAGATCCTTAAACCATTGTTTCTTAGCTTAACGATGTATGAGAGAGAATGGTAGGAATGAATAGATTATTTTTTTGTGATTGCACTGTGTACTGGTTATGATATTCCTTTTGAAAAGCTATGAGCTTTCTATCTCTCTGTTGAGCTAGATTTTTTTTAGTGAAAGCATATTAGCATATTGTGGGGAAGAGCCTTGGTGAATGTCCTTAAGTTTAGGAAGAATATTGTTTCCAAATCTCTCTTGACATGACTATTTGCAGGTAATATGCTCAACTGTTACGTTTCTGTTTGTAGGGGTAGGGGATGGGATCAGTTTAAGGTGAATGAGTCACTGTTTGGAGTCAAGAGCACTTTCGACGAGGAAATCTATACGACTAAACTTGACAGAGGTATTCGGACTAGAGAGATGGAAGAGAGAGCTCAGAGAATCGCGAGAGAGATTGAGGGCGAAAATACCCGTGATCTTCATGTAGCAGAGGTGATTTTTGGCGGTTTTATTTGCACAGCCTGATCCCTAAGTCTTTTTTTTTTGTTATTATATAAATGTAGATTTCTAAGTGTTCAAATGCCTGCAGGAAAGAGGCCTTCAGCTTAACGAGAAATTTGACATTGACGAGGAATCTAAATACTCAGCTGTCCTTCCAGCTGATGCATTTGATGATAGTGGGTTTGATGAGGAGGACGACGAATTGCTGGACACTTGCAACGATGAAACTTTTGGTGGGTCATCTACTTCTACTGTCCAGAAGCCAGCTTCTTCTAGCGGCAAGGGATATGAAGAATTACGGGTACGGTTGAGTTATTTTTTGGATAATAGTTTCTAGCAGAACAATTGTTGATATTGACATTCATTTTCAATCAGGATGCAAGTCAGTCTTCTCGGAATAATACAAAAGTAGATCAAAGCTGCTCGATATCTGATGATCACGCTCAGCACCTTCCCTCTGAACAGCGATCCAAAGATTTTACTGCCCCAAGCAGCAGTGTCAGGTTATTTTTCTGCCATCACCTTGTGGGCTATTAAATCATTTAAAAAACTTCTCTCACATTAGGAGTTTCTCTTAACAAAACAGTGAGAGCCAGTTGGGTGAGCGAAGAAACAAGAACAATCCAGAGTTCTCCCACAGTAACAGAGTAAGTTCACCTCCATGTTGATTATACATGTTTAATCAATGATTGCGTTTGGCAATTAAATCCTTGTTCTCTTATTTTCTTTTAACATTGGTTCTTTGGCTTCCTTTTCTATTAACACAGTCAGCTGAGGAGTCAGTTTCTGGTCATGGAGGTATACGCTACTTCTTTCTTACTCTCTTTTCTATATCTGTTTATCCCTTTGAACGATTTCATGTCCATAGAATTCTAAACTCGTGTTCCTGTTCTACATGTAGAGATACCTTTTTATTTTTACAAGCATGGTTCTCGTTTTCACTCGGCTTGACACTAGTATTTATATTCCCGCTTTATCTCAACTGAATATATAGTGGCGGTCAATAATGTTCCACTGATGGGGGACTCTTTTAAAGTTGCCAAAATAGAATCTAGAAAAAGTTGTTTTCGTACACAAGCAATGGTTTGGTTACCTGTTATTGAACCTCTATCTAATGAATATATTGTGTGTTTGGAGAATAGATACCAAAGAAGGTGCAAAACTTGGTGGTGGAACCTCGGCGTGGAAGACTGTTGCTGAGAAAGAAAGGCAAGTCAGTGAAGTTTCTGGTAAACCAAAATCTGAAAGCTTTCCTGGGCAGTCGTCGGCTTCAAGAAGAAGTTCAGAGAGCCGTCCAGGTCCTTCAACATCAAGTCGTCCTGGACTGTCACCAAGCTCGTCAATTGGTTCTTTGTCATCATCAGAAAAGTCCACTCTTAATCCGAATGCAAAGGTTATGATCTGTTCAAACTTTATATAGTGTTTAATTGTTATCTATTTTATTAACTAATCAAGAGTCGTTTGGTGTGATCAGGAATTCAAACTGAATCCAAACGCAAAGAGTTTCAAACCAACAGCTGCTCCGCGACCCCAGTCTCCAATGGCAGATGCATCATTCTACTACCCTGCTGCACCTGCACCTGTTCAGCAAATGCCTGGAATGCCTCTTGGTTACGGAGTAAGTTCATGGTGTCTGTATACAACCTACATTTATACTCTGAAAACCAAGCAAAAGTCTTTAAAATGTCGCCGTGTAAATTTTTTGCAGATTCAACCGCAATATCCAGGACAGCAGCAGATGATTTATTATCCTGGCCACCAGCATCCTCAAGCTTTCTATCCTCCAAATGCACAACCCCAGGTATGATTTTACACTAACAAGTTTTAGTAACAATACAAAACACTACCTTGTTATGACCATTCACAAGAGATCATCGAAAGTACAAAAGAAGAAGTGTAATGGTTTTGGAATTTGTTGTGATGTTTTTAGTATCCGCCACAGCAGCAGCAGCAAATGATGATGGGCCGTCAGCCTAGGCCGCCGCAAATGGTTTACATGCCGCCTCCTCCGTACCAGCCGGTTAGTTGTATACCCCCTCCTTTTTTTTGTATTTATGTTCAAAGTGTTCAGCGTTTGGAAGCTGAGATCTCGCTCGCTCGCTTTCTGTGTGTGTGTTTACAGGAAAATCCATATAATCATGGACGAGAGTAGTAAACCGATGGGGATGATGTTGTCTTTTTTTTTTTCTGGGAAGGATGTGAACGAACCCAACCCCCTGTTTTGGTTTGCGTTCTCTCCTTTTTGTTTCTCTCTTCCTTAGCCAAATCACTGGAACTATTTTCTTCCCTCTTCTAAGATTCCCGGTCGGATTTTTAATCTTATTTAAGAAAAACAAAAAATTAAGCAGAAAACTATCTATTTGTAATATATTTGTATTCTGAAGATATACATATTTTAGAGTTTAGGTCTTTCTCATGCTTCGTCACTGATTCGTTCGCATTTTTTGTCTGTGTTTGTGAACTTTTTTTGTACGCTTGATGCTTGTTCTATTTATAGGTCAAGTTTAGTTTCTAAAATTAAAAAAAAAAAACGTGTGATTGCTTTAAGAGGAAAAGAAAATCAAAGCACGCAAATATTCTTTTATGTATTGTCCTAATCGTAAAAATATTCGTTATTAGTTTGTTGATTCATGTTGGGCATGTATGTAAGACGTTAAACGTTGCTATCCTTAGCTGGTCTAGAAATAAAATTAAGATCACTATAATGTATATGAAGTTGTGGGTATGTCGTTGAGAATATTTGGTGGGCAGCAAAAACTATGTTTAAGATTCGACAAAGAATCTCAATCAACATCCGAAACTAATTTGCCTTTTTCTATGTGCAAATTACATTTTTCATTGTCAAGTGGAGACTCCAACAGTCACTGGAGCTTATGAATTGATTGCTCACCAGTCTTCATCTAGAATTAACCTACGAGTATATTTTATAATTAATGGGAAGAAAAAGGATTCTTCTCCTTGTTGATTAATTCCGATTTCTATTTACCCGAAGTAAATTATTAACTTATTAAGTAACCATGAAATAAAATAAAGGGAATTTGTACTCCATATACTAGACTTATCCTATATTTGCACCCTCTACCCATATTCCCTCTAAATTCCCCCCCCCCCCCAAATGTACCATTTCCCCCCCTTTCTATGGTATCTGCAATCTTTAAGGGTATCGAGCTAATTTGCTCAAAAATAAAAATGATATAGATTGTTGAAAGGCTATTGATTGCGTCATTAAAAGATGTTGACACTGGTCCGCGGAGTATTAGGCAAAGGTATCAACTGCGTAGGACATTATAATTTCTGACCCAAAAATTTAGTTGTATATATAGTATTGGGTTGGGCACTTTACCTAATATCCAAAACTGCATCCGAACCTAATCTGAAAAACCGGAACCAAAATCCGAACCGAAGTAGCAAAATATCCGAATGGATATCCGAAGATAACCTAACATAGTTATCTTATATTTTTAGTTTACTCCTCTTATTTTACTCAAAATATTTTTATTAATGTTATACATAGTTTAATATCATATAATATACATATAATTATGGACTGCTACTAACTTGAAAAACATGTTAAACTTAATAAACAATTAATGTTTTTTATTTTCAAATTTTATCTCCAAATCTATAGATCATTTAATTTATTGAAATTAAAAAAAAAACAGTTAAGTTTGAGGTATATTTTTAAATACGAAAAATTTGAGCAATGAAAATTTTGATTTTTTTTTTCAAAATCTAAATATCTGAAACCCGACACGAAATAACCAAACTCGAACTAAAAATATCTGAACCCAACCCGAAGTATAGAAATACCCGAATGTATATTATATCCATAAACCGAAATACCTGAAAATCTGAAATACCTATTCCGAACCCGAATGGGTACCTGAACCGAAAAATCCGATCTGTTACCCGACCTAAAATGTAAAACTGCCCGAATGGTCTTTTAGGATGGTACAAAAAGTATCCGAACCGGAAATGTTATTAACCGTACCTGAACAGATAATCTAAAAAATCTGAACTTAATAGTCAATATAAATATTTTGAAATATATATATATATGTATATATATAATTATTTCAATTTTAAAGTCAATATTTGTAGTATTATGATATATATTAATAAATATTAAAATTTTAATAAATGATTTAAGTACACAATTAGTTATAAAGAAGTATTTTATAATTTACTTATTGAAATAAAAAGTCTATTATTATCTATAAAACAATGCATATTGTTTACAAATGATATTTGTTTTCATGCTTGATTTAACATTTTATTGTTATTTTATCAGTTTTACGTATGATAGATTAATTTTTATTTAATTTAGATGTTTTTTTTATGTTTTGCTTCAATATTTTTTTTACGTTGGTTATATTCGAACGTGAACCTATATAACTTGAATCCGTACGATATATGATTACTTTATGGGTTTTAGGATGTAATACAATTTTGAACTGAACCCAAACTGTTATTATCCGAACTCGACTCATACTATTACAATTTTAATATAGGACTCTGAGTGTAAACCTGAAAACTCGAAAATTCGAAAACTCTGACCCGAATGCCAACATGTTTCCGAATGCCCAGATATATAAATAACAAGAACAAAACTTGAGTTCATTCACTGTGGTGAACTCTCAAATTCACCTCAACTTTTATCACCAATTAAAGTGCCATGTAAGATTAGTAAAAAAAAGAAAGAAAATTAAAAAGAAAAAAAAAGAAAAGGGTAAAAACAAAAGACGTCGACTTCTGTCTATGGCTTCTTTTTCTTCATCATCAAATAAAATATTGAGAGTTTTGCTTGTCAAATTAAAGTCAACGGTCCTCTGTTTTTTAAGATTTAGAACTTGATGTTTATAATTAATGTCGATTTCTAAGATTTCAGATTTGGGTTAAAAATCAAGAGTTTGGATTTATGATTTGAGTTTATGATTTAGAGTTTAATGTTAACTTCAATTTCATTCCTTTAAAATTTAAAGTCTAGGTTTTGGGTTTAGGTGGTAGATTTGGGTTTGGATTTAGATTTAGGATATATAGTTTAGATTTAGAATATATAGGTTGATTGTAGATTCCAATTTGATAAGCAAAGCTTTTAATATGTTTTATATGTGATGAAAAAGAAGAAGCCATGAAAAAAAAAGTAAGAAGAAGAAGTTATGATAGGGTCATTCTTTATTTTTTCATTTTTTTTCTTTTTAATTTATTTTTTATTTTTACTAATCTTACGTGACATTTTTATTAGTGATAAAAATTGCGGTGAATCTGAGAGTTCATATCACATGGGGTGAACCCAAGTATTGTTCAAATAACAATAGTATAAAATTTTAAGTGAACTTATGACATGAGAAAAGATATTGAAAATATTGGTCGGACACTTTTCTATCAAGCAAAAGCTTTTAAGTTTTTAAATCTACTGTTCTCACATGGTACGGTAACTGGAATTGGACCACTAGTTTAAATCTACTGCTTTTATCTTAACTACTAGTTATTTTTAAGGGTCGATCTTAATTTTTATTTATTTATTTAGGTAATTAGTTTAAAAATCATACAGAAAAGTAGAAAACCCAAAACTCCGACAAAAACTAGGAGACTATAAACGACAAACAAAAGAGAAGGGAAGAAGTGTCTACGTTGCTTATGACGTGTTTCATCTTCCAAACACGAGACGTGACGATCACGCGAGATCGAAAAGCGCGTGTGTTTTAGAACAGTAATATGGCGGCTGTGAATAAAATATTGAGATTTCAGACAACCTTTTTTCATTTACATTACCACGTCAGAACCCAAACTTTATACACCCGATTAATTCTGTTTCTTCCAAGTGTTTGTACTTCAAAGACTTCTTCTAACCTTTTATCTTCTTAAGAAAAATATTTGAACATTTATGAAGAGTTCACTATAAGTTTGTTAAATGGAATAGTTTGGTGAGGATTAAGAAGTGATGACAGACAGATAGGCAAAAAAGGGAAGAAGAATAAAACAAAAGGAAGATAATAGAGTGGTTTTTATCAAAAAAAAAGATAATAGAGTGGTTAAAATAATGTAAAAACGAATAATGTAACTTTTGGCATCTTAAAGGTGGTGTTCACAGTGAATTAGTGGTGGAAAGTTGGTATTGCAGAAGAGAAATAAAAGTGAGCTAAAGCTTTTCCTCTTTAGCCAATAACACTCAATATTCAGAGACAGTGAAAGAATTCAAAAGAAAGAAAGAAACCATGTTTTGAGGAAGGAGACATGCATCATCTCAACCTCACATGATTTATATTTTGACTATTTGTACTCTGCTTTGAGAGGAGGAATCAAACCCATTTTTGGGTGATTGGTAGGTAAATAAACGCTTTGTTTGTCTCTTTTTTTGGATATGTTCTTTTTTTTTCCTCGTGTGTTATTTTGAACTGGATCATTAAAGTTCGACAGATTTTTTTGATATTTCCATGGTTATGTGGTTACAGTTCCAGGATTCTCTGTGATTGATTTTTTTGCATGTTCGTGCTTTTTGTGAACGTTTCAACGATTTGATCTGATTAGTTAGTCCGTCGGTTTTCAAATTCAGAATCTTTGCTCCCTGCTTACTTTCATCTCCGGATCTGATTTCTTTTTCTTAGATCTGTTGTTCTTTCTTTGAATCAAGAACTGTTTTAGATTCGTTCCAATTGATTTATGACTAGTTGTTGATACTTGACTGGGATATATTGTCTTTTCATGGATATGCTATATGTGGAGATTAGTTTACTGAAGTAACGTTTCAGACAATGCAAGAGTTCCATAGCAAAAATTCATTGTCTCGTGCAACTTCTTGGGGAAACTCTGTGTTCTCTAACTCAAACGTCCAAGGATCATCATCATCATCCATGACCGACAACAACAACACGTTAAGCTTGACGATGGAGATGATGTCTACCCAGTTCCCTGGGATGAAACAAACTGGTTTTCCGTTGCAGAACCATGATGATTCTTCATCTACACAATCCACTGGAGGAGGAGAATCATCTGGTGACATTGCAAGTTTGGGGGGACATACTAGTAATCGTTATGGCCACAACATTGTTACCCATCTCTCAGGTTCAACTTGTAAATTTTACTTGCACAAATAAGTTGCATGTTAGAATAAATGAGCAAATTTAAATCCCTCATCGGATATTACACACAAAAAAATATATTAATTTCTAAATCTGGTCTAACTCTATTTAGTAAGAAGCTTTTTGGAAAATAACAAATCCGTGAGAGCTTAAGCTATTTGGTGCGTAACAAGATGCAATGTGTTATAGCTGATCTATGTGTTCTTGTTTTGGATCCAGGTTATCATAGTGGAAGTCATCCAACACCAGTCATGTCGAAAGCCTCTCAAAACTCAGCGTCTCCTCCTACTATTGAGGTTAATCTGACAATCATCTTTGAAATTATTACAAATGTTGTAAACTAATGATATCTATTTTTTTGTTGGTAAAATAATGATATCTATTTGCTAAACCCTCAGACTTCTTGGCCTATACATGGCAATGGTTTCATGTCTTATCCATATCCATCGCAACTCACGGTAATACACACTGATTACATCCCATGATAGGGCTGTTGTTGCATAATATACAGTGCTTGAATTGATTTATGATCAAAGTATTTTGTTTGTGGTAAATCTATGAAGGTTGTGCAGCATCCACAAACTGGAGAGTTGATGGTTCCTTCTAGAATGCTTCTGCCTCACAACATTCCAGAGAACGAACCAGTTTTCGTCAATGCGAAGCAATACCAAGCCATTCTCCGTCGCAGGCAGCGCCGTGCAAAGCTTGAAGCTCAGAACAAGCTCATCAAAGTCCGCAAAGTAATTTCTTAATTATCTCTATATACAAGTTTCAAAGGTTTATGTCTAAAGAGAGTAACCTAGTCTATAAAACTCTATAATATACAGCCATACCTTCACGAGTCACGACACCTTCATGCGTTAAAGAGAGCTAGAGGCTCTGGTGGACGTTTCCTCAACACAAAGAAGCTTCAAGAATCAAAATCTCCTCCATTCTTGGCCACATCGGTCGAGTTCAGGCAAATGGACATTTTGGGCGTTGCGGTCGGGTCTAGTGGCCCGGACTTAACTGGGAATAACAATGATATGTTCCAACAAGACCCGCAACTTAGATTCTCAGGTTATCCATCAAACCACCATGTCTCAGTTCTCATGTGAGAATAGTGGTGTTGATGAGAGACCATGACGGGAAGTCATCCTTGGCTATTATTACTGATCCATGAAAAGTGTGTTCTGTCTTTTTAAGTCTGCTTTCTTCATTCTGTACTGCAAAAAAAAGTTGAAAATCTTTCAACTAGTTTGTTCTTTTCTTTTATGGGATTGTTTTTGATGTGGTGTTTGGATTGTTGATACTTTGGTTTATGTATTTGTATATAGTGTGGTGTTGAATTGTTGTTGATATATTATTTGTATGGAACTGAATTTGTGATTTATGTAATATATAATTATTTGTAATAAACTAATATCTCTGTTTTTGTAAGATTTCTGCCTTTTTTAAAGAAAAAAAAAATTCTGCTTTTCTTATAAGGAAATTACCTATAATAACATGCATTTTTGTGTAAATGACTAGAATCATATATATATATATAATGGGACACTTTTATCTCTTTTAAAAATGTTCACGTAAGCTTTTTTTTAATGATAGTGGGGCCTGCTTAAATTTCGGTTTAATCTTGGCGAGTCGGTTTGTATTTTGGTCGTGTTTAGTTTCGAAAATGATTTCAGTTTGGTCTGATCTGTGTCTCACGCGTTTGTTTTATAAAATACATAGAACTCGCCGTTTCTGATTTTAACAATCTGGAAACTAATGTTACTCTTCTCAATCTCTTTACATTCCCTTTCGTTTTGCTCTCCCCCTTCCCTTGGGTTCAATGTTCTTTTAATTTGGGAAAATTTTCACTAAACTCAGTTAGGATGTCGTCTCTTCCGCTTCCTTCACTTGAAATCTATATATATCAGCAGGTTGAAAGCATGATTGATCCTCGGAACCACGCAATCATCCTTTGATGCTCTCCGAGTCGGTAGATTTGCCCAGTTCATTGTTGGTCCTCTCCTCCTCCTCCTTGATGAGAAGGTATTATGACGAGATGTGTTTTTTTCTTAGATCTTTGATTTTGTAAAAAAGATGCATACCTAAATCTTTGATTTTTTTCGTTTTTCATTTTCGATTCTTAAGGTTCCTGTAATTTCCATCGACGACGGGAAAAAATAGAAAGATTTTGCCGATTCAATGACTTCCGTTCTCAGTGAAGAAGTTTGTTCCGGGTTTTACATGTTCTGGATTGTTGCGTTTTCGTTTTTTTTTCTATGTAAATGAATATTATTTTTCACTACCTCATTTGGGCCCTGTTTCTGAGTGTAGAAGGAAAACTGTTAGGAAGAAAAGCAGCTGCTCAAACTTCGGGAAGATGAAGAGAAAGCCAGATGTGCTGCGTCCGGTAAAGCTCCTGATCTGTTTGATACCCAGTTTACTAAACTGGATTGTCTCTTGTCCCAGACCCAACTCTACTCTGAGTTTCTTCTTGAGAACATGGAGGATATCAAAAAAAGTAAATCTCCTTTTTGCCTTTTTTTTGGTTGGTTAAAGAACGTGATTTTTCTTAATTGAGTTTAGTGAACTTTCTAGAATGGGACAGAAGGTGAGACGCTAAAAGGCGAGCCCGAGAAGAAAGAAGGGCGTGGACGCAAACGAAATTAAGGTTGTTACTCAGGCCGCCAGTGTAAGTTTAATATATAAACTTAAACTACTCTCATGATTGATATATTTTGTGGTTCAACTTACTTGGATTTCGGATGATTTATTCTTCATTCGGATGAAGGCTAAAAATGCTGTTACTGCAATGATTTCAAGATCTAAACAAGGTCATGAATCTGCCAACTCATATCTGATCGAAGAAGAAAGAGTCATGAAGGAGCAGAGTGAATTCATGGGAATCACACTACTCATCCTTGATTTGAAATCACAATCGAGATATGCGTTTGGAAATTGAGAAAATGTCTTACGAGGGGAGCCATTTATTCCTCTTTACCATGTTGTTATCATAGTTATGTGTTTAGCAGCTGCAAGTTGTCTGTCTTCAGAATGAGTTTGTGAATCTCACAATGTAATTTTATGTGATCATGTTAATGTTTTTGATGGAACTGATTTGATAACCCATTGGTCTGAACAGGAGCTTCTTTTGTTGAGTGAGCGGGCTGGAACTGTAAACACTAGGTTGCCAGAGGAATTTGTTACGAACTATCTGAGAACAAGAACATGTTCTGTAATCAGCCTTGCAGAAGAATCATCCTTCCTATCCACAAACTAAAGGTAAAGAGACTGAACCTTGCACCATATGTCAGGTAATAAAATATAGCCAAAGATCAAAGAAACTTTTAAAGGCTACACATGCTTGGGGTTTAAGATATGTTTTAATTTGTTTTTCTTACAGGAAAGGTTCAAGAATGAAGAAAAGATTGCTACTTTGGATTGTGGGCATGAGTATCATACTGAACGCTTGAAAAAATAACTAATTGTGAAGAAAATTTGTCCTATCTGTAAATCAGAAGCATTGACGTCTTTAAATCTATTGGTTTTATTTATATAAAAAAACTTTCATTAAGAGAAGAAAACTGAGTTTAATTTTCAGCTCAAAAAGGATTTTGTTTTGTACATTTTTTGGTGCACATAACAATGTGTGAATGGTCAGAAACTTTCTTTTTTAATTGGTTTTCTGGCTAAGTGAACACATATGAAGCTTATTTATTTGCAATACTCGGATTGTTGAGGTCTTGAGCCATAATGACTGGTACTATTTCTCTTCCACTTGCTGCATCAAGAAAAAGTACATAGAACTCCCGCATTTCTCCGCTGCAACCAATTTGTTAATCGCAGTGTCACTGTTGATGTAAAGTAAGAAGGGATAAATGATTTTTTTACTTCAGTTTTTTATGAAAATTTGATGCAAAGGTGTAAAGCAAGCGACATGTAACAGAGACTGAAAGCTATAGGTAGAGATGATGTACCACGAGAAGCTTACATGGCCGTCCTCAAACTCGAAAAGGAGGTTTTGTAACACTTTTAAGCCGCTCGATAAAAGATCTATTACATTGCATCTATTTCATTTGATCCCTTTGTAATAAACTATTTCATACCTAATGCAATCATCCTTGCTTTCAAATAACCATGTTTCCTGTATGTATTCCTTAAAATGGCATGACATGAGTGGGCAAAGAATAGACAAGAACAATTTTTCATATGTATTATTTATTATTTTAATTATAATTAACGGAAGCCAGACCCATCAATCTATTTTCGCCGGAAAACAACGACTCAATAACAACCAGGTCCTCTTTTTCAAAACAACCAACTTTATAACTTTTGAAACAAAACATACTATTAAAAAGAGATCACACATTCAAAAAAAAAAAGAATAAAGTTTTAAAGAACATACTATTAAGAAAAATGTCTATATCTAGAACTTTAATTTCTTTTTTTTTATTTGTTCTTGTAAAAACTAGGAGTGACTCTAGAACCAGAAACCTTTTCAACACCTATCTTGTCAAGAACGTTTACATGAATAGCTGGAGGGATGCAAAGTTCCATACAAGTGCATTAATATGAATTTAGACATCTCTCCTACGTGTTTCAAATAAAGAAGACATATCTTCTCTTCTTCTTATCCATCTCTTCTGATAATTACTTCCGATAACCACTACGACTGCACTAACCAAAACACTTAACTTCATCTCCTATAACATTTTAAACTACAATAACATATGTATCTTTTAACATCCCCGCGCTTGCGCGGGGCTTCGCCTCTAGTAACATACAAAAACAAAGAAAGAATGAAAAAGTGAGTTAAAGTCCAAAATACCCAATCCATTAAATTAAATTAATTAGACCAATTTAAAAAACAACGACGAGTAAAATGCAACAAAGTTTTTTAACTCATTCATGAAAGACTCTAGAGAAGTTAGAAGGCTTTGATGATCAAAAATAAAAGGTAAAAGCAACTCTAAATCCCCACGACAACTCTCTCTTTTCCCGGACCCCAAGAACCCTAAATCCCCAAATTATGAAATCCTCAAACCCTTGTTTCTCTTCTTTTTAACATGATTCCTCATCGTGTCGGTCATGTCCGCACTCTTCTCTACCATTATATTGTCTAACCAGAAATAATATAGCAAATGAGAACAAATTGTCTAAGCAGCATGACATATTTTGCAATTGTGACCAACCGATGACAAATTGAACTTGTATTCTATTTTTTTCTTGGTCGTTTCTTATCGTGACTTGGAGAAGAAGAAAGTTTTTTGGCTAAATCTAGGTTTTAGTAACTGATAACGGCTAGTGGTCGATGTTTGATTCAATTAATCAACCAAAATCTATTAATTTTAATTAGTTAACTGGAATTGTTAATTATAGTTGGTTCAATTACTAAACTGGAATCTGCCAGGTTAAAAAGTCTGTTACTACATATTACTAGTAAAGATCTGTCATAAAATTAAATTAGTTTTTTTTTTGTAAACTAACATTAAATTAGTTCTGTTATTAATTTATAAGTCTGCTGCGAAGCATACTTATTTGATAAGTTTGCCGTTTGTAAAGGAATAAAATAAGTCTGCTACTTCGAAAAAACATAATCTGCCAAACTACAGAAAAAGTCTACCGAGAAACTTTTGTTTATTGTGTGAAAGTATTCTACATATTAAAAATCTGCTATCATACAATAATAATCTGCCATATAAAAACTGTCAGGAGAAAAAAAAACTGCCAATGTAAATAAATTTGCTACAACGTATGACAGACTTATTCTAAAAGTCTTTAACAATTTTAATTTTTTTTTGATAAGTTTGCGGTAAATAATAAATCTGCCAGAAACTAGAAAAACTGTTATCTCGTGTCACAGACTTTATTCGGCAAACTTATTTATTTGTGGCAGATTTTTGATAATGTCACAATAATTAATAGTAGCATTTTTGGTAAATATGTTTTTTGTTAACAAAGGAAGGAATGGTATCATAGGTACGAAAAACAGTTTAGTAATTAAAAAAAATTACAAGTTATTCTAGTAATAAAAAGATGAATTAGTGTCATTATAGTAATCTTCCCCTTCTTTTAATATTTTGGTTTTGGAAGGAGTATGTTTCTTTTCCATTTTATGGTTACGAATGAATTTTGATCTTTTTTTTTGTTCCATAAAGATGGTTGTTTTTGGAGGCTTATGCATTTGTGTTCATCTATACTATTAAAGTAGCTGACACTTTGTGAACATGTCCCTGAAATTTCAGCCGAATTACCGAAAGTTCTATAAAATATCTGCAAATCAAGATTTTTCATTAACATCTTTAACCTATTTGTAAAAAATGGCTTCTCAT
Organism: Hirschfeldia incana; assembly: GCA_026261945.1. Classification (NCBI taxonomy): domain Eukaryota; kingdom Viridiplantae; phylum Streptophyta; class Magnoliopsida; order Brassicales; family Brassicaceae; genus Hirschfeldia; species Hirschfeldia incana. The sequence continues at coordinate 635,746 of JABCMI010000028.1, read as the reverse complement.
TTACAACCAAAAAAATCGCAGGCCCAAGATATTTCTGTTTAATTTAAATTGCAAGCCCAATAATTTAAATATATTTTCACACTGAATGCGCTTCCAAATATCTTTACTAACCCATTTAGATTTTGATGAAATATTTTATAGAAACAGAAATTCAAAATCAATATTTAAATTTTAAAATAATGTTGACTCTCCAAAATCAATATACAACTAATGAGTATAAATTTTTACAATACAAGTTTTTCCGTTAAATATGTAAAATAAGTATCAATTACAAACGGGTTTTACAAATGTGTTTATTATTTCTATTGTGATCTAACAAACGGATTAATAATTTTATCAACATGAAATTGAATTTTTTGTTTTCAAAAATATAGATGGAGATATTCTTATTTATAATATTAAGAGGTCCACAAAAAAATCCGTCGCTTTTAAAGAAATTACAAAACATTCTTAAGATAATTACAAAACATGGCTTTTTTATTTTTTAAAAACTAAAACCGCAGACCCAAGATATTTCTGTTTAGTTTAAATTGCAAGCCTAATAAACACAATATATTTTCACATCGAATGAGCTTCCAATCTTTTTACTAACCCATCTAAACTCAATGGAATGTTTTATAGAAACATAAATTCAAAATCGACATATTAATATCTGACATATTAGTTGGTATGGATTGTATTCTCTTGAATTGCTACAAACATAAACATAAATCTATATTTTCCAAATTCTATTGATAGATATGTGTAAAAAGAGTATTTACCATAATGTGTCACTGAATTATATTTAGGCAGTCAATTTTCGATGGAATGTTTTATAGAAAAAAAAATTCAAAATTAAAATCGACATATTAGTTGATATTGAAATGGAAACGGGATAGACATAAGATGTGATTTAAATAAGATTTTCCAAATACTAATCCTTTAAGATTGTCCCCAACTTTCTCTCCAAGTTTCAACTATATATTCTGTTTAATCGCACATATTTCGGGGTGGGATCAAAACAAATCCATGAATATTCTTAACAATAAACGTGAATGATAGTATATAGAAATAAGATTTTGTGATTTAAATAACATTTTTCAAATAGTAATCCTAACTTATTAGTAAGATCCGATAATAAATACCACATCATATAATGTGCTCTTGGATTGATACAATAAATTTAAACATGTTGCAGCATATATTCTAATAATATTGTAGTATTTAATTTAGTTTCCAAATGCAATTAGCACCGAAAATTATGCTGCAAGCTAAACAATATCTCGGTATTAAAACCCAAACATACATTCTCAATTCATTATATAATGGTATTCTCGATTCATTAGTTGACACATACACTTCTTTTTTTTGTAAAATACACATAAACTTTTCGTTTTCATATGATTTTAGTGTTTTATCTTTTTAACGAATTAGTGTTCTAATTTAAATTTCAAGTTTGTTCTTATGCAGGTCTAATAGATCCTGAAATGATGGCTACAACTAAATTATATTTTCTGACTTATATGTAAGGTATTCTATAAGTTTTTTAATTTTAATGGCGTTGTTATGTTCATCACCGGATAGTGACGAGCTCATCGGAACTGGGGTAGCATAAGACAGATCGATAAACCTTCATGTATTATTTTCCGAGCACTGTAGTCTCACCATGTGATCATCTCTGTAACAGTACTCCCTAGCTTATATATACACTTATCTCTCACTTTTAATCTTCTCTTGATTGATTAGTCTTTCTATATAGATCTAATATTCATGGTGAATTTTCATTTTCAGTAAGAGGTTTAAGCTTAAAGGACATTTGTATTCATGTCTTGAACCGTATGAAGAAGGAAAAATCCATGAAAATATTTGATTTTTAATTATTTTTGTGAAACTCAACTGCTTTTTTGTGAGTTTATATTTTGGGTTTGTTTGGATCATAATTAAAGATATATTTGTAACTAGATTTTAATAATTTTTGGTGAATATTTGTGCAGGTACTAACAAAATTAACATATGAAGAACTCGGGAATTTATATGTTGTTGAGTGTGACAGTTGGTGTTGTAAACGGTGTGTCTAAAATTTCTAAATCATAGACGAGGTATGCATAACCGAGGTATGCTTATCACGTGTATATTTTAGTTAGCCATTTTGTAAAATCTTGAAATTTACTTTTAATGTATTTTAGTTGGCCATTTTCGATCCGGAAAAATAATGATTAAGGATGGTTTTCCGGGTACCCATACGAGTTTGGTTCAGATCGGTTTGCGTTTCGGGTTTTCAAGGTCAAAGATTTCAGTCTTATTAGGATGTTTCTAAATTTTTGTTTGGGTTTGATTCGGATCTTTGCGGGTTGGGTTCGGGTTTGGACAACCCATTTAAATTATTTTTAAAGTTTTAATTCACTATATGTTTTAAATTTCTCAAAATCTTTAAATAAAATAATTTATTACCTATAAATTTAAATAACATATGTGAGAATACCTGTATCAATTGGTTTGATTTAAAATTTGGGATAGGGAATCAATAAATATTTCAAGTATTTTTGGTGATTTGAGTATACTTTAACTATTTCAGATATTTGTTTTTGACTCTATATATATTTTCAAGTATTTTAAATCAATTTAAAAGTATCATTCTTGATGTTTTATATACGTTAAATCTAAAAATAATTAATATATAAATATATATATATATATATATATATATATGTATCGTTCTTGAGTATCATTCTTGATTTTTTTTAAATTTATCCTATTATTTTGTTTAGAGCACTTTTTATGCATGATTTTTTTGCTTTCAATAATTTATGAACTATTTATCCCTTTTATTTCTAACACCAATTTAGAAAGCAATATAATTCTTCTATTTATATATAATAACACCAAATCAATCAATCAAACTCCGGTTTCAAAGATAAATCTAAAAAATACAAATCTTAAAAAAACCATTAAAACATTTGATACATATTTTATGTTAAAATACATTCGTTACAAAAAAAATTGATAAAGGAAACAAATCCGCGCTTTCAAAATCTAGTATATATTATTAATGTAGAAGTACAAAATCGGATTGTTTGGTTACTTGAATAGCCTATTAAAAAAATTTAGATTGTTTGGAAACTTTGATTGTAGTCATTAAAAAGTAGTGGGCTTAAGTAAAAAAATAGTAAGTTCAAGTAAAAAGGTATTGGGCTTAAGTTATTAACTTAAGTAAAGAAGTAATGAGCTTAAGTTATTAAATCCATTATAAAAAAATGTTGTTAATATATATAATAAAAATACAAAACAAAGTCCAATTTGAAATATCAACTCAAATTATGATTTTTATATTTCATATTAAGTTTTTAAAATATAATATATGTAATTATTTATATGATGATACATATAAAATACTATTAATTATAGATTAATTATATGATAGTACGTATAAAATACGATTAATTATTTGATGAAATTAAACGATATATAATAATGACTAAGGAGGGTTTTCGGACATCCATACGGATTTGGTTCTGATCGGTTTGCGTTTCGAGTTTTCGTGGTCAAAAATTTTAGTCCTATTAGGATGAGTCTAAATTTTTGTTTGAGTTTGATTCAGATCTTTGAGGGTTTGGTTCGGGTTTGGATAGCCCATTTAAATTATTTTTAAAGCTTTAAATCACTATATATTTTAAATTTCTCAAATCTATAAATAAAATAATATATTATCTATAAATTTAAATAATATATGCCAGAATACCTAAGCTTAACATATCAATTGGCTTGATTTAAAATTTTGGATACAAAATCAATAATTATTTTAAGTATTTTTGGTGATTTAGTATACTTTAACTATTTCATATATTTATTTTTGACTATCTATATATATTTTCAAATATTTAAACCAATTTAAAAATATCATTCTTGATGTTTTTATATGTTAAATATAAAAATAATTAATATATGTAACTATATAAATCTATTTTCAGATAAATTGAGGTACAAGAATACTTCGGTTCGGATCCGATTCGATTCTCTAACTAACAAAATTTTGAATAATTCAAATATTTAATCAATTTATGTTCAGGTTTGGTACTATATTTTCGGATTGGTATCAGTTTTTTTCCTTAGATTCATTTTGCCAAAATCCTGATAATTACAAGAAAAAAAATATCATGATATTTTTCAAAATATACATCCGCGCAGATGCTGAGATCAAAGTCTATAATCATTTATTTTAACAACATGCCAAATAAATATATCGATTGGAAGAAAATAAAATAGAACCAGAGAAATACATAGTTTACCAAAGACATTACATGTGTCGAATTTATTATAAATAAAGTTTTAATAAGATAAATAATTTCAATAATTACAAAAAATAATATATTTCATAAAATGAAAAATATTATCCGCGCTTCAGCGCGGATCAAAATCTAGTGTTACTTTACAATGGATGACAAAAGAAAAAAATATTTGTATGGAACCAGTGTTACGTACAACAAAATAATCATTACTATATAGTTAGCTATGCTCATTTGTTGACAGAACTCTAATACTTTGCTTCCTACTCATCTTCTTTACAATATATCATTCAGGTTTTCTGTTAGCCAAGAAAATACAAACCGGATTTGGATCGACTTATTGGGCTAGACTAAAAACATTTTGGGGGTTTATTAACCCAAGATTATTCTCTTCTTTACTTTTATGAACCCAATAGATTTTGGTTAATATCCCAATATTCAGTTTGAGAACAGAATGATTTGTTATTTTCAAACACATTAGGTTTCAAACTTTAAAGGTTTAAGCAAAGCCATGATAACTCTCAGAGTTTGAATCTTTTCTTTGGAAGAATGATTTACGTTCGTTACAAAATTTTCATGCTAATTAAAGAAACAGAAATTCATTATGTGTTGTTTATTTCACATGCAGTATGTGTTTGTTGCTGACCGAAATAAAGATTATATATGTATTTCTTTTCTGTCAGTTGGATCGACAAGGTCCGAACCATAGCTAACTTTACAACATGAAAAATAGGAATCAGTGGAGTCGGACTCCAGCGAAAAATACTGTAAAAGTGGATACTTAACCACTAGGAACTACATTTCCTCATACGGACTTGAAATGAGTTTCTTAACTGTTACTTGCGGTGAGATTTCAGATTCCTGATAAATATATTTCAACTGTACATACTATTTTCACACTTAAATGTAGAAATAATTAATTCATAATAAAAAAGATACTCCCTTATAGCTTTTCTTGATTTCTTTTTTACTAGTAAATCCGATGCGTTGTATTTCAAAGAACAAAAGTGTACAAATATTAAGCCAAAACTAAATTAAGAAATATACATTGAAAAACAAACAGAATAATTATAGAGAGAAAACAAGTTATGAACCTATTGACAAAAACATATATGAAGACATAAAAGAATTTGCGAGCACTGTTCATTACAGTACAAAAGAAGCTCAAAAGTCAAAATAGAGCTGTTGGGAATATAGCTGTTAGAACCTTATCTCTTGGTTCTCTTTCCTAAGTCTTTAATGTTTAGATATCTTGTAATATGGCTATAAAGCCAATAGATATGTATTCTAAATAAATCAAGGAAATAATTCTTCTTCTTTACTCTCTCTCTCTCTCTCTTGTTCTTGAGCATTATTTCTCTTGTTCTTCATTTTCTTACATGGTATCAGAGCATAAAACTCTTGAGAACCTAAATCAATTCCGCAAATCTCACTCTGATAATTTTTTCTCTTGATTCATCCATTTACTTTTTCAAACTTATTTTCAGATTTCTTTTATCCTGTGGATAATAGATCTGGGTTCTTGAGTTTCTGGAAATTTTTTAAATCTATTTTTCTTGGTTGTGCTCTCTCTATTCTATCTCCATTTCATTTTCTTGAAAGTTTTTCTTGATTCTAAACTTGTTTTTCTCTCAGTTCTGAGTGATTTACTTGTTTCTGTCTTGAAAATTCTTTAAAAAAAAATAAAAATAAATAAATTTTATTTGAAGCCTTAAGGAGAAGATGGAGGATTACAGACCAGTGAGGATTCCATGTATACTCAAGGGACCAAGAAACTACATCACCTGGTCTAGAATGGCCAGGACAACCCTTGGAGGTAGAGGATATTGGGAGCATGTCACTTCAGGCTCTGCCCCAAAGAAAATCACCCAAGGAGAAGATGGCAAGGAGGTTGTAGTGGTAGATGAAGGCAAATGGGCTCAGGAAGATCTCATGGTGCTGTCTACCTTGCAAAGCTCTCTTGATGATCCATTGATGGACTCTTATTCACACTGTACCACCACAAAACAGTTGTGGGATACTTTGCACAAAGTTTTTGGCAACACTTCAAACCTCACCAGAATCTTTGAAGTGAAGAGAGCCATCAACAACTTGGAGCAGGAAGAAAGAGACTTCACCAAGCATCTTGGGAAGTACAGTCAGCTGTGGTCTGAGCTAGAGATGCTAAGGCCAAGCACCAATGACCCTGATACACTTGAAGCCAGGCGTGAGCAAGACAAGGTCTTTGGACTGCTTCTCACACTCAATTCAAGCTTCAATGATGTGGTGAAGCATATATTAAGAGACAAAGAGCTTCCATGCTATGATGAAGTGTGTGCTAGACTACAAAAGGAGATAGGCTCAGATGGTCTCTTTGGAGGTGGAAAAGGAGGAATGTCTCTGGCACACAAGGCTGAGAAGATGGAAAGTGCAACAGCTAGCAAGACTTACTTTAAGCCAAGAGGAGGAGGAGACAGATCAGTAACGTGTGAACATTGCAAGAACAAAGGACACTCCAAAACCAACTGCTGGACTCTCCATCCCCATCTCAGGCCACCCTCAGCCAACAGGTACAACCAGGCAAAAGCCCATGAAGCAAGAGCTCAGGAACAACCTGTACCTGATTCCATGCGCATGAGAGATGATGGAAGAGCCATGATCTCTACCACTCACACTGGCGCCTCAACCTCTTACACCACATCTCAGCCATCTCATGAGGATGCATTCATCAGGAAGTCAGACATTGAGGCATTGATCAAAGCCCTCAATGCAAATTCTGGTAACCAAAGTATTCATGCCTTAAATTCTATTCAAAATGCAGCTCACATTGCTAGACCCTTAATTATTGATTCAGGAGCTTCTCATCATATGATTAGGGATGCTAGACTGATTAGTAATGTTAAACCAGCTCTAGGCAATGTGGTGATTGCTAATGGGGATAGAATTCCAATTGAGGGAGTAGGAAACTTGAAACTGTTTGAAAAAGATTCTCAAGCTTTCTATATGCCTAGCTTTACCTCAAATTTATTATCTGTTAAAAAGGCTGCTACTGATCTAAATTGCAATGTTATTTTTAGTCCTAATGATGTTTACTTTCAGGATATTAAGACCAGTAAGCTGCTGGGAAAAGGTGTGAGCAAGGGAGAACTCTATTTGCTTGAAGACACCAATTTATCAGATTTATCTCATGCATTTAATTCTGTTTTAGCTAGTAATGTGTTGTGGCATGCTAGATTGGTCATCCCCATTCTAGAGCTCTAAGTTTAATGTTGCCTAATCTGTCTTTTACTAATGAATCTTGTGAGGCTTGTATTCTTGGTAAACATTGCAAATCTGTTTTTCCTCAATCTATGACTATTTATGAGAATTGTTTTGATCTAGTTCATTCTGATGTGTGGACTGCCCCTTGTGCATCTAGAGAAAATCATAAATATTTTGTGACATTCATAGATGAGAAATCAAAATACACTTGGCTCACACTGATTAAAAGTAAAGATAGAGTTTTAGAGGCATTTATCAACTTCCAAAACTATGTAACTAATCACTTTGATTCCAAGATCAAAATTTTCAGGTCTGATAATGGTGGAGAGTATACCAGCAATGCATTCAAACAACACTTAGCAAAACATGGAATTATTCACCAAACAAGCTGTCCATACACACCACAACAAAATGGAGTTGCTGAGAGGAAGAATCGACATCTTATGGAGGTTGCAAGGAGCATGATGTTCCACACAAATGTTCCAAAGAGGTTTTGGGGAGATGCTGTCATCTCAGCTTGCTATCTGATCAACAGAATCCTTACCAAGATCCTCAAAGATGTCTCTCCCTTTCAGGTATTAAACAAGATCAAACCTCCAATAGATCACTTGCGTGTGTTTGGGTGTGTGTGCTATGTCTTGATACCAGGAGACCAAAGGAACAAGCTGGAAGCCAAGAGTATCAAGGGCATGTTCATTGGATACACTCACACACAGAAAGGGTACAAGTGTTATATTCCAGATTCAAGAAGGGTGATGGTCTCAAGGGATGTAAAGTTTGTGGAATCCAAGGGGTACTATGATGAGAAGAGCTGGGAAAACCTTAGAGATCTCTCACATGGACCAACTGATAGGGCAAACAACCTGAGAATCATATTGGAGAGCTTGGGAATCAGCCAGCCTAAGAACAGTGTGGCGCCACCAGCATCACCATCACCACCAGTGGCTGCAACAAATGAAGCAGCATCACCAATTATTGATTCAGTCCAACCTGATCCTGAGGAGGGCAATGAGAATGAATCAACACCAGAAGATGATTCAGCATCAGTTCATGATCAAGATGGAACTGAATCTGATCATGCTAGTGACAACCAGTATGAGGGTGATCAAGGAGAGGAAGAGGCAGTGATAGAAGAGCAGATTCAACCATTAAGAAGAAGTACCAGAGAGAGAAAACCATCCAAGTGGGTTGACACCAAAGTATACTTCAACAGCAATGCAGTAGCTCATCCTATCCAAGCAACCTGCTTCTTTGCAAGTTATCCTCAAGATCATGTAGCATTCATCAGCAACCTAGATCAGGAGTATATTCCAAAGCTATGAGGAGGCTATGGCTGATGATGAGTGGAGAAAGTCAGTTGGAGATGAAATTAGAGCCATGATCAAGAATGATACTTGGTATGAAGCTGAACTTCCCAAAGGAAAGAAGGCAGTAACAAGTCGCCTGCTGTACACCATAAAATACTTGGCTAATGGAAAGCCAGAGAGGAAGAAGACAAGGCTAGTTGCAAGAGGATACACTCAGATCTATGGAGAAGACTACCTTGACACCTTTGCACCAGTAGCAAAGCTCCATACCATAAGAATCCTTCTCTCAGTGGCAGTAAACTTGGAATGGGATCTATGGCAGATGGATGTCAAGAACGCATTCCTTCAAGGAGAGCTAGAGGATGAGGTCTACATGAGACCACCACCTGGTATGGAAGACATGGTCAAGCCAGGAAATGTTTTAAGATTAAAGAAAGCAATCTACGGATTAAAACAGTCACCAAGAGCTTGGTACCACAAATTGAGTACAACTCTCAATGGAAAAGGATTTGTAAAATCAGAAGCTGATCACACCCTTTTCACCCTCACAAGACAGCAAGGAATGATTATGATACTGATCTATGTAGGTGATATTATCATCACAGGAAGTGACAAGGAAGGTATCATCTCTACTAAAGCCTTTCTTAAGTCTACATTTGATATTAAAGATTTGGGTGAGCTAAAGTACTTTCTAGGAATTGAGATGTGCCGCTCTAAAGAGGGGTTATTCTTATCCCAAAGAAAGTACACACTTAATCTATTAAATGAGGCAGGAGAGCTTGGAGCAAGAGTAGCTAAGACACCACTTGAAGAAGGCTACAAAGTATTGCGTGAGGGGGAGTTTGAAGATACTGCATTTGGTGACTTTAAACTCTATAGAAGGATGGTTGGAAAGCCGATCTACCTCACCATTACAAGGCCAGACATCTATTTTGCAGTGAATCAAGTCAGCCAGTATATGCAAGCACCAAAGGTTCACCATTGGAGGATGGTGGAAAGGATCATGAGGTATCTAAGGGAGGCTCCTGGTCAAGGTGTTTGGATGGGTTGCAACAAGAGCACAAAGATTGTGGGATATTGTGATGCAGATTGGGCTGGTGATAGAGTGGACAGAAGGTCTACTACAGGCTATTGCACCTTCATAGGAGGTAATCTGGTTACTTGGAAGAGCAAGAAGCAAAAGGTGGTATCATGTTCTGCTGAGGCAGAATATAGAGCAATGAGGAAGCTGACTAATGAACTCATTTGGATCAGAAACCTGCTAAGAGATTTGGGCATAGAGACAACAACACCAATCACAATGCACTGTGATAATCAGGCTGCCATTCATATAGCTTCAAACTCAGTCTTCCATGAGAGAACAAAGCATATTGAATTGGATTGTCACAAGGTTAGACAAGCTGTGGAGCAGAAGATCATCTTACCTTGCTACACTAGGAGTGAAGACCAACTAGCTGATATCTTCACCAAAAGAGCAAGTACCAAGGTCTGTGAGTCCATATACCCAAGACTAGGACTCATAGACTTGTCAAGTTCATGTTCTCCTCTGCCATGAAACATCTACTCTTTTCCCTTTCCTTGGTTTCCCTTTTACCACATTGGGTTTTGGGTTTGCCTTGAAAGGTTTTAATGAGGGATGTGTTCATGGTCTTCCAAGCTCATCCATGCTGTATGGCTAAGCTTGAGGGGGAGTATTGACAAAGACATATATGGAGACATAAAAGAATTTGCGAGCACTGTTCACTACAGTACAAAAGAAGCTCAAAAGTCAAAATAGAGCTGTTGGGAATATAGCTGTTAGAACCTTATCTCTTGGTTCTCTTTCCTAAGTCTTTAATGTTTAGATATCTTGTAATATGGCTATAAAACCAATAGATATGTATTCTAAGTAAATCAAGGAAATAGTTCTCCTTCTTTACTCTCTCTCTCTCTCTTGTTCTTGAGCATTATTTCTCTTATTCTTCATTTTCTTACAAAACCTTAGTTGCGAGTTAAACCCAAAAAAAAACCTTAGTTGCGAGAGTGGTTGTGGCCAGCAGAAGTTCCACCTCTGCACAAGGACCACGTCTTCGCGACTCTTTAACTGTTGTCCATGTAGATTATATGATGCGAGATAGATGGGAAGAATTGTATTTACTTTCATAATCCTTAACTTATGTTACACACGATTATATACTACAATGATTTCCTAAACTATGCTAGATACAAATATATGAGAATCTGAATAATAAATACATAATATATTTACATCATAATTATGATATACTCTAATATCTTCAAGATCCTTCTATACGCCCCTTCAAGCTCAAGGCGGTGATGAAGTGACAACTGAAGCTAGGCTTGAGATTGACTGATAATAGATCAATATATATGGTAGCAGAGACGGAGGAATGTTTGCAGTCATGTTTGACGGAGCAACCGGAGGACATATGATTTGTGTATTTGACATCGGAAGTCTCGTCTTGTTGACATCGTGAGATGGTAGGAGAGGAAGTGTTAAGGTATCAGTTCTAGGTTCGAGTGCTCGATCAATTTGTTACTAAATCACTTTGAGTTCACCTCGATCACGTTATCTTCTTAACAAGTGACTGAACCAAGAATCAAACGCTAAAGCTAATGACACAGGTTATTTGTTTACCCAGTCTTCGTTTCCTACTGACTGGGGAGAGAAGCAAACTCTCATGCTTTCCACTATGATCGATGTGATACAATAGTGTCAAGATCTAATCCGATCTTTCTCTGTTACACAGGTACTACAAGAGGATCTATCTAGAGATGTTCGGAGAAGAATACCAGAGCGACTGCGACGAAGATGACTCACTATCAACCTCCGGATCTTCCGACGACGACGACGGATCGCAGCCTGAACCGAAGAAAGCCGTTCGACCTCAAGAGCTGTGATCGCTCCTCTAGGATCTCTCTGTCTCGGTCAAGCTTTCTTCTCCAGCTCGAATACTCTTCTCTATCTCTCCTCTGTAATCTGATCGCTTCTCTCTCTAGATGAGGAAGACGACTCTGTTTCGCCAAAAGTGTAACAACCTCTAACGGCCAAAACGGCTCCTTCTTATCCCGCTCTTTAACTTGAATTGAACCGGTTTCAACCGAGAATTAGACTTTGGTTTAATCCAATTGATTTTCGGCCCAATTACTCAGACCTGAAACGACAACGCTTCACAAATCTCCACCTTTGTCGATTAGGTCACGCCGTAGATCCGCCGAAAGCCAACCATAGTCACGACCAAACCGAAACCACCACCATGCCTGAATCTCCCTCCAGCCAAAATAGCTCCGATCAGTCTGATCACCACCATGTCCATTCTTTCCTGAATCCCCTGACTCCAATAAGTAGCCCTGACCTGCTCTTACCTGAATCAGAACCCGTGAGATCACCCACTCTCACACTCCCAGCTGATTACAAACCTCCAGAATCAGAACTAGCTCCTCCAAGAACTTCTGAGAACATTCCCACTCTGAATCAACCTGAACCAACTGTTGCAGAAGAACCACGACGCCTCACCAACCTTGAGTACTGTAAGTAACTACCACTGAAACTCTTTCTTAATCCACCCTTCAGATACATACTAACCTGACCATTTGCAGATAACCAGAACCTCAGCTTGTTTGGCGACGCACCAGTGACCCCAGCGTAAGATCACTTTCTTCATTAACCTCTCGTTAGTACCTTGTTGTTTTCACAATAGAACAGCTTACTAACTTGACTGTCCTTTGTTTCATGAACTCCACCTGAGACGCCCAAACAACAGAGCAATCTCGGAGTTTCTCCTGGAACGATCAGGCGACGATCCCCAGCGTTACGAGACACTTCTCGAACGCACTTCCAGGTAACGTCTTCGTCAACATATCCGCAGGATTTAGACTAGTATGGATCTTTAGGACTTTGACTAGACCGAACTCAATGATGTCTCTGATAAAATGAATCTTCCTCGCTATGTGTTTAGTTCGATCATGATGAACCGGGTTTTTAGCTAGGCAAATTGCACTCTGTGAATCACAATGTAGCTTGAAAAACTCTGAATCAAACCCAAGTTCACTGCAAAACTCCCTTAACCACAATCCTTCCTTGGTAGCTTCGGATAGAGCCATGTACTCAGCCTCTGTTGTAGACAATGCAACAACATGCTGCAGTGACGATCTCCAGCTTACCGTGTTACCTCCAACTTTAAACACATATCCAGTCACTGATCTTCGCTTATCGAGATCAGTCGAGTAATCAGAATCACAGAATCCCTCAACATCAAAATGATCATGTTTAGAAAACACCAAACATACCTCTTTAGCTCCCTGTAGATAACGTAGTATCCACTTCACTGCTTCCCAGTGCTCTCTGCTCGGCTTAGACATGAACCTACTAACCAATCCAACTGCAAATGCTAAGTCAGGCCTCGTGCCGACCATAGCATACATCAAACTCCCCACGGCACTTGCATACGGAACTGAATCCATAATGCCAGCTTCAACTAACCACTCTTTATCAGTTAAACTTCTCAATTTAAACTGAGAATTCGTAGGAGTTATTACTGCTTTGCAGAATTCCATTCCGAAGGTCTTCAAAACCTGTCCAATGTATCTGCTATGTGTCAACTTTAGTACCCCTTTAGATCTGTCCCTCACAATATCCATCCCAAGAATCCTAGACGCAGAGCCGAGATCTTTCATTTCAAACTCTGAACTCAAACTTTTCTTCAGAACTTGAATATCCTTCTTGCTCTTAGCTGCAATTAACATATCATCCACGTAGAGCAGTAGATATATGCAATCACCAGCTTTAGTCTTCTTCATGTAAACGCAATGATCTTTCACACATCTCGTGAAACCAATCTTCTTTATAAACGAGTCAAACCTCAGATTCCACTGTCTCGGTGACTGCTTCAACCCGTAAAGGGATTTTCTGAGTAGACACACCTTCCCCTCATCCCCTTTAGCTATGAAGCCCTCTGGTTGTTCCATGTAGATAGTCTCATCAAGATTACCATGTAGAAACGCCGTTTTAACATCCATCTGCTCTAACTCAGCATCAACGTTTACCACAAAAGATAGAATGATCCTAATTGACACATGTTTTACCACTGGTGCAAAGATCTCGTTGTAGTCAACACCTTCAACTTGAGTGAAACCTTTTGCCACCAGTCTAGACTTGTGTCTCGGATCTTCTACACCGGGAATCCCTTCTTTATATTTGTAAATCCACTTGCATTGAATGACTCTCTGTCTCGGAGGTCTTTCCACAATGTCCCAAGTGTGATTCCTGTCTAATGAATCCTTTTCCTCTTTCATAGACGCATGCCACTTATCCCAATCCTTGCTCTTCATTGCTTCTGCCAACGACTTTGGCTCAGCATTGATCACATCATCCGCACACGCTAAAGCATAAGCTACAAAATCTCCACTTTCAAACATGGCTGGAGGCTTGGTCTGTCTCCTTACTCGATCTCTAGCGAGTTGATAGTCTCTCAAAGACTCCTCCTGACCTTCTGCCTCCACCTCTGCATCACTCTCTGAGTCTGAACTTTCTTCCTGACTTGAAGTAGCTCCACCTTGACCAGTACTCCCTGATTCAGAGGTCGAGCCTTGTTCAAACGTGGATCCCTTTTGAGTTGGACCTTGTATCAAATCAGCTCTAAATGTGACCTTCTTTCCCTTAGCGTCATTCTTCTTCTGACTGTCTTTAGACTTCATGAACATGACGCTCTCATCAAAGACCACATTTCTACTGATTGTAGTCTTACCCTCGTCATCCAACCACACCATGTAGCCTTTTGTGCCTTGAGGGTAACCTACAAACACACCCTTTAACGCTCTCGGACTCATCTTATCTTGAATGGTATGAACGTAAGCAACGCACCCAAACCTCTTCAAATGACCAAACTCCACCTTAACCCCAGACCACACTTCTTCAGGGATTTTAAACCCAATAGAAGAGTTTGGAGTCCTGTTGATCAAATACACCGCTGTGGCTGCAGCCTCTGCCCAGAACTTCTTCTCTAGCCCTGACTCTGCCAACATACAACGGATCTTGTCTGCAATCGTCCTGTTCATCCTCTCTGCAACTCCATTCTGTTGCGGAGTGTATGTGCATGTTCTGTGTCTTCTGATCCCAGCTTCTTTACACATAGTATCCATCTGCTTGTTGCAGAACTCAAGACCGTTATCAGTGCGCAAGCACTTGATCTTCTTTCCGGTTTGGTTCTCAACCATCTTCTTCCACTCCGCAATGTTTTCATAGGTCTCATCTTTAGAGATTAGAAACCTGATCCATACTTTCTTCGAGAAATCATTTATGAGAGTAAGAAAATACTTGCAGCCTGATAAGCTCTCCGCATTAGACACTGAACCCCACAGATCTGTATGAACATAAGCTAGTGTCTCCGTAGTCACATGTTTGGCAGTAGGGAACGGGAGCTTATGAGCTTTACCTAGAACACAATCTTCACAGAAATCCAACGTATGAACGTCTTTCTTCTTTAGGTAACCATTCTTAACCAGTAGATCCATGTTCTTTAAGCTCATATGACCCAATCTAGAGTGCCACAGGTTAGTGAGATTCTCTTCAGCTCTTGAAACGTTCACTTCCGCCTTAAGAACCTTCCCATCAAGGAAGTAGAGTCCATTTCTGTACTGACCCGTGATCACTTGCTTGCCATTTAGAGTGAATATAACCTTGAAACCTTCTCCTTTATACTTGCAGCCACATTTCTCTAACTGTCCATAGGAAATCAGATTTCTCCCCATAGTAGGCATGTACCTTACATCAGTCAACACCACAGTAGACTGATCTGGGTTCACAATCGTCAGCTTTCCAATCCCTTTCACCTCGCTGACTGTATTGTTTCCCATTAGAACTTTGCCTCCTTCCACTTCCTGGAAGTCAAATAGAACTTCTCTATTTGGAGTTATGTGAAATGTACACCCTGAGTCGAGAACCCACTCATCTTTAGTGTTGTGCACACTCGCCGTTAAGATCATAGGAAACTCCTTGTCTTGAGCCACGTTAGCGCCATCATGAGGCTTCTGATCTTTCCTTTCAGGGCATTCTCTTTTGAAATGTCCCTCCTTTCCACAAGTCCAACACTCACGAGCCTTCGGTTTACCACGACCTTTAGACTTAGATCGATGTCCTTTACTTTTAGACCTGCTCCCCCCTTGACTTCCTGATCTCTTATCACTTCTTCCCCTGGTAACCACAAGCCCTTCTGAATCAGACTTCGATCGCTTGTACAAGCCCTTTTCCTTGAGCTCAGCTTCTTTAGCATAAGCCGATGAAGTCACTTCCTTTACTGTAAGAGTTTCCTTGCCATTACCGTACTTTAGTGTGTGAACCAGTGAGTCAAACTGAGGTGGAAGACTCGTTAGGATTTGTATAGCTTGATCTTCATCTGAAACTTGAATGTTTAGACTTGCTAGATCATCAACCAGCTTCAGGAATGTATCCAGATTTTCCTCAATACTCTTGCCCTCAACCATTCTATAACTCGCAAACCTTTGCTTCAAGTAGATTCGGTTTGGTAAGGTCTTAGTCTGATAATCTGCTTCAAGTGCTTTCCAAACCCCCATTGCTGTAGCTTCTCTCATCACTTTTCTCAGCACCATGTTAGAGAGACTTGAACAGATTAAATTCCGAGCTCTTGTATCCTTCTCCTTAGCTAACGGGTCCTTCTTAACATCTTGATCTTTAACATCTGTGGGATCTGCATCCGGATCCTCCTTAGGTGACTTTTCCTCCTGAGTCAAGATGTGTCCCAGCCCTTGCAGCTCTAGCTGCATTAACATCTTGAACTTCCACAAACCAAAATCACCCGATCCATCAAACTTCTCCATCTCAAACTTAGTATGTATCTTCTCCATACTGTAATACCAGATAAAGAACAGCAACGCAGTAACTCAACACACACGCAACTCACACCCCTGAACCACTGAACCGTAGCTCACACAAACAGCCCTGACCTTGATCTGCTATACCACAGACTTCTCCCCGTCGAACCTAGTTCTTTTTACCAAGAACCTGGCTCTGATACCACTTGTTAAGGTATCAGTTCTAGGTTCGAGTGCTCGATCAATTTGTTACTAAATCACTTTGAGTTCACCTCGATCACGTTATCTTCTTAACAAGTGACTGAACCAAGAATCAAACGCTAAAGCTAATGACACAGGTTATTTGTTTACCCAGTCTTCGTTTCCTACTGACTGGGGAGAGAAGCAAACTCTCATGCTTTCCACTATGATCGATGTGATACAATAGTGTCAAGATCTAATCCGATCTTTCTCTGTTACACAGGTACTACAAGAGGATCTATCTAGAGATGTTCGGAGAAGAATACCAGAGCGACTGCGACGAAGATGACTCACTATCAACCTCCGGATCTTCCGACGACGACGACGGATCGCATCCTGAACCGAAGAAAGCCGTTCGACCTCAAGAGCTGTGATCGCTCCTCTAGGATCTCTCTGTCTCGGTCAAGCTTTCTTCTCCAGCTCGAATACTCTTCTCTATCTCTCCTCTGTAATCTGATCGCTTCTCTCTCTAGATGAGGAAGACGACTCTGTTTCGCCAAAAGTGTAACAACCTCTAACGGCCAAAACGGCTCCTTCTTATCCCGCTCTTTAACTTGAATTGAACCTGTTTCAACCGAGAATTAGACTTTGGTTTAATCCAATTGATTTTCGGCCCAATTACTCAGACCTAAAACGACAACGCTTCACAGGAAGCACCTTGGCTTCGAAACAGAGGCTCGTTTGATGAGCTTGAATGATGGTAGGAAACACTTTGGCTTGGTAACAAAACCATTTTTTTCATGTTTTTTTTATTCTAATATGTAAGAAATAGCAAAGAAACGTTTTTGTTTTTGTTTTTTTTTCCAAACAAAAACAAAATGGAATGTCTTTGGAGACATGAATAATAAAAAGCTCCATGGCTTTAAGAAAAAAAAAATGAGAAGCATTAAGCTTTGATTTTGGAGAGCCACAATGGCTTAAAAATAAAAGTGAGGCATGAAGATAAGGAAGCACTAGGCTTGGATTCAGAGGTCTATGATAGACTTGAACAAATAGCTCAATGGCTTAGATTCAGAGGTTCACATGAACATGAATGGAAGCATATAGCTTAACAGAAAATATAGTAAAAAGAAGCTCAATGGCTTGAAATAAAAAATAAAGAAGTTCTGTGACTTGAAGAAAATAAAAACAGGAACAGATCAGATCCCTAGATCAATGTAGCTCTAATGATACCATGTAGATTATATGATGAGAGATAGATGGGAAGAATTATATTTACTCTCATAATCCTTAACTTATGTTACACACGATTATATACTACAATGGTTTCCTAAACTATGCTAGATACAAATATATGAGAATCTGAATAATAAATACATAATATATTTACATCATAATTATGATATACTCTAATATCTTCAAGATCCTTCTATAGTCCATTCTAATCTGTGTAGATTTAGTTGGCTCTGAATGCCTCGCAGTTTTCTTAGAAGTTTGAAAGATCAAAAACATTTCCACCACAAGAAAATACATGCATATTCTGTAAGTCAATGCATCTGAATCTAAATAGAAAATTAGATATACTGTATGTCTTTGATTTCAGTTGGTTACTCTTACATCCCAAGTCTCTTCCCATGATCCAATTATTCCACGTTTTTTTTTGCTTTGTGACAGAACTGTTAAATATAAATTTATTTTACTACACGTACTTTTCATAAGAAATTCAAAGTACTTTGAAACGTTTAATTAACTTGAAAATTTTAGCCCCAAGCAACAAACCTATTACTTTGAAACTATTAATTAACTTGAAAATTTTAGCTAAACAAGGAAAAAACGTTGACCAGACACGGGACAGAAAGATAGCCCCAATCCCGGAGCGGCAAAAGCAGCCGTTTCCACCGTCATCCGCTGCTGGATAGTTGTAGCTCCGGCGTCAGCAAACTCCTGCGCCAAGTTACGATAATAACCTTTGATCATCTTCACGAGCTTGACATAGTATAGTCTCAGCCACTTGAACCTCATCCTTGTAACCACCCTCTTGAGCGAGAATTTCCCACGTGGAAAACTTTTTCTCCCGCCGAGACGTACAACTTGCGGCTTACGCCGACGGAGATAAACCTTCCGGCGACTTGACGGCCATTGGAAAGCGGAGGTGATGAATGAATGTGTATCCATTGGGATCTCACGAGAGAGTTTTCTTGAGGAAAGAAATAGAGAGATGTGTTTATGGAGTTAAGACTGGGAAACTTATTTATAGAGAGACTGGTGTCATGAAATTAGTTATGTGGTCAATTACATATTACGTAATTTCCGTAAACTAATACTAGTTTATGTCCAAATCATAAACTATTTGTTGTTATATAACAAAAAAAACAGACAGTTTATCTATGTGTAGGGGGATGACCTATATATCACGACATTTCAGTTGTACCACATATATTTGATGTTCTTGTGTATTGAGACGATATTATTATAAAGTTATTAAATTACTATTTCTTGGGACTAAACATAGAAGATGCTTGTTAATGTCTTGCCTCCTCTCGTGTTAATTGACCATATGTTATGTATGTTTTACATGAATCATGTTTGCGTGGTCGTAGTTAAAGTTGTTGCGTGATTTTATTACATTTTCGTACTTTTTTTATCGGTAATAATCTAAGCAAAGCGCAAATGACTAAAGAATATAAGAAATGTACGTAAGTAGATAAGCTTAGCCTAGACAAAAGTAAAGCCAAGCTATGCGTTGGTACAGAAGACGACACTATAGTTACGTTGCCTCTAGGGACCGCTTTTGTCTGTATTACATAGAAAGTCAACTTCAGTGCAATTATGTAGGTACTAGTGACAACCATTCACCCGGGAAAAGTATATGTTTATTGACTTCTCTTTTAGTTTTTTTTTTTGTGTGGACTACTTCATGGACGGCTAAATATTCCTTTATTCATTTATGGTTTTGATGTTGAGTGTTGTTGACTCTATTGCTAGAGTGTTCTTTGTGTGTACAATTTCATTTTATCTTCTACCTTTTTCCGAATTAAAAAGTATTCACCGAATCAAATATTGAAGTTATTGATAATATTGATTAAACTTACAGAAAACGACTTTTAATTTTTGATTAAATCGTAACGAAATCGTCTGTTTTATTGCATCAAAGCATTTCACAAATACAAACCGAATTTTGCTGCTCCATTCACCTCATGCATCGTGGTCTAACCCAAGAGTGAAGGCTCAACAATGAGTAAACTAAGCGGCCCATTGCACAACTAGGCCCATTAACAAACCCAATCGATATTCAGGGCCCAGTTTTAATCACCAATCAGAGTGTCTGAACCGATCCCTGACTCCATTGAACAGCAACCGGACTCTTAACAACGTGTTCACCATCCGTCCATTCAATCGACCCGAATTCATGACCCGGCAAGGATCCAACCCCGCCTCCAAGCACAACGCTCTTGAACGTCACTTCGTACTCCAGCTCCTTACTCTCCTTACTAAACGCAAGCTTCCTCGGAGACACATCGATCTCCACATTCGCTGGAGATTTAACTCCGACTTCATAAACCACGTCAGCATTGCTCCCCACGTTCTTCACAACTCTCCTGTACCTAACAACATCTACACCCGATCCGAAAACGACGGAGAAAGACGGGTAATTGAGATCCCCCGCTGTTCTAAGCTTGCTCGTCTCGCAGGCGTCGTAAAGACTCGGATCTTGAAGGAACACTTGAATCCCCGGGAACTCGTATCCCACGGCGCAGAGGAAAGCGACGTACTCTCTAGCGTCGAGGTCGTAAACCAAACCTGGATTCAACGCTTTGTTCGGATCCACGTGTCCTGCTCCGTGGATGAACGAGTTCGACGATTCACCCGTGGCGAGATCCTCGATCGGTTCGCCGGAGTTTTCTGTATCGTAAGCGGTTGTCACGAGTGCGGATTTGATCGCCGCGGGCGACCAATCGGGATGAGCTTTACGGAGGAGAGCGGCGAGTCCGCTCACGTGCGGGCACGACATCGACGTGCCGGAGATTATATTGAATTCGACTCGTCTCGGATCGATATCTAAATCGGTTGGACCGACCATTCCGGTCCAACCGGCTAATATATTAACACCTGGCGCAATCACGTCCGGTTTGAGGATAACCGGTGTGATGTGATTTGGTCCACGGCTAGAGAAGGCTGCGACTCTTGGAGAAGGAGGAGACGGTCCGATCAAAGTCCCCAAGAAGCTGATCGTTGCCGTGGGAGAGTCTGAGTTCTTGATGTAGTCGCGGATCTGATCTCCGGCTTTAGCTCCGACCATCGTCGCCGGGACGAGATGCGAATCGGCGGTGAGTTCTTCGCCGCTTTCCGCTGTGTTCGCGAGAATCATCCCGGCTCCGCCGGCGATCTTGACGGCGCTTCCTTTCTCAACTCTCGCGTTGCCTCCTCTGTCGCAGAGAACGATCTTCCCTTCCACCAACGACGAGTTCAGCTTCCCGGGGTAGCACAACCTGCTCCCGCACTCGCCGGAGTACACCAGGGGAATCTGAGAATCCGGGAGAGGCTCGCCGGCGTAGAGCGACGTTCCCGTGAAGACTCTCCCGTCGCCGGTGATCGCGTTCGCGGTGAACTCTCTGTCCACCGTCGATGCGCCGACGGTTAGGATCCAAGGAGCGATGTTGGTGGCGGTCTGAGGTCCGGGACCGGAGTTTCCGGCGGAGCAGGAGACGACGATGCCGTGCCGCATCGCTCCGAACGCTCCGATCGCGATAGAGTCTTTGTGATACTCTGGCGCGAAACCGTTAGCGCCAACGGAAAGCGAGATGACGTGGACACCATCCGCAACGGCCTGATCCATCGCTGCGAGGATATCCGAATCGTAACAACCGCCAGTCCAACAGATTTTGTAAGCAGCGATTCTGGCTTTCGACGCCATCCCACGCGCTACGCCCGGCGCGTACTGGTACAAACTCGCGTTGACCACGACCGATCCAGCGGCGGTTGATGCGGTGTGGGTCCCGTGACCCGCTGTATCGCGAGGAGATTTAGATTTCTCCGCGTGCGTTGTCGATGCGTTGCCGTGCGTTAGGTATCCCTTGTAGAAAGCTCGAGCTCCGATGAGTTTGCGGTTACAAGACGACGCGGGAAAATCAGGTCCGATCTCGCACGCGCCTTTCCACGTGGAGGGAACAGGATCGAGACCTGAATCGGAGAAACTCGGATGCTCCGGCCAGATTCCGGTATCGAGAACGCCGACGATCACGTCTTCGCCGTAGTTGGAGTTGCTCCAGAGGCCGGAGTTATCGGAGAAGCCGAGGAAGGCAGGGGTGTGAGTGGTGTGGATCTCACGCGCCTGATCTGGTATAACGGAGATGACGGAGGGGTGGCGACGGAGAGCGGAGGTCTGGGAAGGTGAGAGACGAGCGGAGAAGCCGTGAACGGCGCGTGAGTAGGAGTAGAGGAGAGTGGCAGGTTGGGGTGAGGATGGGAGAGAGCGGAGGAGAGAGTTGTGCCAATGGCTGTGGGAGGAGAAGAGTGAGGGCTTATGAGATCCCTGCACATGAACGATGTATGACTCTAAGCCATGCAAGGAAGATGATGACGACGAGAAACAGAGGAAAAGAGAGAAAACGAAGAAGACGGAGGAGAGAGAGAGCTTCGTGGCCATTGCAATGGCGATGGATGAAGATGATTCGATCTGAATCTTTTATGTCGTCTGTGTGCCACGTCAGCAATATATGAATAATTGGTGCCAAGTGCGTCTCCCAAGAGACCAAGCGATAACATATTCGGTACTATATAGAAAAAAAAAACGATTAATAATAGAAGTATCAAGGAGGAGACGTGGGTCACATGACTACGATTTAATATTGACACGAGGAGGATAATAGGAATCTTGAGGTGGTTATAGAAAACAAAAATGGTAGGTAAAACAAAACGACGAACCAGTGGGAAGTAAACGCGCCATAAGCAATTATCGAAAGATTCAAAACTTTGAAAAGCTCACTATTACATACGATACAACGGCCTCTGATTAGTTTGCTTGGTTAGGGAAGAAACAAGGTTTACATAGCTTTCAAACCGCCCATGGCATTTACTGAGCCTGAAAGTGACGGGTATCAGATATATATATAGAGCAATGGGTTTAGGCTTTGTTAGGTGAATGTCGTTGCGCGGTATCATAACTAGTGCCCAAACCGAACCGAATACTAGAAACCCAAGTGAGAAAAGGAAGAAACTCAAGTCTAATGAAGCATGACTTCTCTATGTGTGAAGCACAAAGCGAAACAACCCCAAGTGACAAATACAGCATCACACAAGACGCTGTTAAGATCAGCTTCTCTTTGTCTGTTCTAGCTTCTAACAAAAGCAGCAGTGCTTGCGAACACATCTGGTGCCTCAAAAGTAAGACCAGCAACAGTTGGAGGCAGCCTCTAAAAAGCTTAGAGAGCTTCTCCAGTGAACAAGAAAATTACTATCAACAGACACAAGGCTTCAACAGATATTATATAAACAAACAAAAGAAAACTTTTTTGAAGGTAAACAGTCAATAATAACACAAGTATTTACAACTGCAAATACACAAAAAAAGAAGGAACCAAAACACGAACATAAAGCTTCAAGGCTGTTGTTCCTGTTCGTGTGTTAGCTCTTGTATCAGCCGTTCCAGCTGTCGTCTGTAAACAGGCATGAAGTGATCGCTTATCATCCTCTGCGATAACCTCACCTTACTATACAACGACCTAGGCGTCAGAAAGATTCCTACTCTCCCCTCCTCCACCGTCTCCACTGTCTCAGTCCTATCCAACGCATCTTCTTCTTCTTCGTTTGCCTCAACAACCTCAGGCCGGACCGTTACAATGTGCATAATCTTCCCAGGCGGGAGGAACCTGAGAGACTCTTTCCTCTCAGGCGTCCGGATCTCTGTCTGAGACACACCCGCCTCTGCGATCACGGCTTCCTCTTCCTCTTTGATCTCCTTCGCCACATCTGCTTCTTCAGGCAGCTCCGAAGAGACGTCCTCGTTGTAAAGGTCATGCTCCAGCTGCTGCCATAGCTCGGCTTCAGTCATACGCTCTTGCCGCGTTTCGATATCTTCCGGATCCTCACACTCATCAAGATCAGTAGCTCCATGACGAGCAGCAGATGTTTCACCGTAACTGGAACACTCAGCTTCTGATGTCCATTTCCCGTCGCTTTCTTCAATTACGGAACTGCTACTCGTGGTAGCAGCAACAAGAGGATCTGAAGCTGCCTCAGAAGAATCTATCTGACGTTCAGAGTTTGGTTGCGTAGCAGCGGCTCTACGCCTGGGTCCCATACACGACCAAGAAGATAAGCTTAGTGCAGGACGGGTCAGCATACTCTGAGCTCTTCTCATCACAACCTGCATAGAGTTTATTCTTATTACTCAGAAACTATTCAGAGTCTTAAAGAGGTGTTTTAAGTATACACAGTGCAGCTTATTTACCTGTGTGCCACTAGACACTGGGCGTAACATCGCACCAGCACCAGCAACTTTCGCTTTGGCAGTCGCCATAGACGGAAGGCGGGATCCTAAGGCCGTCGCCGAGCGATAAACAGTGCTGAGGATTCGAGTCCGTTCGATCTGGTTCCTCAGATCATTTAGCCAAGCAGATGCTGTTACCTGAGAAAGGGAATAAACAAAATGATTCTCTCAAGAAGATACATAACAAAGTTACTACTACCAGTGTATAAATGAAGCTAACCTCAGCGCGTAAGTCATCTACTGATGCAGCAGAAAATGTAGGAACCAGATCAGCTCCATTTATCACAGTTACAATGAAGTCGTTCCCAGAGTCAGCTAGTTCCCAAGTCATACAAGCAGCTGTAGAACACAAAAACAAAAGCTCAGTCTTAAATCTTGAGAAGGTATCAATAGATGTAGTTGAAGACAATGAAAAACCTGGGGCAAATGTAACGCATGTAGCTGTAGAGAGCATCTTCTGCTCCCTCAATATATATGTTAAAAGAGCAGCCGTTCCACCACCCAAAGAGTGCCCTACGATCTGCCAATGAATCACAATGAATGAGGCAAGTTACAATCTTTAGAAAGTGGGCTACATGAAGAAGTACCTTGATATTATAATCTGGATACTGCTCAAGACCCTTGAGAAGACAAGGAGTAGCGAGTTTCGCTATACACCGAGCAGCAGCAACCATACCACAATGAGCATACCCTAAGACCAAGTTACTAACCCCACTCTCGTTCACAACAGTATGATGAAACGGCACTATCCCTCCAGTCGCAGCCGTCAAGGTGTCCTTAATGCTATGCGTTCCACGTATCAACAACAGAAAACATTTCGAATTGTGATCCACAAGAACCGTATAAGCCGGCTTCAATATCCCAGCTTTGGGCTCATGAATGAGAACATTCTCCTTCGCAAAGCCAGTCTCTTCCAAGAACGAAGGAAACGGCTTCTTAGAGAAGTGCCAACACAAAGTCAACAAGTGCAGATAGTATCTAAGCTCGTCAGCTACTTGCGGTCCTTTAAGCTCCACACTATCTTCACCACCAAAGACACGGTCAACATGCAACAGCCCCTGTCTTTTAATGAGGAAGTTGATACCAAAGGCGAGATCACCAATAGGCCACTTCCCTAGAGTCTCGGAGTAAGTAAAACGAAGAGTCTCGGAGAGAGTTGAGATAGTCTCGAGCCAAGTCGCTGGAGCTTGGATCAGTCTATGAGAAACACGGTCGATCCTCAAAGAAGGGCCACGACTAGAAGAAGCTTCATCGGATGGACCGGCTATTAGCTTCCGGTTTAATGTGTAGTATAGAAGAGCAGCTGCTCCAGCTGCTGTAGCCATAGTTGCAGTTGCCATGGTCAAATCTCTAATCCCTAAGAAAAAAAAAACAATCAATGAGAGACCAAAGTTTTTAAGACAAAACATTAGATCTTCAAAAAAAACATCTAAAGCTGTAAACTTTGGATACGATTACGTAAGAAAAGAGGTTCCTTTCGCCGAAATAACATGATCTACAGCAAGCGACGGATCAGGATCTGGGAGCTAAAATAAAACCCTAAATCTCTTTGCATCTTGTGATTGGATGAGAATCGAACCTGGGAGGATGTGGAGATGGGGGATCGCGACCTTTTTGGATTGTAGGGTTTTACAGTGGTGTTGTGAAGGGATAAGGTTTGCTTGCTTGCTTGTGTACGATAGATATCTCCGTCTCAATCTCAAAGGGGGGACTTTTCTCTACGATGTTGATGATGATGATGGTAGAAGTGTTGTGTGAATCGATTTTGATTTGCTTTTAAAATAAAAACTGCGATGCGTTTTTGTGGTGAGCAAACGCCGCGTAGTTTCGCGCCGCCGTGATCTGGTGCTATCGTGGCGAGATTTGATTGGATTACCGTAGCTTTCCCACCGCAGCTAGTTGTGTAAAAATATTGTAAAAATTAATTATTTTTGAGCAACTATGTGAATAATTAAATAAATATTATAAATAAGTACTTTTTATGTTTTTTTTTGTCGAGAAGTACTTTTATGTTCTAGTCGAAGATTGAGATTTATCTTTATTTTTTTTTGTCATCTATTAGATTAAGATTAACTTAAACAGAAGTTGGAATACATCAGCTGGCAGAGAACATATTCTCTCCAGAGCCAAAAGCCGGCAAAGATTGAAATCCTTCCAGAGACATAATAAAAAAGGGAAAACACACACATTCCCACCGAACACCAAACTTAAAAAACATTAAGACGAAAGAACAAGCCTAATTTATGGGGCTAAAAAAGGGAACCTCAACCTCACGCTTAAAGAAAAGCCAAAGGGCATGAACACGACACTGGAAAAACACCATGAGAGAAGATAGGAGACAATCGTGACACTTTCTTGCGGAAACCAATCAGATAAAATCCAGAAACAGATAGTATCCGAACCCGTCGCTGTAAACACCTTACAACTCCAACTAAAGTCTTGCTATTGGACCTTGAATCAGGTTCTCACCGCGCCTTCAGCGCACCACCCTCCCCCGGCCAAACTAAGAAAAGCTTCCCGTAACGTCTTATTAATACAGTCGGATATCGGAGACTAACCATTCTGAAACCAATAACGAACATAGTCGGATACGACCGAACAACTTCAACGCTTAAACATCACACAAAGGAACATCTCCTCTAACACTTCTCTCACACCGACTAGAGAGTTCACTGCTAACCGATACCGAGAGAGCATGTCAAACTAAAAGAGACTAAAAAGTCTTCCTTTAGGAACAAACCAATCAAGCCACTGCTTGAAACAAAATACCATGCTCCAAACCAAAGAACTTCGGCTATCGCTTCAGACCAACTAAACAGCAGACAAGAGAGAGGACCCAGAGCTTACTATACAACCCCGCCATGGCTCCGACTACAACGCTTATGGAGACCGCAAACAGGAGACACATCATGCTAACAGAAACCATGGCTCTTCACTGGAGATAGACCTTACCAACCAGCCTAGAATCACTACAGAACCAACTCGGAGCCTGAGCCTTTCATCTCTCCATATCATCTCAAGCAAAGGAGGAACAAAAACTCAGATCTAGTGAAGACCACTGCTTTGAGTCGCCGCTGGTCACCACCATATCCTTTCAAAATCAAAATTTTAACAACAGAACCTCCGTTTGGACATATCTGCAATCCCCACAGCAAAAGACCACATAAACTACAAAAGACAAAGAAATAAAACGAGCAGACCAGGCGGTGGTGCTATCGAAGCCACCACGCGCCGGTAAAAGGAGATCTCAGCCGCGCCGCACTCAGGAGACTTAGATTGGGTCGAGAGAGAAAATAAGGGTTTTTGAGATTTTTATCTTTATTTTATAAAAAATAGTTTTATGTTTCTTGATGTAACTTTAAAATACACTTATCTATTTTACCCACATTAATTAAGATAACTATTACATATACTATTTTAGATATATTAAAATATAATTATTTCTAGTATTTTAATTTGAATCTTAAAGAGGGAAAATTTCAAAATAACCTATTTTACCCATATTAATTAAAATAACTATTACATATGATAATTTTGACTGTAGTTTGTCTGAATTTGTATAATTTTTTTTTCACCGTATACTTTTGTTGTATTTTGACAAACCCGCGTCCCCGTTTCGATCTGGAGTTAGAAAGTCCCAAATTTTTATCACTGATACTCCTTCTCTGTTCGATTAGCAAATCCTGTCTCCTCAACTAACTGGAATCTGACAACATTTTCTTGTCTCTTTTACAAAGACCAAACCTTTTGCTCATTCAGTTTCGAGCTGATAAGAGTCAGTGCCCATGTCTTGGGCTAGTCCTGAAGATATCTTTCAACTTCACTCGCCAGCTATCTCGATAGTAATCCACCTCTCTTTCTCACTGGTCTACGCATTCGTTGAACTGCATGTATGTATTGATAATATACAAGGATATGTCGTGATAGCTCTATTATATGAGTTCATAATCCTTGTTTTGTGGATATGGGTTTATTCTCAGTCTCGTGTTAAGTTATTTTCTTTTTTTAAGTCAAAATCATTGTGCAGTAATTATTTATGGATGTTGGCTCTGCTCTTGATGATGATGCAGGAAAGATACTTGTGCTGCTTAGAGATTGTAGAAAGCTAATGGGAACGCTACGGTCCTTTGATCAATTCGGTATTCACTTTTTTTTTTTAATTTTGACTCTCTTACTGACAAATTTATGAAAGTAAAGAACACAAAAGTGTTTATGGAAAATTATATTAGACTCTCATGAAAATAATGTTAC